>JAVXUO010001613.1:0-600000 GCA_033065855.1 Escallonia rubra | reverse complement strand
CTGACGTGCCAGTATAAGCCTCAGTTGGCTTCTAGATCAAGGAAATTACAAATGGGGCATTAAGTTTTAGATTTCTCAGCAGTTTCACCAGATCACTTAATCTAATGGGGCTAACGGGGATGAGCTAGGAGTACATTCACTCATTCTCTACTGAACGACGGGAGCCTAGGCCCTAGTGCATTGAGGCCCCTTCTTTTCTTGCAAGTTAGTGTATTCTTCATTTTCTAGGCGAAAAAAAGGTCTCTTCCCCATTGTGTCGGACAAAGAAATTTAAAGGACTGAATCCAACTAATTTGCAAATTAAATAATCAAGCGTTCCTATTGTTGATGACAAAATAACCATTCAAATGCCATAGAAGTCAATATTAATACCAAAACTTATTCATCTCATTAATTCGATGAAAATACCTTCCCAATACAGCAATGTTATTAGTCAGCTAAATGGAAAATTCATACCCGCAACTTGGACAGGTTGTACTTCACAGTCCTTATTAGAATTATGACCATGAGAGAACCGAGAGAAGTTTGATGAAGAAGGCGCTCTTGGTACCATGGAACACTAGGCAGCATCTGTTCAACCATAAAAAGATTAATACGAATTTTAGAAGCCAAACACTTGAGCTATAGAGGCAATTCTTACAAGCTTGTGGATGCTGGCGTTGAAAGAGGAATCCTGACTAAGAATAAGAAGGATAATCAACACCATATAGATTTGATTGGATGTTCTTCTTGCAGCATCATATAGCGTTTCCAGCAAAGGCATCAGCTGATGTCAATACATAAAACAACTCAAATAAAGCTGCAGCAATTATGACATGCAAGTATGCTCATGATGCATGATCATGTGGAAAAATGAAAAGGAGTTAAAATGTTCAAATAATATCTTCCAATATTTGCCAAAAAATATCATAAGTTCAAAAAATGGTCAGTAAGTCAAATTTATACCTTATGTTCAACAGGTGACCAAAACTTTATCGAACTATTATGTAAATTTTCATACAGACCACATCTATAATGACGTTTGGTATAAGAACCTTTGCTATAATGATAAATTAACCGACTACCAGTGCCCTTAACATACTCTTTATTTACTAATAAAATGGAATGGGATTTGGAATGTACTGGACCTCTAAACTCAACATGAACTAAGAGTGGAAAAGTAAAGCTGCTGCTTCATACCAAAGTATCCAGATCAGTTCGCACCAAAACATACTCCAGAAAATCTGAGTTCCCGTGCACCAGTGTGTAAAGCAGTAGGACGGCACCCTCATCAGCCAAGCACCTGAGGACACAGAAACTCCCAGATATCAAACAGAACACATATACGAATACAATTTGGAAGGATGAGGATGTTTGAGCAGGTTAATGAAATGAGACAAAATTCCTCTTCACAATAAAGGAGTTGATAGAACAAACTACACACATACAGCTAAGTATATTCTCTACAATGTCATGTCACCCCATGGTCCAGTCACGTGCAACAGAACTTAATGTACCCAGCAAACTGAGAGTCGAAGCAACTCAAGAACAGGAGGAGAAAGGAGCACCTATAACAAAGAGATATGCAGATGGGTTCAATCGTGTATAACAAGTGAGCTCTTTACTCTGACATTAGAGCACATGGGCGCAAAATCCTGTCCTACTCTATCATTGTTTATTAGCCAAAAAGCCTGCTTATGCTGTTTCAGAGCAGGAAGTTAACTCAATTCTTCACTCTTGCCCCGATACAATTATTGAAGGAAATAGTAATAGACGGCCTCCCACAACTTTCCTCCACCTCCGCCACCATCAATTCCTCAGAAGTCAAAACAAAAGCATGAAGACAGGAAGATCGCAGGACAGAATGACATTGGAAATTGGTATGACTTCTCCATCGCATCGAACTCTGGAGAAAGCATCTTAGCACCACTAAGAATGGTTCCCTGACATGGTTCGAAGACTTGATTGCAGTCAGTCTTTCAATTCGGACTAGGTATCGGTTGCAGCCGACTTGGTGTTTACTGCGAGCAACATGCAACTTTAAGCTACTTATAGGCTCCAAAAAAATTTGTAAAAGCTGTGAAAATTTCCTACGTAATATATTACCAAGATGGACGATAAATCAACAAGATAACCTCAAAGAAAGGTCTTGGCATTGTCTAGAAGATGATACAGACCGCTGACAAACTGGTTTACATCAATATTACATCATAACTTACATAATAAGTGTCTAACACACTGAAAAAGCCCAAATTTCATAAATTAAACATTATTTTATCTTTTGCATTATCATCATTAGTCCCTTGAAGCCTCTATTAAAACTCAGCAGCCATCTTGATTGATATTCAAAAATAAATACACTAACTGATGATTTCTTCCGCCACATAACTTGAATGACCTCCGCTTATTCCTAGTTTTGGAGAGAGATAATATAATTTTGTCTCATAGTATGGAAGTTACCATATGTTCAAACAAAGAACATAGTGTACCGGAAAAGAATAAAACAAAGAAATAACATAGTAATGTTCCTAAATTCACTCTTGACATATTAAGCTGTGCATGTTGACAATTACATATCTTAACTCTTGGGGAAATTTTTTAAGGTTTATAACTTATCAAATGAGTTCGATAACCAAAAAAAAAAGTATTTTCATTAGCAAGAGATTTAAAAAAAATGAGTAAGTGAAATTAGTACCATTTTTGTAATTAATATGTAATCATACATACAAAAAATATAATAAAAGTAACGGTCATATAATATTAGAGACAAACAAAACAATTACAAAACAGAAGACAAAAAAGATACCTAATCATTTAAACTAACCTAAATCAGAGTCGGTAAAGGAAAATGATTGACGAGTGACGAGGGACAAGAGAGTGTGTGAGAATGAGATACTTCCACGTCGCCGGAGGGATTCCACGTCGCCAGAGGGATGCCACATGCCGAAACATCTCCCGTTGCATGCCGAGGGAGTAGATCGCAGGTAAAATCGACTGGAAGAACGAAAGATCTAGAGGAAACCAATCTGGGAGTTTGTGGGTCTACGGGATTCCACATCCCATTGGATCTCTGCTTTGCAGAAAGGTATGCGATTTCGTTTTTAACGCTGTTATGACCTCAACTTTCGGCCGTTCTTTTGCCACGTTGCTGTTTTGCCGAGATCTCGGCTTCTTGGCCGACATCTCAAAAACATATTCTCAGCATGTAATTGACTGAGTGTTCGGTTTCGGTTCGGTGGATTCCAAAACCGAACCAAGCAGCCAAAAACTCGATGTCTCAACCGAGCTTTTGAATCATGTTACCTGATCGTGGAAAGAAGTCCAAGTAGACCTAGAAACTCTGATCGAGACTGCAATTAATTATATCTAGGGTAGACTAACTAGAGTGAAAAGCATCCACAACTTGCTTACTTACTAACCCCACTCCTCCAGCCACCGAAAGCACTGTCAAATATTGAAAAGCAAAGATTGATGTACATATCCCTGATGGCAGCCTCCACCTCGCCCTCCCCAGCGACAGTGACTTCAAAGGTCCCTTCCTCCTGGCAAACAAGATCGATCATATTGCACCATCCATGGGCCACCGACACCATATCACCTGTGTGTGTGTGTGTTTCCAATTGCTCAATTATAACACAATACTACGTTGAAGAAAACATATGTATGAAGGTCTACTAGAATAGTGATTCTATGTCAAATGCAGTAAAATCAGTGAAGTGAATTGTAGTCTCACAAGACAACATACAAAAATGCGATTATCACCAAATGAAAGAGAAGGCTAGATGACTTACATGCCAAGAGTATCAAAAAGAGATGCAAAAGGAAGTCTCAAAAGTGGACTACTATGTGCATTGCCTTCAATGTCCACGCGATCAACTGCAAGCAGGTGACAAACAGACTTAGCCCCAATGTAGAAATCCAAATTATTAGAAGTTACAGGATCTCACATTCTATATCCTTAGCAGACTCTAAGGCCTTGTAATAAGGGTTTTCAGCAAAATGTGTTTCCTCCTTCACGAGTGATTCTGAAGTGGCACTGCCATCATTACTATCTTTCACAGATTCCACCAGAACGCATTTACGATAGTGAATGAGAGTAAGTAATACATTAAGACTGATGTTGGCCAATGGACTCCTTGAAGCTTCTCCACTGGAGCCCACTAAATAATTCAATGGAACTAGCACCAAGTTTGCTGCAAATTTAAAATTACAGTTAGAAGCCTTTTTTCCCCCCTTCAGGAGCTTATGTGCAAAAGAAGAAACCAAGGTTGTCAGAACAATGTTAAACAAAATAAAAATTCAAGAAGAATGGCAACTGGTAAAAAAGCATAGTATTTTAAGGAAAGATACAGATATCATGAGGCAATCACGAAGCTTATGCTACTTGGTAACAGTGCCATGACTATGACGCATATGCATATACTTGTGGGCACACGAGATGCATGTGCCGTGTAGTATTCAAAATTGATAACATACATGCAAAAGAAGGACAATATTGAGTTTCACAGGATATACTCTCTCCTTCTATCAATCATACAAATTACAAATGGAAGATGGAAGCAATTTTGGTAGGGGAAAATGAAGACAATGTTGTAAGGCTTGGGAGTTGAGGGAAGTTAGTAGATCTAAAATTGTACCAAATGATAACTTGCGCATTATTTTGCTTATTAGTGATGAAAAATGATGGAAAACTAACATACATGTAAGATAACATTGTTACCATTTTATTTGCTATTAATGACGAGAAGTTGAAATGTAATACATGGGCAACATTGGAAGTTCAAAAAAGGCTTCATTATGCAGGTGCTCTCCCATGATAATAGTATGGATAATAAGAGTAAGCATATGTCTGAACTTACTACGTGTAAACATAGCTAAAGAAAAATAGAAATTGAAATTGCACCAAACAGGAAGTGGCTTTAATAGCTTAGATGACCTTTTGCTGACAAAATTCCTCTAGGAAGGAAGCAGACACACTATAACAACAACGCAAATAAGGAAGAGGACCTTCTTTGTTGATAATCAAACTGCCTCTAGGGAGGAAATACAAGACCTATTTCTACCGATGCAAACTATTTTTAGGAAGCTTAGGCAGATAATGTACTATCAACATCCTTGCTTATTCAGGGTTTTTTTGTTCTTGCCTTTTTTTTAGCATGTTTTTGGAGCAGGGAATGTTTTTCAAACATCACCATATATGATCAACAATACTTTCATGCTCAAAACAGTTTATATGCTTAAATCAAGACAAAGGAGCACTGTGATATCCCACATCGGATGGGGATAATATGAGATTGGCCTTATACGACCTTGCCGATGTTAGAATTACCTACTTTGGCTAGCCCTTTTGAAGGAGGCATTGCCCTGTGTGAGGCCGTGGACCAGGTCATTACAAATGGTACCAGAACCGACTCTCGAAAGCTCGGGCTGACCTATGGTTGGGGAACATGAAGGCAAGCCTGTGTATGTCCCTCGTCAAGAGGACCGTTGGGTATGTCCACAAGGAATATTATACGCTATGTTTGATTAAGCCTTAGCGAGGACGTTAAGGCATAAGGAGGGAGATTGTGATATCACACATCGGATATGGGATAGTATAAGATTAGCCTTATAAAACCCTGCCTATATCTTAGACGTACCTAATTTGGCTAGCCCGTTTAAGGGAGGCATTGCCCCATGTGGTGGACATGGATTGGATCGTTACAAGCAATAGATGCAAAAGGGAAAGTCAAGATTTCAGGCTGCAAAATGAGCAGTGATAGTAGATCATACCAGCTGCAGAACCAATTCTTTGCAAAACACCAAGCTGACTTCCCTCTGAAAATATGGTATAAGATGAACTATTCGAGGGGAACTGGGGAAGCATAATGTAATTAAGTAGCAGTCTGTGAACAACCAAACCAACTAAGCAACTTCCCTGCAAAAAGCAATACATGGTTAACAAACACAAAATGCCGTAGCAAGATGTTGACAAACAACACATTTTCTGTTTTCACCTGAACCATTGCTGCATCTGTGAATGGGTGAACATCATCGGGTCCAGGCGATGGCCCAGAAACAAGCTGAGTGGACATGGCGATAAGCATGAAGTTAAGCAGTTCATGGTGTAGGAGATATGTTTCAGGACTTCAAGAAGAAAATGGTACAACATTAGGACATTAAAAAGAGTTCAGCATCAAGAAAGATACTTGAAAAACATCAACATACCTTACATCTACTTTGCCAATAAAGCTAAGCACATTATGCATAACAAGATTCTTGATGTTCTGATCTGCATTGGCCCAAAACAATATAAACAAAATCAAGGGATGAAAGCACGATCACATGTATAAAGGAATGAACTGACACTATAAACCAATGGCTACTAATCTTGCTTCTCAAAAGCAATTACATTTAAAATCATGTTAGTCTTCAAGTTATACTTTCTCTGCTGTGGCAGAAAGCAATTAGCGAGTGGCTCACCTTCCCAGGTCTGATCATCATCCCCAACCTAACCATAGCAAATTGAGGAGCTAAGTTAGACCCACCTCTGCTCCCCCCAAACACGAGTGCTTTGGTTGCCGACGGTTACATATGTGTCGCATGGATTAATCCACAGTTCGTGATGATATCTTTTGGTTTGCACTTACCAAACATCGGTGACGTAAACTCTCTTTTAATATGTTAGAGATAAACAGTTACTAATTAACGCAATCTTACAAGAGCAGTTCAGAATAGAAGCCATCAGAGAAACTCAGGCTTCCACTCGAAAGGTAATTAAGCACAATAGTTGAGTCTAAGAGTTTGCTTTGCTCAATTGCGGAACCCTACAAAGCCGACACCTTTGTCGCTACCACTTTTCTTTTGTTTATAATTAAACCAATATGTTCAAGTTGAAGGATATTTCAGTAGAATCTCTTCAAATTTTCGTCTTGAAGGTTTTGAATGTCTTTGTATACCTTCTTAAACCTTCTTATAAAGCTCCCATCCCCAGCCAAAGCTGAGCTAAATAGAGTTGTCAAATTTGCCCCTCCATTCATAGCAGAAAAGGCTTCAGGGGTGTAAGATAGAGGCAGGTATGGTATGGGGAAAGAAATCATACTGCATCAATCCAGAGATGGAGGAAATAATGCAAATCAACCAAGAACCTCATTCAATTAAGTACACAATACAGACTTTCATTCCGAAATTAACCCTTCCTACATACTCAGAAGAGAATTAGAATTTACACCGTCATCACAGTGTTGCAATTGCTTCTAGAAACTGTAATTTTGTACATTTCCTAAGTTTGTCTGATATTTTGATATGTCAACGATCTTTTCTATAACTACATATGGTATCCTGATCAAATTTGCCCGCCCCCAAGCTAAGCGCACCGCATCACACCTATATCAGGTAGAGCCAGGTGGTAGGGGAACATGTTCTGCAGGATAGGCTTTGGGGAAGGATAACCTGCCGATAGACATAGAAACCTACATTTCTTGCTTTTTTTACTTGTAATTGGTTTTTTGGTTTTAATTCTGTTTTTCCAAATTTTGGTTTTTTATTTTTTTTATTACTATTATTATTTTTTGTGCGTGTGTGTGTGTGTGTGTGGGGGGGGGGGGGGAGAAGGTTACCTAGGGATTGAAACCTCAGCACCATTGTCTACGACACTACTGAACCCAACTTTCAACTCAGTTTTAGATACCGGTAACTATAAGGGTTGCACAAATGCTTTGGAGTTTGGAGTCTTCAAATGTAAATAAGAAAGCAATCTAATATTGATACGACTCTGTTGTGGCAAAGTTGATGTATGTTATCGTGCTTTGGTTGTTTGAATTCCACAAACATGGATAACGTATTTAATTTATGACCCTTTCAGGGATAAAATCCGCCTTGGGGCTAGCAAATATAGATCGGTTAGCAACATGATAGTTGGCACATAAAGACAGCAAGACACTTATGTACCTATCATGTCTCAACACCCAATGGAGCAGAAAAGACAACGTAAGGCACTGCACCCTGAACATTCCGCCTGTTAAAATGATGGTTCATCATTCATGACCCCACCTAATAGCCATTTTGTTGCACCGCTAAGGCAATATTACCTAAATTCCAATGGTGTAAACGGAAGAAAGGGGGGAAAGTGAGGAAGAAACAGATGGAGATATAGAAACAGCTTCCGAAACGAAGGGGACTAAACAGGAAAAGCGACGAGTGCGGGGATGGAGCGACAGAAGTTTTGAGAATTCAAGAGAAGGTCAAGCTCCCGTTTGTTCAATCATTTGATAACCAAAGTCATTCTTTGATAAATGATCACTATGATGGTTCTATTTTTCAATCTTTTGGTTCCGTAGGAGCAAGTCAGAAATATTGAAAAAATCAGTCATTCACAACCACAGATGAAGGATTCCTCGAAAAGTTAAGGATAATTGAGTATCCGTTTCCTTCCTTTTCCTGCTAGGATTGGAAATCCAATGTTGAAGACTCTGGTTAGGGACCTTTACCACAAGGATGCTTTCCAGAGATCAAATTATTTCGTGGATTGGATTTCACTGGGCTACCGTGTTACCCCCTTCAAAGCTGCTAAATTATCTGGATCTGGCGTCACTGATGTTCTAGACAAATTCAATATATGAGCTAATTAACTTAGCCAAGAGTAAACAAGCAAGAATGACCCAGAGAATACACAGATATTGCATTGGGGTCTGCAAGATAATACCTCTTGAGAAATTGTTTGGTATTGCCTCACTTTCGTCTATGGAGAGGTACAATTCCTCAAATGTGTCTCTCTCGGCATTCTCGATCAAGTACTTCAAAAATACAGATGAGATATACAGGGCATTAACAGCCTTCATAATTGCCAAGGGCTCCACATCAGAAGTAGAAGTAGCCTCTTGCAAACACCACGCAAGGTGGATGAAAAGCTTCGCTAGATGCCTTGTGTAACAATTGTTCTGTGCTGCACAGGACAAAACAGCGAAGAATTACTAGAAGGGTCTGTAACAGACAAGCAGACAGTAATAGAAAGCAAAACAAGGAAAGGAATAAGTAAACTATATAGAAGAATTTAAGTTCTACGAGCAACTCATTAAGGAAGGGAAAGGGGAGCGAGAGAGTCTAAAAAATATAGCACTCAACAACAATAAAGTAAGAATATCTAATACATGGTTTTCATAATTAGTTGGAACTAAATATGCGGAGGAAAACCACAAATATTCTCTATCTTTTTTTTTTTTTTTTGGCCAAGTGCTCTAATCTTTATGATATATGTGGCATGTGTATAAGGGATCATGTCAAGTATATGTGGGTGGTGAGATACAAAGCATTACAAAAAATAGTCCGTCTAGATTAACCACTTCGTGCATCCTGAAATTAAAGAAACTATGCTCGTCAATCAACAAGCATCATTAATAGAATTCCATAACTCGGTATTCTAGGTGATTGTTTACTGTAGTATGAGACAACTCTTTCAGTTGACAGTGAAGATTAACATTTTCATCTCTCCCCAGGCTAACCATTTCTCGTGACTCCTTTTATGAAGAAATAAACACTACTAAATGGTTATCTACACTATAGAACCTCGGCACTGAGAAAAGAGCATGCTCCCTTTTCCATTCGACAATCTGAAGACTTCCAATTAAGATTTATTACTTGTAGAGCTATGAAGCACGGACACAGGTGCAAGTGTGGATACAACACGGGTGCGGATACGCGGATACGGCATTTTTGAAAATTTTAGGATACGGATGCGGCGGGGATACGGCAAAATTTATAAATATTTTCTTAACTATATACACTTAGTATTGAATTTCTAAACAATTTGAATCTTAATATGTATTAGATATATGTAAGAAACATAAATATTGCAACTAAAGTAGTGAGAGTTTGTTAAGTTTAATGGGTTGCTTGTGAATTTTGAAGTTTTTAACCAAATTACTGAGTTTGGTTAAAAACTCACTAATTTTTCTTCCTTGGGTCGCCGGTAAGTTTTTCTTCCTTCTCCTCCTCCTTCTCCTTCTGCTTCTGCTTCTCTCCGGTCTCCTCTCTCCTCTCATATTCCTTGCCGGTAGTCGCTGGACTTGCCGGTGGTCGCTAGAGTTGCCGGTGGTCCCCGGTAGTCACAGATCTGCGCAACAAAATCGTGCTTTCACAGATCGGATACACACCTGAGCCGCACCCAGTATTAAAGACATTAAAAAAATAAATCAAAACTATCGGACACACACCCACGTTGCACCTGCACCCGACGCGTACCCGGTGCCGTGCTTCACCCCAAGTGCCGCACCGGTGCTTCATAGTTGTAGAGTGTAGACAAAGCGGTCCTATTAAATTTAAAATAATTGTTTTAAGAATTGTTCCTGGAATAGCTGCCACATACCATAATTGCTTGGTTGCTCTGATAGATTTTTAATTTAAAATGCTGTGGAAATATAAGCCCACTTCAGCAAAAAAAGGGACAAAATTCCATTTCTGCTTATGGAAAACAGAGTTACCATTTACCACCAATTCACAAAACTAGAAGGGCTTAACACCATAGGCTTCAAATGGGCAAAACATTAGCTAAAACAGTAACACGTCTTTTAGCTTTGGTCATAAAGAAGGCGATATGGGAAAATTCGCGAAATAAATAAGAATCCTGCTCTATTACAGAGCGGTTTTCTACTCTTTTTGTCATTTGGTACAAAGTGCAGCTGTTATAAAGTCTATCTCAGGCATTAATTGTGTGAAACCACCAGATGACAGCTAGCATGAGAAATGTGGACTCAAGGGAAGCTCTTAAAGTGGACTGCTGCGACATATAAGTGGTCTCAAACTCCTTTTATTTTTGGACCAAATTTGCAATGTACAACCAAAGCTACACTAATAGCTTTTCTGCTTGTAACCTCCACATTGTTTTAAGTAACTTACTACCCCAAAAGAAACCATAAATCTAATTCTTCAGAAGCCAACTTACACACGTATAGTACACAAAACTTTGTTCCAGCTAGCTAAATTTGGCAATAATACTTTATAAGACAAGAAGAACGACAACAGTAGCCCAGTAAACTAAGTTGTAATGCAATCGAAATAAGATTCACATTCATAAAGCAGAAGAAACAGAACGAAAACACTAATAGTTAGTTCAATCTTCCGTTCGCTAAACACTCATTCAATCTTCCATACGTCACCGGAAAACATCATTTCTCACATTAAATTCACTCATCTTCCGATGAAACTGTACAGACGAGCTCCGATACCCTAACAACAACCACCAACCGAGGTACGCAGTTGATTCACAAAAACAGAAATGACACCGCTAGTGATTCCATTCACTACAAAAAAAAGAAGCAAAACCAAAGCACGATGAAACTCATCCAACCATCCAATTGTCAAATAAAATCAGAATTTCTCATATTCGAATGATCCAATTCAATAGTATATGCAAGCTCTTAGTACAGTAAAACAGAACGAAAATACTGGTAATTCGTAAAAGTCTTCCGTTGGCTACCCAAAAACACTCATCCAATCATCCAGTCGTCACGAGAATACAGTTTTTCTCACATTACACTCATCCAATCTTCCAAACGAAGAGTGTACATTCATTCAATCTTCCAATTGAAGAGTATATGCAAGCTCTAAGACCCTAATAAAGGCGATACACAGCTTAGCAATTACCGCGATGCAGCCCAAAAAACAAACAAACTCGAAGAAAACAGAAACGGAAAAAAACGAGTGCAAATTCACGAGGCGTGGTACTGACCGAAGGCCTTGCAGGCATGACGAACGCGGTGAGGCTGCCAGCGGAGGTCGAACGGGAGCTCGAGCAGCTTCTGCCAGTAATCGGAGCCGAGGGGGAACGACTTCTCTCCGACGAAGACTCCGATCAGGTACTCCGCCGCGTCCTGCGGCCGCGCGCCGCCTCCCCACCGCGGCGTTGACGGCACGGCGCCCATTCAATCGCGTATCAATCACCTGCGAAAACTCTCTGTGTCCCTCTCCGTGTGTAGGTGATACTAGCGACTAAGCAAATTTGAGGGATCTACGGGTTGGAGACCGGATTAAGCGGCGGCATTGGGGGGTGGAGATTGGCTCTTAGGAAGCGGTGATTGTGGGCTCAATGCTGGTCCGGGGAGGGAGAGGGGGATTGGAAAACAAGGTTTTTGTGAAGACTTTGAACGAGGAAAGAGATTTAGGCTGAGGAGGACTTTCTTTCTTAGCAATTTTGGTTTTTGGGATGATGGTGCCTCGTTAACTTACAAGACAAAATGTGGATTTGTTTGACTAAACTGCCCTTACCATTATGAAAAGCAAACTTTTTTTATTTTTTTCTTTTTTTTGTTACATGACCGATTTCCGAACTAGACACAACTGATTTCCATAATCTAGGATGGTTATCTCGTTTCCATTCTACTATGGTTGAAATCTGTTCTTGAAATACGCATGATACGAGTCGAACACGAGATATCTTGCTTTGACCGAAAAGACAAAACTGATTACCTTGATACATGATAGTTATCTTATTTACGTTATGGCTGAAATTTATGTTGGTCCAGTAAAAGTCGAACATGAGATGTCTAAATTTTATGGTTCGTTCGATGTCTTTTAATCCGGCAAGTTGAACCTGTGACACGTGTCCACTTGCTCCTCGCACTTTCGTTTCCTTATACTAGGCATTTTAGGAGATGTGAACGAAAATACTCACATATAAGTTGTTGAAATTGCTTAAAAGGGATGTCATTTCGATTGTCTAGCATGTCAAACTTACACCGATAGAGTAAGGTAATATTTAAGCGTTGCCTGTCACCATTTGAACTCCACTTTCAATGGTAGAGCCTTTGAAAGTGTCGCCAAATTGCCACTTTAGCGACAAAGTAGAGCTCAAATAACTAACTGGAGCTCGAACATCAATTCTCAAGCGTTATCATGTTATATGTGATGCCCAACTTAAAAATAAATCCTAACTCTGCTACTGAATCCAGCCATTAGACTAACCCGACAAGTTTAAAAGCTATGAAGTTGGCGGTGATAGAAATGTGGAGTCTATAATTGTTGTAATTAACTTCCATGAGTTTCTCTCTCGTTCTTACTACGGAGTAATATTTTTTGCAACATGGAATATCGGTGGTAAAAAAATTCCTTCAGGGGCTTGAAAATGCACGGTATAAAAGCTTTAAAGATTGTTTCTTCTATGAATTGTTCACCTGGAAAGGAACTAACATAATATGACCTTCTTAACTCCTCGACCATAAATGCTCCCATCGGTATTAAGGATCAAATTTTAATCAAGTTTGAGTAATTGTATTTGATTTGATAAAGATTTTGACTAGAACTCTAACCATTACACACACACACACACACATGCGACACAATCGATTAAAAGTGTGGGATCTATTTTGCCTGTAGGGCCTAGAGACTTTCCTGAAAGTGAAAAACAAATAAAAATTAAAAGTAAAAGATTGCGCGCCCATAAATGACAAAGAGAGCTTATGATTGGTTGTGAATGTTTACAAAGCAATGTTTCCAAGTCTAGAAACTGAAATTCCTATCGATGTATGGCAAAAGACTCTAAACATGAAAGGAAAAAGAAAGAAAAATACTTGAAAAGTCAAGTCTTGATTTGTATGATGTGTTGATGATGATTGATGACCATTGCAATGAGTCACGCGTTTAATATTTATTCTCAACCTATTCTGGTCGCACCCAAAGGCCCACTTGGGTCCCATTTTGCATGACGCATCCGTACAAGCAACAGTCAATATTCAACGCTCACAACCGGTCAAAGCATGCACGCTCAAGTCAAGTGCACTTCTCACTTTCGTTACGTTACTTCGTCACTAAGAAACTCATTTTCGTGCGACGCCTCATCACGCTTCGACCGTCGCACATCGCGCATCGTTCGTCGGCGCACCATGGCACTTGCCCAAGGAAGTCGGCCTCGGCCTTCCCCATGGGGTCCGCCTCGGCCTTCCCCATGGGGTCCGCCTCGGCCTTCCCTTGGGGTTGGCCTTGGCCTCCCCCTAAGGGTTGGCCTTGGCCTTCCCCTAAGGTTGGCATTTGGCCTCCATACTTAACACCTTCATTTCTCTTCAAGAGGCCTTACATCGTCCATGAACCTCGTCGTCCGTCGCCCGGACATCATTCCGTGACCCCGTCGCCCGGACGTCATCTTCGTGACCCTCGTCGCCCGTCGTCCCGACGTCGCCCGCGCGCCAACTTCACTACGCTAGTCGTTCGTCGCCCAGACGTCATCTTCGCGGCGCCCATCGCCGGCGTCCAGGCGCCACACTCTGACAGTCTGCCATGCCTGTGCGTCGCGCCGCTGATACAGTCGTGCCCCCAGGCTCTCTGTCACACTACCGTGCCCCCGGTACCATACACACTCTGTCGCGCCCATTCGCCACGCCACTAACACATCACTATGTCGCGCTCATGCGCCACAATCATGTTATATGCCCCCCGGGCACCATACTTATTCGCCACACCATGCGCACATTGCCTTGGTCGTGGAACATGCTTCGACCCACTCTCCGGAGTGTACATCATCCTGCGGGGATAGGCAACTCCTCCGAGACACTATCTCCGCCAAGGAGCTCTAAGTGCTCCGGCATGAAGACTCCCCTTCTGCCAGGTAGACGGCTCCTCCGGGATGCTACCTTGACACGCTTCGAGTGCTCCGGCACAAGGACTCATCCGCGGGGATAGGCGACTCCTTCGGGACACTCTCTCCACTAGGGAGCTTTTCAAGTCCCATTCCGCCAGGTAGACGGCTTCTCCAGGATGCTACCTCGGCCCGTCAGGTAGACGGCTCCTCTAGGATGCTACCTTGACGCGCTCCGAGTGCTCCGGCACAATGACTCACCTACGGGGATATGCGACTCCTCCGGGACACTATCTCAGCCAGGGAGCTCTAAGTGCTCTGGTACAAAGACTCCCCTTCCGCCAGGTAGACGATTCCTTCGGGATGCTACCTCGGCCCGCCAAGTAGACGGCTTCTCTGGGATGCTACCTCGGCCAGCGGAATAGGCGACTTTTCTGGGACACTATCTCCACCAGGGTGCTTACGTGACTGGCTTACGTGCTTCGACAATGGGGGCTTGCGTCGGCACCCCTAGGGACTACGACCCCCGGGTCACTCCGAGACGAGAATAGGTTTTCGGAGGGCATCGGGCCTAGTTTGCCTGACAGTTGGGCATTGGGTCTGCCCTACCCCTGCCAGGCCTGTGGGACTCTACAAGGGCTTGGATTGGAGGCTAGATCAAGGGGGTTCTCTGGCCACACCGACTCTGTGGGAGCCAGTCTTTCCAGATAGACAGAGCGACGCTGTGCAGAGCATGCCGGGTGAATATGTGATCCGACAGTCCGTGGAGCACCGACACCTGTGGACCCCTCGGTGACATGTCACTCCCAGGAAGCACCACGTGTCGGCTGATGACATCATCATCTCAACCTCTATAAATAGAGGTCTTGAAAATTCATTTGGGATGAAACATTTACAGAACATATTCACTTTCTTACTCTAAAATTCTAGAGAGAGAAACATACAGGACCTTGACTCTGGACCTAAGCATCGGATTGTGACTGTCGTCGTGTATTCACCCTGCACCATTACCCTCGCAGCACTGCCACCCTCAGGCTCTGTCTGGGAAGCCCTTGGTCTCTGCCCTTGTTCCACCCTTGTTGTGTCCCACATCAGTACATTTGGCATCTAACTCGGATTGCATTCCTTGTGGCACCTCCACGTCGACTGCGAACCCACCTTCCTTGGCATCAATATTTATACTACGAACTAACTCTAGAAAATAATTACCAAATAGAAAATAACTACTACAATCGAGAAATTACCTTCCAATTTAAAACTTGAATCCATCATCATCTCTTTTTGCAAACAATAATCTGAACATTAATTAAAGTCATTTAGCGGTAATTACTTGATGACAAACCATCAACTTTTAGTCACTATCGATAGTGTTTAAGCCAATGACCAATCGATTGAGAATATATATATATATATATATATATATATATATATATATATATATATATTCTATATATCTAAAATTGATCTAATAACAAAGGGCTAATTACACCTATATCCCTGAGGTTTGGGGATAATTACACGCGAGGACACAAAGTTTCAAAATGTAACATACGTGACCAAAAACGTTAAACAAAGTATCACTTTTATCCAACCGTCAGTATTCCGTCCAAAAAGTATAATTTTCGTCATTACGTATTTTGAAAATGGCAATACTACCCCTGTTGATATCCTAATTTTCTCTCTCCATAATTTAAACCCTAAATCTGAAGTCACCGCCGGCATCCCCCCTCGGCCGCCCCACGCCGCCAGCAGCCTCCCTCGCCCCACCATCCTGCAGAACCACCCCACCACGCCGGTAAGCCCAAGATGTCGAGACGCCTCCGGCAAGCGCCTTGGCAAACCCACGCCGCCGGTAGTCCCCCTCGCCCCACCATCCGGCAGACTTGCCCCACCACGCCGGCAAGCCCTTGGCGAGGGAGGGAGGAAGACTGGATGGGAAGGAGACAGATATGGCCATTGCAAGCCCATCGTGGTGGTGATGGCGCTGCCTTGCTGGTGGTCACGGTGGCACGCATCTCGAAGGAGGAGGCAGGTGTCGCGACGTAGCTCGGTGGGGATGCTTGCGATCTCGGACGGCGCGGGTATGGAGGTAGGTTGCGGCGGTGATGGTGGCGACTGGTATGGCGACAGGCAGATAGGGAGTGAGACCGCGATCTTGCGGCGCCGGTGCCTCGCCGGAGGGCCTGCTACTGCGCTGATCGGGGGTTGTGGGCATGACGGCGTGGGCGGGTGACAGGGTAGGGGGAGGAAGACGGTGTGGGGGCGGGGGGGGGTGTGGGGAGAGGAAGAGGCAGACGGCGTTGGGGGGGTGTGGGTGCCGGGTGTGTGGAGATGAAGAATAAACAGTAAATTAATTGGGTAATTTATTTTAAAGTCAGGGGCAATCAAGTCTTTTTGTCAAAACCGTTAAGTATTTTTGTATTCCGTTTGTCAATAGACATAAGTGTTACATTTTGAAACTTTGTGTCCTCGGGTGTAATTACCCCCAAACCTCAGGGATATATGTGTAATTAGCCCAATAACAAAAAAAAGGCAGCCTCAATGCAAATATACTCTCAAAATTGAAGATCCTAGGTGGATACAATACCTAATAATACAATATCACTCTATTTTTCCCTCTTTCTGCGAAAATCTAAGACAAGTTTTGGCCCTTGTAATATATCGAAATGCACTCTAATTACAATCATAGAATTCACAAGTATCTTTGGTAGGGGGTAACTTGGATTGGGTTTGTACCAAACCTAAGATAACCCATGTGATTTTAAATACAGCGAGCTTTAACTCAGGAAAAGTTTAATTAGGTTGGACTAGGTTGAGTGAGCATATTTCACTTTCAATGGGTTAAAGTAAACAAAGTAAGTATTTCATTATTTAAACAAAAAAATAGAGTGGTGATGAGAGACGACTGTTGTTGGCGACAAGAGGTAACGTCCAGCAACAGCTAGTAGTGGTGGTGCTAGCAATGGTAGCAACTCACGGTTGTTTGGAGACGGCCGACGGTGGTGGCGACGACCGGCAGTGGTGGCGACTGCTAGCAGTGGTGGCGACTGCTAGCAATGGTGGCTGCCAGCTTTGTAGGCGGCAGTGGAGAGGTCAGCAATGGAGGTTGTTGGTAGTCGTCGGTTGTTTTCGGTGGTGACAAATAGCGGACGGACAGTGGTGAAACAGCATGTAGTGGTGGTTATTATTTTTGAAAGTTACGAACAAAATACGATTAGTTACAAAAATTGATTTTAAAAGCCCAATCCAGGAATTCGCTATAATAGCCTCAACCTATCCTAACTTATTTTGCATTCAGGTGGACTGGGTTAATGTAATATCCCGAAAATTTTCTTTTCCTTGTGCGAAATTAATATTTTTGAATAATTAAGTTTGTGGTCTTTTGTTAACATTAAGAAAATGAATTGGGACTGTTTCTGAAATTTTCGGTTGAATGAAAGTGGTTTCATTCGAATCAAAACTTATTGATGACAAAGTTTTTGAGTTCTGAAATATTCGGTCGAAGGAAAATAGTTTGGCTTCGAATAAAAATGGTTTTCTGAAGCTTTAGTCGAATTTAAAAGGTTTTAGTCGACTAAAAGTGTTTTTGGTCGACAAAAAGTGTTTCGGTCGACTAAAAAGTAGTCAAATTGTGTAAAAATGGTTTTCTGAAGTTTTTAGTTGAATTTAAAAGGTTTTAGTCGACTAAAAGAGTGTTTCGGTCGACTAAAAAGTATTTAAATTGTGTAAAACTGGTTTTCTGGAGTTTTAGTCGACTAAAAGAGTGTTTTCAGTCGACTAAAAGTTTTAGTCGATGAACAGTGATTTTGAACAGTACTATGAACAGTGATTTTGAACAGTACTTTTAGTCGACTGAAATGTACTTTCAGTCGACTAAAATGTGTTTTCAGTCGACTGAAAGTTGTTTTCGGTTGACTTAAAGGTTTAAAATTTTTGTCCCATATAAATAGTGTTTTATTTCATTCCTAGCCCTTTTTTTTGGAGAGTTTTATGTTTCTTTTCCTCTCCTTTGCACGGGAGAGAGAGAGAGAGAGGGAGAGAGAGAGATAGAGAAGGAGACTTGGAAAGTTTGGAAGCTCTAAGGATGAGCTCAAGGATTTGTGGCTCTCAAAAAGCTTGGGAAGTTTGTTCCATTTACCCTTGCGGTGGAAAGAAATAAGGAGAAAGCTTGATTAAGGTAAGGGTTTACTTTCGAAATTCGAATCAGCGATGAACCAATCGGTCATGTAAGTCTTTAGATTCTTCTGAAATACGAACATCTTCAAATAGGGATAAGTGATTCTTTCGCTTCTTTTTGTTTTGAATTTTATTGAGAATGACTTGTTATCAATTCTATGATTTGTGAAAAAAAATCAAATTTCGTCGGATTTGTTTGACCTCAGAATATTAACACATTGATATCGTCGTTTTGGTGATTTATGGTCGTTATTATTTTCGTGAACTCCACTTATTGTTTGACGAGTTCGTTATTTGATAATGTGATTTTGAAACTTTTGAATATGGTTTGATTTGTTCGATACTTGATAACGGTTATTTTGAGATTTTGTTTTAGTAACGTTATGAGCCATGTCACAGTGTATGTGACTTATTTCTGAATTACCCACGTGGATTGAAACGTGGGCTAACTCAGGGGAGTTGAGCTAGAGATCGCGATCTTACTTTCTGAATCGGCCTCATATGTCAGGAATGACGTATGTGACCACTTTCTGAATGACTCTCTAGTGTCTATTTCCGTACTCTGGTATATTTTGGCATATGATATTCTGTCTGACATCTCTAGTGTCTATTTTCGTACTCTGATATATTTTGGCATATGATATTCGGACATCTCTAGGTCTAATTCCATACTCTGATATATTTTGGCGTTTGATATTTGGTCTAATCTCTGTTTAGTTGAAACGAGTGTGCTTTTGAAATTTTGTCATACAGATATGTTTTGACAATTGAAATCTGTTTTGATTATCAGTTTCGGTGAAAACTTTTGTGCTTCCGAAATTTCGTTTCTCAGATATTTTTGTTTTGTTTGATTGGTCCTTTGAGCGACCTTACTGGGCATTTGGCTCGTTCCCTTAATGTTTTTCCTTTCAGGTGTTTAGTAGGTGAGATTTTGGATTTGAAGGGCTAGCCGTGTGACCAAAGTTAGCTGCCTTATTTCAGTATTAGTATTGACATTTAAGTCTATGTAATTAAGACAAGTTGGTATCGTTTAGGTTTCGTTTTAAAACTGTGTTGGAGAAATTTTGGATTGTATAAAAGCTTTGGGCCCCTATGTCAGATATTGATGTATTTTGGAAATTATTAGTATATGCTCTGATTGACCGTTTGGGAGATTTATGATAAAGAGTAAAGATTTTTTTTCTGACTCCGTTTTTCTGATATTTTAAGGTTTTCTGATTTCATTTGGGAGACTTTCGATATTGTTTCGTTTGGAATTTTAGTGTATGCTCTGATTTACCAATATGAAGTCTTCTGATAATTATGAAATTTTATCTGATCTGTGTATTCGGCATTAATGCTCTGAAAATAAATCCGAGGCGTTAAAGTTAGGTAAAAGCTCACATGTTTTTGAGTTAGGTTGGTGGAACCCATAAAAAGCCTACCCAAGTTGCAACTCTAACCTTTAGCAAGTCAAGGTAAGATGGAAATAATGATTAATACACCTAAGTCTTTAAAGTTAGGGTGAAGCTATAGTCAATGACATAAAGTTTTAAAAGGTAACAAACATAGCCAAAGACATGAAATTTGTATAATTCATGTCCATCTGTCGTTCACCATTAGAAAAGTAAAATTTTTAACTGATGTCACGAATATGTACTTTAAAATATCAATATTGTCCTTCTACAGTATATACATCCTACGTAAAATATACTTCCCCTTCCTTTCCCTTGTTTCTCTCTCGACGACAGCACCCACCACCACCTGCCCACCAAACAACAAGACCGTCGCAACCATCCACTGCCTCCATATCACGAACCAGCCACCAACGCCACAGCCCCCACCACTGCAAACCACAAAACCATCACATGACCATAACAACACCCCCATATCCCCCTAGAATCGCCACATCCTGCAACCCCCAACGTCGCATCACGTCGACCACGATGGAAGCATGGAAGTATACAATCTTTGGGAATTCATCTTTATTAATGGCTCTACCAGAATGAGAAGAGAGACCATTTCTTATTGGCCTGCTGTCTAAGCCTAGGTGACCAAGGGAGATCGTGACCCTCTTACATGACAAACAGTGACCGATACATATTCTTAGTGTAATTAATTAGTGAAACTAAAAATCAATGTTAAGAATTGACGTTAAAGATGTTGTGTAAAAGTGCAACGAATCTAGCTATTCGTACTAGCGGCATCAGAGCCAAAATCTTTTCCTATTTAAACATCTTGTTATACAAAATTTGCATAATGGGGATACAAGGGGCATCTTAGTCAATAGTCATTGAAATGTAGGTAGAGTTTCACTATTAATAGCCGTTTTGTTGCCATTTGCAGCTGGTTTTTTTATTTTGTCGGTGAAGAGTCAACGTGGCAGCATTCCGAGGGAGTTGATCTTGCATTTAAGAGATGGAGAGGCCCAACTCGCGATTTGGGGGCGTAGATATCACTCTCCATCTGACATGCCAACAACCACTATAGTCTATATATGCTAAAGTGCCTAATTAATTGTCACTCCACTTGGTCCACATTTGACTCCCCAAAATAAAAAGCAAGGGCTTAATACAGAGTTTGGAGCAGCTATGAATTTAATATTGTGCCCATGGGCTTCATCAATTTTAGCTAGGATCAGGTCAATCCATTGGGTTCAATCTAAAATCAATTTAAGGTGTATTTGATAACGTAATTAATTTTTTTTAATAATTTTTAATTAAATACGTTTGATAACACTTAACATTATATAACTTAAAAAGTTATTTCCTACAAAAAAATAGATTAAATTTTAAGTCAAAGTTGACGTACTTAATGCTTATCGCTTATTTCTAAGTGAAATGGTTCAAAGTTATAGAACATAATTTTACATAAAAAGAATAACTTCAATTTATGTGGTGGCAACGCCGTCTCTACTACACTACAACTACCACCACAATCGTTATTCCTTTTGCTACCACTATCACAAGGACACCGCCACCTTCACCACTCCATTGCTGCCGTCGTCATGTCCATGTCCGCCAAGATTATTTAAATATTCATCACACCACAACTACTGTCATGGCCGCCATCTCAATCCACTTATTGCCACCACCACAATTACCACCACCACGTTTTCATGCACTACTATAGCCACCATTGACACATTTTTTCCAGCGTACCACAACCACCATTATTACTCCATCGCTACTGCCATCACTACCACCAGCACAATTTTGGCAAAGAAAAAAAATTATAAAGTACATAAGTTCAATAAATAAATTGGTAAAATGTACAAATTTGTAAATGGAACAAATTTGAGACATTTGCTTTTAGTTTACCAAACATGTTAATTTATTTTTCAGTAGTAAAAATTCAAGTCACTTAGCACTTAAATTTCAGTTTTATCAAACAGCCCCTTAGATTGGTTTTGGAGAATCAGGTTTGACTAAAAGAATCATCAACATATACTCATATATAAATAGACACGAAATACCGTATTTAAATCATGACATATTATTTGATCATTTCGTTGTACTAGACATACAACTCTCAGTACTTTTCATCTGAATATCGTTCACAATTTTCAACTGATTGTTTTTGAAATAGATTAAGCATGTTTGGAATAGACTCTCCAAAGCAAACTTGATATCAAACTTTAATCAGCATTTAAAATAATCTTTCAGTATATTTGGTGCTTGAGTAAAAATGTTAAAAGCAGTTTCAATGAGGTAAAATGACCACAAGTTTACAATTTGAGTAAAAAGTTGCTAAAGATCTTTGTAATAAATACTGATATTTAAGTAATTTATCTAGTCAAACCTGATTATTAAAAAATGATTGATTCATTATCCTCTTTTTCTTGAATTATTATTTAATCAATTTTCAAAGCTTCTGAAAATGATTTAATCATTTTTGAATGTATGTCACAAACCCTAACAACCGGATTTAAAATTGAGCATCTCATAATCAATTACAAACAGCCTTAATCTACCTTTTGTTCAGTTATTCATGTACAGCATGTCCAACCCTGTACTACACACTGTTCAAGAGATGGAAGATTATGTTTTGAGTACTCATTCACTTGCCAAAACTATACAACACACTCTGTTCAGTTGTTCATGCTCAGCAAGTCCAACCCTATCCTTTGTACAGACATACAGGGGCAACATCTAGTTTCAATTTAACCATATTCAGTGGCACACCAATAAACCTTTGCTGTTGCTAGCTTGGGGAATCAAGCATCCAAACTGTTTGCTGATACTCACAGTAAGCAAAAGGATGACCAAATATGTTTCAAGACTTGGCACAGCAACAACGACACACACTTCCAGTGTTCCAAGACTTGCACAAAGTACAGTATATGTCGCCGCTGATAGCACCAACTAGAGTAATATATACTGATGCACCAGATGTTGGTTTTACCAGGGAAAGCCAAGCACATTAGGTCCCCATTATGAAGAAAATGTTAATTAGTCAGAGTAATTTGACAACCAGAGTTTAGTCTACCACAACATATGTAGTTTGTAATTTGTGCAATAAATCAGATGCAACATTCATCAAGAAGCTAATGACATTAATAACAAGTAAGAGGTGGTTACAAAATCTGAATGCTTTTACTGAGACTATTCTGGTCGATCACGTTAAGACTACATCTCAAGTTAATCTTCAAGCTGTCTAGCTTACGAATCTAATCTTACCGACAACACAGCCAGGAAAGAGCTACAGCAACGAATCCCAAACAATTTGATCGAGACCCCTTCTGCAGGACATTGATTCAGGCTGCTTCTTCAGTGAACTGGTAAATGCACATTCCTTCCAAAAGACTAGAATGGAGATAAGCTACACCACAACAATGCCATGATATATATCAGATGAACCTCAATAGATATTATGCGTTAAGGAACTGCAGGACTCTCAACATTCCAAGATCACATTGGTTGCTGCATATAGACTAATGCAGGTGGAGTTGCTTCACGAGAGATTGGCATTTACCACTTACGACCACTTGAGATTTATTAGACTTTGCACATGATAACAATCTAAGCTAAATGGTCTTTGCACAGGCCACAGATCAGCAAAGCAGAAAAGAATGCAAGTAGTAGAACATTTAGACTTTACCTAGGATTAGAACCCTATAAACCAAGGTGCTCAGCCAACACTTCCACATCTTCCTCATCTTCTCCTTCGACACCAAGTAAACACATCCCTCCTTCAATCTCCCCATTCATCAAGTCTTCCCAAAACCCTGCATCAAGTTCCTTATCTACACAATCACGCCTCTCTTGTTTCTCTACACAATTTCCTTCCACATCATCCGAGGTTTCCTTCACTCCCTGCATGCCAATAGCAAGTGTATCCAACTCCGAAACATAGTTTCCTATAGTATGACCATAGTCCTGATGTTCTAGTTCAACATAAGTGTGCCCATCCCTACCTTGGCCAAATTTACTGACCTCCACATTGCTAAGCCCTTGCTCAATTGGCCTCCTTCTCTTCCTACTAATTGCTTCCTCAAGTTCTTTCCTTTGGAGGACTAATTGCTGTATAAAATTTGGATTTTGTATTGCTCTTGCCAAGAAGCCCATCATCTGTTGTTGGTTTATCTCTGTCCCTTTAAGTCTTTGCTCCATTGCTCTAAGGTAAGCTTTAGTGCTCTGCTGTTGCTGTCTGATTTGCACCAGCTCCACCATTAAGATCTGCTTGTCACGCTTCAACTGATCAATCTCTGCTTCTGATCCAAGCCGACCCACTTCAAGACAAGGGTCTAGACTTTGGTTCGACAACTGAGATAGAGGTGGTGTCCTTCTCCTCCTAATATTCTTCAGAAGATGCTTTTTTCCTCTCAAAAACCCTTCATTGGCAAACTCCCAGTTATCTGGATCAACCTTTCTAAAACCCTGCACAATTTACAGTCCTAAGGCTTATTCTGAAAACCAGTGAACACTAGGTAATATTAGACTAGTCATATAGAACCTTGAACCCAAGAAGAGAGATCTACAGGACACATGACATATAATAAGAGATTGATTAGGCATCAGAGGAAAAGGTGAAGAAAAGCTCAAGAATAATGACTTTTTCCATGTAAAGCCACTAAATAAGGAAAGTATCTACACTGAGAAACCTATTAAACTAAGCAAAAGAAATACCATGTTCTCCATCTATACCTGAAAAGGAAAAATATAGAAAGAGTGACATACGCTGCTTCATGGACTTGAAAGCAAACAAATCCAAGACTCTCATGTGGGACTATAGCACAAAGAAGTTAGTACAAACTTGGATCGTTAAACTGTTCGAATCATCGGTGTGAAGACTGAAGATGATAGTAATCGGACTTACATAAGTGTTTAGCTGCCTGACAAAGCTCGAGAAATTGCTATGCTTGAAGTACCTAGGAAGAAGATTTCCTGCAAAAGCTTGGGGATCCAAAACAATGAAACTGTTGTTTCCTCTGCTCCAAGAAACAACATTATTAGTTTGCGGATCATCGACAAGCTCATAAGTCTTGAGGAGGAAAGGTGGGGGTGTTGTGTCATGAAGCCCCACAATTGGTTGAGGAATGAACCATGATGGCTCACCAGAATACGATGAATTTCCTCCCAGAAATTCCTCCTTCACAAGACCTATAGGATCCATAGCTGGAATCCGAGCAAACTTCCTTCGAATGTCCCTGCAAGAATGTGGTTTGGTTGATGGGAAGATATGTTTGGCCTAATTAGGATGCAGGCAGGTCCACTGAAAACAACACAGATGTAATGGACACATGCACAAACACAAGAAGAACACAAGCACTTCCCTTCAACTGATAACCAAACTCCCTAAAGAGAAATGGCCAGACTGAAAATGGATTTTGGTGATATGGGGTTCCAAGAATGAAGGTCACAAGTAGATGTGAAACCTAAACACTTCAACCTTGCTGATCTCAAGCTTCCCAAGGAGATTCGGCAGGAAGTAACTGGGTTTTGGTGATACTGAAGTTTGGATCAGGACTAAATGCAGATCAAGAAAGTGCTGCAACAACGAGATACAAAGGGATCAAATATGAGTGTGTTGAGTCATCAATTTTTTTCAGTAAGAGACCAAGGCAACGTGTACATGTTACTTGGTCTTTGGGGCCACGAACAGGTGGAAAGTTGGACAAGACAAAAGTGCCAAAAAGTACCAAGAAGGTGTTGAGATATTTTCATCCCCATCATCTTCTTTCTCCTTTGGGGAGGTCCGCGTGGCTAACTGTTCCCTTCTGTTCAAATCAGATCCTTATAGTTTTCTTATTTGGTTTGATCAGAGGTAGCACCACCATAAGGTACCAACTACCAACCTTATTATACAACTCATGTCATGAGTGAGTTGGATGCATCGGTCATCTTCAGCATTGAATACTTTTAGATCTTATTTTATAAATATGGACAGTAATTAATTTATCCTTTCTTTAGTTTATTAAATATGTAAAATATACGCGGTGACAAAATGTAACCGTGACGGCTTCGTGTAATATTAATATAATGTTTCTCCTGTTTATGTTTGCTTATGTTAATATAGAAATTATAGCAGAATTTATGTTTCTCCTACAAATCAATAGTAACTACTTTTGAAGTCTAATGTATTACTCCAACATTTTCAAACTATATTTTATACGTGTTTTTTTTATTGGACTTTTAACGTGAATTGCAATATTGAAAACCATTTTGATCTCTTATCAATATATTCTACGGTTAAAATCTCAGAAGCATGAAAAAAATATATCATTCCCAAACTTTAGACAAGTAAATGAACTTCAGTACCTCTACTTTTATGCACTTATATCATACAAAATTTTAGAAAGAGTGTTTGATATTAAGTAAGAGTTAAGAATCCAAACTTTGGAACGGATGATAACATCAACACACCATCACATTCACATTTTAGAAAGGGATAATTACATTTGACCCCCTCAACTATCTCGCAATTGCAGGTCTGCCCTTTCGAGTACTAAATGACACAATCGGCCCCTCAAAGTTTAGAATTTGATTAAATAAGGACAAATTTTGGATTTTTGGACAATTAATCGGTCAATTGATCTGTAAAAAGACATAAATGTCCTTACATTTAATTAATCTTTTTTTCCCTTTTCCTCGTACATTGGCTTCTCTGAAGTCTAAAAAACACACAATTGCAACATTGCCACATCAAGCCTAACGACCTAACTAAACAGCAGCACCACCATATCATACCCACATTCGCTTCTCCCAACTCCAAAAGTTGCCGCCATCACCACCGTCGGAAGGTTTGATTCCCTCCCTTCATCGTCTTTTACGAGCTCTTAGAGGATCGAGGTCATGCTCTTCATCTGCATTTAGATCCAGTGTCGCCGTCATCGTCAAAACAACAAATCTCCGTCTCCCATCAACTGAGAGATTGTGAGTTTATCTTTTTACATATATTTTATGTTTCCGGACATGGGTTTGAATGGGGGGCAGGGCGATGGTGGATGGGCTACCATTAAAATTTTTTGATATGAGTATTATAGGAGGTGGGAAAAGGAGGGCGGATGTCGTGTGGGGGGGGGGGGGGGGGTGTGCGCTCGGTTAATGATGATTATACAGTTAGTTAGAGTTGAGGTAGGAGATGATTTTGGCATTTTAGTAAATAATTAGGAGTAAATATAGAGTTTCACATCTAAATGTACCCGGTTGAATTTTGTACCGTTAAGGGTTCACAACTAGCACTCGTTCCGTTTGAAGAAAGGAAGGATCCCAAAGAATCGATCGAGGGGTCGATCCAAATGTTCAAGATAGTTGAGGGAGGTCAAAGGCGATTGCGATTGATTACCTCTTGGGCAAAATATCTTAAACTTAACACACAAGTAGCAAGGGGGGGGGGGGGGGAAGTCATTTCCATGTGGCCATCCAAATCTTTCCCAACACACAATCTTTAGTTTTTTGGGCAAAAAGTGTGAGGGCAGAAGCAATAGGACACTGCCACGTCCTTGGACAATTATTATAGCCCTAATAAGCATTCAACTTTGGCTTGGTGTCAATTGATTAATTATTATTATTATATTAATTAATCAATGTTTCAAAGGCGGAAACACGGCTCAACAGGTGGACGCTTTACCTTGGAGTTTGTGTGAAAATTGGAGAAAGTGACTCAAGATGACGCTGTACGAATAACATTTGCCATTTCCTCTTTCTCCTGAATTTCAAATTTAAGCAGCAACGTCACACGTGACGTTGTATCTTATTCTATTATTATTATTCTATTATTATTCATGTTGTTTAAGAATGAAAGTGGAATTTTTATTGCATAAACATGGAGAGGATGAGCTAATTCATCTGCCAAAGCAAGCTCAGCTGACTTGCTAGTTGGTACCACCTCAAATTTCACGACGACTAATGGTCTTTGTTATCGGAAGCAGCGGTAAGCATGGTTCAGTCGATTCAGTTTGAAAGTTGAATAAAAAACTGAACTGATACAAAACTGAATCGATCATTGTCGGTTTAGAAAAAAAAAAACTAAACCGTAATTAAGTTGTTCGGCTTTAGCAGTTCGGTTTTGACTCGTTAGACGGATAAAATATATTGCTATGGATAGATTGAGCGATTTTTGCTTGAGATTATCTATTGAATTCCGCCTTTGTATATACAACATGATCACAAACTTTTTGGAGCCAACCTATTAAAATTAGGGTGTAGTTTACATATATATGTTGATAATTAGATCAATAGTAGGGTAAAAACTATGTAGTATTGGGCTTTTGTAATATACATGACTGGGCTTTTTATGATACACACAATCACAAGTATTTTGGAGCCTATCTATTGAAGTTAGGGTATACTTGTTTATATGGGTTGACGATTAAATTATAACTAGGGAGAAAACTAGATAATAATTATGATTGGATTATAATTTAAATATTCTTTCTTATGCGTGAGAGGGAAAAAAAAAAAAAACAAAAAAGATAGGATACGGTTTGATTCGACTTCAAAAAAACCAAACTGAATCGACTGAACCGAACATTCAGTTTTAAAAAAAAACGGGTTTTTAAATGCTGTGATTGGTCACTTCGGTTTCAGCAGTTGGATCGATTGGAACTGTTTAAATTCTCACCTCTGATGCCAACATAAGTTGCTACCAAGTAAGCTTGAGCTTTTTGGAGAGCTCAATCCCCATAAGTAAAAGAATCCGAGCACAAATATTTGGACTACATTTATTCAGGAACTGTCGCATCTCGCCCTAACAAAGTCAATATTCATTGGCACTTCTCTTCGTAGAGTCTCTCACACACAACATTTAAATGGACATTATCAGCATCCTGACAGCCTAATAAGGTGAACCTCTCAGTTGATCAGGCATGCATTATGACTAAATTTATTTTGTTAATGAAGTTCATAACGTTTGCCAGGAGGAAAAAGAAAAAGTGGAATCTTAAGGCTCTTGAATAATCTCACAACTCTAACAAGATGTATGCATTCCATATAAGCAACAAGCAAGCCATCTGATGTAGGTAAGAGGTTGAATTACAGAGCAAGTGTAACACAACTATTGCTGGTACTCATTTATACAGCCATGGTAGATATCTTTATTGGAGCCACAACATTCCGGAACTTCTTAGTAACTAAAACATATCTCATGCCGCAGCATCAACAGCAGTATTAGCAGCAGTTTCCTTCTTCCCCAAAGCTTCAAGATACCCTTTCCTGCAGATAATAAGCCCGTTTAATTTCAAAGTTTTAAACACAGAGCAGTATATCCCCAAGGTGATAACAAAACTACATGAGGAAAATCCGTAGCATATCGAAAATCATACCGTGCAGGAAGATGGTCATGCGGACGATTAAAGGGAGTCCAGATTGGATCGCCAACAAATAGCCGCATTGCCTACAAATTCAAACAACATCGTTGTTAGAATCTCTCTTGTTCCAGGACAGTATGTCTTCTCAAATATATCAACAATTTGAAACAACAGTCTAAGAGACTATTATCAAAAGGGTGGATCTCAAACAAGATCAAAACATGCATGATGACTACAAGCTGTTTGTTACGTTTCAGTAGTCAAGACACTACTACTTTGACAGCACATTCACACACCCTGATTAGGTAATGAACAAGGAAGAACAAAAAGAAAGAAAGAAAAGCAAAGGCTAGTCTGATGCAGCAACATTCGAGGACATACATTAATAGCATATAAATGAAGCCTAATCTTCTCTCTCCTCGCACTTGCTTTTGATTTTCTGTTTCTATAGTGGCATTAGAACAAAAGACACCACAAAGAGAGAATACCGTCAAAGGAAAAGCACCATTCGCATTTGAATCACGTGCGCTTCCATATCTGGAAACCAGTGGGACACGGGAGCATGCTTATTGCATAATTATGTGTAATCTTTCTACTGAATTAACACATGTTTTCTCCTTAACATAGGTGGCCCAGTGCATCAGGGGGATCAGAAAACACACAGCCAGCGGGTGCATTTCAAATTGATCTCGAACTCAAAACGGAGCAACGTTGTCATTATTTCAAAACTCACCCTCTTTACAATATAAAAAGTAGTAGTATTAACTTCCGGGAACTCAATTTTGCCATAAAACAACAGAAAGATAAATGATTTATCACAGAGATGATAAAATTGACCAACTAATAATGTTTATGAGGTAGAATGGCTCATGTGGAAGATGCAAATGGACGTCAGTTTGGCTTACTGATCCTTCTCCCCTACTGCAGCAGTGGAAAATTGCCCTGGTCAAAGGTCTCAATGTAATTACCTTGTCGCTTTGGAAGAGAAAAATCAGGAAATTTGGAGAAATGTCTATGTCGTCATCAGTGAGATGTAACTATGTAATGGGATGATATCCCCACCACTATGGAAGCTTCTTATTCAGCAGGAATTGCAGTCTCAATGATAAGATTGATACAACAATGAAGTGCGGTACAAGCTAGCAAACTACCGGTGCTCAGCCTGGAGGCAGGCCAAGGGCCCGATCCTGGATCAGGGGGGTATGGCCACTTGTTGATATTAAAGATTTAAACTACCTTGAACCCTACCCCAACAAAACAATAGCATACAGCGATTACAATATTGTTATAATGACCTTCGGTTACTTCAAATTCATATTGTACAAAGTGTAAAATTTCATTACAATGTTTGGACTAATGACATGGTACAATGAAGGACATTATTAGAGTGTCATTTAAACTTGACTCCCAGTAGTCCCAGAATCCCTTCAACTCATCAAATTCCATCCACGGGTTGTTAACACCCCCCCCCCCCCCCCCCCCCCCAACAAAAAAAACCCACAACACACAAACACAACAACATTCCCCATAGCCGAATTTCATGCTTAACATGTACAGTGGTTGTCCTTTATAAGTATAATAATAATATTCTGTACCATCAATTTATCAAGCTATGAACGTATGGATTGGTACCTTAATGTAGTTATCTGTATCAAGTGTAAAGCGGTGATATATTCCAGCAGGCAGTACAATCATTCCCCCTTTCTTCACCCAAACACGGATCCAAGCATCATTATGATCTCTCACATCAAAGTAACCTTCAAGTGTGGTCAAAGTTTAGGCTGCCTGGATACTGGGCAAAATAACACAGACAAAGTCAAAGTTAATTATAAAACTATCTTACCACTTCCTGCCACAGAGTAACGGATCTCCTCATCAGTGTGAAGATGTTCTTCGAAAAAGTTTTTGATTTTCTGTTCATAATTAGGCAGCTTTTCGGGGCAAACCTCACAGAAGTCCTGAAATAAAAGTTAGGGAGTTTCAATATACCTGAGAATACTTACATGAGGAAAAAACTTGGAGGTCTCAAGACAACAGGCATAAAACTTATAAACAGCAAGTAAAACTTTATTCTTTTAACATGCATATAAGGTATTAAGATAAGAGAAACATCAGCATTCTGACAAACCATATAGGAATATCCACGGGATTCACGAATTTTCTTCAATTCCTCATCCGTTTCATAGTTATCGGCGTCTAATCGCCAGCTGAGTACTCCAAGCTCTGCAAGATAACCGAAATGCTCATTGATGCAAGTCGATAAGTTTAGAAGTTTGATGGCCTTCAAATTTTTAAAGAAGTCCATACCAGCAAGCTTGTCCAGGGAGACAAATTCCTTCGGATCACGGTGATGGGGAAGTCTTTGATCTTCATCACTATCATCCATGTACCATGCTTGTATGACTTCCTCCCTGTCATCCTGTAGGAAAACAAAATGACGAGTAACACACTGCAAAGCACCGAACGGAAAAAATCTAAGCAGTAAAATATGACTGATTGGATGGTCATAGACAGAGTATGTGCTAAAATTGTGTATATCATACTAAGAGGTCATTAGGCTGGCTATCAACAAAGGCAGAAGAAAATTAACATCTAACTAGTATAAGCAACAGAGTTTGTGTACTCCTTATTTAACAAAACACTATTGCCACTATATAAACCTTCCAAAATAAATGAATGGTATGACAACGTCATATCCACTTTTGCCTCAACTTGCCATTTCTCTCGTTTCACAACTTCAAAATTGGCACTGACATAGGAGAAGCAATTAAACACTATGATAAAAAGGTAAGACACACACGCAGAATAGATACGCTATGCCAAAAGGATATTTAGGAGAATGTTTTCCGCAGCCCAGAGTTTTCAACGATCCTTCATTAGTGGAGTGACCAGAGAACTGCTGTAAAGAGCCATGTTTACCAATATGGTGCTCGAAAGAGGCATACTTTTTTTCTTTTTCCTTTTTTTCTTAAGATGCTTCACACTTTAATAACACACATCCTGCACTAACATTACTATGAGACTTGTACGATCGTACCCTTGCTCACCTCTTTCCCTGAAATCGTGAAAAAGGGTGTCATATGCGGACAACCACAACCAAAATAGTCTGATATGAAAAGGGCCTCCTCTCGCACTCCCTGAAGATCATTTTTTTCTCAGGGATACAAGGAAATGAAAACTCTGAAGTTTTTTTCTTGAAATATGTCGTCATTAAAACTGGTAAAGTTAGCAAGTTTTGTTGAGATTCCTGTTCCATGTATCTTTCTCCCAGACGAAAAATGCCAGAACGCACCTCCCAAAATAACATGATGCTAGAACACTAACACCATCTTCTAAAACTTAATTATCCTCTGAACTCTGACCAACTCTGCAAACTAGAAGGGGTCATAGAACTTCGAAAGCCTTCATTAAGCAGTAGCTACAGGGTCCAGCTATTTCCACTCTAAAAGCCTGCTTCTTGAAAGAAGTGCATTCCGCGTACCTTCCAGACATGCGTTCTTTTTAATCAACCAAAATTGATTGGAGCTACAAGCAGGGGCCTAAAAGAATTATCAATCAAACTTCGTGATCTCCATATAATTGAGGATTATCCAAAAGTCCTTTTATAGGTTTCCAAACAAACCCCCCCCCCCCCCCCCCTCCCTCTGTTAATCTACTTCTTTCATTCGATACACAAGAATACACGTTCAAGTTCACACACACAAAAAATTTTATGTAGCTCAGGCCTATAGACAACCATCACCCATCAATCACAGGAGTAACTGAACACCAAAATTGGTTAAACCACTACATAATCAGACCCAAAGTTGAAAAACCCCTGATTCATAGAAACGCATTCACCTTGAATAAAAGACCGTACCCACATACAAACCCCCCCCCCCCCCCCCCCCCAACCCGCCAAAACCCCCAGCAGACACACACACTCGCGCACGCAATGCCATGACATATGTTCATAAGCTAATAAACGAAAACCCTAATTCATGAGATTTACCTTGCCTGCAGATCCCATCTTTCCTCTTTGTTTCGCTTTCTCTCTCTAGAATTCTCTCGTCTGAATTGCAATGTTCTGTGACTTTCTTGAGCTTTGAGGCTACGCGATGACCATTAGCATAAAATCTGCTCCAATTCATGCCACAGAAAATTCTGTCTAATAATGTGGAAGTGACGAAATTGCCATTTTGATTGCCATGGTCAAACTTGCGATATTATGTCCAGGTTAACTGAACCTTTTTCGATTGCATGTTAGTGCGATAAGGGTCTTATAGTCATTTTGAATGGGAAAGCGATTATCCAGGAAGAGGATTCCCTTTAAAAGCCGCCCTTAGTCTATGGCGACGAAATTCGTCTTGACTTTTAATAGTAAAATCACATGCAAAGGATCGCTCTTTTGGCTTAAACGAATCTTCTCAAAGTAATTGGTTCAAATCGACCATCGTATAAAAAGACCTTAAAAAAGAAAAAAAGAACATGTGGCTATTTTGGATCGTTCGGTCCATCAATATTTCACAAATATTTCGACAAGTGGTGCACGATATTTGTTTTATTTGATTGAGTAAATTTACTTGACAAAAATCTCCTGAAACGAGGCGAAAGCTTTTCGTAAGATTTGTAGATATTTAAGGCCCCGTACGTTTACCATATTTGTTTTCTGTTTTCATTTTTTATTTTCATTTTCATGATTTTCATATTCAGTTTGAAAATCCGTTCCTGTACTTTTATCATTTTCACAAAAAAAAATTTAGCTATTTTTTCTTATATTGGGTTAAGTTTGAATGAAAAAAGCTGAAAACACCTTATAGGTGCCTTCAGTTTTTGTTACTATTTGAATAATTTTATCCAAAACGAAAACATAAAATGGTAAAAGTATGCAAAAAAATAATCTTTTTCATCATCATTGCTAAAAACAGAAAACGAATATGGTAAGTGTACGGAGCCTAAGTGTTTGTATTTTGTATCTCGTGTAATTGTTATTTGAAATAAACTGCAAAGTGGAAGCCACTTCTTTCTTTTGAAAACGGTGGCCGTAAGAATTTTCAATTTTTTTATTAGTTTTAGTCAAAAAACCGGATTGATAGAATGCTAAACAAATGATAGTATACCCATAATTACATTTAATGGTTGTGATCAGTTTGGAGAGCTAAGTGTACCTTTATGTATGTTATTGCAGCAGATATTTTATGAGTTTTGTTATGTGTGTAGCTTAATTTAGTAGCATCCTTTATGAGTTAGGGTTTTTCATTTCAAACTATAAAAATAAGAATTAGTCCCTACTCTCCCTTAATAAATTGCAATCTTCCCATTAGACTTAATAATATATTATAGAGGAGAAAGTGGAAATTCTTTTTCCAGTAGGTCAATTCTCTTACGGGGAATACGGAGTAGATAAGTTCGACCTTTATAATTTATTTTTTTACTTATAGTAGCTCATTGCAACAAAGTCAGAACATTTTGGGTGACATCGTCCAAAGACTAGTACCCTTTTTATTGCACCGAGGCTTGTGCCATTGCGTAGTCTTGTTTAATTTAAGGCCCCAGGGCCTTTTTGACACAGACCTCTCTGGCCTAAAAGTGCAATCCGACAAGAGTTCCGTTTGGCTCTCCGGGAGTCTCTCGGATTGAGCCAGTAAAACTCGAAAGCTCGTAAGCCTACTGGTCGAGCAAGCCATGCTATAAGCATAGGGTATGATCTCGGAACCAGCCTCTGAGTCACTCTACAACCCGGCCAGACTCGCTCTCCCAGCAGCTGCTAAAGTGAGAGCTAGCTGCTTTCAGTTTATGAAGAATTTTTAAAGAGAACTTGTGAAAGATTTTTGAAAAGGCTTTCACTTCAATCCTATTACAGCACGCGAGTAAGATGGTTTTATTGCAGACATTGCAAGTAAGCAACGCAGGCTTCTTAGTCTTTGTATAAAGATCCTAGTAGAGTACGTTTAGTGAGTGAATCATTGAGTGCCTCAACGAGCCTCAAGAGCAACTCCCACCTTCTCTGTGAAGTTCTTGATGTACCCTTTCCTCGCCGGATGATCCTCCTGCGGACGGTTGTATGCCGTCCAAACCGGTTCGCCCACAAACAGTCTCATCAGCTGCACCAACATCACACAAGCAAGCACCAAATCAACCAACTTGGGCACATGCAAAGACCTCATTCCAACATAACTTCAATTCACTTTGGTTTGCATCTTGATTACCTTGACATAGTTGCTTGTGTCCAACGTAAACCGGTGGTAGATCCCGGCCGGCAAGACGATAAGGTCACCAGCCCTGATCCAGATGCGAATCCAGCGGTCGTCCTTGCCTCGAACGTCGAAATACCCGCTCCCTTCTAAACAGTATCGTATCTCTTCGTCCCCATGAATGTGCTCCGTGTAGAAGTTCTTCAGCTTCTGGTCATAATTCTCCACCTTCTCAGGGCACAGGTCCAGCAAATCCTATTCAACTCATTGGTAAAATGGCAGATCTAGGTCAGTAAAAGAACATTTTTCCACCTAAACCTTAGAAATTTTGGCATATTAAACCCATTCCATATACTAGTTTCTGTCATTACAATGGATGTTTGTTACCATATGTTTCAACAAAATCTAGCTGCCATTAGCTAGCTAAAGTTGTGCACCTTTATTTTTGGGCAATATTAAGAATTATATTAATCATAACAGATTACAGCTTGGGAGGATGGCTGGATTACAGATTATCATCTCTGCTTCTTGTGAAGCTTCCCTACTACTACATTTTGTACTACATCATCCAGTATATGGGTTTGCTGCCAACTTATTTGTCAGCAGTAAAGTTTATTGTATTGAGTGACAACAAATTGGTCATTTTTGGTCATTCTGGATCCCATATGATCATTTGGGGTAGTCAAGTTTCGGAAATCACAGGCAATTTTGTCGCTAAATAGTAAAAAAGAATAAGTTTTCTCATGTTTTCCTCGCCAAATATTTAGACGGTCATTCTAGTGACAAAAGTAAATTTGGTCTCGCATAATCATAAACATTTTACTCGATGCTCAAGCAAAACCTATGTAAAGCATCGGACCGGGGTATATGTACCATGTAGTTGTATCCCCTGGCTGCTCTGATCTTGTGCAGTTCTTCGTCGTTCTCGTAATCCATCGGGTTCAAATGCCAGTATAACACCCCAAGATCTGTTTAAACCTCGACCCATCAAAGATAAGTATAACCTAGAACAGAGTAATTGGAACTTGCACACAAACGCGGAGAAGAATGAAACAAATGGCAAACCTTCTAAGTAGTCAAGTGAGACAAACTGCTCGGGGTCAAGATGATGAGGCAGCCTTTGATCCTCATCATTTTCATCCATGAACCACGCCTGCACACATGCTTGCACGCATTACAATCATGACGCAACATCAGATCAAGTTACTTTTCTTTGCAAATTCTTGGAGTGAACTCAGCACTGCGTAAATATTGCATCGAACCCAAGTTGCAAAATGTAAACTATACATAAGTAACGTTTAACAAGTCAAGCTAAGTTAAAAACAAAGGAAAACAAGAACGTGTTCGGGTGCTAATAAAACGGACGGAGTATCGGTTTTCAAGAAGACTGAGGTTAATCACTCACTTTGATCGCCATGGTTGACACACAATCTGGTGAAAATTAGTGGGTTGAGCAGAGTCTTATGTCAAACATGAGCAAATTAGAAAGGAATGTTGTGTGATTTATTGTTGCCCTCACCTCTCTCGATGTTTCCGTCTGGGATGGAATTGAGGCTGGAATTCTTTGCCAGCACCCACGTGTACTGTTTTACGGTCATTAAATGTTGTGGCGAGCGTTTGTTTAACCTGTTCTTCCCGAAAATATCATCCCTGGGTGGAATTTTTGGTTACTAGCGCTTTCCATGGTAGAAAAGGATGAAGAACATTTGACAAAATGGAGAATTTCATCCACAGAAGTCTTTAGGACGTTGAATGGAGAGAGTGGCGTCCTTGCAAACGTTGTGCAAATGGTTTACTCTTCGGTAAAAATTTCGCGTTGCCGATTCATGCCTGATCATTGAGTTGAAAGTGCGTCTTAGTTTATTGTAGTGGAAATGGCTCGAAATCAAGTTCTTTCCGAGAGAAATAATGTCACCAACGGCTGCAAAAGAAGAAATAGCCACGCGGAAACCAAAACTAACGTTTTATTTTCAACACTCAATAAAAAAGACAATGAAATTAGCTATGCTAAATTGCTTCTTTTTCTCTTTGGAGTAAGAGGTTCAAAAGTAGCATTGGCTGAGCGAAGAAAATGGCTCCACACGGGAGAAGTTAGAGTCAATTTAGGTGAGTTATAGGGTAAAGAAATTCTTATTTCTTAGGACAAAACAAAAATGTAGAATTATTCGAGGTGCCCGTAACTCGACGAGGGTCAAGACCTCGCTCTATTCTTCCTATGAAGGAATAGAGGCCTTGGAAAAGAAGAAGAAATCTGAAATTTTCTAGTTAGTCGTATTGCAAGAAACATAGAAGGGAAAATTGCAGAAACCACCCTCGTGGTTTGGGTCAGTTGCAAAAAAGACCCATGCAGTTTCAAAAGTTACAAGAAGACACCTGTGATCGCAAAAGTGTTGCAACCGTCAAAAAAATCGTTCAATTTAACGGAGCGTGCTCTTCACTCTTTTGAAAAATGCGTTTAATAAAAAATTTATACTTTTTTGACTAAAATACCCTCCCTTTTTATCTCTCCCAAACAAGTTCCAAACCCTAGCCGCCACAGTAACTGCCACCGCCCCGTCTGCCACCACCCACCTTGGGCGCCTACACTACCGCCACCCCCGTCATCACCGCGTGCCGCCCGTGTAAGCCTGTTCATAATCTCGCCTCCACCACCCCGTATGTTGCCTGTGCCACCCACAGCCGACAGCACCATTTGCCTCGTCCAATCCCGTCGCCACCAACTACTGTGCCCAATCCCATCACCGCCAACAACCCACCCAATCTTGCCGCTGCCATCATCGCCCAATGCCAAAGGTACCATCACCGCGGAGTCCCGCTGCAGTCATCACCGCCCAAATTAATCGCACAACAAGTCACACGACCCTAATCGCACAAACTAAGATCTAGGTTTTCAAATTGCAATGTGCAATTGAAACCCTAGATTTGACTTTGTGCAATTCGGGTAAATCAGATCTGGGCTTAGATCTAGGGTTTCACAAACTTTGATGTTGTTGATTTGCCGAAATTGCACAAACTTAGATCTAGGGTTTCAATCGCACCTTGCGATTGAAACCTTAGATCTAAGTATGTGCGATTTGATGAGGCAGTGGCGGCGACGGGTTTCGATGAGGCAGGTAGCAACGGGGCGGTCGTGGGTAAGGCAGGTGGCAGACGGGGTGGGGTGATGGAGGCAGTGACGGCGACGGGTTTCGATTAGGCGGAGTTGTGGTAGTGATGAGAGAGATCTGCTTCGGCTTGTGGACACGGCAGACATGGCTGGGTGATGGAGGTAGGGGCGGCGTGGCTGTGAGAGAGAGAGGGCTTGGGCTTGTGTCCATGAATGGCAGGCTGGAGTGGCGACGGTGTGGCTAGGGTGGTCTCTGCTGGAGAATTTTGTTGGCAGGGGTATTTTGGACAATATTTTTATTTCGTTACGAAAACCGTTGGTTGCAACACTTTTGCAACCACGAGTGTATCTTTGCAACTTTTGTAACTACAAGGGTCTTTTTGCAAATGGCTCAAACCACGAGGGTGGTTTTTGCAATTTTCCCAACATAGAATGACGGTAAAATTTAAATTACGTATGTTTATGCCTTTAAAGCTCTTTTGCTACAAATGAAATTTTAAACAACAAATGAAGTGAAGGAAGAAAGCGATGAATGCAACATCGGGATAGCCTTTAGGCTCCATCATCAGGCATTCGAAGCACTTGGAGGTGGATCGACTTGTTGATTTTCCATTGCCTTTTTCCTTTCTTTTGGTTACGAAGGCAAATAAAGTATGATCGATCGCCAAAACATTGCTTTTCAATACCAAAGCATTAGCAGTTATCAATCCCATAGGTGTAGCGTTCTACAACAACCTTTACTCTAGTAATTACTTTACTCTTAGATAGGACGGGGTATGAAAAGCGCGATCTTTACGGTTTTGGTAAGATTCGAATCCCACATTAATAGATTCGGAAGACATTTTTTGGGACTAGTAAGCTAACCTTACTCTAGTTGATTATGATTCAAACGTAAAGTAAGGTGAGTTGTTGCTATAAATAATACAATTTTAATACTTAATTACGAATCTACAACATTTTAAAACTTATTTACCAACATACAACATTTTTTACAAACAATTTTGATATATAAATTTAAATTATAGTGAAAATGATAAAGTGGTTCGAAATTACGTTTTTTTCTTTGAAATCATTAAGATTTTCAAAATAATTGATGTACGGGTAAATAAATTTTAAAATATGAAAAATATATAATTAAGTATTAAAATTGTATTATTTAGGACACAAAATTAAGATAAGGTACGTGATCGAAAAGTTATTCCACAAAAAGGCTCTCTTGGGCCCATATGCAAGTCCTTGATCTGGTCCAGCATTAATTGCATATTCAGAAGAATCTGAACCCCCCGTCCGACATAACCCAGACCCTGACCCTGACCCATCGATTGCCGAGCCAATTGACCCAACCCAACCGTGTAGGCCCGAGTCGCAGAAAGATAATGAAAACTCTTTTGCTTTCATTTACCGTTTGCATGTTAATCCATCTGTGAGAACATCCCACCTCTTCATAAATAGAATTAATACATTACCCAAAAAGAGAAGGAAAAAAAAAAGACATCATTCCTGAAATTAGAATTCTTTATGCAAGCTACAAGTCCGATGACCAATTGACGTGACAGAAAAAGAAATTAAATGGACAAAAATTATTTTTATAATATATCCAAGAGTCCTAAATAATCAAGTCCAATTATCCGGACAATACAATTTTTTCTTCGTTACAATGCTGCGTTTCCTGTAATATACTTGAGAATTTGTTATTTTGACATACCTCCACAAATCTTCAGAGAGGTCAAAGGAGAATAACAAATCATAGTTGATCTTCTTCTGCAAAGAATGGCTACGTTCGTGCCGGTACCGCATGCTCATATGTTCTCGCTACAAAAGGTGCTCGCAACGTGGAACTAGTATCTTTTCACGTTCACATTCATTTTCTTCACCAAAATTACTTAAGTTGTCGCAAAGAACGACTCCTAATGACACTTTTGAAACCTCAAATGATGGGGGTCTACCATTTTATCTCAGTCTATTTTATCCTCCAAAAGATAAAATTAGAGAATGGCTCCTTTTTACGCTCGAAATTATTTATTTATTTTGCTGTGACAACGAAGGGAGAGAAATTTATCCATATTAAAATGGACATTCTTTGAAGTAAAATCAAAGTGCGGAAGTTAAAGCCCTTGTCTCTATGATGCACCAAAGTCTTCATATGTCGGGATTGCAGACATCTCTAACAATTTGTCAAGAAAGTCACACTCCAGTTGAAGTCCAACTTGCAGTTAAAACACATAAAGATTCTGCATGACAAAACGCAGAAAATTTAGAGGAAAAAAGCCTTTTTCTTTTTCTTTTTCTGGACAAAAGGTCCAGAGGTGGGCCCCAACATGAGGTGGATTTATTTTGTTTAAGACTTACAAGATAATTATGATTAATCAAATCTTTTCACACAATCTTCGATCTCAATCTCGCTGTCGCTCTGATATTGCGGTTTTATCATTAAAGTACCAGGAACATTAACCTTTTACCGTTTTTCACACACTTACTTTTACTTCCGTGCTCGTTTTCGGTGCGCGTTTTGATCATCGATGTGATTACTCGAGGTCACACCATAGTAGTTAGCAGTACTCGTGTACCAAGGAGGTAATGTGAAAATTTGAGGTATGATATGAGGAAGGTAATATATCCTGAAGGAAGAGGTTGTTTAGCAGGCATAGGACAGCACTGTGTGCCAAGGTACATGCTGAGTAATGGGGGTGCCATCTGCTTCTGAATCAAAAAGAAAAAAATGAAAAATTAATGAAAACCTGCCATTATTGGTCTCTCTCTCTCTCTCTCTCTCTCGCGCGCGCGCGCAGGCGCTCGCGCGCACATACACACAGAGACTAAACAACATTTAAAGACCAAATTGAAGCTAAAACTAGAATTCTAGGAGCCAAATACTGGAAGTTGCCCGTAAAAGAAAGATGTACACATATGATGTTGGAAAATATTCAAAAATAAATATAACATGTTAGGGAGATCACGTAAAATATGAAACTGAGTAGAAATATAAAACAATTACTTTTATTAGTCTAAGTATGAACAATATATTTACCGCAATGCTTTATAGCAACGTGACATTGTTTGCCAAATGAGGTATGGTTAAGGATGTAAAAAACATACGTTGAACACCTTACAAGCAATTATGTTAACATTGAGTTAAGATGGGGGCTACTTAGGTCGCTAGTTTTAAGACGGTTCATGCCCCTACAAAATTATCGGTATAGTAGGACACTGAAACTTCTCTTTGTTTACACTATTAAACACAAATAAGCTTCAAACAACGCCTTATTTTGCCCTGTCAATATTACATTTTTCGTATGTAAATGTGTGTGTTCAATGAGGAAAAGATAACTTGATCTCAATGTATAAGGGATATGATCCCCATATAGTTTCATGAGAATCATGAGACACAAGATCATGAAACCGGTGCACGGAAAAGCATTAGGATCCTGATATATTGAACCAAAAGAAAAGTTATCCTTCTTGTTTTTTAGGCATGTAATGATGCATATATGTTACATGTTTCACATACCTTGAATGTGTAAGACATGGGGAAAAAAGGGCTAATAGGGGAGATAAAAATTTTGGCTGCTATTCGAACCGTAAGAAGATTGTTACAACCTCCTATATAGCGATAATTAGTGGTCATTAAATGTCAGTCGTTACTTTAATTTAGCGATGATAAAAAAAGCTGCTGAGACGCTGAAAATGTTAGTAGAAATATTACTAAATGTATTTATCAATCATTAATTGTCATTACATAAGAAATTGTAAATATCTTCCCACAATCCGAGTAGTTGTACTAACCTAATTAATCATATGCAGTCAAAAAAGGACGTTAATAATTAATTTATGGCCAAAGTTGTAACCGAAGATATAAAGGATATCGAATCCAAGTAATGGTTAAAGTTGTAGCTGATGTAGTCCTATTACCATTTACTTTAAAGTACTTGAACTGAAGTTATTTAAAGACCGTCTAATATTCTCTAATCTAACTTACTTTTCACTTCATAAGTACGCAAATCCATGTGTGTTATGTGATATTTCTTCAACCAACGGCCTGAATGCCTAACATTCCTATTAGGGTTAAGTACAAAGTACCCCATGCCAAGAGTATACATAAATCTCATTTGAAGACCCAAAATTTTAATTTTTACACCTCAGGGTCTGGGTTTCCAATTCTGCAATTAGTAAGTACTTTCGTCCAAATTCATAACTTTAATTTGAAGATAAACTAGTCAGGCGCAAAATATCAACCTAGGATTGATTTTTTTCTCCTCTCTTTTTCTATTCTTTTCTTCAGCCCACCTACCTCCCTCGTCGCCACTCCCGAACCCCCACTTACCACCACCACCCATCACCATTCAGAGAAGACGTTGCCGCCACACACCACTGCCCGCCAAATCCAACACTGCCACATGCACTGCCCCTTTCCCCTGCCACCACGACACACACACAAAAGACACTCACACTCACACTCTGTGTGACACAACCTCCCACCACAACTATCGCATCCACCTTAGAGTCCTCTATCGTCACCCTGCCACATCCGCCACCAATCCCACCACCACCACTGCCACGTACGACCGCCGCTCTACCGAGCCAGCACCACTACAATACTAACATTTTAAAACTCATTAGCAAGCGCAATTCAACAATAAATTAAAACATTAACAATCATGAGTCGTCTTTGGATCACAGTGGCATCAGAGACAGCTGTTATTTGTCTCTATTTCAGGTGTGGGATGACATTGATGATTCTTGTCTTGATTGGGAGTTGACATTAGTCGTGGGCTCGACCATGTATGTGCAGCGGTGGTGTTTGGTGGTGGTGGTTAGATTGGTGGCGGATGTAACATGGCGATGGCGGTGGCCTCGATGGTGGATGTGGTAGATGTGGTAGATGTACATAGTGTGTGAGTCTGTCACGCGCGTGCATGTGTGTGTGTGTCGCGATTGTCCGGAAAGGTGGTGTCTGGCAGCAACGTCTTCTCGGAGTGCTGATGGATGGTGGTGGTGAATGGGGCTTGGGGTGTAGTGGCGGGAGAGTTAGGTGTGGTGAAGAAAGAGTAGATAAAGAAATGAAGGAAAAAAACAAACCTGGGTTGACGATTTAATTTGTCTTCAAGATTGAAAAGTAAAAATAAAAAAGTTTGGTTAACAAGTGAGATTTTTACGTACTCTTAGGGTACTCAAGTGTATCTAACCCTTATTGTTAACACAAGAAATGGAGCAAGTCACTTACTCATGGTAAAGGCCAATGTTGTAACTGATGTAATCCCATCATCACACTTTGAAATATATTAAGGATTTTAGGATTTAGGAAACTAAAATTTAGGGCTGCAATTTAGGAGTGCTGGACAGGTCAAAGGGTCAAATCATGCCTAGCCTAATCTAAAAAACTGGTGCCCATGCCCAACCCAACTCATCTACAGGCTAAATAACATATGTCTATTGACTCTATTCCCAGTCCATGAAGATTTTGGCGGGCACGGGCAGGACATGAGCTACCCACGGGTTATCCATGGTTTCTTATTAGCTTTTGTTTACTTAACTTTAACGCATATCAATTATCATCCAAATCCTCTAATTAGTCATGAGTTTTTAATTATTTGATTTTTAAGCATATCATTTACCATCAAAGTCTACTAATTGGTTATAAGCATAGAAACAAAGTTTCAGGACAAAGTAAAAGAAAAGAAAAAAGACAAGGGTTTTAAAACAAACTTATGAAGTCTAGTCCTGTAATAAGAAACAAGAAAGAAAGAAAGAAGAAATCTTCAAATATATCTCTAAACACATACAGTTAGAGAATTTAAAGACTAAAAGAAAGAAAATCACACATCTTGTTCTCATAAAGTTTATACATGTAGTTCATATATTATACAAAAGTTCGACATGTTGGTTTTCCCATTCCACGGGTAGGACGTATTTTTAAAAATCTTTGTTCATGTTCAATTCATATTTTTATGGACTCAAAATTAGTGCCCACGTCCACTAAGTCCATACCCCTATTCGTACGGACCGACACGGTTGTCCAGTTCAAATTGCATCTTTTCTAAAGTTATGGAGTATTATATTTCACCGTTCTAAATGATCAATCTCGTCGGTCACTTAATATTTTCTAATCTAATTTCACCTCACATCCGCAAATGTTTGTTTTTCCCACTAACCTTCAACACCCCAACACCCCCCCCCCCCCCCCCCCCCAATCCAAACACCCACCTACCCACACCCCCACTCCCTGTAAAAACGCTTTCTTATCTCTCATCTTTAATGCAGGCGTCTTTGACTTGGACTCGCACGCTCACACGCAAAATTAGCAGTAATAGGATGACACTTTCCTGGCCGTGAAAATCTTCTTCAGCTTCCGAGCCTCTGTTAATCACTCTCACATAATAAGCAGCTATAGCAACTCGTCCATGGGCGTACCTCTCAGCCACCACCACCGCCGCCGGCCGCGATCACTTGCCACCATCACCGCCCTAGCTTTTCTCATGCTTGCTTCTTCCGCCACCGCCACTACTCTCGACCCATCTCTCCATCTCGGTAAGAACACTCTCTGAGCAAAGTAATTATGACCAAACTCTCTGAGACTGAGTTCGGCCAGTCTAACAATGTGTCATGTGTTCTTTTTGGGTTTGTGTAGGAGAGGAAGCTAAGAGGGGAGGTGGGTCGCCGTCTGAGGTTGTTGGGGAGCGAGTTGCAGCTATGACTCGGAGGAGACTCGGTGGGCCAGGATCGTCACCACCCACGTGTAGATCAAAGTGTGGCAGGTGCTCGCCGTGCAGACCGGTTCGAGTCCCGATTCAACCCGGTTTGAGCATTCCCCTAGAGTACTACCCAGAAGCTTGGCGCTGCAAGTGCGGCAGCAAGCTCTTCATGCCTTAGAGAAATTTAAACCTACAATTTGCACCCACACATTATACTACCTTGGTATAATACAACTAACCAAGTTTTCAGCAGTTTGGTCTGAGTTATTTCTGCTTTTCTTGTAAATTTTTTGGTTTATAGCGAGTCTCTTCAGGGTGTTGATTTTCTCTTCCATGCATGTGAGAGTGACAGAGAAACGTTGGGAATGTAATGTTTAGGGTGAGACTCTCAAGAGGGATCTCTCTTTGTCTGAGTTCATCATGATCTGTTTTCTTCATTCTTTTAAGGCTTTTCTCTTGGACTTGCAGTATTAATGCAACTGACATTTATGAGACAAATTGGAAGGAGATACTGTAATTAACACAAGCTCTCTTTAGGAGGAAAATATGCCATATTTGCTGCTACTGTCACTTTCATAGTTTCAATCAATGTGCTCTGTAGGTGTGCAAAAATGGCATGGACGCTGTTGAATATGAAGAGATCCAAGTTGCATCCACATTCTAAATTGTAATGGCTAATGCTAGTTATAGCTAGCAGAGATGCTATCGTAAATTGTAATGTCTAACGCTGGTTATAGCAGAAATGTTGAACGACAAGTGATTTTAGTCTCAAGTTATATAGAACTTATGTAATTTCCGTTTACAAGTGTTTTTCTCTTGCGTTGCATCTTTTGTAAGGTTCCATAATAACATAAGCCACAGACTCTTGCCATCTCCAATTCCCAAAATGTTCAGGTATCCCAGAGGTAATGGAGTAGCTTCAAGCATTGGCCAATTCACGTTGCATTTGGAATCCTGCAAAGTAGCCCTTGATAATATAGTTCAAGTAGATGTCAAACGCATCATTCATAGCAAAATAACAAGCACCCACTTTTCACTCCATAATCAGGTATACCCTAGCTGCAATATAAAGGCACGAAGCCATAGACGTTACTAGTCGTTCTTGTGGGTGTGGATGGTGGGTAGAAAACTGGGGTCATTAGCATTTGACATCTGAATGTGAAAGATGGGTGTCCATTTATTGAAGGCATGGTTCCAATAATTTCCAAGTAGAGAACTGCAGAAGGTAGAAACTCACGCACACGCCCACAAAAAGAGACACTAATGGTTAGCAATTTGGTTCATCCAAGGACCACTGCAAGTCGTTGTTCCTTTCCGCACTTTTCTTCCTCACATATCTCCTGCAGTAGCAAAGATACGATGCCTTGATTTCTTCACGGATGGTTTGACCACATTCGGCTCCTGTTCCATCACTTTTAGTCACCCTTTTTACTCTTAGATGGTTTGAAAATAGAAGAGTCATGTAAATATTCAGTACTATAGTGCTAAATACGACATAATACGAGCACGGACTGTCCCTAATTATCGTAAATGCTGTCAAATATCATATCCATTACCGTTAAATGCTTATAAAGCGGTTGTTTCATTAGGAGGTCGAGGTGCTTATTGTTGAACGTATTGCCGAGTGTTCTTGAATAATTACTGGTTTTGTGCCTATTTTTCAGCTAATCAATGATTTCTCCAGGGACACCATTCAATCATGCTGTAACATGAAAAAATTTCTTGAAGCAGACACCCTTCTCTCTGAACAGCAGAAAGATAACTTCAAAGAAGTGTCCATGGAATTAGCTGTCCTTTCAAATGGACCTGACCTATTCTACTATTTCTTCAGAGAGCTGGAACTGTTTCCCTCCTGGTACGGCATGACCATGGCAATATTTAAATACAGTATTAGGTGATACAAGTTGGTGGAGAAGATGATGGCAGCTGGGCTGTGGGTTGGCCTCATTAGATTTAATTAATCAAAGGACCCAAAAGGTCTATTCAGTTTGCCCATTCCCATTTTCACACACACACACACACACACACACACACACACACACACACTCACTTATTTTGGCTCACTTATTTTTTTTTCCTGATGTACTTCATTATGCAGTTCACTTTGGTTTGAATAAAGCATGGACATGATTTGAATTGATATTTGATTTGACAGTGTTGCCGGTGCTGCCGGTCATAAGGGTGGTATGGAGATTTAGACTTACTTATAATCCGCTCCTATCAGCAAAATTGCATGGTTCTTGACAAATTCATCCCATGATAATTGAATTAGAGAAGGTTAACGTGACAGAAACATGAACATAGAGGAAAGTATGCAATTATTCAACAGTATATATAGATATTTAGAATCAACAGTTTCAAATCGTTCAATATTTGATACTCTCGTACATCTGCACCCGATTCTCATTGTTTCCGTTGTCCTTTTCCTTTTCGATTTCCCTTTTAAATTTGAAACTTTCTCCATACGAATTATAGCACTTCCTCATCTTCTGTATTATTTGTTTTGGATCTTATTTAATTTAATAGTTTTGACTCTACCACACGTTACGCACTGGGGATGCCATCCTCAATTTCAACCTGCAACAAATGAAGAAATTATATGAAATGGTAAAAACAGGTTCGCTCAAAAAATGAAAATAGTACTGATAACTCATGTGTTGAGGTATGTATTAACAAAACGCCACCAACAAGAGAATAAAAGAGTATAAAATGGTGAAAAATAAATTTAGAGGTAAAATTATATATATGTCTTATAATGAAATAAGACGAGGGAGATTATGTTTATTACAGAAAAAACTAGAGAAAATATCGGGCTTCTAAAAACTAGGAAAGACTTGATCTGGCGATGCGCATCTTCAAAAAGACTAGTTTTTCAAGTCGACATCTTATGTTTAGAGTTATTTAATGAGAAAAAAAAAATCCTAAGTTGACACTGATTTTGCAATTAAGTTATCTAACCTATTGTTGCCGAGGAAAGATGGTTCGTTGCCACGTGGAGGTGCCACAAATGATGCAGTCTGAGTCAGCTTCTAAGTAGGCAAAATGGGAGACAACAAGGATGGAGTAAGGGCTGAGAGCAAGGCTCCCCAGACAGGTTGCGAGGGCTGGCAGCGCCGCATAGGCAGGGTGACGACGAATAGGGCCGGCGGTCGACAGTCCGTGTCAAGGGTCCAATGTCAGGAGTCCAAATGTATTTTTCTCACTAGAAATCCAGAGAGAATAAGTTTTAGAGAGAGAAAGTGAAAATGTCGAATGAGAGAGAAGTCTTCAAATAAGCTCCAAAGTTCACTATATATAGGTAAAAATGCTCACGTGTCATCAGCTGACATGTGTCGTCCCTTGGGAGTGACACGTCGCCGGTGGGGGTCCCAAAGTATTGATTCTCCGTTGGACTGCCAATCCCCAAGTTCGTGTTGACCTGCCCTTGCAGCATCATTCTGCCTGTCTGAGGAGACTGACCATACCGCGGTAGCATGGTCAGAGTAGCCTGTTGCCCCAGCCTCCAGTCCAAGCCCTTACTGAATCCCACGAGATGCGACAAGAGACGGGTAGAGATCCTGATAGCGGCGAGGGTTGCCCCAGTAGCCAACTGTCAGGCGGGCTAGGCGCGTGCCCTCCGAGGACCTGCTCCTGTCCCAGAGTGACCCGGGGGTCATTGCCCTGGTGGTGTCGATGATCAATGGTAACATGAGCGGCCATGCTCACAGCTCAATGCTCAGAGTCCGTAGCGAGGGGTCCTCGTGCCGGAGCACTACGAGCGGAGCCCCCAAAGAGTCCGTCAGGTGATTGTGCCGGCGATGGCCTTAGGGTTGTGAGCCTATCCCCGTTGCAAAGGCCGAAGCCTCCGATTGATTGTGCCCGCGAAGGCCGGAGCCCGTCGGTTGATTGTGCTGGCGAGGGCCAGAACCCCCGGTTGAGTGTGCCAGCGAGGGCCTTTGGGTTGTGAGCCCATCCCACCGCGAGGGCCGGAGCGGCGACGAGTGTCCCGAAATAGTACCAAGATACCGATGCGCGTCCGTGCGTGACAGTTGTTGCGGCAACGATGTGCGGGTGACAGCGGGCGTCACGCGACCACTGATGATGAGTGAGCATTGCAGAATGCGTTGAGTGAGATGATAGCAGCGGCAAGCAGGTTCCCTCCCCCAAAGATAGGGGTGGCCGACCCCCTTCCAAGGAGGGTGGCCGACCCCCTTCCAAGGAGGGTGGCCGACCCCCTTCTCAGGGGTGTGGCCGACCCCCTTCTCATGGGGGTGGCCGACCCCCTTCTCAGGGGTGTGGCCGACCCCCTTCTCAAGGGGGTGGCCGACCCCTCGGGGGAATCTGCACTTTGAGTTTGATCGTCATTCTGATGCTCGAGGCACAGAGCGCTTTGACCGACTAATGATGTTGAACAATTTTGACTGACAAACGGGTGACGTGTCGTGCAATAGGGGTCCCTTAGCGGGCCTTGGGGTGCGGTCTGAATAGGTTGTGAACATCTACTGTTGCCGATGAAAGATGGTTCAGATGCCACGTGAGGTGCCACAAAGGATGCAGTCTGCGTTGGCTTCCAAGTAGACAAAGTGGGAGACAACAAGGATGGAGTAAGGGCTAAGAGCAAGGCTCCCCAGGCAGGTTGCAGGGCTGGCAGCGCCGCGTCAGCAGGGAGACGACGAACATGGGCGACAGTCAACAACCAACAGTCCACGTCAAGGGTGTAGCACCAATGATCCAACGTCAGGAGGTGGAATGTCTTTCTCTCACTAGAAATCCAGAGAGAATGGGTTTTAGAGAGATAAAGTGGAAATGTCAAATGAGAGAGAAATCCTTGAATAAGCTCCAGAATCCACTATATATAGGCACAAATATGCGTGCGTCATCAGCCGACACGTGTCATCCTCCTGGAGTGACACATCGCTGTAGGGGGTCCCGCAGTGGTCCCCGAGTTTGTGCCGCCCTACCCTTGCAGCGTCCCTCTGCTTGTCTGAGGAGACTGACCACACCGCGGTAGCATGGTCAGAGCAGCCCGTTGCCTCAGCCTCCAGTCCAAGCCCTTACTAAATCCCACGAGATGCGTCATGAGAGGCGCTGAGATCCTGGCAGCGGTGAGGGTTGCCCCTGCAGCCAACTGCCAGGCGTGCCGGACACGATGCCCTCCGAGGACCTGCTCCCGTCCCGGAGTCACTCGCGGTTCATTGCCCTTGCAATATCGATGATCAATGGTAATATGAGTGCGCATGCTCACAGCTCGATACCCAGAGTCCGTGGCGGGGGGTCCTCGTGCCGGAACACTACGAGCGGAGCCCTCCCGAAGCCTGTCGGTTGATTGTGAGGGCGAGGGCCGGAGCCCCCGGTTGATTGAGCCGGCAAGGGCCCCGTCGCTTTGATTGAGACGGCGATGGCTATAAGGTTGTGAGCCCATCCTGGATGCGAGGGCCGGAGCCCCGTCGCTTTGATTGAGACGACGATGGCTATAAGGTTGTGAGCTCATCCCGGATGCGAGGGCCGAAGCCCCGTCGCTTTGATTGAGACGTCGATGGCTATAAGGTTGTGAGCCCATCCCGGATGCGAGGGCCGGAGCCCCGTCGCTTTGATTGAGACGACGATGGCTATAAGGTTGTGAGCCCATCCCGGATGCGAGGGCCGAAGCCCCGTCAGTTGATTGAGCCGGCAACAATGAGCATCGCGCTACTGAAGATAGCGGGTGAGTGTTGTTGGAGCGAGAAGCCAGTGTCGTACAGCAGGTTCCCCCCCTCGCAGGGCAATGGAGGCCGACCCCCTCTTCACCAAAGAAGGTGGTGGTCGACCCCCTTGGGGTGGCCGACCCCCCTCTGAGGAGGGTGGCTGACCCTTCGGGGGGAGGCACACTTGCGATCGCCGTTCGGATATTTGAGGCATTGCGCTCTGACCGAGCAATGATGTCGAGCGATGTTGACCATCAAACGGGTGACGTGTCGCGCCACTAGGATCTCTTAGCGGGCCCCGGGGTGTGGTCCGAATAGGTTGTGAACACCTACTAAACCTGGAAGTCAGTTTGGGGTGTAAGCTACATGATGAAAAGTGTTAGGCATCTCATCATACCATAAAACGGTTTCTTCAACAAAGGATTGGAACCATACCTTCAATAAATGGAGTGGTGACGAATGATTTACAAGACACTTTTCCTTAACATTGGTTTTTGGTTCAATGCGTGTGTATATGAATGGTTATCCTAATAAATCTTATGTTTACATGTTTTGACAGAGAGCAGGTTGGTGGGTGATGTAAGGTGGATAATGAATTGTTATAATGGTGAAATATTGAGTGAAGGTGATGAGTTAAAAATTCAGTTGACTCATCTATTGAGTGACCCAATCAATTAATTGCGTAGTTGACTTAAACAATAGACTCATGTATATTCTTGACTAAGGTAAAATGTTATCTTTTTTCTTTAAAATAGGTCAAGTATCTATCAATCGGACAACTTAAATCGCTTTCATTGGATGCAAGGACCATCTTGATAAAGGTCATCGAGATAAAGTATGAATTTAGACCAAATCAAAAGAGGAAAACCACTAAAACATTAACTCCAAACTTAAAGCACCAAAAGTGTAATACCCACTCCAGCTTTTTACAATTGTGCCCATAAAAATAGTCACATGCTCGGCATGCGACCACCTAACTGGATGGAAGACGAAAATCATGATAAATAACGACTTCTAAACAAATCAAAAGACATATACAATTTAAATATTTAACCCAAACTTAAAGGACCAAATGTGTAATTGCCCTAAAAACAAATTCAACTACTCAAGTTTTGCTCGGGACAAATTTGCTTTTTAAGATAAAAATGACTAATTCACAGTTGGTGCTGAAATTTTCTTTATTTTCCCAGTGCGTCTCAATCGTTCACGTCACACAGTGGATGGCTAAGATACTATTTTATATATATAGAAAAATATCACCAAACTCCTTGAGGTTATGGTATAATTACATTTAACTCAATCAACTTTCAAAGCCTTACATGTCATACTAGGATTCTAAAGATTCGTAACAGATATGTCCTTTCGTTATAATAATGATATTTTCTACGCTTTTGCTTAAGCCAGCATATGAAATATTAAAAATGCAAATACAGCTCTCTGGGATTTGTTTTTTCAACACACCCACCTTCAACCTTCACCTATACAGCTTAGAATGCCACATATAACCATATACTTTGAAGAAGTAATAACTTTGCATACTAAAGAAAAAATTGCCCATCAAGAAAAAATTGCCAATATGCTTGGAAGTGTGTATTGTGGTGGGCTCAATGGCCGGCGGTAGGAGGTGGTGATGGTTTTGACGCATGTGTGGGTTTGAGGGCCACAAGTTTCCACTTACCACAATGATCGTGGATCGGTGGTAGCTGCACGAAGGGACATGCATAGACTGCATTCGCACACACACACACTCTCTCTATCTCCATCTCTCTCACTCACACACACTTCGGCACAGATTTTGGCAACAAAATGTATGTGTAGATAGGCACTCTCACCTATTTCGGCATAAATATGCGGTTGTGGGTTGTTTATGTATGTGATTATGGGTGGTTTTGTAATTGAGACAATAAAGAGCGGTGGTATGGGTAGTGGTGGTGGTTGTGATGGAGTAGGTGGTTGATTAGCATTTACGACGATAATTAGTGGGTGGAGACCAGGAGAGAAAACGGGGAGCAGAGGTAAGGCGGCAATGGGTGAAGACCAAGAGGGGGGTGAGCAAGCGCCGGAGGGGGGGGGGGGGGGGGGCGTTGTTTTCCGCTAGGAGGTTGCAGAGAAAGAAAAAAGATGATGTGAAAGGCAAGATCAAAAGCAAACAAAGGGGTAAGCGAGTCATTAAAAATTTGTTACCTTCATTTCTTTATCGTCTGATCAAAGGATACATTTGATATATTTCATGGTCGATGGTAGAGGTGTCAAAGGACCGGTCCAGAGGGTCATAAAATGGGCTGGGCCATTTAGGGCTTCGGGCCTTAGAAATCGGCCCGGGCCCAAATCTAGGAGATGGAGGCCTTGTCTAGGCCCAAGCCTTAGGCCCTAACTTTAGGGCCGGGCCTAGACCCTTTTTTTAATTTTCTTTTTTGTGTTGCGAAAATATTAATTCACGAAATAAATCAATTGATAGGCCCTAAACCATTCAATATTTCTCTCATGGCTAATAAAGTGCCTAAGAGCTTTACTTTTACTCTATTTGAGAATATTGATTTGCAACAAAGAGTAATTTTGTTCGCAAACAGACAATCTTTTCACAGGAGAAAATATAACTTTTAGTCATGAATTTTTTGTTATCTAAACTCAACAATGGATACCTACAAAACTTTTTCCAATGATATCTCTAAAAAATTTCACTCAAACATACTTCTAGCTTTGCATTTTACGTAGTATTAGGTATCTCACTAGAAGCATGCATCATTAGACCACTTTTACCATGAACTTTCTTGTGCTTTCTAGAGTTATGTTCCCCATTTTCATTGCATAAATTGTATTGTTTCTAGTTTCTAGACAAACAAACATATATTTTCTCTTCATAATTCCATGAAACTAATACAGAGGAGCCTTGCAAGTAAAAATAGATAAAGAAGTAGAAACCATCATCATGAGCTGAAAAGAAATGTGCATGTCCAAAAAGTTAAATAAAAAGAGAAAAATATGAGGTAGAGAAAGAATGAGGCGCGAGAAAGAAGGGGAAAGAAAAAAAAGTAACTCAAAATGGTTTAGGACCAGAATTAAGGCCTAAGGGCCGAGCTTGAATAGGGTCGAAAAGAGAGCCAGAACTGGGCCGGGGGCCAAGCCTTACCCGGGCCTTTTTAGGGCCGGGCCGGGCCAAATTTGGAAAATTTTAGGCCTGGCCCAAGGCCCTACGGGTTAGGGCCAACACTATTCATCTTTAGGCCTTTTGACATCTCTAGTCGATGGACACATATGTAATTATACCCTGACCTCATGCATTCAGTAATATTATCCCTTTTCTTTTTATATAGATATTCTTTATTAGCCCCAAAGATGGGCGTTAGCAATTTTTCTTGAAAGTACTTTTCCTCATACAAGTCATTTACTATTGGAAAAATGGCTGTGTACTTGCGCAGAAAACAACTATTAGAATTAATGTAGTATACTAAACTGACTGAACGAACAAAATTAGACAACAACTGTATTAAATACTCCCTCCGTCCCTTAAAGAGTGACCCATTTTATTTTGCGCGTATATTAAGGATTTAGGTTATATATTGTGTGTCTTTCCTATTTTACCCTTTAGAGAGAGGGGGGAAGAGGGTGGGCCATGAGAGAGAAAATTGGTTGGTAGAGTGTTAAATGTGGAGAGAGAAATAGAATAAAAAAGTGTTAAGTGGTGGGTCCGGAGAGAGAAAATGAGTTGGTAGAGAATTAAATGTGGTGAGAGAAATAGAATAAAAAAAATATAAAAAGGGTAAATATGTAAAAATACTTATAGAATCTTTCCTAATTTGGAAGTGATCACTTTTTGTGGGACTGCCCAAAAAGGAAATATGATCACTCTTTAAAGGACGGAGGGAGTAACTTACTGCAGAATTACAGATATAGTAATGGAGAAACCGAGGCGTGAATTTGATTTACTATCCTTAAGATTTTATTTGTCTTGCAACGGTGCTAACGGTTTGTTAACAAAAGTCTCCCAGGATACAACGGAAGGAACGTCTGAAAATAGGAGCACTCCAAATTCACATACCTGGCAAACCAAAACAATGCAGAACTCTTTCTCTTTTGGACACAAACACATGAACGAAAAATCGAAGAGCAGAATTTCAGGAGAGATATAATTTTTTCTGTTTTGTTTTTTAAACCCTATACACGTGTTTATACAGTGAAAAAGTTCACTGGAGGGTGCAACTCTTCACTGAAAGAGTACAGCTGTTGGAAAGGTTACAACTTTTTGGAAAATAATTTAAATAAATAAATAAATTTTATTTAAAATGTTTTTGTCCCAAAAGGAATAAATCCCATCAGGCACGGACCAGACCAAACCGGGATGGGCAGGAGGCGCGCGCATGTGTTATGGACATTGGGTTAACGTAGGTCCTCCTTCCTTACAAAACTTGAGTACCCTCAAGGGGTCCAACCCTTAGCCCAAGGTTAGATCTTGTAAAGATACCACATTTGCTTTCTTTCTTCTACGTGTGATTCTCTTTTCCTTTTAAGTTGAACCATCAGCTTCAACTTCAATTTTCTCATTCATTCCTCATTTGTTTTAAACTTGTAAATATGCCATGATCATCTACTCCAATAGATCAGCATAAATTAATTTATTCCTAACCAAATTATGGTGTGAACCATTTGAAAATTAAATTAAAGTGGACTCCTCAAAGTAAGTTTAAAACCCAGAATGCCAATATTTACTACCACCACCACTTCATGCCCACAACCTAGCACAACCGTGTCCATTAACATCCACCGCACCCTCAACCAAGCACCATCCATCACCTAACCTAACCAACTTCCACCACGGTCAGCATATCACCCACAATCCAGCACCATCATCCACTGCACCAGTAACCCACCACGAACCATAAACTGCACTAATTAGACCCACAACCTCTGCCACCAATTCGATCTACCACTGATTCTGCCAACTGCCATTGCCAATCTTCCATCCCCATCACATCCCATCAGTCACCACCACCCCATCTTGGTTGCCTTTTCTTGTCAGAACTGCCACCACCATTCCGACCCACCACGACTACCACCAATTCAAGCCACTACTGTCACTACCAATTTGCTAACCTTCTATCCCGTTCACCTCTCATCGGTCACCACCACCTCAAATCCCATCTTAACCACATTTTCCTGGCCAAATCTGGGAGCAACTACCACCACCACTGTCTCAATAGACCAACCAACCGCCATGGTGGCTAAGTGTAGATGATGGTGGTGGCCAGTGTGTTTATTTTACACACACACTCCCCTCTCCCCCCACCTCCCACCCCAACCAAAAGAGAGAAAGTAAAAAAAGGGCATTTTGAAAACTTAACTAACCGTTAGTCTTATAGGCGGTTAGGTGAGAAATGAGATTTTAAAAAAAGATCTTAGCTGTGAATCATAGACAATTAGATTTGTGCCTGAAAAAATAAGGGTTCTTCTAGTGTTAGCTGTGAATCAACCCTTGAGATGAATGAGTCAAATCAACTTTTACTTCTAGGTCGAGTAGAAATAAAATTAGGCTTAATTTGAATTTAAAAACAAAACAACCTGAAAATATAAGTGTGTGACAAAAATAATGGATAAAAGTTAGTAACTACCATATTTTATTATCACACATGTGATGCTTGTATACATAAAAGCATGACTTGTTACTTCAGACCCAACTTTTCTTTTTGGAGCTTGAACTCAATGTAATTTGGGCTTAGCAGGCTGGTAGGTCTTTGTGGCACGTAGCCTCTAACCAAAGTGATAAATTCGGTGTTTGAGAATTATACAGAATTGGCAGTAATTCAGAATTCAAAAATTATGCGCAAAACTTCATCAATGAATCGAAAAGATTGGTGGAATAACAACATTCGAACAGTAAATCTGAAATAATTAGTAACTGGAGTAATTGTCCAAGTTATAATGGTTTTAATTTGATGATATTCTTAAACTATGTAATTAATTTTGGAATAACAGAGGAGTAATAATTCCCGACTGAGGGTAAAAGAAAAGAAAGAGTGGTATCGGTCTTAAAGTGTACTTCAAAAAAAAATCAAGTGTGGCTCTATCAATCTTGCATAAACCAAACAAAATATATAAAGTTGTAGCATGTTGGTGCTGCCCCAGGCATGTCGCTCGAGATAATATTTTGAGATTGCAAATTCTGTGATTCTTAAGGAGTATCCTTCAATTAAGCACGATAAATTTGAATTTGAAAATTTTCATCAATTTATCATTGTAAATTCGCTAATTTTGTAATAATATGCAAAAAATGTTATCATGCCTCTAATCAAAGCTTTAAGAAGAAGCCCTAATGCTTGCTTACTCTTAGTGCATCCTATGAACGAGCTACAAAATGCTTGCTTCTATTCTCATGAGTTCCGAACCTGAACCTGTGACCCTGTGACCTTGCACAAGAAAGGGAGATGCCCTCACCACTAGGCTATCACCTTCGTCTCAGCTAATGCTTTATAGAGGCTTTGCCCGAGAAATTTTCAGCGGGCTACTAAAAGAAGTATGGCTTGACATAGTGACACATTTGCACTAACAGAATTTGCTCAGGATACTAGGGTTTAAGTACTAGTAATTCTGTGTGAGTCACGATTGTAATTGTTATGAGTTAAGTAATTCAAGGCGTGCCTTAAAGACGTTTGGATTAAAACATAACTATATTTTTCATTAATAGTAGAAATATATATATATAGAAAAGACTGCAAACATTCTAGTTAAAACAGGTGTATAAAGGGCAAGGAAATAGACATATACATACATGGATGACATCCCTATCCGATGGACACCGATAGAAGAACATAGAGAAAATTATAGACAGCCCTCAATCCAAACCGTAAGCACAAAGTCCCCAATAATACTGATACATATGGTCGTACAAAAATTAATCTAAACTACATCGTTTAAATAATATTTTGTTTCTTTTAAAGACGGCAAGAATGCAAAATCTCCCTACAGAATCCATCTCTATACACCACCAAGTGAAGAGATCACCCTAAATCAAGAGAGAGCACGAAAACCTCAGCGTCAGACAGTAATGTACCATCACATGTACTACAAGTTTATGTTGCTAAATTTATTTAATTACATTTCTCTTTTCACTCTCTTCAATATAAAATTAATCATTTGGCAACTGCAACAATTTGTTTTCAACTTGCCTCCACTTCTTGTCCTTCTCGTACATCGTCCTTGTTGAATTCAACTTGGTCGTCCGATTGCATTTGGGATGGAGGCGTGGGTAACACCTGCAACACCATTTCCACCAACTCTTCAACACCTTCTCCCATTCGCTTGTCACATTCCTCGACAATCTGTGGAATGCACGAAATTCAAACAGATAATGCATTTGCAGAACGATCCCACCTCGTTGAAAACCATGCAGCTGAAGACAAATACAAAGAGGCAGCAACATAAACAGTCTCACCAGAGACAAAAATACAATCGAAACTATTCAGGCACGCACTCACTGTCGTACCATAATTGAAAGGTAATTTTGGCATGACCAAATTACTAGGGACTGGTGGCTCTACAACAAGTAGAAGCTGGGAGTGGTCGCTCCACAGAATTTCAATGAACCACTGCCAGGGATGCGTTACAATACTCAGAGATCACCTTGGAACACATCACAAATGATACAGCCTAAAAGAGCTAACCACTATATACAAGAAGTCCATTGAGGTTTCACTTGCTGTATTGTGTCCACAAATAGCGTACAGGCATACACCCTTCTGTTTCCCGCAACTTCTGCCTAAAACCCTAACCAATCATGTTAATTACAAACTAATCCAATCGAGGCCTGATGCTTTCACCTAATAATCCCGAGTAAAACAAAGTTGAGAATCCTAAGTAAATCCCGTTAAACCAAGGATAGGCCTCCCAGAATCCACACAACACCTAAAATCCCACAACTACATGGCTGTGATTTAGGCACATGGTCCCAGCTGGGCCTGGAAGAAAATGAAAAGAAGCAACTTTATTGGCATTGGTTTAGAGAAGTCGATAATTATTCTTAGATGCTTTAAGAAATAATAGGCCAATAGGCTTATAATGACAATTGACACATCAGAGTAGATGAGGGGTTTCTAGACCAGGATTGTACAAGATGTTCGAGGAATGAAGCCGGTTTCAGACATTGGCGTGTTCTGCCTTTCATCATATCGGTCTCACTGCTAATCAGCCTAACAGCTATTTATGTCCATTTAAATACTGAAGCATTTGACACGGAGAAGCGTTGAAGCATATTTTGAGAGCAGCTACTTAAAATCTCTATTTAAGGGGAATTCAGAAGAATGACATTCTACCTATGTTACACGGACTCGGTACAAGTGTCCGGGTCGGCTATGTGTCCAAGTGTCGGATTCCTCTAATTCTTAAAACACAAGACATAGGGACACGGCAAAATATTCATATCTATTATTATTTGTTGATTGTTTCTGAAGGTAAAACGATGTTTTGTGTGACGCACATGGGTTTAGTTGAGAACTTGCCTTGTCTCAAAGCCAAAGAAATCAAAAGAAACACTATAAGATAGTTTTCATAGTAACGTATCCTATGAGATGTGTCGGACCCATACCCATGTCCAAGTGTCGAGTGTCCGACACGGGTAATTTATGTATTCTGAAGAGTCCATGTAACATAGCATTCTACACAAGAACAATGGCCAAACGAGGCAAATCTCTCTCCAATTCAGTTTTCTTGCAATTCCAGTACTTTGTTTCAAGCCTGTAACCTGGACTAAATGAGCTTCTTTCTCTCAATTGGCACCTGAATCTTGCCAAAATCAGACGGGTGAGATTGAGCTCACATGACCCCAGATGACTGCTGACTCTGGATTTGGAGGGGAAAGGAAGAGGAGATCAGCTTCGTGACATCAGTCTAGAGAAATTGATAGGAGCTGAGAGATGCTTGAATAACGAAATTGGAAAAATAGGCGGTTTGGACGTAGGGGAGCTGAAGAATGTCCCTCCACCCTATTAGTTGCTTCTCTGCCATTGTCCCTCCAAAACATTTCATGTGTCATGTCAACTTATCAGTAACGAAAGGATATTGATAAGTTATTACAGAATATCAGTCTGAAATCTATATCAATTGACAGTCATTTACGTTGGTGATCGTTGGACCACTTTTCCTATATACCATCATGGAGTTTGTCGCCAAAGATCTCCAAAAAGGGGGGCAGACTAAACGAATGAAGCTTTACTCAGATATGCCCGAACTTCATGAATCTCTAGCAATTTGTTCGGTTTTCAGATGTCCCTTGAACTCCAGTAATTTGATCTAGTCTGTAGTTTGTCCTTTCTTTATGCTAATTTTCTGTGTTCCATAGTTCTAATTCATCTCCTGTTCGGTAAAAAGTAGATTTCGGTTTAACAGTTCACTTGAAATTTTTTCATCTTTTCTTTTGCATTTTTGCTTTCTTCACCATCTTCATATACACCATAAAATAATCTATTTCATTTGGAAGTCCTTCACACTCAAAGGCATACAAGAATGAAAAAGCATGATACACTATTGGGCCCATTTCTCTAATTGGTTAAGCTAGAGCTCCAATTGGCAAGGTCTTGGGTTTAATTCTTTTCACATGCATATGGTCACACTTTATATTAGTGCATATGCACCCTGTTTATTTATGACTTGGTGGTGGTGGTGGTGGTGGACCTTCATATTTTCCTCTTGACGTGCAATCGTGCAGTAGAACGCGTGGGGGAGTGAAAGCATGATCTAAATTTCTGGCCCATTCTTACACAACTTAGAGCTTTTAGAGCAAGACCAAGATAGTATCTTCCCTAAAACCTTCATACACGGACCTTACAAGGACATCACATCTTTGAATTTGGCTCATCCAATTGGCACTTAAACCAGTTAATTCAAGCACAATTTTGGATATTTTGTCCACGAGTTTTGCCAAACTGCTGCATGGCCAAACAAGAGACTTTCTAAGGATCAAAGGTTTCTTTGTATCACCAAACTATGTTCAGGATACAATTACCGAGAACGATGGGCGACAAGAACTTCCAAGTTGCTGGTCACAAAATCAATTCTATTTGTCCTTACACAACGGTAGCACCGGGGGCATCTCTAAAAGAGACACGATAAATGGTTGAAAAAATAATCCCACCACCAGATTTGTGTTACTGTCATATTTGAAAAAGGTGCGATTTAAGATAGATATCATAACCAGTCGCACAAGAAATCATAAACAGTGATAGGACGTGAACAACGACTGCACTAAAGACCCAAAATGATGCTTTTGTCTTTTTATTGCTAGACATTATTGGGCAATGAGAGAGGTTTTGCAAACTAAAACACCTTAAAGGAAGGGGAAAAAAAGGCCGGTTGATGCACTAGACTACTGCTTTATAGTATATAAGTACACACCACACAGCCAGCATACAGATTCGGCTGACATACAAATTTCACTGCAATAAACAAATTAACTACTTCAAGCATCCTTACACTTAATAGCAGAGATATACAAGAGATATCAAACAAAGCACGTTCAACCAAACAGCTAAATACAAATTAGTAATAAAGGAATATGATGGAGTTACCGGGTCAATTTCAACGACGGAAGATGGTCTGATGTTGATAAGATTGAGAATCTCAGCCTCTGCAAGCTTGTACTGTTTGCTTTTTCCCACAAAGCTGATGATGCTCTCTCTAGTTTGGCTGCAAGCAGCAGTCTGCTCCAAGTAATCATAAACCTACAAGTAAACAAAATGAATATCAAAATCACCAAGCTGAAAAACGGGTAAAAAGGGAAGATATGATTTTTGGAAACATCTTACACACCTTGAACTCCGAAGGTGCTATAGGAGCAATAACCCGTGTGAGATCCTTTCCAGCCCCTCTTGATCGGAGAAAGTTGAGTACTTCGAAGTTGGTCAGTACACCATCGTTGGCTTTGACTCTTCCAAAAGTCAAATTACGTTATTTAATCCACGGAAGAAGAATATAACATGAATAGCGGCTGAAGCTCAGCCTGGAGTCACGCAAAGTATGTAAAAGCAACAAGAGCTAAAGGACGACTGAATATGATGTTAAGTACATACATCTTCATCACTGAATTATGGAGTCGAGACCAATCTTCTAAAACTTACAACCGCCTCTGAGTCAATGTAGTCTACAAATTCAATCATAAATGTTGGATTCATTAGCCAAGAATCAAAATATACTTGTGAAATTCACATCTAGAAGCATTTTTTAAGTCTTTGACCAAGTAATGTAAACACTCGAGCTACACTAATAAGAACAAAAGCCCCATCCGACCATTTTCTTTTACTTTTGCATCTTTTTATCTCTTTTGGGAGCAGGGTTGCAGGGGATGGTTTTCATTTTTGTTCTGCTCCACAGTAAACCAAACCACCACTGGAGAAGAACCAGTGGGATTTTCTTTTAAAAGCTCACTTGTAGAATTAATAACTAAAGTGCAAATGAGTGTGGTTGTGTGCGTCAAGGAAGTGCTTGAGCCTGAAAAATTCCTTAAGAAGAACTCTTAAACATGCTTTACATCTTTCAGCCTATCTTGGCAACTGTTACCTACTAGCCCATTGTAACTTTGTAACAAGCTTCTAGGTAGCATGACACTTGACCAAGAATGTAAAGGACCGAGTGTCAGATATTCAGAGGTTAGGACCATGTGAAGGCAACCTAGAAGATAAATCTAACCACAGCCAGTACTTCTCTCTGCTTCCCATAATGCCGGAACCTTAGTTGCACAAAGCGGGGGCGGGGGCGGGAACGGGGGCGGGGGAGGGTAAGCACCAAGAAGAATCTGAGGTTGGGAGCGGCTTGAATAAATAAATGCGTAAAGAGTATTATCATTTGTTTAATATAGTTTACATAGCCAACAACAACAGACAAGGAGGCTTTAAGGACTTGAAGGAGGAGAGAAACAAGGAATTGAGTTGAAAAGGGCTTGATTTTCAGGAATTCTCTCACTTGTTCCATGCATCTATATCAAGCTAACGGGATCGAGTTCCCATATTAGCTTGGGACGAGATCCCATGGAGCTCCTAACTTGGATCGCAAAAGCGAGTTTCCGAGAGAGAAACGTCACCTTATTAGGAGTTTCCTGCAACTAAGGTCGGAGCTCTCCTGTCCTAGCTTCCGTTCTTTTCTTTTTGTCCATTGTTCTGGCTTCTCTTTGTTCCTCCTTCATACACATGCAAACATTTAGAGCAGCTCCCAACACCCCACCTTACCCCCAGCACACACACACATAGAGATGGCAATGGGGCGGGTCGGATGCGGATCTTATAAAATGCGTACCCGCCCCGGTATTATTTATACACTACTCCGCCCCGCCCCGCCGTGCTACCGGGTCAAGAATGGTAAATACCATCCTCGGTCCGATGGACAATTAAAGAACCCAACCTCGCCCCGATCCGCCCCGACCTCACTCAAGAATCAAAAACATGATTTCAATAAAAAACATGATTTGTTCCGACATATATATACATTTCTTTTCTGGTATTGTTACTGATTAAAGGGGTTAAGAAGGAATCAGATGAGGACATGGTGACACTTTCCAGAATAAAGAGCAAAGACCTATCCCAAAGGCCTTTTCATGTTCAAAATTTCCCAACTTGCAAAAAGATTCGTAACTCTCTCACATTACCTATGGACAAACTGGTTTGTAACATCAAAACAACATGCTTCGACCCTCAAGAAATGATAGTTGCAACCCCATTGAAGCAGGGTACCATTCTAAGCTACTGTTCTACCGCACTTCACAATAACATGACTATAAACAATTGTACTCAAGCATCACATGACCGGGATATATGTACAAACATCACTGTTTTGCAATACTAGTGCAGATGGAATCCCCCATTTGCACTTTACAGATAAACATTCTGTACCGTATATGCCGCATCTTTCTGGCGTTGTTTCATTTCAGCCCCAGATCTAGGCCATTATAGGAAAATCATTGTCGCTTTTCAGCCACCCCAGATCTAGGCCACAATAGGAATTTCAATCATTCTCTGCAAAAGTAGTAATCTAGCCATACAATGGGCATCCAATTGACAACACAGTACACCGCTCGGCGTGGCTTGAATCCGTCGCCGGGCTGGGACCGTTGATGGTGAATCGGTCCATGACGCTGTAATCGCTATACGGATGGTGACGGTGAAGGAGTGGGTTGCTAGTGGTGGACGGTGGCTAGTGGTGCGGCGGCCCGTGTAGGGGATGACAGTGCGGCACAGAGAGATTAAAAGCTGAGCGGTGGGCATGAGAGAAAGGGAGAGAGAAGAAGAAGAGAAACAAAATAGTGTTTAGGTTTTTATGACTTTATATATATATATATATGGAGATGGACGGCTGAGATGATAGCATTAGATTTAGGGTTATGATGAATTATATATAGGGCAGGTACGGGTCAGGGGCGGTCGGATACCGGGGCGGATAAGACTAAACACCATACCCAACCCGTACCCGCACCCGCACCCGCTGCGGGTTTAGATTTTTGCTACCGTACCCGCTCCATGACCCGGTCAGAGTCAAAAAGACCCGCTCCTATAGGATCGGGGCGGGGCGGATATCCGCCAGGTGCGGATCAAATTGCCATCCCTACACACACACAAACACTTGAAAGAAAAACTTGTTCATGATAGTTGTTGATGAAGAATATGGACATCTTAACCCACTTTAAGCAACTTTAACTTTAAGACATCTTCAGAACATTATGCATCCACTTGGGAAATGCCGCATACAGTAGACTGCAACAAATCGCGTAGACACCGTTTTTTATAGATGCATAAAACACCATGGCCACGCGAAAACCCAAAACAACATAATTCTGGAAGCCCCATGAAGCTTATTGTGACTAGCCACAAAATTGCTCACACCATAAGTTTAACAAATTTCATATGCTTTTATAGTATCAATACTCATGGAAACAATTCATACAAAAGATGCAAAACCTAATGAATCATGAATGAATTTTATAGAAAGAACAAGTTCTGATTGAACTGCAATTAAGAAAACTTACAAAATAAGAGTCTAGGGTAACGATCATACTCAAAGCAATAAGAATGTAGAAATAAGCTATATCTAGTTCACGAGGAATATGATCGAACACCTGGTGGGCAGCACAGAAATAACTTAATTCGAAAACAAAGTGTTGATTTCACGTTTGGAATGTCGGTAGAACAAGAATATGTAAAGATAAAGAAATAGTGTTTGGAGGGTATCAATCAGCTCATAGCAAATTGAATAGGGTTAAGATTACCCGAGGGAGAATCCTACGAATAGCCAATGCAGTGAACTTGGTTGAGATTTTTGCTGATGGGGAGAGATATGGCACAAACTAATTTGCTGCCAAGCTGGTCGGATGGGACCGCAAGCGAGAATGAAGGGGGAAGTTGAGAATAGACAAAGCTACCGTCCTGTCCTTCAGCCACCTCCCCACAGTCCTTCTTCCGCTGCCCACTGTGGCGCCGGCAGTGGCTCCGCCCCTGTACTGGGTGGTGTTCACTTGATTGCTCAAACAACAGGACAGTCGCATAGAAAATCTGTGTCAAACTCGGTCATAGTAAATGACAAACTATAGGGTGTAAGTAAGTGAAATGAATTTAAGACCTTAGCGGTCACTTTTGACACAAAGGGATATTGAATTTATCTAATGAAAATTGAATTTGTCTACGGTAAAAGAGGGTATTTGGGATTGATTTTAGGATGATCAAACCTGATTTATATTACATAATTTTGAAAGTGTTTGGTAAAACAGATTAAGAAATTTAATCTGCATAAAAAAAATTCAAAATAGATTAAATCCATAATCTTGAAAAGTGAGGATTATGAAATAATCACTTTTCTCATAATCAGGTTTGACCTTCTAATTTACCATACTATCCTCATATTTCTCACAAAAGTACATCTCGTATCCTTTAGCTACTCTGCGAAAATTATTGTACTATAAGCACTAATGTGAGATTGTTGGTATTTTTAATTTAAAATAAAAAATAAACAACTTTTGTAATCGGATGAAAATAACTTTTTGATAATTTATTTCTGTAATATAGTTATTTACAAATGAAAGTGATCTTAACATCACCTTTCTAAATGGATATAGGAAATTTATTTATTAAGTATCCTCTATTGTCATTTTGTCATATTGGAATTGATTTAAGCACTTTTTATTCAAATACTTTCGTAACTTTAAGCTAGTTTACAACTACTTTTATGAAACAATAAAGTGATTCTGTTTCAAGTAGATTAAATCTGATTTTAAAAATTGATTAAGATTTAAGCAAAATTCTACTCTATGGAATCAATCTCAAACGGCCTCTAAAGTGATCAACCAAGTAGTTAACCCAATAAAAACAAACCAGATTTACTAGGGTAATGATGATGGATTTCAATGGTTGATTGGATGTTAGCATTATAAGAATTGTGGTCGTAATTGATCCGACAAAAATGCCCCATTATTTGAATCATATGACCTCTCTAGCGAGGTTGTTTGGTGCCACAGTCACGCAGGTTTGTGGTCGTTAACGTTATAAGAGTTGGGTCACAATTGATCCGATATAAATACCCCATTATTTGGATCAAATGGCCTCTTCGACGAGGCTCTTGGTTGGATAATAAAAAGGGGTTGTTTGGTGCCACAATCATGCAGGTTTGTGGGCGTTAGCATTATAAGAGTTGTACTCTCAATTGATCCGACAAAAATGCCCCATTATTTGAATCAAATGGCCTCACCGGCAAGGCTCTTGGCTGCATGATAAAAAGGGATTGTTTGGTGCTACAATCATGCAAATTTGTGGTGGGAGATATCTAAAATGAACTTCTAGACGCCGAACGCGAGCAAACTTGTGGGAATCCAGTGCAATTGACCGCAAAAAATTATGTACAAAACATTTGACAATCTAGGACAAGCTACAATTTATGTAACATATATACTATAAAACGAGAACGGCCAGTCGAATAGAATAGGCATATAACGTAAAAAGATTGTCACATGCTCGAAATGAAAAAGTTTGCCACTTGGCAGCATAGCTTTCGTTGCCATTAATTAGCAACAAGTGTCATGTGCATTTAGCTCCACCCTTCGTAAAAATATTGATCACTTTTGACACAAATGGATATTTGAATTTGTCTAACAGTTAACCGAGTAGTTAATTCGATAGAAGACAGACCAGATCTGGAAGGTAATGATGATGGTTTCAATGGTAAATAGATGTTAGCATTATAAGAGTTGTGATGGTAATTGATCGGCAAAAATGTCCCATTATTTGAATCAAATGACCTCTCCGGCAGTGGCGGAACCAGAATTTCATCTCAGGGGGGACTAAAAATATATCGAATTGTGTAAATGGAAAATTGTGGTGACGAGGTTGGCAAGGACCTTTCGACCAATACGTTCGTCGAACATTATCTCGAACATTAGGATCATAATCCAAAATATTCAGACGCAACCCAGGATCCGCAATAAGTGTAATACCCCATATTTTAATAATTTTCTATCACTTTAAAATGAATAAATAAGTAAATAACTAATTAAACAAGTTTGTGGTCTTTTTCTAATATTAGGAAAGTTTTGGTGCCTTTTGAATAAGTGGATAAAGTTTAAAGGGGTTTTGTGTAATTTGCCAATTAGGGCTTTCATTTAAATAGTCCTTTTTCTCTTCCAGCCTCCCCTTTTCTTCCCTGTTCGCTGCCTCTCCCATTCCCTTCTCCATTTTCAGCCCTAAATTGCTTGTTCCTTTGGAAAAGATTGACGTATTCGAGTAGCGTAGCTTGGGAGGATTGTGTTTTCGTCGATTCACTAGTAGAAGGTAAGGGATTTGCCTCTCTTTGCTGTGGCAAGGGTTTTGATTTCCCTTTTTGAACAGTTTTTACATCTGCCATGATTCCCGTATAACTCACGGTACCATGATTGTCGAATACTTCAAACTTTTGTTCACAGTGCTGTGTTGGTCCTTATGCCTTTCTATGCATTTTCTAATCATTAATCTTGAGAATCTGATGGCTGGCAGTTTGCTCCATTTTGGAGTAGTAGAATTCATTTGCAAAACTCACCCAATAACATGTTAATGCTTTCCTATTCAGGGATATAGATTGTTGATGGCCCTTCCTTTTAATTTCTATCTTTTTTATTCAACGAGCCCCACTGCCTAAGCATTTTGATATTCCCGAATTGGAGACTTGGGTTCATTTCTTTGGCTTTTAGGCACCTTGTTTATGCGCTAATCTGGTGGATTCATGTTTAGATGGTTAGTTGATTTTCCAAAATATTTCCTTAGTGACATCTCCAATTAGGTAAGAGTTTGGATGGGTCTTCTTTAATCTTACTCTTTGCCCAGCTCATGCTTTTTTTTTTTACAACAATTCCGTGGTGCCTTAATTCTGGTGAATACAGGTGTTTGTGGTTCAAAACCATAATTTGATTCCTTTGAAATCTTGGGAAGCTTTACTGGTTAAAGGATAGTACATGGCTCTGTTTTCTTTTGCAGCTTGTAGAGCATTGTTCTGTTTTCATTCTTCCAGCTTGAAAACCATTGCTCAGTCATTTTCCGGCATGTAAACTGCTCTGTCCTTTTTCAGCTGGTAAACTATTGTTAAGGCCTTATTCCTTGGCAGTGTTAATCTTTGTTTTCAGTTAGTAAACATGCCTTCATGCTTTTCTTTTCCACAACTGTACAGCTTAGTAGCTGAGTTCTAGTGCATTTCTATGCTTTGAGTTTAATTCCCTTCAAAGCATTCCTTTGAAATCATTGGACTACCGCAATGCTTCGGGAACTTCATGGTTTGTTTATTTCCATTTCGGTCCGGTTAGTGTTCTGTTGCCAATGCTTATACACTTTGTGCTTTGCCATTTATTGGGTATACTGCCAAATTGGCAACATTTTTCTTATCTTTCGTATTTTTTGTACTACTTCTGTTAGCGTATCTCGTTCAATCAAATTTCAGAGTTAAGTGGCTTTAATCTCGTTGAACCTTTCTTACGGTGCTCGTCAATTGACGATGGCTAATGACTATGTTTGAACAACTCTCAAATTTGAGAGGGTCCTTTGGACACACGTTTGATTATATGCTGGCGATTAATAGATGCTTAGCATGTTACCGGTAGCACACGTTTGATGTTTGTACGTTTGGTTCGACGTTTGGGTCTTATGACCAACATAGTCATCATATATTTTTGTTGTGTAGCATTCCCGGCATATTATATATATGCCTAGGGTTAATGCTTAATCACGTTTGTTTTGGTATTTGATATAAGAATTTGGTTTGCCAATTTCCATCAAGTATTGTCATTCGACTCTGTTAGTTTTTGCTCTGATATCTTGTCGTTTTTGTACCTTACTGAGCTATTTGAGCTCACCCTTTCGCTTTGCCTTGCCCCTTGCCACAGGTTAAAGAAAGTGACTAAGGATCTTTGTAAAAGCGTTGGAGTTTGAGACATTTGTTTTAGTTAGTTCAACTTTGTAGCTTTAGTTTGAGAACTTTACCCGGATGTGGGAAATTTGATAGAATTGACTCAGTGTAATTTGTTTTAGCCGCTGCGTTTTGTAGATGGTTTTGTAAGGGATTATTCAGATAATGGATTGTACCAGACTTTTGTTTTATGGAGATATCTTATTTTAAAGGATTTAGTTGCTCTGTTTATACCTGTGTCACCAGAATTATAACGGTATATCGGAAATTTAATTTCAGTCACGGCTTCCGTTTTGGGGGCGTGACAATAAGCTCGTCAGAGTTGAACTTATCGCTAACTCTGCTTGAATGTCCGAAATGAATATCACGATACACAATGGGAGCCTTATCCCTTACTGTTGGAATCAGAGACTATTGAATAGTATCTTGATTTTTACACTCATTCTTATTAGACTGTAATAACTTTTCCACCTTTGCTTTTTTTTTAAAGAACTTTTCCATTCTGAAAAAAAATAAATTTATTTTAAGTATCAATCCATCAATTATCAATCAAATAACTTAGTTAATTACAAATATTTTATTCTTTTACTTTTTCAGTCATGTTTTATTATCGCGTTAACCTAATTAACCTAATTTCAACCTACCATTTAACTAAATTACATATCCGACATCTCAATCCAATTGGGTCTCATCCTCTATCAACCATCTCAATTCTCAAATGCTCAATGCACAATTAACAACCTATAATCAGCAATTAATAATCTCAATTTTCAAATGCACAATTAGGGTGTGTTTGGATATGAAATTTTGAAATACTGAGTATTTCTAAATGCCCTCATTTCGAAATCCTTTGATTTATAAATTCTATCATTTCGAAATATCTTGTTTGGAAGAAAGGAAGCAAAATGTTGTTAAAAAAGGTGGGAGGCAAGATTCTTAAAAAATAGGGAACTGGTTATTGTGAGTTTGTAAATTACTAATTGGAGTGGATTTGACAAATAACTAGTTCAAACTAGTGATTTGAACTGTGGATTTAGGGACCCCAAATCCACAGTTCAAATCACTCTGAAATTTTAAAAATTTCCTTTTGAACTATCCAAACAAGATATTTTGTCCAAGTGATTTACAAATACCCTACCAAAGTCAAATCCCCAGTTCAAATCCTATATCCAAACATACCCTTAACACAACCTAAAATTATCAATCAAATAATCAATGCTCAAATAGGATAAAAATTCAATTGGGTCCCATTCTCCATCAACAATCTCAAATCTCAAGTGCTCAATGCACGATTAACAGCCATAACGCATCAATTAATAATCTAAATTATCAAATTTACAACTAACAACCTAAAATTATTAATCAATTCACAATAGCAAAAGAAATTGTTCAAAATGCACACTTACCTCAGTCCTTAGAAATCAGAACAGCGTCGTTGTCGCAACATCGCTGGCGGTGGGTTCTTCGCCGTGACCACCGGTGACTGAGGCTCAGCCGCTCAGGAGTCAGATCTGCTTGAATTTTACTATTTCAGGCGCCGTGACCGCCGACCGGTGAGGTTTGTCAGTTCCTCGGTTCGTCCGACGGCTCGTAGATCTAAGCTAGATTTGGCCGGAGTTGGGGTGGGGACTGCCGGACTGGGGAGGGCCTTCGCGCTTTGGAATCGGGGCCGTGAGGCCGTCCGTGACTCCGTGAGAATGTGAGAGCAGGGGTTCCCTTTGAGACCTTGACAGTTGACGGCGACCGGCGTCCGGCGTTACCGATGAGGCGATGAGCCGAATAGCCGATGACCGGTGGCCCGTGGCCGTGGGCGGTGCCGCGGTGACTGAGAGAGTGAGAGGTGACTCCGGTGGGAGGGCCTTCGCGCTTCGGAATCGGGGCCGTGAGGCCGTCCGTGACTCCGTGAGACTGTGAGAGCAGGGGTTCCCTTTGAGACCTTGACAGTTGACGGCGACCGGCGTCCGGCGTTACCGATGAGGCGATGAGCCGATGACCGGTGGCCCGTGACCGTGGGCGGTGCCGCGGTGACTGAGAGAGTGAGAGGTGACTCCGGTGACCGGTGACTCCTCCACTCCGGTGAGAGTTCAACCGTCGACGGCGAGTCGGCAACGACGGGAAGTCACGAACTGAGTGAGATTGTGAGAGCCGAGAGGAGGAGAGAGAGAGAGAGAAAATCGCGAGTGAAAAAAAACACTATATATAATTTTTTTTTTTCTTTCAAAATCTCGGGGGGGGGGGGGGGGGGGGCGGCTAATGACCTCTTATGTGAGGCTCTTGGCCGGATAATAAAGAAGGGGCTGTTTGGTGCCACAATCATGTAGGTTGTGGTCGTTAGCGTTATAAGAGTTGTGCTCGCAATTGATCCGACAAAAATGCCCCATTATTTGAATCAAATGACCTCTCCGGCGAGGCTCTTGACTGGATGAAATAAAAAAGGGATTGTTTGGTGCCATAATCATGCAAGTTTGTGGTGGGATATATCTAAAATGAACTTTTGGACGCCGAACACTATCACGGGAAAACTTGAGAGCATACGGTGCAATTGACCCCAACAAATTTTGTACAAAACATTTGACGTTGTAGTACAAGCTACACTTTATATAACATATATACTGTAAAATGAGAACAGTCAGTAGAATACAATAGGCATCTAACATAAAAAAGAGCGTCGCATACACACACGAAATGGAGAAGTTTGCCACTTGGCAGCATAGCATTCGTTGCTATAATTAATTAGCAACAAGTGTCGTGTACATTTAGCTCCACCCTTCGTACAATTATACACGTCACCAAGGCAATTCATGTGACGATAACCTTTTTCTTCGGTGATAATCAACATATTAAGAAACCAAACTTTGTTGCATCAAATTTAAGGGGCACGTAAGAGCCCTCAAGACAGTTCTGAATCACCACCTGCAGATCCTACCTAAATTGAGCTTCTACAGAAGAAATTCAACTTCTTGGAGCTCCAATGGAGCTAACTCATGCCTATCTCTGATAGCCATCAGGTCACTTGAATTGCCTTCCAAATAAGCTCTTAGGAAAGCAACTGTAATCCCTCCAACAAACCTCCTCATTGGTTCCCTAGACTTCCCATTTTTGCACAAACAATAACTGGCCTTCCCCCTGATCCCCTTAGTATCATCATCCAGCATATCAACATGTCCAAAATCCCTGGCAACAAGGTGACAAGCTGGCTCGCGACATTCGCTGAAAAACTCCTTATGGTTCACCCCTTTTGGAGCGCAAGCCGGAAACAAAGGGTTCTTCTTAACGTCGCCCAATCCCGAACCGATGACCAAAACCGGCATATGGAGATCGAAAGAGCGGGGAATGTACGAGAGTACTGGCGGAGGAGTTTGTTTTCCTTTGTCCATGCCATCGACCGGATCAACTCCTATTAAGGCTGAGAACTTTAGGGAAGTGGCTGATTTGGGCACCTTATTGAGAACAAGTGCAAATGCAGCTTTGCCTCCGCGGCTATGGCCGGAAAGTGCTAGCCTGCTTAGATTGGGATGAACATCGGGCGGAAGCGAGTCATCGAGTCCATCTGGTAACCAATTGGTCACTGCAGCTGTAGATTGGATTTCAGCGGTTGCATCAGGTCCAGCCACGGAATATAACTGCAGCAAATGCAACATCAAATGAAATACAATGAGCCAAAAATGAATGTGCCACCAAAATGAAAGAAAGAAACACGCGCTCGCGTGCACATGCACGTTTAGCGATTATGCCATTTGTTTTGCAAATTCGTGTACTTTTTTCCTCTTCGGACACTGTACACTAAATTTTGAATATGTAGCAACGACCAACATATAGAAGACAGCATAAAAGTTGGACACTTTGAAGAAATTTTTTTATGCCAATCATATAGTAGCATCTTTAGGCAACAATCTACTCCTGAAAACACTATTCCGAACCTAAAGATACATATTACCTGAATGTTCTATCCAGAACGATCTTATGATATGTATGAGAAAAATATTTTTAGGGAGAAACCCCTATAACATCCCAGAGCAAAATGGTCATTTAATCTAATTTAAACCTACACAGACATATTACATCCTAACCTTATTGACAAAATTTGTCACCAACACCTAAGAACGAAATTCGATTTTTTTAAATCTAATATGTCTGTCCTCAAATTAGGCCTTTTCTAATCAATGGAGCTACATAGATACGAAGTGCGATCCTCCAATTAGGCTGCTAACGTATTTTAGTGTATCTCAATGAGTAATTATAACTTTAACAATTTAATTTAGCAGTCAAGGATTTGACACAAATTGCACGGTTTAACACCTTAAACTTCTGTAAATTTCGGTACGAGTTCCAAGTCACGGTATGTACAATGGGAGTAGTACTAGTATTGCGTGTCTAATGACGACCCAAAAGGAAAAGTGTCTCAACAAAACACTTGAACCACCACGAGCCCCATCGTTAGGTCTCAGGCCGTCGATTAAAGAACTTGGAGATCTTGACCAATAATCAGCACGAACTAAACAAGGCCACCACCTTACAAGTTCTGTTTAGGCGTCTAAAGTATGGGGTTAAAGGACCAAAATTCTCGGCTGTACGGCACCTAATATGCTGTAACAAAAGATCGTAAACAAATACTCCGTATATTTTTATCGTTGTTGCTAAACTGTAAACAATCCCTCTTTGCTAAAATGCATTTAACTATAATTTTTACACAAGTCCAGCAGAGGATCCTAGTCCGGGATTTAAACCCAGCTAGCTATTGATTTGTCCAAATTCACTTTATGAATGTGAGGGCAATGAAATGGACTTGATTATGTCGATCATAAATCACAGAAATTGCACCGAATCCCAGAGTAATTAACAAACTAACCTGTGGAGCGACGACGATGAAACCATGGGAAGCAACATGCTTGAGAAGCTGGGAGTAAAAAGTATTGTAGAAAAGATAACCATGAAGGAACACTAATACTGGGTATTCTCCTGCTTCTGATGGTGACACAAGCAGGAGAGGCTTCGGAGGGGGATTAGAGAGTGAAGGCTTGGTGGTGCATCTCTCAAGCTCAATTTTTGCAGTCACTGCTGTGTACTTTCCAGTAGAGAACACTTTGGTATCAGCAGGAGCGGCCACTGAAGAGGAAGTAGACATGACCCAATTGCGGAAACTCTTCTAGCCTCTGCGATCTTGCTCCAGCTTCCTTCTATATAGTTTGTAGCTGGTCTCTCTTTGGGATAAGTTTACTTGAGTGGCCTTCACAGCCCCACCTAGTGGGAATAGTCGGAAACTTCTTCAAGTGTGCTTAGATTTTGTATGCCATGAAAGTGTGCTAGATATTTTGATTCTTGAGCCATGCTTGTGTACCTCATTTTGTATATAAGATAAAATGGTGTTGAAATAAACGTTTTCCTTTGTTTATGATAAATCATTTTTATTAATCAAACAGTATTGTCTTCTAAAATCGATATCATAACAAATTTAAAAGTCTCTTCCGTCCACAACTCGAAGTCATTAACAAACCTAGCACGTTTAGCTGATTTATAAGCTACCTCGTTGCCAATACCCCTCACTAACAGTGTCTCGTAGCTCGTCAGACGCTTCAAAGCCCGATGTGCAGATGATATTGTATTATGGAGTCATTTTTGTCCACTTTAGCATTAAGTAAAAGATTAATGTTATGTGAAGCCACTGTTGACGATTTTCTTTTGGAAAATTCCATGTTTGTTGAACGAAAACGCAAGTTGTTTGGTGTTACGTGCATTTGTTCATTCAGTACTTTGTATGTCTTCCTTTTTCTTATTTGTCAACTTGTCCAATATAATTTGTATATGTCGCTATCACAATTTTGAATTCCGAGTAATTGTATGCATTTTTTAAGGCGTGCAAGTTGGCATGATAGCCATTTATTAACTATATGTGATATTAATTAGTAAAAAGTATCAATTAATTTTTCAAGCTACAAATTGAGTTGGCATCACTCGCATATTTAATATTATAGTACGTCTTTGTGGTCATTTATGTTCATACTCTTACGAAGTATTGCTACTATTTATAAATATTTTACTTATGGACGAAGTGAGCATGGTTTGATTCAAATAAAGTATGGGCCACAATAATAACACAAGATGGGTAGCCATTTTGGGCCCAAACTTGTAGGAGTTGAACCGGACTTCTCCATCTAGACAAGTCCAAACCGAACTACCAAAAGTAAAGATATGCCGTCACTATTAGTAACAAATACAGTACCGTCTGGTTTCATGCGTCTGTTCGCCATTTAGTATTCAAAAGGGCAAAAATTGAAAGATTCCCCGTAACGAACTCCACAACAAACACACTCCGATCAGATTCCTACCCAAGAACCCCCTTCATGTGGCGAACATAACAATTTTACATGCACGTTTCGCTGTTAAAGATAGGGAAGTACTATTTATGCTTCATTATTCTTGGTATTTAAACTTCACAAGTATCGGTAACATGATTATATAACGACAATTGAAAGATACTTAGAGATGAAATAAAGTGGAGCTAAAATATTAATTCCTACAAATATTGCTCCCTCCTTTTCGTTGAAATCTCCTCCGACTTTTTGTGCATTTATGAGATCAGATTTCGTGCATGAGTTTACTCATTTTTCTTAGGGAAAATCATAAGCTATGTCATTGAAAACTTCTTTATGGCATAGACCAAAAAGACAATTATGGCCTTATATTAATCCTAGATGTATTAATTCATTAACGGTAACTATAGGTAATCCTAATATTCAATTAGTTCAAATCCTAATTGTCCACTTTCTTTCCCAGCCGTCACCACTAATATGAGACTACATGGCGTCCCCTATAGTCCTTGAATCACACATGCGGTTCTTAGATCTTAACGGTGGTTCATTGCATCCCATTGGTGATGTGGAGGAGGTGATCGCCGCCTTTTTGGAGGAGGGTGTGACTTTGTGGTGGAGGTGGGCCGGGATAGAGAGTGCGACGCTGAGCTACGACAACAGGATAGGAAGAAGCTATTGGGGGGACAGAGGTGGCGGCAACGCTTACACGGTGGAGGAGCTAGGAGATCGCCGGTGTGGTGGTGAAGGCAGATTGCCGAAATACCTGGTCGTGGGGGCTAGAGATCGAGGAAACGATGGTGTAAGAACTGGGGCTTGATTTTCAAAGTGTTAAATGACTGATTTACCCTCAATGTGATCGAAAACAATTAGACTCGATAGAAGGCCATACCTATCTTTCCAGTCCTGTGCCACATCCGATCCCCGTTCCCCTTTTTCTTATCTTTTAACCTTACTTGTCCAATAATACATTTTTAAACTACGACCGCTCTTTGAGTTAATGTTGAGACATAGCGAATCGGTCTAAACATTCGGGCAAGAAAATCAAACGACAAAAGCTCAATAAAATTGGTAGGAATATTTTGGTGTCGCTCTCGAGTGTTTAGACGTGGCCTAAACAACACGTTTGTGTTTGTTGCAGCAGCAGCGTGATCCTGTAACGCCCCTCCTATTTTCCCGGTGACACAATATTAACACTCACACAATCAAACACCGCGCTCACACGATCCTTTAAAGAAGCTTCCTCTTCGTTCCCCTAACAACTCCCATAACACGCATATGTGCACACGCCACTGCTCCTCCGAGCCATATTCCGCTACAATCCGTCCAGCGAATGGCACCAAAGCGAGTTGCCGAGCCAGGCGAACCACCGGAGAGCGGCGGCGCTGCGAAGGCCTGCGGCGGAGATGTGGAGGCTGCCGGCGGCGGCGGGCTGTACCCTAGCATGACGGAGGACCCGAAGATGCGGTGGTCGTTCGTCCGGAAGGTTTACACGATCCTGTCGATGCAGCTGCTCCTCACCGTCGGCGTGGCGGCCACGGTCGTGTTTGTGCGCCCGATTCCCAAGTTCTTGCTCCAAACGACACCTGGCATCGTTGTGTTTGTGCTGCTACTGATCCTTCCGCTCGTGCGTAAGTTGTTTCTCTGGTTGAGAATTTGAGGTTCGATTTTCGATATTGCTGTTTTCAGTTCGATTTTGTTGTTGTGCGCGTTTCTGCGTGTCTGTGTGTGCAGTAGATTTCTTGTGGAATTGTGACAGATTTTTAAATGTCTTTTAATTTCTGATAAGCAGTTTTGTGGCCGTTGTGTGTGTGTGCGTGTGCTTTGTTGTGGATTGTATATGGAATTGTAATAGAGTTGTTTTTGTGTTTTCCGATTTGCAGTTTTGCAGCCACTTCGTTTTGGTGTCTGTGTGTGACCGTGTGTTTGTGTTCTGTAGTAGATTGCGTATGGCTTGTTATGCATTTTAGTGGGCAATTTCTAGCCGTATGTGTGCGCGCCTGTTTGAATTTTATACTTTGCATGGGGAATTGTATTTCAGTGTGTGTGTGAATCTTAAAGATTGTATGTGGAATTCTAACGGAACTGTTACTGTGCTTTCTCATATGCAGTTCTGTGGCCATTGCATGTGCATGTGTCTTGTGTGTGGGTGCTCGTTTGTTGAATATTATAGATTGTGTGTGGAACTCCATGACGAATCTTTTCTTGCTTTCTAGTATGCAGTTCTCTGGCCATAGTAGAGTGTGCTCTGGTGTGTGCATGGGGCATATTATAGGTTGGATGTGGAATTTTAACAGATTTTGTTCTGTCTTTTGCAATGCACAGTTCTGTGGCCGTTGCATTCCTATCGCAAGCAACATCCAGTGAACCTGATTCTTCTCATGCTGTTTACCATTATGATGGCTGTTGCTGTGGGATCGTTGTGTTCTATGTCGAAGGGTAACTAATACAACTTCCACTCATTCTTTCGCTAATAGACATGCAATGCACGCACTTATGAAATTTGTTTGTGCCCTAAACCCTGTGTTAAAGAGTTGGTTATTACTGATTATGGTGTACGCATGTTGGTTATGGCTTTGATATCTGAATTTTTTTACTGTAACCCATAAGGAGCCCGTATTTGGTTCCCACGAAAGTAGAAGAAAATTTGAAGAGTGGTGTTTCTTTTGTTATACTAAACTCGGTTGTTTGGAGGTTATTTTTGGTTTTGATAATTTTTCATATCAGATCTCTAGGATGTTACTGTCATTTTGTTTTCTGCTTCCATCATTTTGTGAAAAAATTGATTGTCGGACACTTGCTATCTACATTTACAAGTGAGGAACTGCTTTTCCTTTGTTGATTCCGGAAAAAATTAGAGAGAGTTTGAAAATGTTAATAAACGATTCAATAATTGTAGCTGCCTCTATGAGCAAAAGAGGATGGAACACTTGGTTTCTTCATGAATAGAGTTGTAATACACCAGTTTAAGAGCCATTTGATATTCCGTGAAAATATGTGTGGGTAAGGTTTTCTACTCATTGCAGTTTTAGATTTAATAGTTTTTGCTTTCACAAATTGGGTGATTTTAGACATCTCGATTCCCTCTTATTTGATTTAGAAATTAGCAAGGTTGAAGATATGTTTGTACCATTGCACTTGAAATTAGCCATATTTATTTCCGTTGTTGATGAGTAGTAGAGTGACTAGTTAATGAGCATTAACTTTCCGCTGCTAAGATATATTTTTTCAAACCTGCATTCATGGATCACTTGATCATAACAAAAGCAATTTAATCTCACTTATGATCCAATATAAGAATTAAAAAGCTCGTGAGGATATTGTACGATCAAGTCTAGAGTAATACTAGCTGGTATTCAAAGAACATTGTTGAATTTGGGTTGACGAGGTGCAGAATTCGTGCATCCTTGCATTGCCTAGACATGCAAGTAGCTAAAATTTACCTGGTCTCCACGCTTCAAACATTTTTCTCTTTCTCTAAAGTGGTCTGTTATGTCATGACGAGGCATGCACTGATTTAGGCCTCTTCCTGCAAGCTGCTGAGAAGGGACTGAGGCCTACTTCTATGTCCGGTTATTGTGTTTGCACTCTTCCAACGTACACTTTCTTGCATTTCTTTCATAATCAATGCACTCTCTTTACCATGATTGTTTTTTTGCTCCGAATATTTTATGTGCATCATGCAGTGGATATTATTCAGTAAAAGCGGAATCCCGTTAATTATAGAGAGAATATTGTATAGAGTATAGACAATCTTTATGCTAATTGATGTTTATCTTCAACAGGGAAGGTCATTCTGGAAGCTGGAATTCTGACATGTGTTGTGGTGGTTAGCCTCACCCTCTACACATTCTGGGCAGCCAAGAGAGGCCATGATTTTCAGTTCCTTGGGCCATTCTTATTCACTTCTCTCTTGATGCTCATTGCTTTTGCTCTCATTCAGGTACGTGACTACACTTGGACTCCGCTTTTTTTCTTTAATTGGTCTTCTGCCCCTTACCCCTTTCTGGGTTATATTATATGGACGTCAGATCTTCATTCCTCTGGGAAAGCTAGGGCATACGATCTATGGGTGCATTGGAGCATTGATATTCTCTGGTTTCATTATATTTGATACTGACAACCTGATCAAGCGCTTCACCTATGACGAGTACATCACGGCTGCAATCACTCTTTATCTAGACATACTCAATCTCTTTCTCTCTATAGCAAGTGCCATGGATGGTGGTTCCAGCGATAACCTCGGTTTGTCTTAGCGGTTGACGAACTACCTAGAAGGTTTCTTTAACAAGGAGATGATGATTAAAAGGTTTCTTTAACAAAGAGGTGATGGCTAAGCATGTAAATCCCAACTTTTTCTAACTCCTTTGGTACTGGTAGCTTCAGATATAGGCATTCAGACATATTAACACTAAAATAGAGTAGCAAAGCTTCAGTTGATAGCTCTTTACTTTGCGGATATGCAGCATGAAACCTCAAACACATCTATGGCATATTGGCATTCAAGTTCTTTACCTTCCTTCTTAGTTGTGGTATACACTAGAATGTTCATCTGAATTAATTTGATAACCACCTAATTAAAATTAGTCTTGCAGCTGCTTGATCATATGTTTATTGAGTGATTCATGTCCAAATCAGCAGAACTTTTCTCGTAAATTATGTCTTTGCAGTTACATGGTTCTTCATTTTGTAAAATGAGATTTGTGAACTAACTTCACAAGAGTTCTTAATGTCGCACATAATTTCTCGGGAGCCATTTTTCTCTAGTCTTGTCAAGATCTGAAAGATAACCTTGATAAGCGCGTTAGCACCTGTACGTATTTTGGACATGCTTTGACCTCGAACACTTGTAAATCCAAGGCGTGGGGTGGCAGTGCCGCTCTATATGTACTTGAATGCAAGCAAATTTGGAGCATCAATCCGATTCCCCTACTATGCACAGATGCTTTAACGCGAGGACTCGAGATAACCTTCCCGTCTTCCAACTCATTGCACTTGTGCAAAGGTCAAATTCTCGAGGAGAGGGAACCTCGTGAAGAAGTCATAAAAGCCATGTTGCTCAAGCTTTTCAAGTACATCTTTTCCAGATTTTTAGGTGTGCTAACGTTGAGGACGCACAATTCTGCAAAAAATCTGGATGCAAGAGATCGGAACACAAACCATCTATTTACCTTCTCGAGAAAGGAAAATAACTCAAGGTTGGGGAGGTTAGGCACTTGAATTCTTTTTAGCTGTTTCTATCCAATTGTCCACACGAGAAGACAGGTCGGAGCGATTAAATGACTTACGACAAGACTAAACTTTTCGATGGATAACTTCTCTCACGATATTTCTTAGCAGTTTCTTTTACAAATTTGATCAATTTGTCTTGGCGGAAGTATAGGATGTCTAAAATTATAAATGCGGTAGCTAGACCATGCACGTTGCCATGTTCTCAACAGTAACATATTTTGTGCAGCCACTTTTATGTGAAAGAAAGATAGTATAAGATGGAGGGTGCAATTCGGCAATTCCGAGATCCTGTCCACAGTGTTGTAACTCTTCAAACCAATGAGACAAAGTCGCACATTAAGCTAATATGATGGTTCACTTGGGTGTGTTGCTTCAAAAATAATTCGACAAAAACAATATAGAAACATCCCATCTTGTAATATTGATCTGAACTGTGCAGCCTCTGCTTCCTCCTCTCTTATTGTTGTTCAATCAGTCCCCAAGGCCAATCTCCAGTACTCCGAACGTAAGTACATACAGATGCAGCGTGAAAACCAAAAGTATCTAAGAAGACAGAGATAAGAGAATTTGTAGAGAATATTTGGCTGCTGCCTCATCGCAGACCAAATCTGTAGCCTGTGGAAAATCGAGTAACACATACCATATTCCTGCAGTAGTTAATGCATTCCTCTGAATAAATATAAGCTTCATCTCACTTTAATCATTGTGTTTAACTAAAATATTCCACAAATTCTGCTTCACTAATCCCATACAAAATTGTTTTTAAGAGTAGATCAAGACAAATCTTGTTCCACTTGATTAGACTCTTAAATCAAAGCTCCAACATGTACAGGCATTAGAAAAAGAAGCCAAATCCACATTAAACAACAAAGCACACAGAATCCAGAACCTTGTCTTTACCCTCCTTAATACCTTACTTGACACGGATTCCTTCTCCTCTTCTTTTTGACTGCCACAGTCCAACATGGTCCTTTTCTTTCCTCAACAGTGGAAACAGCAAAAGCTTGGATCACATGGCTTCCTTGCTTTCATGCAGATACCTTCACTTTAACAGTTCAAAAACAAAAATTAAAGCCCAAAACTTACATTCTCCAAAGTAGAGAGGCCCCATTTGGATAAGTTACACTTTAATTCATCCTTTATACAATAGAAAGACCAAGAAAGAAAAGAAATACACCCCAACCAAATTTGAAACCATATTGTTAGTTCAAAGCCACAACTGGTCCACAAATTCTCCATCTGCCAATTCTAATCCTGCTTGTACTAAATCACTAAAACTTCACATCCTATGTTTATTATTCCTTTCTGCAGCAACAGTGAGCAGCCTTGAGACACCTTGAGTCCAGATATCGTATTCCCTCTCGTTCCTGCACTCAAATTCGACGACTCCGCGGAGCACCGTCTTAAGCGCAAAGTACCGCCGATGCTCACCACCCTCGAGTAAGTGGCGGCCGGGCCAAGCTGGCATATCTTTCAGCACCTCTAAGACCACATCTACAAAATTCAAAAGAGAGATTAAAGACGACAACTTTTCTTTAGTATCTTTTCCACTATACTGCTCACTGCTTTCTCAAATCCCCAAATAGAAGGAAAGACCCACCACCTCCATTTCAGTTCACATGATGAAGTAAAGACAAAAGCAATGAAAACTTACTCTTTTTCTTTTTGGTGATGGTCCCAGCTACATGCCTGCTCTTCATCTTCAGCATTACCTGCTAGGAGAAGAAATGTAAGACAAAAGCAGAAGCATTTTGTTCTAGCATGTGTGTCTAGCTTAACTTTCCCTATTCAATTGTCATCTGATGTCTCCTCAATGACCCCAAAGTTCTAATCAAAACCATATCATCAGTGCACAGATGTAGAAAGCTGACACTCATAGTTGGTATGATTATCAAGGGAATGGAGCCATTTGAGCTCCATGTCACGCTACAACACGTTTTGGCAATGATTTGAGAGTTTGGGACAAAAACAGTGGACTAATGCTCAATTGGAAGAGAAGTAAACCCACCTGACCCATTTTGTTGATATAAACAGAGACTATTTTCCAATGAAGATCACCTGCATTATTCATAAAAACAAAGATGTCAAGCTCCGGTCTCTACAGCAACTTCAGATTAGGAAAGGGAAAGTTGCCATCCTTGTTAAGTGCAAAAATGTTGAGATAAAAAGGGAATGCTGGTAGATTATCTCTGTTGACTTGGCTCCTGCAGAAGAGACACCTCACCTGAGCCAATTTGTTGGGTTGCAGAAAGGCTTAATTCACTGTTTGCTTTTATTGTTTAAGGTGGTCCAACAGGGAGAAATAGGGGATTTGAACCCTTGAGATCATTATGTTTTCCAACATTTTACCATCAACCAGACAGGGAAAGAAAATTAACTACCTTTGCGCGTGCGCTTGAGAAGCTCACAGCCTCTGGCAAGTAATTCTCGACTACAAATGCCAAGGAAGTTCTCTTCAGGCAAAAGCTCACCACTGAAGCTGCCATTCGAGCTACCATTACTACCGCCATTTCCACCACCGCCAACTCCCACGCCTTTCTCCACCGGAATCACAGCCGCTATATTCCACACCTCCTTCAACGCCCTTGCCTTCAATGTGGCCACACCCCGAAGAGCTACAATCCCCACCACCACAAAAAGTAAACAAAAACAACTCCTCTAATTAGAAGATACTCCAAAGTTTCCGAGGACAGATTCATCAATTAACACAGAGCAATAAAAACAGCAACAATGCAATTAACTTGAGAGCTACCATAAACCAATCTAGAACTGATTAATTTCTCATTGATGGCAATGATATACTGTCATTCATCACATCCAACCACCCCACCCCCCCAACAAAGTAAAGAAGCTAAATCGAAGACATGTTCAACAGTTGCCACAAAGCAACACTAGAAACACATGCAGAAAATTACACTATATGGTGATCAAGCATATCTTTAGAGTATATCAGTTAACATAACCGAGCATTTATACCTGTAGCTGCAGCTGCCGTTAGCGTCATAATATCACCGGCAGACCGGACATTAACGGCCGAACTGACCACAGAAGCCAGGTGTTCGCGCTCGGCCCCCATCCCCTCTGCCGCCTCGACGCACTGCGCCGCCACAAGCGCCGCGGCAGACGCCACTGCCATGTCGGTCTTTGCCGTGTGCTCATCCTTCCGAGACCCGGATGACGCGGCGGTGGCGGCCGCAATCGCAGCCACTGCCGCGGCTACCCCGGCAACCGACACGGCGGCGTGGACCTGCGCGTTCTGGGCCCGCGCCTCCTCCTTCTTCTTCTCCCTCCTGTCCTTCAGCCACCTCCCCACCGTCCTGCCCCCGCCGCCCACGGCGGCCCCGGCGGCGGCGCCTCCCCTGTACTGGGTGGTGTTCACCTGATTGCTCAGACGACAGTACTGTCACATAAACAAATCTCTGTGTATCAGACTCAGTCATAGTAAATGACAAATTACGGGGTGTGAGTTAAGTACGCACCCCTAATTGAAACTAGCAGTGTAATTTAATGGGAAAACGCACTGAATTTCTAAAATGTGCAGGGTGTGCACCTCGTGATTTACATCAATATGCCCACGGTTGGACAACACTACAGAAAAAAAAACCTGGACCACCCTAGGACCAAGGTCACAGCTATCAAAACTTAGCTCCCAGTTATACCCATCATCAAAATTAAAAAGGTCCCATTGAACATAAGCTTGGCCACCAAGTAAAAGGTCAATTTCGTAAATGCAGACGCAACAATTGCAATTACTATTGAATTCGAGGGGGGTTGCAGTTCAGTTAGCTCCCTGCCCACCTTGTCCTGCCTGGGGAAAGATGAGTTATTACTTGCATTGAAGAAGTTAGCTTCTCCAGAAATAACAAAATGGTGAAAAGATTTATGCTTGTTTAATCTTCTTGAAAATTGCAAAAATTGCCACAATTGTGATATGGGTTTCTCAATTTAATGCAACAGAGAGAGAAAATGGAGGAAGAAAGGAAAGCATCTGGCACTACTGGTACCGGTAAGGTTACAGGCTGGGGGTGCTGGTGTAAATAAGGACATTTGTTGGTTGGAGAGAAAGCAGAGTTTTTGGTCAGTGGCTCAGTGGGTGATCAGAACTTGTGCTTTGTAACCAAAAAAGTTGATTGGCTAACGTTAGCAACTTTCAACCCCCATTTGGGTTGTTGGGTCCTTGTCAGATTCCGGCCAAAAACTTTCAGGCCACCGCCGTGCGCGAATTACTAGGAAAGGACACTGTTTTATCGCTAGAAAATGCGTTTTAGTGACAAAATATTGATCGGTATGCGTACCTTGATGTCGTCGACTTCGGAGGGTGAGACAGGGGGGCTGTCGGAGAGAGAGCCACCGGCGGTGAGAGGGCCACTGCTGTGAGAGAGTCTTCCTGAAGTGCGTGGCGATACCTCCTGCTGTTTTGGTTGTACCAAAACCATAAAGGGTCAACAATCTATGACATGGAAACATAAAGAAATGACATACAAACGAAAGGAAATTGTTTGAGGTTGAGGAGAGAGGAGATCGAAATGATTATTGCTGTTAGCTAGTGGGGGTGTGTGTGATTAAAGTATCATGTTCTGATAGGTGAAGAATTGAATCATACACGACCCAGAGCAAGAGTGCTCTGTGCCTCCATTTTCATTGCTCCCAAGAAAGCTGGTATCCCCAAGAACAACTTAGAGCCTACTCAAAGGAAACAAAAACAGAAAGATCCAAATACCTCCAAAAAAGATAGGAGAAACCCCCTTTTTAAGATATAGAAAGAATCAGAGACTGACTAAAGACCCACAAGGGAAATACGAAAGAAATCCCAGAATTTGTCTACATGCGTGACATTAATACTTACAGACTGCGACATTATCCGCTCCATAACGAGCTGACAGGTCTCGGAGGAAGCAAAGGAAAAAGGGTTCCCGGAGACGGTCGCCGCCTCCGCTTCTCCGGCGAATTCCTCCGGTATGGTACCGCTACCGCCATTGACGATGCCACTGAAGGTCTTTGACAGGGTTTGTGGAGGTGGGGGGGCTAGGGCCTTTGAGACTTCTAGAGCTGAGATGCTCCAGGAGCGCGATAGAAACTCCATAGGCTCTTTTGGTGTCTCCGGTGGCCGGAAAAGAAACGCCGGCTGAACCGGGTCCATTTTTCTGTAGTTCTTTTTCTTTCCTTTTTCTTGTTGGGGTGGGGAGTGCGCGGGGGGATGCGGGTGGTGGTGGAGGGGAGTTTGTTTGGTTTGGGGTGAGTGAAGTGGAGTTTTAAGGTAAGTGTGAGTGCTTGGAAGTGGTGTTTTATAGGAGAGACAAAGCGGCCAGAATGTCAGTAGAAGTATTTCAAGGCTTGTGCGTGTGTGTGTGTGTGTGAGTTTTATGTATATACATGTGTGTGTATATATCACAGCTTATTGCTCGGCAAACGATTTAAGTTAAGTTACCGGTATCATCCGGTCATCTATCAATTGTAAATGGACGGGTCACGTCTATTTTTTCAAAGTAAATTTCACCGTATAGTGAGCGGTAAAATTTACCATACTGCCCCTCTTATTTGCCTACAAATTCATCTTACTCATCTAATCTCTTCGAGGCATTTTGGTCAAAATTGACGAGTTTATTTTTTTAAAAAAAATAATTTGATCCTTCTATATACTATGGACGGAGAGTCAGATCGCATTGACAACTTAATTTAAATTGTGCGTGAAATAAATGGTCAGGTCCGGCATACGTGGGTTAAAAGAAAAGGGCATGTGAATGTGAAGATGAAAATGAGAAATTAGTGATTGGATGTTTGACGGTACTCTGTAACTCTCTGTGGGGTTGTCTTTTCGCACGTACGATTGGACCTGGAAATGATAGAAAGGCTGAATCAGACCGAGTGAGATGCATAGACCACTGGCATGATAATTCTTTTTTATTTTTCAAAGCTGCTCTGCGGGTTTTATTAGGGGGGGGAGTACCCATGCATCCAATCTTTTACTTACCTCTCTTATCATTAATTTCTATGTACGATAAGACTTGAACGTGTGACTTTATCCTTGTAAGAGAATATTATTTTTGTTATAATTTGTTGGTTTTTTTTAATATAATTAGAAATGCAATATATATATGGTCCCGTCAGTACGGGGATTCGAACTCGAAACATCGAAACCTTTTGTCATTTCCACCACCCATGGGGTTATTTGTGGGTTAATGTTATGAACCGGAAAGATAAACATAAAAGCAATTTATGCTTTCAATTGTCATTTTTTTTTAATGTTTTATTGACTAAATGAATTTCTCCCTGTCCAAGTTTTATTAAGAGCATAATTTGTCATTAGATTCAATATCGGCCTCTTTATACTCTAAAGCGTACCTCGACGTAATAACAGAGTATTCATTACAATAGTTTTAAGGGCGTATGTTATTGGGATAGAAATTGAATTTCACTAGTAAAAGATGTTAGAAAATCAAGTTCTTGCGATGCGCTCGTCCCCACTCACAGTGGCCATGGCCCTTTTTAACGCCTAATTAATCTTACGCATTGTTTAGTTTTTTTTTTTCTCATGTATACCCTTCGATTATTATGTTTAGACTATTCATGTTATACTCTGCCCCTCCCATGAAAAACTTATAGGTCAGCTAATGTCTGTCAAATTCATTGTATTGAATAATTTTCGGTACAAATAATCATAATATGGTTTGAAATAGAGACTAAAAAAAAAGAGGTGAATTGTTGACTTTCATGTTTCAAGTTTGGGGGTCCTACATACGATAAAATAGCCTTTCATTTACTATGAAAATCTTGAGTATAAGTATATTCCTATATGCCTTTTAGCTGATGGATACGAAATAGTACGTAAAATTTAATATCAATATCGGCATATCATGTCTAATGACTAAAAATTTGAATGGACAATATCTGTAGCCGTGAAGCAAAATTACTTCTAAAGAACACGATCAGTTGTGACTAGTTGAGGTAATGTATTCATAACTTTAAACTCCGTTTGAACAAAATCAACCTCACCCCCCCCCCCCCCCCCCCCCACACACACACACACACACACATCCACCCACCCACCTACGGAACCCGACCCACAATTTATGAACTGTATTCATATAGAAAATTTATAGGAATGGGCCATTTCGGGGAAGGTCGTGAGTTATGATTCGAGAGAGGAACCTGAGAAAGAGGCAAACCCCATAGCCATCAATATATGGTGAAGATCAATGATTGGGAGTCATACCCTTCACATGCGATGCAAATGTTAGGCCTATATATGGTTTTGGAATTGCTTGGCTTCAATCATCCTGGTCAAGCTCTTTCATAGTCACTTGCTGGCATTGTCTATTTAAATTCCCATCTCTCTCTCTCTCTCTCCCCCCCCCCCCCCCCCCCACCACACACACACACACACACCCAATCCAACAACAACAAAAGTAATAGGAGAAAGATTTCTTCAATTCGAGTAGGTCCATATATATTTTTAATAAGAATGTAGCAAGATATAGAAGTTAGACAATCAAATTAGGTCATTCATGCGAAAGAATGTTTGTGCAATGCACGTCGATATGCACAAGATTATAACTCGCCATTGAAGCTTATTAATGCTAAACACTTGGAGCTTCAACACCTTGTTTGTTGTTAATTGTTAAGTGTGCTACCAAAAATAGATCAGTAGAAAGGATCTGTGTCACTTTTAATTTTTCTCGTCATAATTTAGAAAGTTGCATTTACTGCGATAAGTTCAGTAAGAATTGATCTTTAGCAACTACCAGCTAACAAAATCAATCTTTAGCGACCTTAACATATCTGCAGGAGTGGAGATACGGACGAAACAATTGTTCCCTTAATTCTAATGTCGCATGCTTGGCACACGAGCATCTCTGTTGGCATTACTGGACGGAATCAACGATTTGGGCCATGGAGGCGGAGTGATCACTTTGGAGAAGTTGGGGAACACAAGGAAATGCAATCATTATTGTACCTCAAATTCAAGCCCTTTAATATGTTAAGGGACGTGAGAAAATTGTCTTAACCAATAAAAAAACGAGGCTAGCAGGGAACGTGCGACGACAGATGGTGTTCTCTCGTGGAGTCAATAACGATCAAAACCACGTGCTCAGCATCAAGAGTCTCCTTAATGCAATCCTACCTCCTACCAAAAAAAAAGCATCAAGAGTTTCCTATCAAAAATCTCAAGAGCATATACTTGATAGCAATTGTGGAGGAGAATCCACAACTAAACCAAAGAAACGTTACTACTATTACGAAAGGTAACGTAATTTTCGTGACTAGGATGTGAAACCAAGTTCTAATCTAGTCGAAACGTTTTGCAATCTTTCTCGTCGAATAAGGCGAGTCACTCTTTATTTTTTATATCAAGTAAAACTCCGATTGGACGTTAAAAAATTACCAGGTGAAGTGGCAGCACAAGCAGTGCCACCTTATACTACTCAATATAGAAGCTATGAAATTCCAAAGATCCACATTTTTAAATTTCTCAACATCCCACCCCACCCCTCCCCCTCCCCCTCCCCCTCTCCCTCTGTACTTATCCAAACCACATCAAGGTGGAAACATCCGTACAACCCTCACAGCTGCGTATTGTATTTGTAGGCCTCAGGAAGGAGTCAAGGAGATGGTCACACACCCTGGTGCGTGGTGGCCCAACCATTATTGTGTTTCCCTTCCGTTGCCCCCACACAGGCCCTTCTGCCCCGGCAGATTCAAAGAGAAACCCGAGATCCTGACAAATTTTAGCGACCCTTTTTCTACCAGTGCAACCCCTTATCTTCAGTGATTCTACCAAGAGAGCCAGATTTTGTTTCTTTGGTTTTATTACCAAGAAGGACCGTCCTTTTGCTGAAACTTCGCATGGAGAGCGTGCCCTGACTACGTCATCATACCCTTCTCTTGTGCTTCGTCTTCCCCTGTTCAGTCCAAAAGCCTCCAAACCAATTTTTAAAAGGCTTTTCATCAAACACACCAGACCACAGCTTTTGCTTTTTCTATCTTAGAAATAGAAATAACCATCTTTTACTTGCACCCTCTATCACTGACTAACATTCCATGTTTTGCCCCTTTGCATGTTGTTACCGAGGACAAATTTTTGTTCCCGCGGGTTGCTGTTGAGCAAAGAAGGACCGTAGCTTGAAGTTAATTTTGTGCTTTTTTTCGGGGACTTCGGATGATGCAGCACTGATAAATATGGTTAAGATTGTAGTGAGAAAATTTTGTTGTTATAGCAAACATAAATGTTTTTGCTTTTCTCTTTTGAAATTTTTGGAGATTTATTTATTCGAATTTATTCTCGTTACACGGTCAAATTCTCACATTTAATGCTCACTCTAGAACAAATACATCCCATTTTACTGATTTGGGTTTGTGGTTTTGGTGGCGGTGGGTTTGTGGTGCTCTTGATGGAAGTTATGGCGAGTTGGGGGTGGCAGCCGATTCGTGGTGGTCTCCTTGGTGGCGGTCATATGGCGGTCTTGGTGGGAAGCTGCGGCGCCACAATGGCGGTCGAAGGTATATAGTGCATGATGATGGTGACGCACGTGACGATGGGTGTTAAATGGAAAGGGAGAGGAGGTGGCATAGATTGTAGCGGTGGTCATAGGGGAGTGGTGGTAGGTTTGGAGAGAATGGCTACCAACAAAGATATGACCCCAATTAATTACTTACGTCGTCACAAAAAGAAATAAAAAAAATTGACTGAATTTAGATGTTAACGAAAATGAGAGTTCAGAGTAATGAAAACCAAAAAAATAAAACAAAAATTTGGAACGTTTCGCCCATATGATCTCAAACTATAAGGTTCTTGGTGTAACTATTCCTACTTAATATTTGCACCTTTTTTTTTTTTTTTTGTAATCAATAATATTTGCACCTTGAAGTGCAAGAGAAACAGTCCGAGAAGCAGTCTAGTCTTAACTGAGTCACAGACCTTCGTAGCATTGAATAGGTTCATTATCAAGTACAAGAGCAAAAGAAAAAGGGAGGATGGATGGCCCGTGCAAGAGAAGAATCTTCTTTTCTTCCTTTAAACATTGATACTACTACCCTTAGACACCCTTCCCCCTTAATCATTTCCATTTCATTGTTACTGGCCCAACTTAGACTAGTTTGGACCCTCCATACTTTTTGTAAATCAGTGACAACGGAAGAAACTTATCGCTTCACCCTCACTTTGTCGCTACTTAAAATTCTGAGCGTTGATTTTTGAAACCCGTTATTGATATTTTTTAATATTATTGCAAAATAGAATTTAACGGTAAAAGTGGAGTAAGAGAATATATTTTTGATAAAATATTAAAAATAATGAAATGCTTCAAAACATGAACCTTACGACATTCTAGTCCAAGCACTGGGATTCTTGAACAACCTTAAATAACCCCAAGTACGAGATGACACAGGCTGACAGTTTATCATCATTGCAACGGGTGAGCACACGCAGCAGAGATGGACAGTAGTACCACTCGTTCCTTCCCGTAGTGCCGAATGCTTTCCAATAATTATTTAGGATCACAAATTTGAGAGTCTAATCCAAGTTCCGTCATTGATTTTGCATACACGGTACCTATTTTTTTGAAAGTCCTAAATTGATATGTGACATAAAGAATCTAACAAAATAGAGTTATTTGAAAGTTTTACATTCTCAACTCATCCTAGATAGATTTTTAAAAACTTAACTTATTCACACACGGACGTAAAAAAAAGCCTCCGATTAGCACCACCACTGGCAGCGAACTCTGACAGCCTCGGCCAGCAAGTTTCGGCAGCCACCACCGACAGTCACCACCTTTGGCTGCCATTACTGGAAATCTGACAACTGTTTCTGCCAGCCGCCGTCGTTGCTGCCAGAAAATTTTGACAGCCACCTCCACCTACTACGGAAAAAATTTGGCTACTACCTCGGTTGGAGGAATCTTTCTCATATCCCTTATATTGCGACAATCAATTGTCTCTAAATGTTTATAGTGATTTTTATTTAATGACGCTAAAAAAGTGTCACTAATAATTGTTGCTAAAAGTGTTAGAAGAAAGGTCGCTTGAAACATCTAGCGACAATTAATTGTCACTATACATGGAGTTGAAGGAAGATTCCTACAACCCGGGTAGGAGCCAAAGTTTGTTCCACCTACTACCACTAACAGAATAAAGAAATCTATTTTTTATATAAAAAAATATGACTAGGTTAATACAAAAACAAAATAGAGAGTAAATGACAAATAGCACGCCCTTCAACTAAAACGGACTGGAATGTCTGTATGTCTAATCTATGCAGCGTGGGTGGTTGACCCGTATGAAATCAGATTAAATGGGATAGGTATTGCATCTAAAGGGATGGGATGGGATGGAACGGGTTAAATAAAGATTGGGCAAATGAGGTCGGGACAACTTCGAATAGGGCAGGCGCCCTGTATATTTATGAATAAAGTTGGTTAAAAAAAATATTAGGTGGTCTGAAATCACGAGTGTCGCCTATCTAACTTCTCTTTTTACCACAATTGTTTCTCCTTTTTTACAGTTCTAAATAATCGGGGCCAATATTCCATGACGATATGATGTTTGCTTAATTAATTTTAGTAAATATTGCATGCTCATAGAATATTAGTTCCGACCATCTAACACATTTAGATTAGGAGAAGAATTGAAGTGATAGAGAAAAGGCTGAAGGAGACTAAAGTTCATTTTGTAATATACTTAACGTTTTTAGCTAGCCAAAGTTATTTGATTTCGGATCATCAAATACTTTCTCCTTGAACTGAAACTCTAACTCATAAGTTCACCGCATATGGTGTAAACATAACCATCCCTAACCAGCAATACTCTTTTCTATTCATTAGCTTTCTCCCCCCGCATAAAGTAAGACATCAGAGACCCTCCATCGGACCCCTCTCGGGTGTGGCAAACGCTATAGCCCCGTACGCTTATCATATTTGTTTTCTGTTTTTATTTTCTGTTTTCATTTTCATGATTTTCATATTCAGTTTGAAAATCCATTCCTGTACTTTTATCATTTTCAAAAAAAAAAAATTAGCTATTTTTTCTTATATTGGGTTAAGTTTTGAGTGAAAAAAGCTGAAAACACCTTTAAGGTGTTTTCAATTTTTTGTTACTATTTGAGTAATTTTATCTAAAACGAAAACAGAAAATGGTAAAAGTACGCCAAAAAAGAATCTTTTTCATCATCATTACTAAAAACAGAAAACGAATATGGTAAGCGTACGGGGCCTATGTTTCTTGCAAATCTTTCCACATAAGCGCGTCCAAATTTCTTCCCCCAACAACTTGCAATTTTCTTTCAAAACGTAATCCATCGCGCATTAAGTACCCGTAGCAGTCCGAAACACAATTTGACCCATTCATGATTTGTCCCGCAAATTCCGATGCTAATGCGATGAGAGCCATGCTAAGCATGATAGTGCCCGGTGGGCTCCAAGTACAACAACAAAATGTGCACACCATATGTTTATATAACAACTGATCTACAGTGGCTAGTGGAGCGGCGGTGTGTAACAACTGAGGGAAGAAGCGGCAAAAGGAGACATCATGAGATGGGACAGAGAGATATATATGAATCAGTAGGGAAGAAGAGAGGAATTAAATGGAGACAAAACCCCCGCACCCACCTCCTCCGAGGTCATGGAGGGTGATGTGAGCCACTCAATTTGCTTCCCAGAATTCTTTGTTTGGGTTTGGATTGGATTGGATTGGATAGATGGAATCTTGATCAACTTGATCAGAAAACTGACCCCTTGATTTCAACTACCTTCTCAATGGAATCTTTGATTTTCACCGCCGCACCTAAGCCTTGGTCAACAAAAATGCTCACTCAACATGATAAGAGTGTGTGTTTTCATGCATTTGAGTCAATCGATGCACAATGACATGTACTGCATCTACGTGCATGAAAATTAAGTGGATCATTTAAAAGCGAAGCCACTAATAAAAAACGGTAATTGTTATTAGTGTTTGGATACATACGAAGGCACCTTAGAGTGAGTGAACGAGTGAGTAACGTTCTCGTTAGTAGGGGCGGAGCCACGCTTGTACGAGGGGGGGCTAATGTACCCCCTCAGATTTTGAAAAAAAATATACATATAATTTTTTTCACTCGCAAACACACTCTCTCTCTATCTCCTCTCCTCAGTTCAAGACTGTCAACCTCTCACCGTACCTCGCAGTCACCGACTCACGGATGACGGTCGAAGGCCCTCACCAAGTCCAACTCCGGCCAGATCTAGTCTAGATCTACGAGCCGGACAAAGTAGCGAACTGGACGAAGTGATGCTCACAGTCACTTTCGGCGCCTCAGTCACCGATCACCGGTCACGGCCGTCACGGCACCTCAGTTACCGGTCACGAACGGCGGTCGGCCGCCTTCACCAACGCCGGCCAGATCTAGCCTAGATCTATGATTCCTCTCTCTTTTTGTAACTCAGATTTTATCCTTGCAATAAAGGTAAGATTGGAATTGATGCCTAAGATATCATGGATTCAAATCAAGTTGATGCCTCCATTTTACATTGATTCATATCTTCAAGTATTATTCGTGACTTCTGCTGTTTTATCTACTTTCAATACCTAGCATTTCTACTGTGGATTATTTTTTTGTTCACTAAAAAACCTGAGATATATGAGTTTTTACCTCCACAAAATCATCGCCGAAGTTCACACCATTTCCAAAATATTTACGAGAAATGTGACGATTCAGGGAAGCGGAGTTGAACTAAGTGAGAACAAATATCTTGTTTAAGTCACTGTTGATGCAGTTACTCATTGGGATGTCTATAGCATCCTCCCACTAGAACCTGTATATTATTACATACCAAAAACCCAATGTATATTCATTTAGGGTCAACACTTTTGGGCAGTTTATAATCACAATTAATCCAATACCTCGAATAACAAATTATCTAAACCATTTTTGACTCATAAGGGTAGAAAGCATATACTAATTTGCCTCTTAGTATTTTTTTGTGTATTATCGAAAAGTGCAGTCTATTTTTGTGTGCTATTATACTTATTAAAAAAATTTACTGACTGCGATATATTTTTAGCACCCCCTGAAGTAAAATCCTGATTCCGCCCCTGCTTGTTAGTGTTGTGCAAGTGATCATTTGGTTAAGGCCTAACTCGTCTGATTGTAACTCATAGGACTTTAGTTTAAGCTCTTTAGCAAGGAGATCAAGTTATTAGTACAGCTGAAAGTGCAACCACCTATCGGTTACGGAAAATGTTGTTAGCACTCAGATCATTAGGTGGGCACATTCGATGGAGGGAATGGCGTTCTCATCAGTGCTCTTCGACCCAATTTTCACGGATTCAAGTCTGTAATCAAGATCCAAGATTAGTTAGGCCATTTTACTGTATTAAGTTAAGCCATAACCATTCGAGTTAACAACGTTATTTATCGTGTTAAATAAGTACGGAAAGTGATTCAGACAAAGATCCTCACCTATACAGTTCCTCTACTAAAATAGTTTTAGTGATAAAAGAGTGTTACTAAAAGAATTTTGTTGCTATTTTGAATTGGCAATCTTTTGTCGCTAAAATACATTTGATGATATTTTTTTAATTATAAATGTACAACGTAGGATCCTAGTCCGTGATATCCAGTTCTGAATGCCTAACATAGGTACCATTTTATGGTTATTATGGTTCGCAATCAAAATGGTTGGTTGCAAACTTGCCATCGATCATAACTCCGAAGAAAGGGTAACAAAAAAAGAAAAGAAAAGAAAAGGGTTGCTATCTTATGTCCCATTTATGATTGAACCTCAGTCTAGTTAGTATTCCTTAAGGGCCCATGCAATTACTTCTAGATCTAATTGAGGACTACATCCACCACGCTTACGGGTGTCCTCTTTACGGAGCAAACCTTCAAGCAATTTACAAGGCATTCCATTAATGTAAATGTGAACATTTTTGTGTGAAGTGCCTTGTTTTTTTTTTGGTTAATAAGATAATAGCATTGAAGTGCCTTGTTGAATTATGGATTTAATTGATAAAGTTGACTGATGCACTCAAGCAATTCTCTAGTGTAGCGGTGAGTTGTTAAAGAATCGATCAACTGCTATGCGCAACATAGAAATGAAGCCATCTAGCAGTAATGAAATTATATATATATATATATATATATATATATATATATATATATGAAAGTCGAAACTGAGAGAATGTAGCGGTGATTTGTTAAAGAATCGATCAACTGCTATGCGCAACATAGATATGAAGCCATCTAGTGGTAATGAAATCTTCTATTTAAACCTAAAATGTGTCATAGCGATTTTCGAGCTAGGCGATTAAGTAAGAAAACTGATATCCGAGTTTTATTTTTAGCTATTTGAGCTCCAGCTTCATCGCTAAAGGTCTCACAAGCATTGTTATATAATCACCTTAGGATACTCACTTAAATTTTAATATTAAAAGCATCTTAGACAAGCGAAATTCACAAAAATAACGATATAAAAGGAGAAAATTAAAATAATTATTTTTATAGCTCCTAATTTAAACGATCACATATTACTCATTCCGTCCCAAAAAAATTAGGGTTAATTACTCACGGCACCCCTGAGATTTACCCTAAATTACACACGGACCCCACTATCTTTGAAAATTACACTCCTCCCCAAAAATCTAGATTTCTTTGATGGGGTTAACGGTTGGTCATAAAAAGACGTTTCTGCCCTCATATATAACTACAGTGTCTCTTGGGTTACAGACTTCGAGAGAGGGGAGAGAGGGAAGTTGGTACAGAGGGAAAAACTGAATCAAAATCGATCTCGTTTCTTCAAGGCTGTGAAATCGAACCCAACGGCGACGATGATGACAACGACGACGGTGAGAGAGTGTGAGTTTGTTTCAGGTGGGTCTTTAGTACACAGGAGTTGGATTGGCCAAAGCAGATCGCGAAAAAGGACGCCAAAGCAGATCGGCCGGATTCGAATCGGCGGCGAGCAGTGGGTGGTCTTTGCATGCGGGTGTTGAGCAGTGGGTGGTCGTGGGTTTGCTGGTAAGGTTTTGGGTGGTTGTGGGTTTTTCGGTAAAGATCTGTGGCGGTTGGTGGTCGTGGGTTTGCTGGGATCTGGATGATTTAGTTCGCCGGAATGGTGTTGCCGGTAGTGGCCATTGGTGGTTTGGCATGATTGGCGGTGGTCGGCGGCCGGAAGTGTGCCACTATGGTTGTGGATGGCCTGCGATTGCGATGTGGCCGGCGGTGGGTCGTGGTAATTGGGATAGCGGTCACAGGGCCACTGCCGGCGGGGTCACCGGACGTTGTTGGTCGGTGGTGGATTGTGGTGATGAAGGAGTGGTGGCAGGGACAGTTGCCGGCGCGGTAGCCGGACGGTTTTCCTTATTTCTCGACATGGGCCTGCAGAGGAGAAAGATAATGAAGAAGAAGAAGAAGAAAAACACTAAAGGGCAATATGGTTTTTTATTCAAGAAAGGGAGGGTAATTTGGGGATGAAAATAAAAAAAGTAAGGTATCAGAGAATCTTTAGACGGAGTTAGGGTCCCCGTCAATTTTGTGGGGCTCCGTGAAATGCGGGTACAAACCTGGGGGTAGCGGAGTGTAATTTTCAAAAGATAGGGGGGTCCGTGTGTATTTTAGGGTAAACCTCAGGGGTGCCGTGAGTAATTAACCCCAAAAATTATCATTTTTCATTATTGGACTGTCTAAAAAAAGTTGATCATTTTTTTCAAATTAAGAAAGATTTTATAGGTGATCTTGTATTTCATTTTTTTTAATCCTTTTTACACTTATTTTATTCTATCTTTTATTTTAATATTTAATTATCCACCAACTCACTTTTTCTGGTTCTGATTTTCTCATCTATTTTTCTTAAGATAAAATAAAAAATTAATAAAATATAACTTATATCTTAAATAATCGTGTAAGTAAAACACGATCACGTTGTATTTTGAGATGAAAGAGTATTTTGTAATTTCGGTTCTCAAAAAAAAAGTTGTAAACTTACGTCCCCAGGATCCCAATACAGGTTTCCCACCTGGGTTTGAATCATGCTCGTCGCACTTGTTGGTGACAAACTTATGTCATTGTCCTGCTTGTGCTCTACACACGGGTCCTTGTACGCTTTAGCCCCGAATAGGTGCGGAAATCGGAGGCTCAGATGTATGTGACGGCCTTGTAGTCCCCGAGGCGCAATTTTCTCTACCGATTAAATTAGAACCTTACGATCAAACTTTTTGTAACCAAAAAAAAAAAGTTGTAATTAGCAAAGAAAGTCGCAGTCTACTAAATCAATCAACAGAGTGACCACCTCAGGGTGAGCGTACCATCCCCATCACTATTCACTACCCCGCAAGGGGTACACAGAGACATTGACATGGGTTGATTAGCGTCACATCTCTCACTCTTAACACATAAATTACAAGCATTCGGACCAATGGAGACACAACAGCGTGCACCTTCAATTTCCAATGACCATCATGGCTATTAATTGTCGTAAAAATTCTGTAAAATGGTAGCTGTAATTGCAGTAGTCTTGACAACAACTTGAGCTCAAGGCAAGTCAATTTTATGAAGATCTTTCATTTTCACCTCACGAGGAGTGTTTTTTTTTTTTTTAATCTAATTATACCAATGTCGCTGAGGTTAAGGAGTAATTACACGCGAGGACAATAATTTGTAATAATTACACTTATGTCCGTCGACTGGACGGAATAGCAAAATACATAACGATTTTAAGAAATTGACTTCATTGCCCTTGAGTTTGAAGGTAATTTACTTTTAAATGTAAATTTCTCTCTTAATTTATTTTTTTCCTCCTCTCTCTTCGCAAACCATTTCTCTCTTAGTTTAGGTTATTTACCCCATATATTGCTTAACCCCACCGTAACCATTTCTTCTCGATTTTTTTCTTCTCATCTCTCTTCCCAAACCACTGCTTAACCCCACCGTAACCACACACTACTGCCAGCCCCCTCGGCAACCACCTCCGTTAGACCACGCAGCCACCTCCGCCAGCAGCCCCCTTCCTCGCGAACCCTTCCCTCACCAAACAGCGTCGCAACGCCGGCGCCGCAGCTTCGCAGCATCGCAGTGTCAGAGGTTGGTCTTAACCGTGGTGGTCAAATAGGATGAGACCCGAAGTCGTAGTGGTATTCAAATGCCAGATCTGTTTGTGCCTTCATAGAACCATTTTTCCGACGTGTTTTTGCAGGTGAAGTGCGGTTGTTTGTCCTGGTTTGCCGCAGGTTAGATCTGATCGGCGACCGGTGGATCTGCCGGCGACGGGTGTTGGTTGATCGGTCACCGGTGATGTACGAAAGGGGTGAAATAGCTTAGATAGGGACCCGTCGGGAGTGGTGGTGGCGCTGACTCTATCGCTGTTGTGGTTGGATGGAAATTAACGATGACTACTGTGAAGAATAAGAGATTTTGCATTTAGGGAAAGTGAGAATTTAAGAATTTAAAAATAGAGAAAGTAAAAGAAAAAAGAATGATCTAAAATAATAAAAAGTGAAAAATAAGGATTCGAAAATACCCTAATTTGAAAATTAGAGTTAAAACTTTAATTTTGAAAGAGAAAGAATTAGGTTTGAAACCTTAATTTTGGGATTTTAAATCAGGGTTTTTAATTTTTATATAGTGTATTTGTATATATATGGTATAAGGGTAGTATTGATATTTAAAAAATACGTATGACTGACATCAGCTAAAAAGTATACTTTTTTAACGGATCTGGGACGGATGAACACGGCTGATACATTTGAAAAGGTTTTGGTCACGGTATGTTACATTTTTAAACTTAGTGTCATTGACTGTAATTATACCCTAACCTCAGGGACATATGTGTAATTAGCCCTTTTTTTTTCCTTTCAGTTAAGCAGGAATTTCGTTCCAACAAGTAAGTTGAATTTTCAGTTACACGAGCAGTTAGATACTATTAATAGAAATAAAAAATAGTCGAACAGATATTACTATTTGATCAAAACTACTATGCTAATTATGAGAAGATACGGTCATTATCATGGTTATTAGAACGGGATCGGTCATTGAACCAGTAAAGGTATTGGTTCACGGTTCAACTGACAGTTCAAGTAAATAAATTTTAAGCTAATTAAGATTATAAAACATTACTTGATAAAAAATAGATGAAAACGTACAAATTCAAGTTTAACGATAATTATTGTGATAAAATCCATGAATTTTTGTAATTTTGAATGCAAAGTTATTAAGAGACGATTAACACGATGAAAACTTGTGCGAAATCTCAAGAGTTAATATTATCATCATTTTATTTGTTGTTTGCTAATAAAGATGTGTGGCTGGTTAAGTGCATTAACATATATTATATTGAGTATTAATTGAATATAAACGTGTTTATGGGTCTTAAACCCGTTCAACCGGCCAGTTTGAACTTAGAATCGTTGATTTATGCAATGTCATTCGATTTAAGCGAAAAATCGGTCCAAATCAAGAGTTAAAATAGTAAAGTTATCAATTCACAATTAAATTGGTCCCATCGATCAGTCCTGTTCAATTCTCATTGCAATGATAATTACGTACAAGGACACAAACAAATTCAAGAACCAATGCTCTTCACAAACGTTAGAGAGGAAGTCTAGTAAAGGGGAAATTTCTTCAAACGAAACGCAAACCGAGATGTGGGAAAAATAAATCAAAAGGGCAACAAAGGAAAGGAAAAAAGGTGGCAATAATTCATACACGAAAACCAAAGAAATTGTGGAATTGATTGCTACGAAAAGGGCTGCGAGTCTCCGTATGTATGTAGGCTGTCTAATAGCAGCTTCCTTATATGTGCTTGCTTAACTCGCTGCCGTACGCCGTCGATAGATGGTGGATGCGCCGTACACTACACCGCTGGGTTGAATTTCAGTGGACAAGACAGCCTACGCTTAACTTTCACCGTGCTTACAGCTATGAACCACACTAGCTGTTCACTGAGGTTGGTGACTTGGTGTGTGTGTGTGAGAGAGAGAGACTTCAAAATATCTATGTAACCAGCAATTGATATTTCACCTAAAGCCAACTCATATTGTGTTTGAGATAATTATTTATTTATCTTTAACGCATAATATACGTTAATTGCTTTTCTAGTTTCTGGATTCGTTTGACAAATTTTTTTTTTTGATTTTCAGTTTAAAAATAAAATAAAATTTGAAGATCAGTTTAATTTTATTTTTTTACACAAACAAGTGAGTGTTTGGTAACCTAGTTTTATTTTGAGTTTTATTTTTTGTGGTGGTTTGCGGTGGCAGTGGTGGGGCGTAGCGGTGGCCGAGGGTGGTGGTAGTGGTGGTGGTCTCAAACAAAAAAAAAACTCAAGTTCTTCAGTTTAAAAATTGATTTTTTAAACTAGAGAAGAAAAAAAAAATGATTACCAAACGCGTTTTTTTTTTCAATTTTGAAAACTGAATTAAAAAATGAGTGTCAAACGGGTCCTTAATCATTCAAAGTTTTAGAACAACTGATTTGTTCATGATTTTGAGTTCAAATCTTGTTCGCAGGGTTGGTTCCTCCTTACACTTGTTTTTTCTACACGTGGTATTAGTGTTTCGTGCACTTGTATTTAGTTCTTATTAATATGTATCTACACATGCAACTGGTAATATAATATAATACGTACACGAGAGATAGCACTAAAATATAATATATGTTCTTCTGCTCATTTTACAATGACTAAGGCTTCGTTTGACAAAAAAAAAAAAAAAATTTGGTTTTCAGTTTTTAAAAAGCAGCTTAATATTTTTTTTTTACAAAAACAAGTGAGTGTTTGATAACCCTTTTTTTTTGTGTTTGGTAACCCTTTTTATTTTGACTTTTTTTTTGGGTGGTTTGCAGTGGCGGTGGTGGGGCATAGCGGTGGTCGACGGTGGTGGTGGCCGACGGTGGGCGGTGGTGACCGGAGCTGGCTGCCACCCTGTGGTGGTTGCCGGCGACTGGAGGTGGCTGTCGAGCGGCGGTGGGGGCCGGAGGGGGCCTCCGGCCAGCGGTGGTGGCCACCGCCCAACGCTGCGCCTGATGGTGGCTGCCAGGCGGCGGTGGGCGGTGGGTGCGTTATGGTGGAGGTCTAAAAAAAAAATTTAAGTGAAAAAAAAGGAGCTTTTTCCTCTTTTTTTTTTTACTCTACAATTTAAAAAGTGATTTTTTAAATTGAAAAAAAAATGGTTACCAAACACACTTTTTTTTTTCCAATTTTCAAAACTGAAAAAAAAGAGCGTCAAACATGGCCTAAGTTTTGAGCAGTATGTTGTACTTATTATTATGTATTTTATGCATGAGTAACAGATCTTGGGCAACGATATTTTGCATAATTCTATAGAAAGCATCTTTTTGTACATCATATATATGCTTTTCAACGCCCTTATTTTGTTGCTAAAAGGTGAATTAATGACAAAACATAAATATTTCAGGGACAAATGAAGATGTCAAAGATTGTAATACGTTAGTGTTTCATTAACCTTTTGTGAAAGAAATTGATACTGCAAATTTGTGCAAAAAAAGGTTGAAGAATGGTACTCTAACTTCAGTTTTAAAAGTTGAATCTAAAATGATGTGGAACGATATGAACAAATTGCTTAAATATGATTACAGAGTGTGTTTTCTAAATATGTTACTACCACGTTATTTTAAATATTACTTTTAAAACTAAGGTTGAAATCACTAACATTACTCACGAACGTAATAAGAATGATTCAACCATCCTTAGTTTTAGAATTGAAACACCTTAGGGTTGTAGTCTCCAAAAAAAAGAAAAATCAGAAAATTTTGATATTGCCTAGAAAATATAACGCATACGTAAGTAGAGTAGAGATGTATTTATTTAGACAGCTAGTGGATATTGGGAATTGACTATCTCACTCTAAATATGGAGATCTTTTTTTTTTTTTCTTTCCTCTGATAGGGTTTTGCAAAAATAAAGCTTTCATGTGATATCGGTTACTGCCCTTGTTTTATAATTCTCGTCCGATTTGCCTTTTTCCAAACTCTTATAACATAATTCAAATATATGTTCACTGAAATTCCTTAATACTTACCATTCGAACTTCATTTGATGTTTATGATGAACGATAAGAAAACATAATTTACGAAACGAAGCGAGTATCAATTAGCCCTATACCAAAATATTTAATCCCCAACGAGAGTTCCATCAGCGTCGTTTCGATTTTTGATTCACCTTAAAGTTTTTGGTAGACGACCTCTCAATGAATACAGCATTCTTCTGTATCTTAACACGCCGATTCCCCTAATATCCATCGAGAAGGTGGAACGTCATATTCCTTTTATCTTTACTTAACACGTCATCGTTCTTCGTGGACCGGGTGGAGTGAAGTTTAACCCGAAAGAAGGCCCACCTACTTTGAAGAACGGGGCGGGTATTGGGCCGTACAAGATCTTGTGAATCTCTAGGTGGGCCTTCAGATTATCCAAAGGGGCCTCAGCCGGCCTACTGATTGCGGATCCGTGATGTGGAGGCGTTGACGAGTCGCGGTCCATCTTCCCATGCCACCTCAATTAACGGAAATATAGCGATTGATGTGGAGGCGTTCACTTCTTATTTATCGCTAAATAGTAAATATCAATACTTATAATTACTATTAAATTGTACCTGTGCCAACAAAAAGAGACCATAAAAACATATAAGAAGATGAAAATAGTGTTTTCATAAAAATGTGGGAGTTGTTCATTTTATGTGATACAAGTGCTCGCTCACTCAAAATAAAACTTTTTCGGCATCTGCAATTTTTTTGGACTAAAAGTCTAACATGCAAACATCAACTTTGTCGTCGTTCTTGTCCTAGTTTGGCGTTTGAAACACTTCTTACCGATTCTACACTTATTAGTCAATAATTTTTATATAGTCAAAATTTATTATAAATATTTGCGAAAAATCTAAGAAGACAAAAGTTACAAAACAGAAGAAATAAGTTTGATGCAGAAATGGTTTTTGCTTTAAAGAAAGCCTCTCCCCGTTGGAACCCTAGCTCCATCTTGACATGGAATCCGTACGGTCCCAAATGGCATAGAGATAAATTTTAGTCCTAGCAAAACTTTGAGTTTTTCTTTAACCATTTTCCGTTTACATGCATAATATCAATGGATAAACTGGAGTTACCATATGAACCGGGATTTTAACCGTTGATCACCTTTAGTGACAAATCAAGATCTGTAATTGTAAATCGTTGATCACCTTTAGCGACAAATCAGGAGCCATGACGTTGGAAAAACACAATTTAAAATGAAAACGCTTTTCTCCTGGGCTGGGCGTACTACTCAATCTCCAAGGACTTCACAAATCAAAACTGCTTAGTCCCCTCTTAATATTTGTGCTCTTCTTAATGTGAAAATGCTTTTAGAAACCTACATATATACCCTTGTTTTCTTTTTCTTTTTGGTAGAGTTTTCTTTAACATTCAATAGCAGACTAAATACATATACAACAGGCTAACCCCAGATAAGCATTCGCAAAATCAAAAGACTATTGCACGACAGAGTTAGGTAATTACCACCGGTGACAAAGCACCCGATACTCGTATAACCTAGTTTCCAACTAGTCCAATTGGATGTTTGACCACCCTTGGGGTGGTCAAGTATCAGGAACAACCGTTTCCTGTGCCTAAGCCTTTCTACAGCTTGGGAAGTTTACTCCTACACTGTTCATTTATCAATGATTTGCAGCTTAGGTTCAATTTACCTCCATGTCTAACCATATACGGCAATGCCTGAGTTTCATAGCAACCTTAATGGCTTCCTTATTATGGAAACGGTATATTTTGCCGCAAAGATTTAAGGTGCAACCCTGATAATATGAGTAAGATGCAACTCATTCATATAGTAACCATAAATTGCCGCTAGATAGTGCTTGTGGCATTGCCATTATTAGGGATGTGCATCGAAGTAACGAGTACGCAAATGATGTGTGGGTTGGGTTGTTCGCCCAAGCAATTTCGTGAAAGGACACAAAAGAAACCCAACTCCTCGACAAAAGGTTTTCGCTATCATTCTTTGATTCCAGTTGTGACGGACTGAAGTAGAACAGTCGAAAGAATTTGTGTTTTCCTAGATTGGTCGTCGACCCTCAGTGTCTTGGCTCGTTTCACTTTCCTAAGAAGAATGAGCAGTAGCAGCAACGAACCAGACCAAAAATCTCAAAATTTACAACCAATTTGCTAAAATAACATTCAAGAAGTTTTAAGTGATTTGTCAGCCATACTACACAGTTAAAACCAACATAGTAGATCCAGCAAACCAACTATCATTCACCGGAACTGCTTACATTGCGAGGCTTCTCCCATAAATCCCATCCCAATGGCCATATCATGCTGTTATGAGATAGGGACGCTAAGAGTTGGTCTTGGGCTTGCATGCTTCTTAGAAAAAAACAGTAGAAGTGGATCGGGTTCGTTCTCGTTCAGTGCATCAGATTCATAAAACTGCACAGAAGCTATGTCTACTAAATGCTACTGCCTGGGCTCTTAAAAATAGGCTGCTACACATTACTATACTAATCAGCTCCGAATTCTTGCTTTCGCAATGCAATGATGATATTATGAAGACAACCAAACTAATTACGTGACTTTTGCTATGTTATCTCAATTTTCACTATTTTGTTATTAACGTAGCATAACGGCTCAGCTTAAGAAAGCAAGATCGCTTGTCACTTTTGCACTGTCATGCTGGAACCAAAGTCTATCAGGACTTGGTGTGGCTTGCGGGGATCATACTAATATCGTTTGGACGACTTTATTGTGATATTGAAAGATAGTCGTCTTGGCTGATTTTATTACTTTGGATAATTGTAATTTTGAATCACGGGCATGTCGTGATCATTTTGGGACTACGAGCCAAAAGGCAAATAGGTAAAGTTTTTAATTAATGCCACTTTCTTATTTACCAAAAAGAGTAATGTGTCAGCTGAATCTAGGTAGAGATAGAGTTACCCTAGCGATTTGGCGACAGGAGGGACAAAAGGCCATAAGAGAGGGAATGAATGACAGCTAAAACTTCGCTTAAGAGCGACATATGCTAAGGAGCATTAAGAAGATCCTGCAGATGCAAGTATTGCAACTTAAGAGACATTGGCCCTCTATCCAATAATCAGAAACTTAAGCATGAAAGGGGCAGCCTAACAAACTGCAAAGCATTCTCCTACATCTATAGACTTGATGAATTTTTACCGCGGAAACTCGTATAGTAACATTTTGTAATCTATAGAATTGTTCTACTCCATGTCAAGTAAACCTACCACACTGGCTGAACCTGGACAAGCACACTAGCAGAACCTGGGAAAGCAGAAGAAAACCAACTGGAACTAGTTCCAGAGTACAAAAGCATTAAGTAATCCATGGAAACAGTAAGGTATCCAAAATTTACACGAATAATTTGCAAGTGAACCTCAACCCTCTTCCTAGACACCCAGAGCCACAGCCATCAGTGTGACAATCCACCAATAGAAGTCCCCTCTTCTGATTGAGATAACTGTAAAATTAGAAGACAAAAGTAGATGAAATAAGTAGATTGGTACTTCTGAAGTTTGTCAGAAGTGTGCAGCTAGCATGCCAACTGGTGCTAGTAGAAATCACATGAAGTTTTACTATGTAGGCTAGTTTACAAGGCACCAACGATAACTTAAGAAACTATAAGGTGCTAACAAGTGATGCTCGAACGTTAGGGAGCTGGTTGCAGCCTCGGCGGGGTAAACTTCATGCTTTTGGATAGTTAATCGTCGACTGATAAATCAAATATAACAAAACAAGTTGTATCATGCATCATTGCTATTAAAGTCTCACCTTGGTTTGAACTGTTATCACCTAAACTTGGAGCCTGAGAGGAAGTCGATTTGTTCATTACATTAATCCCGAGGCTCGAGCAGTCCATTCCAAGTGCACCTTATAGATCAAAGATACAAGTCAGGAAGAATTTATTGGAAGGCCAATGTTTGGAAGAGGCTATTTCCAGCCCCTTATACTATTTCACCCCATTTTTTGCCACTAATAAACTAATTAAAACAGCCACTATTCGCATTTTCAGAGACAAAAAGGAAGTGAAATATTATATAAGGGGGTGGAGAGAAGCCAATATTTCACTCTGTAATGAGTCTTTCTTACAGATGATTAATCCAATCATTTAGTTTCACCAGCATATTTATAAATCAAATTGAATCTCCTTTTGTCATTATATGTTTCTTAAAATAGCCACAATTATGTTTATTTCACAACATTAGGCTTGTATTCTTACATTCTCTGAAGCATGGGAAAGCAGTCACATTGAGAAGATTATAGTAGCCCTCGCTACAATCACATCTGTGAGTGAATGCTGACGTCTTGTTGCAGGTTCCTCCTCCACAGTCGGCCCAGTGGCAGGCTAGAAAAAGGAAAAAATAAATGTAAACGTATATAAGAATAATAGAACCAGTCAAATAGGTGAATGATAATTTTCAAAGGCGATTACGTTCAAAGAATGACTCGTTGGCGCGCTTCTCCTTTTCCTGAACAGGGGAGGGGCCTTCCTTGCAAGAGTAGTTGAGGGTACCTTAAAAACAAAATAAGTGAGCAACAATTGATCTAAATATGTCTCACTGATCATGTCTCAATCAGGAAAAAAATTATCATTAATTGTAAACTTAGGCTAGTAGTAAACTAAGAATCGTATAACTAACTTGGCCTGTTCATCTTGCCATTGATAAAAGTGAAACATATCTAGTACTACTCTGTACCAGGACAAGAGTCCTTCGGCCATACGAGGAAACTGATTAACATGTATTACCAATTTGAAGTATATAACAAACCCAACGTGGCATCGCACGCCCAACGTTAGTTATTAGTTTGCATATGAACATGCGTATATTCAATTTTTGGTTTTGTTAACTCAATCAAGAACTTCTTCGCCAATTCTTGTAAGCAAAAACGGGCAAATTAAAGAATCAATGTCCAACCATAATGTTGGCTATTTTCTGTCCATTCAGGATAAGATGTAGCATTGATGAAGTTTTGATTATCTTTGTTTACCAGAATGCAAACCTCTTCTACAAGGGCATGTTGAGACCTCAAGGCATGTTGACAATGACAAGCTCTTTTATCTCCTATATATTTCTTAGCTTGAAAAGGATACTCAAACTCAGGAACACTTGCTACACTAACCTTTTCATTGTTCGTTCTAGACTAATGAAAAATTACAACACTCTCCGTCACGAATGCCTAGTCGATTTCTATGGCTTTAGGAATTTCTGAACCATCGGTTTCCTCGCATTCAAGCTTTTCATAACCTGCCTTCCTTGCATTATGGCCATGATTGTGTTTGGGTTCGGGTCACCATGTGAAGTCATACCACAACAATTTTTTCGTCCATGTATGCTCTCAAAAGAGCACTTTCCGCTAGATGGACGATTGATGCAGAAAACCTTGGAGTCTTCTTAGAAAAAGGGAGTCAGATGGATACTTTTTTTGTCTATTTAGAGGGCATGACATGATGATCGTAATTAGATTCATCATTCATACTGAATAGAGAAAGGCCTGTTAGCGTTCCTCTTAAGTTTGAAAATATATTATTCGTTTCTACAGAGCATGAGGTCACTAGTTATTGGAATAAACTATTCCCTCCGTCTCAAAAGAAGTGACTCCCGTGACATTTGTGATAAAACTTCTGATAAACTTTGAACGGGCTATATAGCTACTTAGCTATTGTAGAATTTGGTCAGACAGTCACAAGAACCTCTTTATTATAAAGGGCAGGAAATTTTTTGGAAGCTTGATTCTATTCAATCCTGAGAACTGTGTTACTACTAACAAACAACCAATGGAATACTTTATTGGTTTCGTGGTACATGGATAATTTGATCTTTAACATGTTCGATAAAAACAGAGGAAAAGTCATCAATATGAACAGTGTGTGTGTGTGTGTGTGTGTGTGTGTGAGAGAGAGAGAGAGAGAGAGAGAGAGAGAGAGAGAGAGAGAGGTACCCACAATTGGGGATGACACAAGGGAGAAACTTAAAGCCATCATCACGATCAGAACGAGCTTGCTTCCAGCCAGGGTCACATTCACACACAAATGCGAAAGAGCTGTTCTGTGAAGGCTTGCAAGTCCCTTTTCCGCACTCTGCTACTTTGCACACCTCATCTGTTCACACAATTCAAACATCATCAACTATCAGAATGAGATTCTTCAGTAAAATCAAAAGGAAGTGAAGAAGTAAGGATAACCCAGTTGATAAAACGACACCAAAACACGATCCCCTTCAAAGAAATTTCATAATCAACCCACGCTCCATGACACTTTAATCCAAAACAAAAGGCCGGATGAAGGCAAAGTAAGAGATTAGAGAAGGGTACGCAACAAACCAAAAAAAGGTGACAAAATTGGAGGGAGGATGTTGCTTGTGGCGTTCCATGTTTGCAGAACAAGAAGGACGGCAAGAAGACCAGTGGCATAAGCAGAAGAAGCCATATCTAGCCAGATACAGAGAGAAGGAGGGATTTGGTTGGGGGTATGGAAGATAAAAAGTTCGGTGATTTGGGGTGTGAATCGTATTAAATGAAAGTTGGAGGTTCTCTCAAATGTTGAGTCTGTTTCCACAGGGTACGGATGGAAGTTGAAAAGGTTAACGGGGCTGAGCTTTGGATTAGGCTAAGTGGGTTAATTGAGTCGTTGGGAGTTGGCGGGAGGTGGGGTGAGGGCGGCAGAACGCAGTAACTCCTTAATCTACTAAGTGACCATTTACAGGTCACCACGTCAGCTAAAAAGTAAGGTGCATTTTTTTTGGCAAAAATCATTTTGTCACTAAAGGGTTTAATATTACTACGTTGGCTACCGTTATTTTTAGCGCAAATAAAATTGATCGGTGATTTAATGTCTGTACAAGATAAGATAGATGATCAAAAAACTCTCTATAAAATTCTACACGTGATTGGTTTGTCCGGGTGAATTAAACGAGGGATGGGGGGTATTGGATAGTGATCTAGTGAAATATACGTGCTACAATTGCTATAACGGATTTTTTTTTGAAAAAAAATTTGACTGCTATTCCAGTTGGAAAATTTTCTTTCTACCCCTTATATAGCAACAATTAACCGTCTCTAAATGTTTATAGTGACTTTTATTTAGTGACGCTGAAAAAGTGCTGCTAAGAATTGTCGCTGAAAGTGTTAGAAGAAAAGTCACTAGAAACATTTAGCGACTATTAATTGTTACCACACACGGGGTTGGAGAAAAATTCTTACAACCTGAATAGGAGGCAAAGTTTATTCTTTTTTTTAATCATTAAGAGTATTTTGTCGCTATTGTAAAAACTTTGTAGTGATAATTTTTTGTCGCAAAATATATTCATCAACGCTTTTATGTACAGCACCTTTACAGTACAGCGTAAGATTATCATTTCAACTGTTTCACAGATTTAATTTGTTTGGTACGGTTTGATTTTTCAAATTTTGGTGGTCTTAATTAGAGTTAGGACCACTGTGCACCTGTGCAGCTTACTAAATGAAAAAGGGGGATCAATTGGACTTTTGTAGCTCACTTCATAAATGGCTCATGATTCGCAACAAGTCATGTAAGTGTCTAATTTATGTATGTTGGTGCACTCCATCTCGTCGCAAGGAATGCTTGTACCATCGTGTACTTATTTTGTGGGGGGTGTATAGCTAAGTTTGTGCAAGTCATTTATTGACTAATTTCTCTTCTAATTTTTATTATATATATAGTGGGAATTCAATTCAATAGCATAGTGGTATTTTGTTATACAACATATCTACTGTAGTAATTTTAGTGACAAAAGATTGTCACTATGAATATTTTGTCATTGCTGTTAAAATTTATACTGAAAATATTTTTGTAACTAAAGTGTATTTGGCTACATATTTTCATAGTGCAACAGAGCTGTTGAACGGTAGCAGATCCTAGTATCTGATGTAACACTAATGTTATATAACTACTTATTTGGAATAATGACATGTGACATCAAGTTTTTCTTAATAAGTAACACCAAATATAACTTTGAAACACTAAATAACTGCCTTATAGGATAAGTTTGGTTTATAAAATTTGAATTATGTTCCAAAAATACACTTAAAAATTGTGGTCAATATTATAAGAAAATTATATTGCTAAATTTATTTTTGCACACGCATCGTGTAGCACGAAAACTAATGATAGTTAGTTTGAAGCTTAAGCCTACCCTTGAAAACCTTAAAGTATCAGACGTACATCACCCAACTTCAAAAGAACTCAAAATCGGGGGTGCAGTTTGTCGCTAAAGATTGTAGAAATCGATGACTTCTTTCTGTTGTTGCAAAAAAGATGATCAATCGCTTTTTTAATGACGAAATTCTGGTTGTTCTAACATCTTCAGCAGCAATCTTATGGATCTCATTCCCACATTTTCATGATCAATCGCTTTTCTAACGACGAAATTCTGGTTGTTCTAACATCTTCAGCAGCAATCTTATGGATCTCATTCCCACATTTTCTCGTCCATTAGGCCCTTCTCAGACTTTTATCTCTTCTATATATATATATGGGTTTGGGAGCCTTCAGTCCGTGTAGACATGGTCTTGAGCCCACGTATTTTTTTGGTTCAGATTACACATCGCAGGCCTGCTTTTGGGCTAAAATCTAAAATGGACTGCAGAGAGCCGAATTGATCTTTCGAACTGGGCCTGGCCGCCAAAACTTTATGAAACTTGAACGTTTGGTCATATACGATATTCACTGACAACGACTGTCTGCGTTAAAAACACCAAGCGCGTAGGTCAATTGACACGGGGCTGTCCTAGCTTAACCAGAGGTCTCGGGTTCGAGCCCTGAGAATGCTGCTGCGTTAAAACTTGGTAGGGAGAGCTTTGCCGCCCATATGGTCCTACCCGGCTCGAAAGGTGTGACAAACCTTATCACCCTTTTTGTTTCATTTAACTTTTTGCACAAAAAAAAAAAAAAGACTCTGTAACTATCTGAAATAATGGAAGCGTGGAACTTCCTCGCAAGAAGTCTGAGGTGCATATATGTATTTAATTCATCGATTTCCAAGTCGGGAAAGATCGTAGCGGGTGTGCGTCTTAATGCTACATCAGAAAGTGACAAGAGAGTGGGTATCGCACCAAAACGTGTCACGCAATGACAAACTCGTGCTCTTTCAGTCTTACAAGTCTGTCTTTAGGTGCATTCTCGTAGCATAGTGGAATCATACCGATTCATTTGCGGATGAGAGTTGATCATGAGCTTTTCCCATTGGTGATGCCATTTATGGATAATACACGTTCTGTGGACTCTAACATCCATGTTTGTAACATCAACAGTGTGTTTGGATGAAAATTTTTAAAATAACTTGTATTTCAAAATTCATTCATTTTAAGATTCGTTGATTTACAAATTTATGGACTTGTAAATTTAATATTCTGGTGGTAGATTGAGTATTTTATATGTGAATTTAAATTTAAAAATATGAACCTAGATAATTTAATGGTGTATATGTACAAACTAATCATAGAGAGTCTCCTTTTTTTTATAAAAGAAGTTACATAAATTAGTAGACACTCTTTTTGTGACAGAGATTTGACAAATAACTAGTTATTTTTAGAAGTGATTTAAGCATACTAAATTTCCTTTCCAAATCCCTCCTAAATTTTGATAAATTCATCTTATCAGTATCAAAACAAGGACTTCAAAATCCCCTACAAAAATGAAATTCCTAATTTAATTAGCTCATACAAACACACTCCTAGAGCCGAACATACTACATGATACCGAAGTATTCGCCAACCATGCTAGTATACAACGAACAAACCCTTCAATCAAGCATGGTATTAAATATTTTATTACTATGCTATTATGGAGGCTAATTCAGCAATTCCCTTGCTAATAGGTTACAAAGCTCGACTATAGAACCTTTTGTCCTTTTTTTTTTTAATTTCTCTCTAAGCCTATATAACCTTTTTGTCATTGTCACCACCATGGCCTTTGATATTTAGTTTTATAAGTTCCTTTACACGATTGCATGTAGTATACTCAGATTCCATCTTATTTTGATATTAGTTTTGCTCCCTCTAGTGAAAAAAAAAAAAACCCTAGCCGCGTATCCCCACTCCTCCTGTTAAGCCTCTATGGTCATGCCTCATGGGGGTGGTAGGGGAAGCCTGCTCTCGCTTTTTCCCACTGACTTGCGGGTTTGATAGTTGTTGTCAGTCCATGGAGGAGTCTGGCATGGATCTTCGGCAGAAATGGGTAGAGCTAGAGGAGGGATGCTCAAAAGCTTCGGTTGTGGTGATGATTTGCACCGCCTACCTTCGTTACGCCCAATTGACCCCCCAACCAGACTTCTCCGATAGCCGTCTGCCGATGATAATTTGCAGATCGTTGTTCGCTTCGTCGTCGCGAGGATGAATATGATAACTCCTCATGATGTTTGCAATTTTGTTGCTTGGTTCCCTGGTGTCTCTTGACATAAGAGTTGTTTGCTTCTCGAGCGTTGTTTCGCTCTCTCTTTTGGAGAGTTGTCTGTAAATCTCCTTTTCTAGCCATGTAGATGGATCTGAGAAAATTATGTAGCTGATCGTTATTGTTAGCGTGTCTTTTTGTTAGCCATACAACTTATTATGGCGGGGAGGCTCACTAGTGACCTAACTTAAACATGATTTTCGAATGAGAAGAAAAGTATGTGATTTTTGTATTGAAGAGAAATCAATATGATGTGATTATCCTGCATGCATGAGTCAATTCTTCCGGTTCTCTTAGGGTCCGATTGGATCACGGAATTAGTCTTGGAATTGAGATAGATTTTGGAATTGGACCTTAAGAATTATAATTCTGTTGATTGGATCGCTTATTTAGAATTGGAATTACAATTCAAGCCCAATTCTAAGGATTTTAAAATGCACTATAACAATTCTTAAGGCCCAGTGTCATAATTAGAATTCCAGCCCATTAGCCCATTATACAGCCTCTGCCCGACTCTGCCTGTCCGAGCTATCTTCCTCCTCTCTTTTCTTTGATCAACCCCGCCATGGTAACCAAAGCAACGACAATCTATTATACAAACGGCGGCGGCTACCATCTACAATTTTGACGGCGGCTACCATCTATAATTTTGACGGCGGTGAAGGCAACGTGTTATCGACGACGGCAGTAACTACGCTTTTTCGCAACAACAATCGCTAGCTAGGTTAGTCAAACATCATTTTGCTTTGGTTTTTAGGTTGGTTTGTCTCTGTTTACTTTGTTATTGATTCTGATTTTAATTTTCAAAAGGAAGTTTGCTTTGCATTTCAATTTCAAATGGATTTAGCCTGGAGATAATTTTCAGCATTTCTTCTCTTGCTTGTTCATGATTATAATGCCAGTCTTGGGAAGATGTTCTGTGATCTTCGCTCCTTTAGAACACAGTTGTCATACCTAACCAAGCTCCAACCCTGAATCCGTTCTTCAATAACTCTTTTTCGCCGCCAAATTAGGATGCTCTAAAAATGCACACCAACTGTTCGACTAAATGCCTGACAAATATTTTGTCTCTTGGAATTCGCTGATTTTCGCATTTTTGCAAAAATGGGTGTTTTAATAATAGCTTGGATTCATTTTTTCGAAATGGGTGTTTAAGTAACGGATGGCGATTTCTGAAGAGCACGACACTGGCCATCGTTAAAAGCCCATGTCTCCATTGAAGGTTGAATGCCTCCGTCTCATCTGCAAATTGGCTAGTGACTGGGGTCATTAGATTAACTGACTTGCTTTAGTGATTGACTAGTGATTTCATTGTGCATACCAAGAAATTATGGTGTAACAACTACAGTTCATGTGATTGCCGGTTCACTTTGGTGTTCAAAGAAATAGTATGATAGAAGATATAAGAAGAGTCAATGAAAGACCAAACCTAAAGTGGGTGTTGTGCTTCCAGTACTTTCTGATTGTTGGACTTGGCATAAATTGGGTGGATATAGGATGTTGTTTTAACTTTTAAAAAGTTTTTAATTGAATTTTGATATTTAAAACTTCTTTTTACTATTTTAATTTTGATTTTCTAGACTGAACCGAGTCGGCAAACTACATCAAAATTCTGCTGTGAGAGCTTTCTCCCATGGCTACTTTGCTTCTCTGTCTCGCTTTCGCTATCGACAATTAGAGGTTCCCCTTTACGCTTCTTTCTCTATGTGTGTCTTATACGCATATATGTTTTCAGCCCCTCGTATTTATGGGGTTTATCTATGTTCAGAAACATTATTTTTGGGCTGCATTTCTTGGAATGCCATGTGGGTTTCTGAATGCTTCGTTTTAGTGGGTCTGACACTTTGTTTGATTCTTTTGAGTGTTTCCTACTGGGTTTTTACACGTTGAAATTCAACTTAAGAACTGGATGGGTCAGCAGGGATATCAATTGAGCTACCAATTCTGAATTTTATTTGAAAAACGGTGGAAACAGGTGGTGAATTCCACAAAAATGTCATGTAGATAGTAGGTAGGAAAGTTCCAGATCGTTTCTGGTCACTTATTCGTTGCTGAAAGTGCAGATATAAGGAAAAAGTGGAAGTTTTGCACATTTCTCCATCGTCTACATATATCTAAACAAGGTCACACAAGGTGAAGTACCAATTTTAGCTGCAAAGCATATTCAGCATTTCTTGTCAATTGGCCTTACTTTTAAACCTTCTAATCTAACAACACCAGGTTAATTAGCAATAAATGAATATTCTTAACAAACTTAACCTGCACTATTAAGTGTTTCTTAGGCACATTGCACCTGAACTTTTCTAGTTCAGAATTTGGACCCGATCGAATGTAGTCTAGTAGACACCTTTTATTTCAAGCTCAATTTTCTGGTTAATATGATTAGTTAAATGCAGTACTATTTTGGTGGGTTTAATTCTTTACATGTTGGCTGTTGGGGGTGCCATTGACCATTTGATGAATGATAGTGAGTACTGGGAGAGTGAGAGTATACAGAGAGTGATGATGAGGCCTTTTTTGTTGATGGTACTTTTTCAATTTCTTGAGCAGTGAATGATCCACATGTCCTTAAAGAGAATGGAGGAAACAAACTTGACTTTTGACCATAATATACTAGCACTAGCATAAACCATTATTGGAAACCGATGAGTTTTGATAAATTTGTAGATTCATAGCATGGTGGACAGAGGCCTTCTTTGTTTTTATTATGCAAGCACCTTTCCTAAAGTACTAGCTTCATTATTCATTCAGTTACTGACATGCTTTCATTTTTAGTAATCTCTTCATTCTCAACTCCCTCCACTTATGAGTAATGCTACTAATTTTATTGCTTTTGGTGTTTTAAATAGATGAGTACCGATAGCAATGCCTCGCAAGTTAGTCTTTCTAGTAAAAGAAAGAATGTTGGTGATTCGAAGACAAAATCATACCTTAGATGGACTGTGGAAATGGACCATGTTCTTAATACTGTCTTACTTGATCAACTTAATATTGGGAACAAAGTTCCTAATGGATGGAAACCAAGTACGTACAATGCTGTGATAGATGCGATAAGTGATCAATGTAACATGAAAGTTACAAAAGAGAATATTGTTGGTCATCTAAAAACATGGGACAAGCATTATGAGGTAGTGTCTAAGTTGTTGACCCAAAGTGGCTTTTCGTGGGATTGCTATTCCAATACGATTAGCATTTATAGTGAAGCTGCATGGAACGCGTATGTTCAGGTAAAAAGCATATTAATCTTTCTTATTTTTTAAACAATTGGAACACTACTTATATAGTTTTATATTTACTTTTTGTAGGATCATCCCGATGCAAAGCCATATAGAAGAAAGGTAATTGAAAATTGGGAAGATTTATCAGCTATATGTGGACAAGATCGAGCAACAGGGGAAGGAGCTGAGACTGGTCTTGAAGGTTACAATGAGCTGGCATCTAATTCTAACATAGAGGAGGCTAGTGAAGATCTTGATAACACGAACCGTCAAAAGGCAACCTCTACAACTAAGTTACAACCATTAAGAAAGAGAAGTCGTACTAGTGATGCACTTGCTACAGCTGTTACTTCAACAGCTAGCTAGTGCCATTGACAATGATGTGCATCAGAAGTTACAATTGCAAGTGCGTATTTTATTTATGAGAAGTTAGCAGAGGTGCCAGATTTGGATCAGGTTGAGTTGCTCAAAGCTTATGATGTGCTGACTGGCAACGCGAGGAAGTTTGAGTCATTTATGTCTCTTCCGTTTCACTTGAGGAAGCCATGGTTAATGATGCAAATCAGCACTCATAAGACTTAAGATATGGAGCCTACAAAGAATTTATGAACTTTGAATTGTTTTCAAGCTTAGTTTTTTAGGAGCTATTATCTTATTTACTGGTAGATATCTAATTTGTTAATCGCTTGCTACGTTTAAGAGCCATTTCATTTTTTTAAGTCTAAGCACATTTTTATTTTTGAGAATATTTTCTTGTTGTCAAGTACTAGCATGTCATTATAATTATAATATTCAGCTGTTAGGTTGCAAATTCAAGTTTTTTTATCAATTAGTTGCATTTTTACATTTTGTACTTAAGTCATCGTGTGTGTACTTTTTTTCCTTTTCTTTTTCTTTTGTTCTTTGGGGGGGGGGGGGGGAGTGTTGTTGGGTATGATTTGATAAGAAAAATATAAAACTCTCGTTTTGCATATTTACCTCTTATTTTTTTTACTTTAGTTATTTCAATTCTTAATCTAATTTTTTGTGCTAACCAATCAATGGAATTACAAATTCTACTCAATTCCAAGTCAATTCTAATTCCATAGGAATTGGAATTGAATTACAATTCTCAATTCCAATTTCAATTCCGTTTGCCAATCGGACCCTTAGGGATGTTGGTTTTCTTTTCATTATATAAAATAATAACTTTTTTGGTAAAAAAAAAAATGGTACTAATTCTGCAATTATTGATAGCTTTAAGTCCAAAAAAGGACAAATCCGACATGATCCAAGAGTATCGCTGATATAGTAGCATGAATAATACTGCTACTTGCTAGTTCTCTGATTGGGTTCTCTATTTCTCTGTCCTTTTCTGCCATTTCACTTAAAAGTTAGTTCTAGGTTTATTTTCTTGTCTCAATATTGTTCAGGCAAAGACAAAATTCAAACCTGTTAGTATTGAATTCGCTTTTTTGTCGCTAAAAGATTTAAAAGTGTGACTAACGTCTTGTTTACTAACTAAAGAGTGCACATTTAGCAAATAAAATGGAAATGCCAATTTAGACTCCCACTGTAGCATAATAATCGCAATACTCTTATATGTTAATTTTTTTACAACACCACCGACAGAATATTCTATCGGAAAAGAGGTATTTTCTGTTCATAAGAACATTTTTCCGACGGATTTGTGTCGGTAAAAATCCATCGAAGTTTCCGTCGCTAGAACCTTTTCGACAGATCTTAGAATTTTGTAAGAAATTATCTGAACTTCTATTGACAGATTTTAAATATTTTTGGACAGAATATTCCGTTGAAGAAACTAATCGTCTAACGAGGTCCAAAGCTCTGCAGAATTTTTTTTTTTTTCCCGGATTGTCTACTTGGATGCAAATAGTAAGATATAAATATTCGCCACAAACTATAACTCTGTTACAAATAAAACCTTCAAAATTGATAAACATCAAAAACCAAACTTCAGCAAGTGGATTAGATATGTAACTTCTGGAAATATGGTGGGTTTTTTTTTTTTCCATCCAAGACAGATTAATGAAGGAAAGAAACTGAAAAAAAATCAAAAAGTGACACCCTTTTGATTTGATATTTTGATTGCTTTACAAGTAAAGAGCACATTGAATGTCTTGAGCCACACTGATCACCACCCGTGAGAGAAAGACAGGCTCTCTCCGTCTGCAAACCAAGCATGTGCATACACGGCCAAAAAGATGGAAAGGACTCATCTTCAACCATGCAATTACTGTAAGTGTTCACATGCAGATGATTTAGCAATCAGCCCATGTATTAGAAATAAGCAGACACTGCAACACTTTTTAATTAGAATTTTCAGAGTTAAGCATACACTGCTACAGTGATATTCCTGTCTGATTACTACGAATGTTCCTGAAGGGATGTGTACTGGTGTCCACATGATATGATTGATCAAGTGGGTCTGGGGGATGACATAATTTAGAGATCTTGGAATCAGATTAGGTGGATGATTACATTCCTCTGCTCTTCAATTACAGTGAGCACTTAAAACTCAGTATTGAATGTCTATAATTGATTCAAACAATTGTTCCATCTCTTAATTATAACCCAAACAAATTGCAGTCCAGTTAATAGTTTTATCAACATTTTTATCTTATTTTGTTACTGCTACTTCCCTATCATTCTCTATTTTCATGTTAAACACCAGTAATTAGACAATCTTCAACCCGATTGAATTTGCAAAATGAAAAAGTTATATCGTTCAATCATTTATATTGTAAAAAATACGACACGTAAAAGGAAAATCAGCTCCAACCTGACCGCACAGGGAAAGTATAAAGGGATGAATCCTATTGTACTTTCGAACTTACTGAGGTGCAGTACTAACAACTCAAACTTAACTATCTATGTCTCACGCGTGAGTTCGCTCGCTATTTGAACTCCCCATTGAGTTCTGCTTTGCAAAGAACCGACGTTCTTCCAAGAGCCACCGACAAGAGAGAAAGCCCAGATCGTGAACCATAACTCCGAACCAAGTGATACAAAGAACGCTCATACATACCGTTGAAGTCTAACTTGATCTAAAAACTTGAACTAATAGGTCTTGAGTCCTTCTGCATAAAAAAGTTCATTTCATTTCTTCACACTTATTAAACTAACACAACCTACTATCTGCACCTTAACTCCAGGAAAATTCTATCATTTTAATCTACTGAGGGTTGCTACGTCCGCCCTCTCTTAACCGTGTGGTTGCTTAGTACATGCAACCCTTTTTTTAATGTAGTAACATGCTGTCCCGGCCACCACAAATGCATAATTGAGGTATGAAACGTTAGTTGGCAATCACATGGACTGTTTGCTTGCTCCCCCTTGACCAAGTGTTGGGTTCAATGAAACAGTGGCTACTTTGTTCCATCGCCAATTAGGCAATTAGCCCATTAATCTTTCACCCAAAACTATGATACCATATGAAGAGAACTATAAACAAAGTACTCAGTTTGGTTTTTTGCCAAAATTTACTGATTTCAAGTCGAACGCTGTCAAGGAAAAACTAATCGCCATATTTGCTCCCAAGTACTACCATCGTCTTCTTTTCATATACCTCGAGAACATCCGATTGCTGCCTACAGCAGTGCACGTACCTAAAATCGTCACTCCTTCCCAACAGTACATCAGTTTCGCTATGCAACTTAGCTGAATATGGTTATGTATGAGGGACCTGCAGGCTGCAGATGGGCGAATATGCAATTCCAGCAGTACATGATCCACAAAGGCCATGGAACAGTACTCTCATTAACTAACCTGTCTGTGCACCAACTGCTCTCACATTCTCTATTTCTCTTCATCACAAGCCACTGTCTCCCCTGTACATTGGTATGAAAGCTTAGGGAACCCCACTCTTTCTCATGTTCTGAGATGTTAATTTAAGCAGATGACTACAATAAAGGAATGGTGAGAAGGTGGGGTGACTTGCAAAGGAGAATTAGGAGTTGGTACCTCCATTGGATCATGGACAGTGAACGAGTCCTACAGCTGGGGGTAGGATGGCCACGTGCTGATCCCAATAGGGCACCCCTCCCAATAGGCTCAATATCAAGGCCCACAAAAGGGTTCCCAACATCCCATATATTAAAAGAAAAAAATTCGTCGGCTACTCGAGTCGAAGGAATCTTCCCCCTATTTGTCATATAGCGATAATTAATGGTCGCTAAATATTTTTAGTAACTTTTATTTAGAGACGCTAAAAATGCTACTAAAAATTGTCACTGAAAGTATTAGCTAGAAAAGTCGCTAAAAAAATTTAGCGACTATTACTTTATATAGAGTTGGAGGGAGATTCCGGCCAAAATATACGTACTAAAACCCATGAGCCCCTCCCCCCTACTCTCTGCCACCCCACCCCACCAACAAACAATCAAGTGGGACAAATCAGTCCCTTACCCGAGTATTTTACAAGGATTCTGCATGTTATTGACTCACTTTCACGTGGTTTCTGATCCTTCACATCCAGCAACAAAATTCATCGCTTTAATGCAACCAAAAGACCCGAGTTCACAACATGCAGTTTCAATAATAATCGTATATGCAAAGAGGCAAAGATTTAGAGAGTATATATGTTTCAATAATAATCGTATATGCAAAGAGGCAAAGATTTAGAGAGTATATATATACATTACGAAGCAGTTAAATGCCGTTTAAAAGGATGCCCAAAAAAAAATAAAAAATAACGTGAATATTTCTGTTGAGCATAATAACGTGACATTTAGTTCAAGATTCTGACGATAGAAAAAAAAAAGGACATCCACTAAAATTGATGCCTCGCGCTATTGACAAGCATAGAATATATATCTGATCATGCAAAAGGAGTTTTCAATAGGCAAGGGATCTATTCTATTGATCCTCATACAGGGTGGCAAGTGTCTTCACAGGGGAGTTTCCTCTATGCTTCTCCATGTTAGAGGCATTTGGATAATAAAAGAGTCACTGGGATCACATAATCTTACCAGTAGTGGTGGTTAGATAAGTGAAGTTAGAAGCAATTAAGTTCCTTTTCAATAATGAGGACCATAATGAATTTGGAAGCAACTCAACAAACACAGAGATGTGGATAAGAGAGAGAGATGTACACAGTTTACATGTCACTTGTTGCTTTCTTTCTTGATCTGGTAACCTGTGAAAGCATGACAGTTTAGAAGGTAGTGACAGAGATGGGGAAGACGAGCAAGTGGATTCGAAACTTCTTCTTGGCAGGGAAGAAGGAGAAAGAAAGGAATTCAAGCAATCAACCAGCTTCAGTTGCCACCGAGATTCCAACCACCCCGATTTCCGTCCCACCTTCTATTCCGAAGGAGAAACGGAGATGGAGTTTTCGGAGGTCATCGGCAACAGGCCAAAAGGACTTGAACTCTCCGGATACTGATGCGACCACACCGGCGTTGGATCCGGATTATGAGCAGAAGAAGCACGCCATGGCAGTTGCGGTGGCCACTGCCGCGGCTGCTGATGCAGCCGTGGCGGCCGCACAGGCTGCGGCCGCCATGATCCGCCTAACTGCCGCGGCGCCCACTAGGAGGCCGACCGCAGTCGAAGAGGCTGCCGCCACCAAGATCCAGTCCGTTTTTCGTTCTTATTTGGTATGTCATTGTTGAATACCTTTTGTCTATACTTTGAGCTGCCTCGTGCACTGAGCCACCTCATATATATAACTTGGACGTCTTATATAGCGTTACAAGTTTGTGCAAATGTGCTTCCTTCAGACACTTAAAAGAGTAATTTTTCATACCAAATGCTATGTGTTTGTGTGAGCTATTTCAATTTCTGTTCTGTGCAGGCAAGAAAAGCGCTGTCTGCATTGAAAGGACTAGTGAAGTTGCAGGCACTGGTGAGGGGTCACCTGGTTAGGAAACAGGCAACGGCAACACTTAGGTGCATGCAGGCATTGGTGACAGTTCAGGCAAGAGCTCGAGCCCAAAGGACGAGGATGGTCGACGAATCAAATCCGAATTATCCAAGGCAATCAATTCATAGAAAGACATCTGAAGACAATAGGTTCTTGTACACACATCAGGTAATTAAGTCTCTAAATGTCCTGCAACTCAAACTTTTTGCACTCTAGCGGTATCAGTTACATTAAGAGTCGATCAGAATCAAATCAACTTTTAAAGAAATAATCATCTGATCTGTTACATATGCATACATATCGAGGGGTTAATTGCCGATTGTTGCGCCATACACAAGAGAGACGGAATTTTGGGTTGAGGTTACAGTAATAGCTTCCTTCAGAATATCAGAATTGTCATTTCTTGTTGTGTCATATGCAACTTATGCCCGGTGCACCAGAAGACCTGTTCTTCCCATATGCCTGGGCTTTATTTCTCATAACAATGGCGTTTTCATGTGGCTATGTAAATGTAGGACCTGATGGAAGAGAACATCAAGATTGTGGAAATGGATCTTGGCGAATCAAAAGGAAGTATTAAGAGCAGAAATAGCAGCTATTCAAACCATGCGCAAACAGAACGAGCAGAAAACAATTTCTCCACACGCCGCTCCTATTCAAAGCAAGACCATCACCAGGCTATTTCGCCAGCACCATCAGCTCTAACCGAGCTGAGCCCAAGAGCTTCTAGCGGCCATTTTGAGGAGTACTGCTTCGGCACAGCACAAAGCAGCCCGCAGTACTACGCCGCTATTTCCAAACCGGATCCATCAGGAGTTGCGTTTGCTTACGCGCGGGCAGAGTATGCAGAATCCCTCTCTTATGATTACTCATTCTTCCCGAACTACATGGCAAACACACAATCTTCAAGGGCAAAAGTACGGTCGCATAGCGCACCAAAACAACGTCCAGATATAGTGGAGAGACAATCGAGTAGGCGTAGGCCTTCGCTAGAAGGAAGGAACGTCCCAAGGGCAGTGAGGATGCAGAGATCATCTTCGCACGTTGGCTCGACCGCTCAGAACTACCAATACCCATGGTCAATCAAGCTTGATAAATCAGCAGTTTCTCTTAAAGACAGTGAATGTGGATCCAACAGTACGGTGCTAACAAATGCGAATTACTGCAGATCTCTCGTTGGATTTGACGTGAGTAAACTAACTAATGACTCAAGAAAGATCAAACACATAACACTGGAAAAAATGATTGGGCAATGATGCTGCTAGAGCTTGAGCAGATGCAAGAGCAGGTACAACTAGCATTACATGCACTACTGGTTGTTCATTGCTCTAGCAACTTCCTTCCTTGCCCTGGCAACATCATATATCCAATAACTACCACATAAATGGGTTCCAATGATTTGGTCTATGAACTTCTTCACTCAGCATTGCACTATTCTTATTGCAGGCTCAAGGGAATAGGTACTAATTACTCTGTGTATTCCAACTGGAAAAGTTCAGTAGATGCTTCACAACTGATCAAAGCTTTGAAGGGTAAAAGCTATGAAATAAATCTGTGGTAACTTGCATTGAGACCTCCTCAGCGTAAGAATACTACACTCCCTTCCTCTCACTCAGTAACTACATTCACACGCCTTGTCTCTCATTTTCATACTTGAGCAGCAAATTATATATATGTAGGTCCAGAGTCCAGGCTATGCTAATTCATCAAAGGCATTTTTTAAGTTTCTTGCTTAAGAGTTCCCCAATCAAAACCTGAGGGGTAACGAGTGTATTATTCTTTAAACTAAGGGAGTGGGAGTGTGATTCATTCATGATTGTAACAATTTCTTAGTGGCTATTTTGGGTTGTCTGAAGAGGTATTTCTTGGTGGATTCAGTGTAATTGTAATAGACTGAAGCATTTTCTTGGAGCTCCTCGATTGTAGAGTTTCAGTTCCTTTATTTTTTTTCTTGTTATGAGATGTGGTTCTGGAGTGATGCCAATTGCCAAATCAGGCTGTAATAAGTACTACAAGTCGCTTATAAATGTATGTTTGTGTTAAATTTTCATTGCAAGAGTGTTACAATCCAATCCGTCGATCATTTTTGACCGTCTGTTGCCAACTACTATTTGCGACGAACACTATCACCCGTTTGTTGATTAACGCCATCAAAGGTTGGAAGCATCGCTTCGCGCAAACGACGGGTACCGTTGCTAAAAACACTAATATTTGAGCTGACAGAGTACAAGGGAGAGCTGCACTTTGCAAAAATGTGCAGGGAGCGAGAGACTTAATGCCATAGCAAAACGTATCCAGATTCTAGCAATTACATCACGAGGATTTGGTGAGTCATGAAGTCACTATACAATATGAGTTCGTGATTATGATCTTTATGTTCTTGAAGTTGACTCAAACAAACACCCAAATGGCAAAAGGATCTAATGAATCATCTTCTGCGCCTTTGGCCCCGTGGGCATAACAAATTGCAGTCAACCACATCTTTTGGATACAAGGCAATTGATAGACATCTTTGTCGCAAATTAAAACAACGTGAAACACCGCATTTTTGTGGGGATTCATAGATATGTAATCTGAGAAACCTACTACATCCTGAGGTTTGCCACATTTCATTTTACGTTGCCAATTGGATTACTCGAAGGCAAATAATCGACAGTTTAAATACAATAACGTGGTTTTGAAGGTGATTGTGGTTAAAACGCTCCCACGGTGTCTTATGAAGTTTTTATATTATTTTTTAGAGAACGGGCATGTTAGATTCCGAATGAATCAAGTGTAAACAATTCCCAGTAAGAAAACGGTCAGGGGGTTTGGGAATAGTGACTTCTGACTTCCTTTCGAAACGATTTCAAAGTACTTCTTTAAGACTTTTCCAGTGCTATTTTAATTAATGCTACTCCTTAGTAATTTACTCCTATTCCTAATCAAATCAACTATATTAAAACATCGAACATAAGTGGTTTGTGTTCATTGTGTTTATAAAGATCAACTCTTATAAACTGGTAATGCTTTAAGACTACAAAAGCTTCTATTCAAGGATGAAATATATGTAAACTTTGGTGACTTTTAAAAGGAATTAAACAGTATTTGATGTATCCATGATAAATATGCTTGCTTAGGTAAATAGAGGTGTGCTAGAGAAAACTATGAGCTAGTTTAGTAGCCTTTTTGGCATGAGTGAGTTTTGGGCTAGATGTGACCTTAATGCTCATAGGATGGGACTGTCGTCCTCTTCTACTTGTGTGTGTGTGTGTGTGTGTGTGTGTATTCTTATCCTTTCCCAAAAAACAAAAAAGTACTCCTAACAGCATGAAGCTTTTAAGACGCAGATTTGCACAATAAACAAAGCAATCTGTTACACAGCAAACGGTTACATGGCATGAGCTACGCATTCTGCTCTCGACGCCTAGGAACCAAGACATCTCCTTCGAACCGCATGAAGACCAAAAACACTCGTACATTAGACAGACACCAGTCAAAAATTACTCACTTGATAAATCTGGCAAAATCCCCAACACACGTTCATGGATCAGTAAATGCACAGGCTCCAGTGTTTTCTTCCAGATGTTTAGCATGTCCATGTCGGAAGTTGCACGTTAGGCCAGCACCAATCGCGCAACATAAAGTATCATTCACACATTTAGCTTGTCAACAACTTTCCTCTATGAGTTCAAAACAAGATCAAACGGTGACTAGATTGGACTATACTTCCTTGAATAATCGAGGAAGCAGTTCATGAGCACCAATGTCCAAAATCACAGGATCCCTGAGAACAGAATAAGACATTCAGGCTTTCCCATACCACCAGGAGAGTGAAATATAGTACCAGTAATCAGCAAGATGTATGGTTGACTAAAGATAGTGTGTTTACCCAAGAACTGGGACAATACGGTTTTTACTTTCCATAAAGATGATATGCATCTAAATCGGGGTGTGCATGGGTGACTGTTTAATTAAAAAGCGCGCAACATATAAAGTGGTCGACTAAAAGTTTGTAACTGTTTCATTGTGATTGAGATGTTTTTAACAAAGCAACAGTTGAAGTAAATGACCGAGCAACTAATGTAGTTTCCCAGTAGATATGCATAGTTACTAAAGCTATTCCGATTAAAAGAAACGCTAGTTCCATATAGTAGATATGCAGTGTTACTAAAGCTGTTGAAATCAAAAGACACGCTAGTTCCAACTTTTCTACTAATCTTAGCTGTAGATTACACAAGTATTATCCAGACATTATTTCATGACATGATAATATCAACTTACACATAATCATATACAGTGTACTTGAGATCTGGTTCCATGACATGATCTATCATAATATATGTATACGAATTAGATACATATATATCATACATGTATAACACACACACATATATATATATATCGATCGAGAGAGAGAGAGAGACCTGCACAATACTTTCCCCTTTTCGGTGGAGCTGGGGACAAACCAAAGTTTTCGGAGGGACGGTGATTCAAATTGAACAAAAAATCCATCATTTTGCCCATGCCTCCATTTTCGTGATCCCTGACCTTTCCAGACCTGTACAGACAAAATGCAACTAAAATCTTCTTGGACCATCCCATGGAATTGGTATTTATGTTGTCAACATATTAAACCACTTTTTTAGATTTCTGTAATTTTAACACGGATTAAAGAAATTGGTAGCTTGCTTAAACTATAAATTACTTGCTTTACAGAGAAAAAAGAAGGAACCACTAGAGAAGAGTCTAGATAATATCACGACAGAAGATTGCTGCAATGATATTTAAAAAACTTGAGATAATTCACGGAGATTTAAAATCAAGTTATGGCCACCTATCAATTTGCAAATAATATGGCAGAATTCCAACATCCTTCTACAAGCTAAGAGCCGGAGCTGTTTCCATCTCATTGAGTATTCCTTAACTTGTTACAGACCACAACTCATTAACCATATTTAGTGTTATGGTCCAGGCCAGTCAGCAATGACTACATGAATAGAAGGCAGATCAATCACAATCCTGCTCTAAAACTTGGGATTAAGTACTTCACGTTTACCAGAAAGAGATGCAAATCCGAGACAAAGCCCTTTTTGAAGCATGACTTGGGCTTTGGGTTGAAAACCTCTGAGCCAACACATTCCTGGATATTGTAAGTTATAAAGCTATAACCTTGTCCAACTTATAGCGTGTTCTTTGCCATTGCACTTTCTCAGCCATCAAAATGGCACTTATCAGCTTATAGGACGTAATCTCGCAATTAAACTTTTACAGCAATCAAGTGGTGTATCTAGAACTAGCTGCAAATGTAAAACAAGAAAAACCTGACAAAATATCTTTGTCCAATGAAGACCCATTGCCATCTTGTTGAAAGTTCTAGCCTCATGAGTGCACTACTGGTCTCCACCTACCTCTCTTGATATTGTCAACATCATTCTAAAAGGTAACCCAACTTATGCAGCTAAGGCTTCTGATGCATACTTCTCTTCCCCTCTCTCCCTTAAAGTCCCAAATCCTAACAGAAACCATTGTCATCTTTACTGTTTAACTTCGAGCTAAATGACTACCAGGTCTCCACCTAATTAAGTTTGACCTCTCACTGCTCCCTGCCTAAAGGATGCTTTTGAATAGGAGTCCTTGTAGTTGTCGAGCTTACATTTCCACTTTTCTTTCCAACGGCAAAGACGTTTACCGAATCTAACTTAATATGGATCCAAGTCTTCGTCAAACTAAATAATAAGATTTTGAAAAATGAATACCTTTACACTTTGTGGAGATATAAGGGGCAATTTTAGGATTCCATTTTTACAACCTAAATTCACAAAGAGTACTCTCCGGTTGAGTAACTACAAACAACGAGTCACTACGAATTGAGGACATGTGCTTTTCAGTGATCTTGTCGTGGAATGTCTTCAACTAGAGTTAGCACTCCTGGAGAAAATATATTCACCTTCCTCTTCTTTTTGCCATATTGTGCTACGTTTGACATCTTACAAGTACACCCATTTATTCATCTTTTCTTGTAAGTGTTGTCATTTGTTAAAAACTTTTCATGACCCCAAATAATGCCAATCATGAAGAAAGAAGTAAGGTTACCTGCGGATAAGATATGATACTTTTGGATGCCACTAAGCATGCTGCTCGAGAGAAACAATCCAAAGCATACTGTCTAAGGAAATCGAAACAGCTGCTGTGTGTATTGGGTGATTCAAATGCCTGTACAATGAGATTTAAATCTACTACCGTCAGAAGACATATCGACCAATTAAATTATGAATGTCAAATATGGCAGCTCAATTAGCATGTAGATCGCAGAGGGGCAGAAAAGGTCATGAATATTAAACGAGTATCCAGGTTTTGAAATTCAAGAAGAACTAAGGGTGAAATCAGTAAAGTCAGAAAATTAACCACCTTGTCAATATTGACAATGGGGGCATATTTATCAGTGTCTGTCTTTCCCTTCTCAAGAAGGAAATAAACTCTCGCATCCACATTAGAATTCTCATGCCACGATTTTACAGATGTCTCCATTGTTTCAACGAGGAATGTGAAAATTTCTTGTGAATAATCTCCAGATCCATAGTTCTCTGACTGCAAAAGGAAAAATTATTTTAATGCTCCTCTCAGGTATCCAAAAAGAATCCTGTTCCGAATGATGCTTTAAGGTTCTTACAATTCCAGCTGCGAACGTAATAAGTAAACTCTTACCTGCATTTGAAAGCTGAAATAAGAAAACCTTCCCAAATAACAAGGAGAGACAACAAACATAAACAGCCACAGATGTCCTAAGCAGCCGAAACTGTAAATTAAGAGTTTGGCAAGTAAGATTTTAATATCATAACCATCACAAGATACTAACCAGTTCCGTTTTTACATAATCCAAGTGCTTCACCATATCAACATTAGATCTCATGTTTTCCACTTCTTCAGCGCGCTTCTTGTCCCTTGCCAACTGAGAAAGCCTCTTGATTTTTTTTGACACCTCTGAACTTTGTGGATTATGCTGCAAGGCTATATGAAAAGCGGCTAATGCCTACATAAAGTGCACATGGTACAACATCAGATGCTGGAATATGTGAAATTGTCAAAACAAAGTGGAAGAGATTCAGGGCTTACATCATCATATCGTTCCATGGCCTCTAAAACGCATCCTTTTCGAAAGTAGCCCTGCAAGTACAACCAAAGATTAAGGGAATTATTTCCTAGCAAATCAAGAATGCCAAGCATCAGAAACTAAAGGTACCTTTTCCCAGTTTGGGTTCAAAGTAATTGTTGTATCGGCGTCAGTAAGTGCTTTTTGGAGCTTCGCCAATTGCAGAAAAGCTGCAGCACGGTTGCTAGCAAGTAACAGACAGAAACAAAGAAGGCAAATTTGGTATGAGTTGAACGTAAATCAGACAGTACTTGTTCAGAATAGAGAGAGAAGGTATATTTTGTCCACATAAGCAAGTCAACATAACTTCTTTTTGGTATAATGACAAAAGATTATATCTCTTAGACATAATTGCTCGTACAATCCTACCAATAAGCAGTAAATTCTACTCTCTTGCTTCGCTCCCAAAACGAAAGTACAGCTTCTCTCCAAAGTCAGTGAACCATCACGGATTCAAAGCTACCAGCCGGATTTCAGGAGGCCAGTTGATCAATAACATCATCGACATGGCCACGCAGCCATGTTCATAATTGCTTCTTTATCATTGTTGTCAACCCTTGCCAAATAAAACTAATTCTTTATCCGCCGGAGACCCTATGCTGTAATCGACAAAGTGACATATGTTGTCGACTCATACTCTATTTTACTTGAGCAATAGGTTCAGGTCTTACTGACATGCTTGTTTCCTTGTTCAGGTTGAGTGGTGTAATGGCTCTTCGAAAACCAAAAAATTGCATCTAGATCTTGAAGAACTTTTGCATGATTGTTTTGTTCTTTAAGTTGTTCGACAAATCTGTCTAGCATTTGGTTTCATGTCACAAGTTTGTTAAACGAGCTGTGATCCATCAATCTTAGGTTTGAACAAGGACGCAAAATAATAAGTTCGAGCTCACACAGTTAAAAACAATTGAAGAGACCAAGTCTGACATCTGTGAACAGCTTCGAGGACCACTTCAACCATCGTTTAGCAAGCATAGTTCAAGCAAATGCCCAAAAAAAAAAATTTGACGAACTAGGGATGACTCACACATTCTACCACTCTTTCCAGGCTACTGTTTACCAACCTAAACAAGACATTGACAGAGAGAACAAATACACAACACGGATTTAACTGAGGTTTACCAGCGTGGCTTGCGTCCTCAATAGCTATGTTATATGGACTCTTCCGAACCCGTGAAGTACCCATGTTGGACACCCGACACTTGGACACGTATCCAACCTGGACACTCGGTAAATAGCTCGGTAGTATGACCAGTTTGCAGGTCTGCTATTCAACAACAGATCTACAATGCACTACTCTCTCTCTCTCGCCCCAAAAAAATAAAAAAGGAAACACAATTACCTGCCTCCATTTGATTTTTTTGTCTGACATGGTCGTTTACGAAATCCTAGAATTAACTTGAGCATAAGAAAAACAAATTGAGCTCAAACAACAATTGCAGGTCAAATAAGCACTGTTCGACAAGTAATAACCAATACAACGTGTAAAAGCAACGCCTACACATTCAAACTCTATTCTACATTTCTACGCAATATATTGGGGTTTGGTGTACAGTGTGACAACTTAACTGCGTCGAATCAAGTCCCACATATAATAGCTACGAATGCAAAGATCGACACACACACACTCTCTCAAGTTTAGATACCTGTAAAGAGTAGGGTTGGAAGGATCTTGCTTGATGGCCTGAGTGTAGAGAGCGGCCGCTTTGAGGTAGTTCCCAGCTTTGAAGAGTTCGTTGCCCTGCTCCTTTAGCGACGCTCCCGATTTCGCCTCTGATTCCGCCATTTTCGCTTTCAAGCTCTAGCTACTGTATACAGTGTTACCTTTGATCTAACAGGGGGTTTTGCTTTGTTAGGGTTTCTAATTTCCACCACCATTAATCTCCGAATTTTGCGGGCCAACATTATTGGTTTTGTACGCCCGTTAGCCCAGCACAAAGTGTCTCCTTCTAAGCCCCTAAGGTTTCGGCCTTTTGATATTTGGCCCAACTGGAAGGACCAGTGGTAAACATCACTAACCTCCCTCATCTTTTATGAAGAGGATAATTGAACCCCTGTCACATTTACGTACACGACCCTTTACTTTATAAGAGTTGTCAGTATTGACCTCCAGTCCATTGACAACCCCAAGAGCAGTTCAAAGTTGAAACTAGCCTTGCAACTCTCCTTGTAGGCCTTCGGGTCAAGTCAGTTCGGAGTGAGGCCACGAGAAATTCATTTTTTGTCGGTTTTCTAAGCGAACATAGATGGTCTGCCCTGAACCCGTTCGAAAGGCTAGACTTTGTACAGAGTGCATGCACTTCTTCAAATGAATCAACGAACATAAAATTATTGACGGTCATAAGATTTTCTATCATTTTTTTTTTGGTTTATAAGAGAATCGCATTGAGCTTGTATCATTTGTTGAGCTTTGTATTATTTGTGTTCTCTTGACATAAATTCAAGTGTATAAAAAGAAACATGAGCATGTGATGCCAAGGAAGGTGTGTTCGTACCTACGTGGAAGTGCCATAAAGGCTGCAGTCCAAGTCAGTTTTCAAGTATGCAAAGTGAGAGACAGTGAGGGCGGAGTAAGGGTAGATAGCAAGGTTTCCCAGACAGGCCGCGAGGACTGGCAACGCTGCGCAGACAAGGCGATGACGAACAGGGCCGGCAGTCGACAATCCAAGCTAGGGTCCAAGTCGGGGGTGCAGCGTCAGGGGTCCGATGTCAGAAGTCCAAATGTGTTTCTCTTTCTAGAATTCCAGAGAGAATGGGTTTTTAGAGAGAGAAAGTGAAAATGTCAAAATGAGGAGCCCTCCTTAAATGAGTCCCAAAGTCCCTATTTGTAGGGAAAAGTGCGCCTGTGTCATCAGCTGACATGTGTTATCCCCTAGGAGTGACACGTCACCAGGGGTCCACAAATATCGGTTCTCCGTCGGACTGCCGGTCCCTAAATCCGCACTGCCCTGCCCATGCAGCATCTCTCTACCCATCTGAGAAGACTGACCACATCACGGTAGCATGATCAGAGAAAGCCCGCTGCCCCAGCCACCGGTCCAAGCCCTTACTAAATCCCACAAGGTGCGTCAAGAGACGTGCAGAAGACCCAACAGCGGTGAAGGTTGCCCCTATAGCCAACTGCCAGGCGGACTAGGCGTGATGCCCTCCAAAGACCTGTTCCCGTCCCAGGGGTCATCATCCTGAGGACACCGACAATCACCGGTAACATGAGCGGACATGGTCACAAACTCAGTACTTAGTGTTATGCAAGTCACCCCAGACGGCAATAGTTTTGCGGTAACGAGCCTATCCCGCTGCGAAGGGTCCTCGTGTCAGAGCACTACAAACGAAGTCCCCCGGAATGAAGATGGCGATGGCTTTATGGTAACTAGTCCATCCCGCTGCGAGGGGTCCTCGTGCCGGAGCACTACGAGCGAAGCCCCCCGGAATGAAGACGGCGATGGCTTTGTGGTAACGAGTCCATCCCGCTGCGAGGGGTCCTCGTGCCGGAGCACTACGAGCGAAGCCCCCCGGAATGAAGACGGCGATGGCTTTGTGGTAACGAGTCCATCCCGCTGCGAGGGGTCCTCGTGCCGGAGCACTACGAGCGAAGCCCCCCGGAATGAAGACGGCGATGGCTTTGTGGTAACGAGTCCATCCCGCTGCGAGGGGTCCTCGTGCCGGAGCACTACGAGCGAAGCCCCCCGGAATGAAGACGGCGATGGCTTTGTGGTAACGAGTCCATCCCGCTGCGAGGGGTCCTCGTGCCGGAGCACTACGAGCGAAGCCCCCCGGAATGAAGACGGCGATGGCTTTGTGGTAACGAGTCCATCCCGCTGCGAGGGGTCCTCGTGCCGGAGCACTACGAGCGAAGCCCCCCGGAATGAAGACGGCGATGGCTTTGTGGTAACGAGTCCATCCCGCTGCGAGGGGTCCTCGTGCCGGAGCACTACGAGCGAAGCCCCCCGGAATGAAGACGGCGATGGCTTTGTGGTAACGAGTCCATCCCGCTGCGAGGGGTCCTCGTGCCGGAGCACTACGAGCGAAGCCCCCCGGAATGAAGACGGCGATGGCTTTGTGGTAACGAGTCCATCCCGCTGCGAGGGGTCCTCGTGCCGGAGCACTACGAGCGAAGCCCCCCGGAATGAAGACGGCGATGGCTTTGTGGTAACGAGTCCATCCCGCTGCGAGGGGTCCTCGTGCCGGAGCACTACGAGCGAAGCCCCCCGGAATTAAGACGGCGATGGCTTTGTGGTAACGAGTCCATCCCGCTGCGAGGGGTCCTCGTGCCGGAGCACTACGAGCGAAGCCCCCCGGAATGAAGACGGCGATGGCTTTGTGGTAACGAGTCCATCCCGCTGCGAGGGGTCCTCGTGCCGGAGCACTACGAGCGAAGCCCCCCGGAATGAAGACGGCGATGGCTTTGTGGTAACGAGTCCATCCCTCTGCGAGGGGTCCTCGTGCCGGAGCACTACGAGCGAAGCCCCCGGGAATGAAGACGGCGATGGCTTTGTGGTAACGAGTCCATCCCGCTGCGAGGGGTCCTCGTGCCGGAGCACTACGAGCGAAGCCCCCGGGAATGAAGACGGCGATGGCTTTGTGGTAACGAGCCCATCCCGTGGCGGTGATGACTTTGTGGTAACGAGTCCATCCCCATGTGGAAGGTCCTCGTGCTAGAGCACTACGAGCGGAGCTCCCCGGAAGCATGTAATATGATTATGGCGCATGGGCGCAACGACTAGTGTTGCGAGGCGATGTTTGGTGCATGGGGCACGTCATTGGAGTGGCGCGGAGCGTGGGCGCGGCAGTGTGTTGGATAGAGTGCGGGCCACAGTCGTCGCAGAGACAGCACCCAGATAACGATGCACGGTCGCAAGTGACGGTTGTCGCGACGACGGCGCGCGGGCGACAACGAGCGACATGCGTCCACTAGTGGTGAGTGAGTATTGTAGAGTAAGCTCTGAATGGGACGTGAAAAAGGGATGCCTGCAGCCTTCCAAAGACAAGAGTGGCCGACCCCCCTTTCAAGGACGTGGCCGACCCCTCTTTAAAGAGGGTGGTCGACCCCCTTGCCGACCCCCTCTTTAAGGATGTGGCCGACCCCTCCCCCCCCCTCTCTTGAAGGAGGTGGCCGAGCTCTCAAGGCAACGGTGCTCGCTTGCATGCTTTTCGAGTGTTAGTGCCGCTGACCATTGAATAATTGACTGTTGAATGCGTGATGTGTCGCGTAAAATAGGTCCTTTAACGGGCCCTGGGGTGCGATCAGAATAGGTTGGGAACAACAGGTTTAGATTAAGCCCATAGGTCACTGCCAAGCCCGTAATGCCTTCGTATCATGCAAGGACCACCCAAATTTAGGCTCATGAACAAGAATGTGAGTCTTTTAATTTTGTACAACGCCAGCCAAAAAAAGGTGATAAATATGACTTACAAAAAATGTCATGTTTCTTCACACATGTTTTAATTTAGCTTCGCTAAAAAAGGTTAGCACGAAATAATAAGTGATAAGACATACCCCGAAACTCGTGCAGAAATCTCGATTGAAAACTTCGGCGAGATAAGGACCAAGACCTATAAAATTACAGTAGCCCCATAAAACCTCACAAAGTAAACTAAACAGACACGAATGGACATGCTAAGAAGTAACTTCAGTGGATGATCGTTTCCCTTGTTGGCGGGAGGATTGTGCGGCTCAGGCCTTTGTTTCTTTACTATGATTAAGAAAATTACGCATATCATATTCGTTTTCTGTTTTCATTTGTGTTTTCATTTTCATGATTTTCGTATTCAGTTAGAAAATACGTTCATGTACTTTTATCATTTTCACAAAAAAAAAATTAACTATTTTTTCTTACATTGGGTTAAGTTTGGGTGAAAAATCCTGAAAATATCTCGAAGGTGTTTTCAGTTTTTTGTCACCATTTGAGTAATTTTACCCAAAACGAAAACAGAAAATGGTAAAAATACAAAAAAAGAAGAATCTTTTTTATCATCATCAGAAAACGAATATCGTAAACATACGGGCAATCATTCTAGGACTGTGGTAACTAGAAAACTTCGTACTCTATATACCATTGGATTTTTCTATTTTAATTTGTACAATTAATTTAGTACATGTAAACGTTGACTTTACTCATTATTTTTTACCTTAAGTTGACTTGTCAAATGATATCTATTTAATATGTAATTTTTATTTGAGTTCAATTTAATGTTTACGTGTACCAAAATTTATGCAAAGAATTCAAAAAAAGTCAAAAGACAAAATTTCAATGGCACATAGAGGGTACTGCAACAGCCTAAGTAGAAGTGAAGAGGGGAACTCCAAGGGGTTGGCCTGGTGGTCAAGGAGGTATGATGCTCTCTACCTTAACTTCCTGGGTTCAAGTCTTGGGGCCAGCACCCAGAGGAATAAAGTTCTTCTGAATGCACCAGGTCGATGTGGGGGGTGCGCCCTTAAGATCGTTGGGAGAGGAGACTTAGTCTCGATTGACGTTGAAGCTGGCCTGAGAATACCCCTTATCGTCCGACAAGGGAAAAAAAAAAAAAGTGAAGAGGGGAATGACTTATGTTATTTATGTTACAGAATAGCAGTACCAGTGTCCACAGAAATGGCCCATAAATACCGTGGTATTACAGCTCATGCGTGGCAACCTGCGCCTTAGACTTTTACCATCTCTCTAATGACATGGTATCAAATCCCATGAGAAACAACCTGAGTTGATTATACAATTAGTGGCTCTTGGAAGAACATCGCTTCATGCCTAAACAAGATTCGAGGGGAGCTCTGGCAGTGGGACGACTCACATATAAAGGAGAGATTGTTGAGACGCACGTGTAAGTTGTGTGTGAAACATACATAGAGCGCATAGATAAATGGATGGAACCAAGGTTTATTTCTTAAGCTTCTATGTCCAAGTCAGACTTATTTGGATCAGGATCCTCTATTGTACATCAGATGTGCTGTACCAAAAAAATGTCGCTAAATATTTTTTTAGCGACAAAAATTATCATTATAAATTTCAGTAACAGCAACAAAATATTTTCAGTGACAATCTTTTGTCGCTAAATGTTGTACAACACATCTGCTGTACAACATAAGATCTTGATCCGACTTATCTTATTTTTATGTCCAACTTATTTCTTTCACTTATTCGGTGTGAAACTAATACGACAGAGTAAAAAAGTATATTATCCACTAGCCAAACTTATAACCCAAGCATTTAAAAGGAAAGACGCAACAAACAATGTCGTCAATAATACAAGTCATTGGAAGAGGGCTTGATGAAAAAAAAGGCTATCAAATTTTGTCACTTAAAAGTGAAGTAATTGGGTTTTTGTGACCAAGGGTCTCTTTTTAAGCAGAACCTCTAAGACATCCGGATTATGGAAAGTGATATACACATCATATTAGTTTTCAGATTCATATAATCAAGTACAAATACATTAGCGTCTTCAATAGACCAAATAAGGATCATCGGCTTTACTGTTGAGGCGCTATAACATGAAAATGTCCGAAGTCGGAAAGGACTCCATCGATCACCTCTCGTTTTCCCCGTGATTTGGTCTTACGAGTTTGGTAATTCGACTTTTGGAAGTCCAACGTTCTAGAGCTGATTTTAATGGTTCATCTTCCGAAAACAATGATCAGTTTGGTCGGAAAGGACTCCCCCACTTTACAAATGTGTTTGACTTTGCTATTTTATCTTTGCTAAATACAGTATTAGTGGCCTATAATGTATATATTTGGTCTCTTGACCTTGTCAGAAGTACCATTGCTTGCAACTATTTCTTCTCATCCTCATTTCTTCCAAATATGCCAACCTACTTCTATGTCTGACTTTATCAAGTTTTCACCATCAAAATCCAAGTGGGTGTAAACAAACCCAGAAGAAGTTATTTATGTAGCACAAAGGGAGGACTGAATCTACTTGGACCTTGATAACCCAGTCTTTACAGCTACTGAGTTCACCTACTTCGCCGTGTGAACGACTGAATTCAGCCTTTAGACCTTGATCATGGTGGGTTACATCCCATTTTTAACTGTTACATTTTTTTTCAAAAACCACCACGCATAGACTTTGGTTCCTGATCTCAACTGTTCTGGTTAGAAAAACAAAGAGAAGTTGACTCGGTCTATAAGGAGTCTCCCTTCTGTTTTTACTAAGTTATAGAGTATAATGTTATGAAAATATTACTTAAGTTTCGGAGAATAACATAACTTGTAGATCGAGAAGGGAGAAGTGCTCAATACAAAAAGCGTCATTTTGTCACTGGTTTGAATCGGCTTTTAAAAATGTTTGCATAACTAGGTTATACCTGGTTTAAGCTTTTAGAGGAACTATGTTGTTCATGGGAGGAGAACAGAGTGATATTCTACAAATATAGCTGTCCCTTTTTGTGTTATGAAAGTTGCATAAACTGAGTTGTGAAATGTGGTCTATGTCGGATACAATGGAAACCGATGCACAGCCGCGTAGCCTATATATATATATAGAACTTGGGGGGCGGGTCAATCTCTCTGTGGTTTGCACGGATGAAAAGTCTGATCCAATACATATGGTTTTTGCACCTTTTCTCACTTCACCGTAGCCAAAAGACCGAGAAAGGTATTGCCCGTTAGAAGTTGCATTTCATTAAAGAAGAAGAAAGTCCTCTTGATAGAAGTCCTAGTTGATTATGGCTATCTTAAATGATTAGACAAAAAATAATGTAGAGTTGTTCCACAAATATCACAATCATTTACCTTGTCAATGCATGCAACACATTCTCTTAAAAATTAATTGGATGAGAATGCATAGAATAACAGTAGCTTCTTAGAGGGATACCAAGTCCACATTCTTCCTACCAACCTAATTATATTTCAAGTTGCTAGGCCTGTGCATACGCAGTCTGCTACAGAAATAATAGCCTCAGCTCGTGGATGATTCTTCTGTTACACCTTGTCCCTTAATTAAGTTTCATGGGGCAGTACCCATAATTTTGTTATACTGACGTGAATCACACACAAACACAAACAAGACAAGACCATCCGGTTCAGCTATCGATATCGGCATTTGCAGACAAAGAAATTAAGGAGATCCACATACGAATCCTCACAAGTGCGATATTAGATTCTAAAGTCGAATTCCTTGGTTTTCACTAGATTTATTCCTCGGCGCCTAAAAGATGTTTGCTAATTGCTCCTAGCTAGCGTGTATATCTTAACATTTCATCGCAAACAAAACTTCATAAAAATCTAAGACAAAATGACTCAACTGAAATATAAACAAACGTGTTTTTGGTCAGATCACAAACTAATTTCCACCCAACTCTCTGAAAATGCTTGACATCAACATGCCAGTGCATTTGAACAACTTAAACAAGAAAGGCAAGCCAACAAAATATACACCAAAAGACCATGAACCTTCAGTATCATCTTCCTTCTAGGCATGTGAACTCAAAGTTATTACTTTAACAATATAGCACAATTTTCCAAAATAAGCAAATAAACAATATCAAGATAACTATGTAAGTGAGATATGAAGATGTTTTCAATCCATTCTTTATTCCAAATTATTTAATGGTATAAACCATTGAAGGCATTGTCCAAACCTTCTTCACCAGCCATCAAACACCGTTTAAATATCAAAACCTCCTTCCCTAAACATCAGACAGCAAACAACATGAGAACCCCATCTCTCAATCTAGCCCTTCATGGCTTCCTCTCCCTTCTCTTCTTCTTTACAAGAATCTCTCACCAAGCCTCTTATAATTACTCCACTCTACCTCCCTCAAACCCTAGACTCCTCACTGCATACACAGCCCTACAGGCATGGAAGCATGCTATCACCTCAGACCCCAATGGCTTCACATCCAATTGGTGCGGCCCAAACGTTTGCAACTATACCGGAGTCTACTGTGCACCGGCGCCAGACAACCCACAGATCACAACTGTAGCCGGAATTGACCTAAACCATGCAAACATCAGTGGCTATTTACCCGAGCAACTCGGCCTCCTCACGGACCTTGCCCTCTTTCACATAAACTCCAACCGCTTTTGTGGTACTTTACCCCAGACATTCAGTAATCTCCGCCTTCTTTTCGAACTAGACATTAGTAACAACCTTTTTTCGGGCTTGTTCCCCTCGATTGTCCTATGTCTGCCTTCTCTAAGTTTTCTCGATCTTCGTTATAATAGCTTCGAAGGCAAAATCCCTCCAAGGCTTTTCGACTTGAAGCTGGACGCCTTGTTCATCAACAACAACAAATTTACCTCAACATTACCGAGTAACTTTGGTAATTCAAAAGTATCAGCTTTTGTGTTTGCTAATAACAACTTCAAGGGCTGTTTGCCACCCAGCATAGCCAAAATGCGCAGCACTCTAAACGAGATTATTCTCAGTAACGTTGGATTGAGTGGGTGTTTGCCAAGCGAGATAGGGTTGTTGGAGAGTTTGACTGTATTCGACGTGAGCTCTAACGCGCTTGTGGGGACTTTGCCCGAGTCTATAGGTGGGATGAAGAGCTTGGAGCAGCTTAACATCGCGCATAACAAACTTTCCGGTGAGATTCCGGCCAGTATATGCTCGTTGCCAAGGTTGGAGAACTTTACCTATTCGTACAACTACTTTTGCGGTGAACCGGCCGTGTGTCTCAAGTTGCCGGAAATTGATGACAAGAAGAATTGTATACCGAGTAGGCCGCTGCAAAGGTCAGCTGGGGAGTGCAAGGCCTTTTATTCACATCCTGTGGACTGCGGTGCATTTGGTTGTTCATCTAGAAGTCCACCACCCCCACCACCTCAGTTCTCGCCACCACCGCCGTGGTCACCTCCACCACCACCATCACCTCCGTATGCATAGTCAAGCTATAATTTCTCATTGCCTTCTTTTGGCCTTCTACTGAATCCAAAAAAAAAAGTGATTGACCTACACTTGAAAATATTGATTTTTCTTTTGTTTTGTAAGCATGTTTGACCCTGGAGTTAAGTATCTACTGTCATAAGTACATGATTTCTTCATGAAAATGATGGTGAGAGATTCCATTTCTGGTTGTTTGATGATGATTGTTGGAGGTTGGGGTTTTTAAGCTCTAATTAAGCAGTCCTAGGCGACTCCAATAATCTATGGAAAATGTGGTCCTTGCAAACTGATCATTGCTCCCAACAAGTCACAATTCTTGCCAACTGCAATGGATCAAAGATAACTTGTCCAGTAATAAAGGAATCTGGATATCAGACAAGTTCTTTTCTTTTACTCAGCGGTAATGTGGTATCACATATCAGCTTACGTGCATCGTAATAAACCTACTTTACTAAACATGCGCGGTAATAAATCTACCTCACCAATCGGTGCTAAGGCGAGTCATACACGTCTAGTCCAAAAGATTTGCAAGCTATTAATTCTTTATACCCGGCTCTAAAGAGACTCGTCTTGCTTTTTCTTGTAGCAACTAGTCTTGCTAAAGACAATTTACTAAAAATCAGCCTCCATTATTTAGTGAAAGCAAAGCTACTAGTTTGTCCTCTGACTTTCCCTACTCCTCTTTTGTAAAGTTAACACAACCCTTGCTAGCATGATTAACTTAGGTCATTAGTATTTCACCCCAATCATTATGAATCGATCTCCCGAGAAAAGCATAAAACTTATCAAATAACTCGACCCAATTAAATAAAAAAAATATTTGACTACCATCCGGGTTGCACGAATATAGTCGTAACCCCCGCTGTAGCGATAATTAATGATCATTAAGTATTTTAGTGAATTTTATTTAGTGACACTAAAAATGTGCGGTTAGGACTTGTCGTTAAAAGTATTAGTAGAAATGTTATTAACTATATTTTACGACTACTAATTGTTGTTATACAAGAGTCGTGTAGCTATCACCCTGCAACCAGATATAAGTAAAATTTTATACATTAGATAATAACCCCCATCACCACGCCCTTCCACCCACCACCACCTACAACCAATAACATTGGAATGTTTTTTTATTTGCATATGCATCGCGTGTTAACAAACCATGTTATGCATATACAGATAAATGACTGTCTGGTTTGCCCTCCTCTTGTGTACTCTTACACTCCACGGGCACTTTCACACACACTTTCATATAAAAAAATGTCAACGAAAGTGGAAGAGGACACAAGTGTAGTTTGGATGTCTAAGTAATTTTATTCTAGGGATGACTCCCCTCTGTACTTTTGTCACTAAAAAGTTAATGTCATCATAGTAAATGCACTTATAAGTATCATTAACTGCCTTTGAGAGGTATAATGGGAAGTTCGAAAGTGCTAACTAAATTATCTTGAAAGCCCAATAGCACCAGGCCGTTAATCAGAAGAGGCTTCTGGAGAGCCCAATAACAAATTTTGGGCTTATATGTCAAGATGAAGTTTCACTTCTACGGATATTTGTGTTGGACTATGACAGCCTTGCTCCTAGCCCCAAGGGCCCAAATATTCATGGGCTTTATCCAAGAGGTGCCTTGACTAGGATCGTTTTAACTAAACTAAGAAATAAAAAGAAATATAATGAAGATTAGGAGGAGTGAAGTGAAGTAAATTTGAGTATCAAAAGCCAAAATCATGAAAAGGTTACACAATGGCGACTACCGTCATGAACCTATGTAAAGCCGTAAAGGCTGCCACTGAAAACGCTTATAACTTCTTAGGTATTAATGCAATTATCATGTTTATATATAATAAAAAAATTACACAAGCTTTTACTGCAATTCTCATGTTTAATGCAATTCTCATGGGCGATGGTACTTTCCCTCTATCTCACTCTCATAATTCGTGTGTTGTGCGCGCATACTTATGTACATAACTTAACTCTGCATATTTACAACCCATAGGAAGGAGGTCATGAGCCGCATCTACATTACCATGTTGCTACTTAATGAGGAATAATTCGATTCATAGTAAAAGCAAATTTTAGTAAAAGATAAGAATAAATACACTACATCTGGCAGAATATCCTTAAAAGCATCCACAATGTCCGTAGGAAGCCAGGCAAGAGTGGCCCTAAAAAGGGATTGCAACAAAAGTATTGGCTCATGGGACATCCTCGCCGCCTATAAAAAACATGGAGGAACTAAGGCTAGGTTTGACAAAAAAAATTTCCTCTTTTTTTTCAGTTTTTAAAAACTGAAAAAAAAGGAGCGTTTGGAAACCATTTTTTTATATAAAGTTTAAAAACCAGTTTTTAAACTCAAAAAAAAAAAAAAGTAAAAAAAAAAATTCCAGAAACTGGTTTTTTTTTTCACTTTTGGTTTTTTTTTCTTAGACCACCACCATCACCCTTCCACCGCCGGCAGCCACCCCAGGCGACCACCGCCGGTCGCCGGCGACCACCGCCGGAGACTGCCGGTAGCCACCTCCGGCCGCCGGCCACCCCCACCACCTCCGGCCGCCGGCTGCCACCTCCGGCCGCCGGCGACCACCGCCGACGACTGCTGGCGGCCACCACCGCCGGCGACTGCTGGCAGCCACCTCCAGCCGCCGGCCACCACCAACACCAACGCTACACCCCACCACCCCCACCGCAAACCACCAAAAAAAAAAAATTAAAAAAAAAAAGGTTACCAAAAACCAAAAAAAAAAACTTAAAAAAAAAAAGGTTTTCAAACACCCACTTGTTTTTATAAAAAAAAAAATGTAAGCTGCTATTTAAAAAACTGCTCTTTAAAAACTGAAAACTAAAAAAAAAAATTTGTCAAACGAACCCTAAGTCAGTTGCAAGAAAATAATTATTTGTTCTGAAACAACTCTAAAAAATGCAACAAGTAAGCCACAAAGTAATTAATACAACCAAGTGTTAGAGGTTGTCCGCACTTATGCCTACCACCTTCTATGGGATTCCATCCTTGCTTGTAAACCCAAAATAGGTCAGGTAGTACCAACCTAATTGGAGTTGTTAAATTAAGCTGAGCCTTGTACTGGGTGAGTGGGGATTGGTGCATTGAACTGAGCACAAAGAAATATTGGACGCCAGAACCAGAAGAATAGCCGGGCATAATTAGATTGACATAGGCAGAAGGTTGTTGTTCTATGTGCAACATCGGGTAACCTCTCAAATTGGTTGGCTTCACCAAAATATATTGCATGCTACCGGTAGAATGAATGACACATTCTCGCTACCAAAAAGAATAAGAAATATTCTTTACAAGTGCAATGATTTTGACTAACGAAAATGGTAAAGAAATGATCGATTCGAGGGAAGAACGTGAACTGAGAAAAAGGAAAACTCCAGGTTGATGAGTTCTTATCCTTCAGAGACAACGAATATAACACGAGCAGCCATTGACAAAAGTATCGCCCTAAGGTGAACATAAGATTATAAGAAAAATGGCACAAATTTAAATTAGAAATATGAAGGTTGATACTGGGGCAATTTAAATTATGAGTGCCTCCAATAGAGTTACCAGATAATATTGTTCCCACCTCCTATAGCAACACGCGACATAACCGATTCTGCTGGATGACGTGTTAAATAAGAGACATAATGTGCTCCTAAAAGAACATCAAGTGGAACCCCCTAGACTTCCTCTCTAAATTTCAAAAACACTGACATAACAGTTACACTTGCGTCAATTTCCGAGGACCACCCCCAAAGGTGTAGACCTCAAATGTCAACCGAAGGCTAGTACTCCTGAGGTTGCCAAGAGCAGAACGTTGAGGGTTTTATGCAAAGGTTGATATGGTAGATGTTAACTAAGTCAAAGACTCGTGATAAGGAAGCTGACCATGGGGTAGCAGAGGGTTACCCCTTAAAGCGTAGTAGAGAAGCATAAGATAAATCATACTAACTTTCATAAGTCAATGGGGGATCCAATGCCCCTTCTGGACCTAGCGTGGCTTCGCCACTAGTTATAACCATGGTCATGTAGGTTTTGAGTTTGGCATTGAGGATGACGAATCATTGGGAGGGGTGGTTATGGTCGCACCGCCATTGTGTCATTTTAGGTGGTAAGATCATGGATCGACCTTTGTAATGAAACGATGTAGAAATAAAGGTAGAAACAAGAATAAGATGATGAGGTTGCTTCTAACGAACATCGAAACGAGGATTTCAATATATACACAAAAACGAAAATGAAAGCCTTATATTGGAGTTTTAATAACAAGCGTAAATGTCACTAGAACTAGTTTCAAGTTTAGAACAGTATGAAATGAGACTTACGAGGTTATTGTGGCTTTGATGCATTGACGAGACGACTCCAATACTGTTAAGCCTCTGCTGTCTGTGCCACCCTTTTCAATGTGCTAGGTTTGGGGTATAATCTATGTTAAGGATGTGATGATGACTTTAAATTAAAATTAATAAAATAGAGGACTTCCACAAGTGTGTAGTCCGTAGTTTTATCCGTGAGCATTATTGGGCGAACGTTTCTGGTTTGAGCAAACCAAAGTGTTAAAATATTGGCGTTAGTGGTTTTTATATTGAGCAGTCATCTTGTTGCTGCTAGATGCAACGGTGTGAGTCAACCCTTTTACATAAGCTGGTTGGCTTTTAAGGTAATTTTTTCTCATCATCCAAAATAACAAAGAACGGTGTTTTCTTTTTAATATAAGGCGTAGAGAGAATGACAAAAGTTGAGTACGAGGTTAGGTTTGCCCTTTAAACTGGGTCCTATAGCTAACTTTTGCAATAGACCGATGTATACTTTTTATTAAGCAAATGACATTTCTGTCCTTTAAACTAAGTCACATTATCATCAGAAAAACTTTAAAAGCTTTTGGTGGATACAAAGACCATCTTGTCACGATAGTCGAGATAAATAACGAATTTGAAATAAATCAAAGGACGATGACCATTTAAAGATCTAACCCGGACTTAAAAGACCAAAAGTGTAATCACTCACTTAAGACCCTGTTTGGCAGGGCTTTTTTTTTCAGTTTTGGAAACTGTAAACAAAAAGTTGCGTTTCGTAACCATTTTTTATTCTTCAGTTTAAAAAATAAGTTTTTCAATCAAGGTTGTTGTTAACCACTCAAAAAATGAGTTTCATTTTTTTTAGACCACCGCCGCCGGCAGCCAACAGCCACCTCCGGCGACGAAAGCCGCCGCCGGCAGCCACCAACCACTGCCACGCCCCACCACCGCAAACCAACACAAAAAAAAACTCAAAATAAAAAATGGGTAATCAAACATCCACTTGTTGTAAAAAATAAAAAAAACGTTGTCAAACAGAACCTAATTTTTTTATGATTTTGCCCCTAAATAAAGTCACGTGGGCGAAAAGGGTAACTTTCTCTATTTACCAAAATGGAATTTTTTTGGTCTGTCCGAATTGGGCTCAGAAATATTAGAATGTACTTGAAGGGCCCAATCTGCAAAGCATGCTGCAAAAGGCCCAAAGCCACAGCATCGCTCAAATGACCAAAACTACCCCTTAACTTCCCGTGGAAGTACAAACTTAACCCCGCACGTACAACACCCTAAAGCGCCGTTTTGAAAACCTAAGACCCTATATAAGCAACACACTCCCCACCCGCACACAGCCTTTAGGGTTTCTTCTCAAACTGATAGGGTTTACAGCCGCCTTCGTATCGAGCTCGCCTCCTCCCGAAAATGGCCGTCGGGTACTCTCCGCCTCCCTCCTTCACACTCTGGGTGTGTTATTTGTGTGTTATTTTGCTAATATTGCTGATCTATCCATCTGGGTCTTCCTTTCTGTTTGAATTTTCAGTAAGAACAAGAGGATCTCAAAGGGAAAGAAAGGCGGGAAGAAGAAAGCGTAAGCATTACCAATTCTTCAGATCTATCTTATGGAAACACTTCACTTGCACTATTCTCGTCTATCCGCGAGTGTTTGTGCGTGTGTTAATTGTGTGTTCGTGTTTGTGATTCTCTTTCTATGTCTCTGTTATAGAGCTGATCCGTTTTCCAAGAAGGATTGGTATGATGTGAAGGCTCCGTCACTCTTCAATGTCCGAAATGTGGGCAAAACCCTTGTTAGCCGTACCCAGGGCACCAAGGTTACTTTCTTATGTCCCTTCAGCCGTTATTTGTTTATTTGAAATGTTAATATGTGTTATGACTGTATTTTGGTGATGATGTTTTTGAGTGATGATATATAGGATCTTTTTTTTTTGTTTGGGGCGTAAATCGGTTTTGTAATTTTTGCCCTTTTTGACTGTCATTGGATTTTCCTGTCCTCTTGCAAATATCTGGGATGGGTTTAGTACGTATGTTGATTGCATTGAACACAAGTAAAAACAATGTGTTTAGTACTTATGTTCATCAGATTGAACACAAATAGACCAAATATATTGTCTCGCAGTTAGGGTGAAAACAATGAGCAAAGTCCATGTTTACATACTTGAAAGTCAGGAGTTAAATTCTACTTAAAGAAATAGAGGGAGTACTATTTTTTCCCTAGTTTGATTTGTCAAACAATTTAGTGGAGAAATTAGTTGGGCTCCTTGATTAGCTTACATAGTTTATCTTGTATGTGTATATTGCTTAGGGGTTTATATGAAGGTCTTGTTAGCGATGGCTTCTCTATTGTGTGTTAGCCAAATGGGATTACTCACGCTGTCAAATAATCCAAGACTATTGTCTCATATTGTGATGCTTGAAGTTTTTTCAGCTCATTGGATAAGACTTCAGCTGCTCTTGCCTTAATGACTGTAATTTGCAGCTGATTTCTCAGTGAGGCATTTGCTTGCTAGATCTGTAGGGTGCGTGTGAGGATAATAGCCAGAAGGTTCGGGAAATGTTCATCACTTTTTTTGCTTTTTCAGCGTTTAGGACTGTATGATGCGATGTTCGCTGTAAAGTTAAATTTGCATATTTTTTTTACTGTCGACTTTTTTTGGGGATGATGTATAACTAGAAAACAACCTGCTCTACCTTGTGTAGGTGTAATTTCTGATTCTGCTTTGCATTTGATGGGTTGAGAATTGTGTCTTATGTTTTGTGCATTATTAGCATTGATCTCTAAGGTAAAGGCACTACTGAATACACGCATCTACGAAGATCATCATTTGAGACAAGCATGAAGTTATTGTTTGAAATGTTTTCAAAATGTGGAAATATCCCTTTCATCTGTTACATCTGCAAGCTTGCCACTGTATACACCACTCGCAGAATATCACGGGTCAACGTTTATATTGTTCTCGACCTTCTTAAGAATCAATTTTTTAACTTTTAATTGTTTGTGGTATCTCTGGACCTGTGTTTACATGCAAATGCTTTTATGTTTGAAAGGAGTGTGTAAACAAACACCTGCAAGCCATAACTTTATCTATGTTGTTTCTCAGATTGCGTCAGAAGGACTAAAACATCGTGTTTTTGAGGTTTCGTTAGCTGACCTCCAGGGTGATGAAGATCATTCTTACAGGAAGATCCGTCTGAGAGCCGAGGACGTCCAAGGGAAAAATGTTCTGACAAACTTTTGGGTATGATAAGTCAACTTCTTCCCCTTTGCGTGTTTCCCATACATGCACAAGCATAGGGGAGCATTGCTTGTGATTAGCTCATACTGACTTCTCCTTTTGGACATTTTAGGGGATGGATTTTACTACAGATAAGCTGAGGTCGCTGGTGCGGAAATGGCAATCATTGATTGAGGCACATGTTGATGTAAAGACCACCGACAGCTACACACTGAGGATGTTCTGCATTGGCTTCACTAAGAAGCGTGCAAACCAGCAGAAGAGAACCTGCTATGCACAATCTAGTCAGATCCGTCAGGTAAATATTTGACTTGTCGGTTAAGCTTCTAATCCTTTGTTAATGAAGCCCAAACTGAGTACTTAAGCTGCCAAGTTTGGATATGCTCTTTTCTCCTTTTTCACTGTCATGTGAATTTGATGATAGATATCGCTTACTGTGTTTTCTGTTTTGTTAGATCCGCCGGAAGATGCGGGAGATCATGGTTAATCAGGCACAATCTTGCGATCTGAAGGATTTGGTCCAGAAGTTCATTCCTGAGTCTATTGGCAGAGAGATTGAGAAGGCTACTTCAAGCATCTACCCTCTGCAGAACGTGTTCATTAGGAAAGTTAAGATCTTGAAAGCTCCGAAGTTCGATCTTGGCAAGTTGATGGAGGCAAGTTCCTTATATATGCTTCTTGGTTTCTCAATTATAGTTAAATCTGATAACCGTCGTCTTGTTTTCCATCCGAAATTACCGATTCATCACTTGAACCAAGCTGCTTTATTTTCTGGGAAGAAGTGTTTTTTGACCCTTGATTTGGGTGTTGTACAGGTGCATGGCGATTATTCGGAAGATATTGGTGTGAAGGTGGACAGGCCTGCTGAGGAGCCGGCTGCTGAACCAACCGAAATTGTTGGAGCCTAAAAGAGAGAGTTCTGCAGTTCATTTTTGGCAGTATCGTTGTTTGTCGTCCCATGATTTCCTTGAATGAGACTATAGAAATGTAAGGTCGTATTCTTGGTTTGTTTAAAAGCTCTAGAGGTGGATTTTGCCTTGCAGGGAACGCCGCTTTTTATCTCGAGTATTTGATGTTTTTCATCTGGAACTCGTTTTTATGTTATAGGACGATATTTTATTACAACCATTCTCGTCTCTAGAATTGTTTTCATTGGAAGCTTGATTTTTGGTTTTCAAGGAGGTTGACATGAGCATCGCCAAAGCTTGGGCAGTAGAAAAGTAACACTGGAGTTTCCTTTTTTAGCTGTTTCAGGAATGTTGTTCATTTTACGAAATTTGGATTGCATTTTTTGACACTTTAGCTTTTATCCTTATGCGCACACAGCAAAAAGGTGGAACACCATTTCTTACTTCGCTTTTCCGGCGGTGAGCTTGCCGCCTCCTGTTGGCGGCTGCCTCTTTCAACCACCATTGTTGTCTGCCCTCTTTCAACCACCATTGTTGTCTGCCCTCTTTCAACCACCATCTCCAATGGAGATGACGGTGAATTTGAAAAGTTATATCAAAAGATAGATTTGTTTGCCTTCTAATTATCTTTGGGTGACAAGTAATTTTCTTTCATATTGACAAATCTGTATGGAGTAACTACTGGATTTTAGTTATTGATTTTTTTTTTTGGGTTAATAAGAGAGTGACATAAATTAATAGTCAAGTACTTAAACTATATTCCTTACTAGCCATCCATGACATCTCCATGGCTTACAAATACACACAATAGTAATAGCAAACCTATATTATTTACATTTGCCTAAACAAAAACAGGTAGAAATAAATAACTAGACGGACAAAAAGGTTTTATTTATCTGGTCATTGGTTCTTGTAATTGGGCTTTGCACACAGACTTTGATAAGATCGTAGTGCTCCCACCTAAGGTAGAGGAAAAGGTAAAGCTCACCCGCTCATGCTCTTGATGCTGAACCTATTACAGTAAGGCCAATGCACCATCCAGTCAGTGTGGTGGCGCTGTCATGCTATGTATACCAAAAGAGTTGAAGTTTGGTAAAATAGAGCAAAGTCATACATGATCGATGCCATCATGTCTAGTATGTTGGTAGAGTCAGACAACTATGAAAGAAGAAATTTAGAATTTGTTAGTATAGTTATGTGTTTAAATTGATTTGTGATAGCCAGATTGCAGCTAATAATAAACCCCGTCAATAAGCTGAGTAAATATGTGACGAAGGAAAAGAGATCGCTGTTGCACCACATCTGTGTCAAAGTAAATGATACCAAGTCCAGCTATAAGTGTAGGTATGTCTATGGAAATATGGATACCCAGGAAATAGTTGATAGGGCTAGTGCATTGACAGGGTGCTTGTGTGAGGATGATGCCTTTCATCCATGCAATTAGCCACTCAGTAATGGAACAATGGATGTTGTCGGTTTGAATTCCAATCGGCAGACGATACCAAATGGGTCCAACAGAAGGACATCTAAGGAAAAGATGGACACTAGTCTCTGGGGCATCATCGCAAAGGGGGCATTAGTCCGATTGATCGATAAACGAGAGAGTGGTGTGAAGGGAAAGACAGTCCTAGAAAAACTGCCAAGTGAGAAAGAGCATCTTGGACGGAAGTGGTACTTTCCAAAGATTTGTCCATTCATATGGTGTGTGGCTCAACGAACTAAAATGATGGACTCTATCACTTAGTAGTTCAGAATACCGATCCTGATATAACGTGCGGTAGGCAGATGCTACCGTGAATTCCCCATCAGTCGTGTGACCCCAAACTTTAAGACCCTCAAATGCATAAGTAGAGATGTAGATGGTTACAATTTTCCGACTGATCAGATGCTCTATTTCAATCCCCATTGTTGATGAGGTCGCTTACTTTGGCAATGGATAAGTCTCGACATCAAGCACTATCTAGATTTGAGGATTGAACGTTTGAAATCCAATTATCTTGCCAGATAGGAATTTGAGATCCCAATCCTATTTGCCATTGGAGGCCTTGAAGTTGAACAGTGCGCTCTGTTAAAATGCTATGCCAACCCCATGAAAAGTTCCCCCCAGTCTTAGAATTGAAATTTATTTTTTGGGTATAGTATTTGCCCCATAGAACTCGAGTGACAAGATCTTGTGGTGCCCGGACTAATCTCCAACTATATTTAGCTAGTAATACTCGGTTAAAAAGACATGGATTTTTAAAATTGAGACCTCCAATGCTTTTCGCACCACACAAGGCAAACCGATTGATCCAGTGTATACTTCTTCGCTTTTCATCTCCGGACCACCAAAAAGATAGATGTAATTTCCTTACATACAACTTTAGGAAAAAAACGTACATGCATGTAGTAGATTAGTACTGAGGAAAGTATCGATACAACCAAGGTTGCCCTTCCGGCTTTATTGAGAAGACAACCTTTCTATCCTACACATCGTGCTTGAATTTGTGTATGATTATTGATTGAATCTGGATCTGATTCGATATTATATCAAAGCTCTTTTCATCTCTGATGTAAGGGATAAGTTGAATACATAAACAACGAAGTTGGATTTTGATCACTTAGTAGTCCAGAATACCGATCCTGATATAACATGCGGTAGGCAGATGCTACCGTGAATTCCCCATTAGCCGTGTGACCCCAAACTTTAAGACCCTCAAATGTATAAGTAGAGATGTAGATGGTTACAATTTTCCGACTGATCAGAAAACAGTTCAAACAACAATGCTCTATTTCAATCCCCATTGTTGATGAGGTCGCTTACTTTGGCAATGGATAAGTCTCGACATCAAGCACTATCCAGACTTGAGGATTGAACGTTTGAAATCCAATTATCTTGCCAGATAGGAATTTGAGATCCCGATCCTACTTGCCATCGGAGGCCTTGAAGTAGAACAGTGCACCCTGTTAAAATGCTATGCCAACCCCATGAAAAGTCCCCCCCAGTCTTAGAATTGAAATTTATTTTTCAGGTATAGTATTTGCCCCATAGAACTCGAGTGACAAGATCTTGTGGTGCCCGGACTAATCTCCCATTATATTTAGCTAGTAATACTCGGTTAAAAAGACATGGATTTTTAAAATTGAGACCTCCAATGCTTTTCGCACCACACAAGGCAAACCGACTGATCCAGTGTATACTTCTTCGCTTTTCATCTCCGGACTACCAAAAATTGCTAAGGATAGATGTAATTTCCTCACATACAGCTTTAGGTAAAAAAAACGTACCTGCATGTAGTAGATTAGTATTGAGGAAAGTATCGATACAACCAAGGTTGCCCTTCCGGCTTTATTGAGAAGACAACCTTTCCATCCTACACATCGTGCTTGAATTTGTGTATGATTATTGATTGAATCTGGATCTGGTTCGATATTATATCAAAGCTCTTTTCATCTCTGATCTAAGGGATAAGTTGAATACATAAACAACGAAGTTGGATTCTGATTATTGTCTTAGATATGTGTCTACCTAAGTTACCGATTGTTTTTTAAACTTGAAAAGAGAAAACGGCGATGACGGGAAATTCTTTTTGTCGCATATAGTTGACGTTACACCAAGACCATAAAGGATGCTGGATTTGTTAAACAAAAATGAACATGAATTTCGTCATGTCAAAGAAGAGTTTGCCTTTCATACACCTTGTATATAAATTGGAAAAGATTGGGGGGTTTCTAAATGAGCCGAGCTACCCAAGCTCAATTAATATTCAACTCCCAAATACATGTCGGCAGTGTTTCAGTAGTCACCCCTCGCTTGTGAGGCTTGACGAGCTTTGCTTAGTCGAGTAATCGACGAGTCGAAGAATAAAGTTAAAAGGAGATTAGCATCTTGAGCTCATGTAGTTAGCTGGCTCTTTGAGCCAATCCAATCTTGAGAACTCTTTACAAGCCGAGCTTAACTCGATGTCACTTCGAGTTCGAGCCTATCCCCTTGACAGTATCAAGCAGCCTACTCGGCCGACTACAAGTAATGCCTCTCTCAAAAAGGGTAATCAGAGTAAGTATTTATAGTTCCTTCTAAGAGGGTATTATAAGGCCAATTAGAAATTATCACACATCCGATATGAGATATCACAATAAGCTTAAAGTCGACTCATTCAACGTAGGAAGTAGAATATCAAGTCATGTACCTTATGAAATCACACATCTACAATTTTCGACACTTCAGAGTAGATCTGAAGGAAGCAGCTTATTCAAATTAGGATGCATACAGTTTCTCTAAGTAAACAAGGCATCTAATTACTCCAAGAAATGATCCTGTTCAACATAATACAAGGAACATTCAAGGAAGGATGACTAGCAGCCAGTTAAAAACTAACTCATAGTAATCTGGTTACTGCCTCCATTCTTCGAAGGCTTGAAACACCCACAAAGGCCACCTTTCTTTCGCTTTACACTATTTCTCCTGCCACTGTAGATGAAGTCCTTCAGGATAATGCTCGTTCTGCTCCTCGTCCGCAAAAACCCGCTTTTCCCTTTGCTTTGCTTCTCCTCCTCCAGTTTCAGCAAGACATACTGGATTTTCTGGATCTCCAACAGCAACCGCCCGATCTTTTCAGACTCTTTCCGTGCCTGTTCTGAAACTCTCTTCCTTTGGACACTCACAGCCTCTTCCAACTCCTTAGAAACCTTCCTGTCTGAACGAGACGGACTGTCTTCGATGTTTTTGATCAGCTGACCATTCAAATAGGCCAGCTGTACGTAAGTCTCCTGAGCCTCTTGTAGCTGTTCCTTCAACGTTTCGAAATCAACATTCTTGGCCATTTTGCTCTTCTTGTTCCTCTCTAGTTTCCTGCTCAGGTCCTGCACGGTCTCCTGAAGAGATGCCAACTTTTGAGCATCGGAAGCCAGTCTCTCCAAGATTTTCCCCTTATTCACTCCATGAGTATGCACGTTAATATTCGCGGGCACCTTTAACTTATCAAAGCCCAGCTCCATCTCCACTTGATGGTACACAATATCAACCTCTTGTGGTTCATATGCTTGCTTTGGTAACTTCTTAACAGTTTGACCAATGTTCCGGTCCTCCTCAGCAGCTTCCCATAGCCCAAGTGTTTCATCACGTGCCCTTGCACTTCCTCTTCTGCTTATTGCATGCTCGCATCCATCTGAGCCTTGATCAAGGGGAATATCCTTCATCAAAATCCCATTCCTAACTTCAGAAATTTTCCGCCTGCGTTTTGGTGAACTAAGATCATCGCTGAGCTCGTACCTCCTGGACCCTCTCCCTCCCTTTTGTTTGTCGTGTTCTCGGATCGAGTTGCATTTCAGTTTCAACTCTCCAATCTCTCTCATTGCAGCTTCTACTTTGATTTTGGAGATTAAGCTTTCCTGCCTCTCAAGCCTGTTAATCTCTTCCACCATTACCTTTTCAACTGCTTTAATTCTGGTCTGCAACTCCTGCAAGTCAGAGATTCCAGTCGGTAGAAGAGAATATTGGTCTTCCGTCTGTTCTTGACAGCTTTTTTCAAGGGAATAAACTTCCACTTCTGCATCCTGGAAAAATATGCACGTAATAGTAAGAATTGAAGATTCAGTGACATTTTTACAGCATTCAACACCCAACTATCACTAAAAGCTAGATGATCAGTGTATTGTGATTGTGATAAAAGAATCTAAGTTTCAGTGACTTTTTTTTTGGTATCCGCATGTTATATCCAACTATCAGTAAGGGATAGAAAACTCAAAAGCAACTATGGCATGATGTGCTCTGCTTCCTTGAGTTCCATTTTTATGCTAACTAAGAAAGATTCCAGATGAATCTTAATCTCTACCCCGCATTAACTACTAATTGAGATAACAGAAAGCAGTCTTTAGAAAACAATCTCCCTCAGCACTTAAAAAGTAAATTTGGATGCAAGCACCAAAACGGTAATAGACTAATAGTATATAGGAACATTATCACTCACTGAAACCCTTCACAAATGACAAGGAACCATATGTTTAGCTAGCACAGAAAGAAGTAACTGTCACAGGAGTAAATATTCTTCTTTTATAACGCTAGCGACGGAAAATGGTGTATTTCATGTCAGTTGGATTACCAGATGTCCCCATGAGCACTAAAATTTTGAACTAACGTATAAAAGTTCATGCTCACCCAATTTCCTTAAGGGTAATAGATAGATATCTAAATGACCTCAAATCTTTGCTAGCAATTCAGGTTTAGTAAAGAGAATTCTGTATTTCTCTAATGGTAAAGCAATTTATCTAGTTTCACAGAATAAGGAGCCTTACTTGTGTTTTCTGATAGTCAGCTACAGTAACCCGTGTCCACGAGAGGGTATTGCGCTCAAGAGACGCTATGTTATCTCTTAGAGAACCTATGACAGGAGCATATGCAAGTAACTGGGTCTTGAATCCTTTAATTTCATTCTCCAATGAGCCGACTCTTTCCTTCATCTGTTGAATCTCCTGAGTTTTTGAAGCATTTTCATCTTCAAGAGACTCACAAACTCCTTGAAGTTCGTGAACCTTATCTTCAAACAAAACTTCATGAATGGACGAGATTTGAAGATCAAAGTAGAATGTTGTGGCCTCAGACTCCCACAGTTCAAACTCATTGCTTCTCTCTTGCAGCTCTGAACTCAAATTCTCCTCTCTGATTCTTCGCTCCTCAATTTCTTCATGTAACATAATCACTTCAGAGTCCAGCTTTCTGTTTACTTCACGAAGGCATTTGATTTCATCCTTTTGATTCGTATTATCTTCAGATAGTTTTACAATGTTCCTCTCTAGCCTTTCCTGTATCACTTCTGATTCTTCGCACTCACTCTTCAGTCCCTTCAAAGTTGTGCACAATTTTGAGTTCGAGTTGTGTGACGTTTTAAGCTTCTGTTCTACGTCAGTAATCTCCAATTCTCTCTGGCTCAGGGAATCCTTTAAACTTGATATTTCCTGCTTCAGTCTATCACTTGAAGTTTTGACCCCTGACAGCTCCATCTCCAACCTCTCTAATGAATCTTTCAGAACTAAGTTTTCTCTTTCTTTAATGTTGAATTTCTCCCTCAGCATGATAACCTCATTTTCAAGGTTGTGGTGAACTGCATGAACATTGTTTAGATCTTCACAGAGTAATTTTAGCTCTTCAGCTTTCTCAGTCCCAAAGCTCTTAAAAATTGTGGAAAGGTTACCAAGAGCTAATGTTTCTAGTGCAAGAACATTATTTTCTTCTTCAACCACATGCTTTTCCTCCTTCAGGTTTGAGAATTTTTTCAAAAAGGATCTGTTTTCTTCAAGCAGTTGGGAGTATTTTTTCTGTAGTTCAAGGTAAGCCTTTTGCAAATCATCCTGCTTCACATAGAGGCTTTCAACTTCAGCCTCAAGTAAGTCAGCATGCTGGTCTCCCTCGCTCACCTCCAATCTCAATTGCCTGTTGGTCTCAAGAAGTTCAGACTTCTCGTCTATTACCTGCACAAGCTTCTCTTTCATAAGATTGAACGTCTTCTCCAGATTCTTTCTTTCCAACTCATGATCAAGTCCCTCAAGTTTCATTTGCTCGAGCAGAGCTACGAGAACAGAGTTCTCAACCAACAGCAGCTGCTGATCATCCTTGTATTTCAAGAGAGAACACTTCATATTTTTTATGTTCCCTAAGATGTCATGCATAGAGATTTGCTCATTTAGATTTTTATCTTCAGACTGTCCAATTTCAAGAGCCCTAAAAACTTGATATATCCCCAACCTCAGCTCTTCGATTTCAACTAATAATAGTTCTGCTTCGACCTGTTGCTCAAGATTTTCGCTCTCCAGCTCTGCAATTAGTTTGTCACTCAGTTTAGATTCCTCAACATATTTCTGCTGCTCGTTCAGTAGATAGTAGTTTTTTTCTTCCATGTCTTGAATAAATTTCTGCAGGATGAATATCTCAAACTGGGCAATCACAGCTTTGTCAAGTTCCTCTTGAAAATTTTGTTTACTGCAAACACTTTCTTCTTGCAGCAGATGAATATGGTTTTCCAGACTAGCGAACTGGGTTTCGCTCCACAGTGTAAAACTTGTTCGCTCTTGTCTTTCCACTCCTAGAGAAACTCTTAGTTCTTCTATCTCGGAGTGTGTGTGTTCATTTTCCCTCTCTAGCCCAGCATATTTTGCTTCAAATTGTGTAAATCTCTTTTCCAGGCTTTCTAGTTTCCGTTCAACATTTTCTAACTGAACAACGAGAGTGCTTCTTTCAGTGAGTAGATTTGACTTCTCAGTATCAAGCAATTGGCAGAGACTCTCCAAGCTCTTAGACTTTACCCTCAAGTCGTCAAGCTCAACAATTGCACTGGAGAGGGAACTCTCAAGAGTAGTATTTTTCTCCAGGAGCTTCCGCATATTCTCTGTAACAATTTGCAATTGGGACAGAATGATGGCTTTCTCAGTACCAAGCGCGGATTTTTCTCCGTGAAGAGCCTGGCAAGACTCTTGCAATGCCCTGACCGTCTGTCGTGATCCTTCCAACTCTCCATTAACATCAAACAAGGATTTTTGCAGAGCAGCATTCTTCTCATGAATTTCTTCAATGGCCTTTACGTTCTCTAAGAGCACTTCTTTCTCATCTCTTTCTTTCTCGCAGATCTGTCTCAGCCTTAAGTTCTCATCCTGCAAGCCCTTCACAGATGATCCGAAGCTTTCTGGGTCCAAACCTACCAACTTCACTTGCTCCACTAATGCCTGGTAGCTCCTGTTCAAGCCCGTGATTTCCTCTTTCAAACGAAAAATTTCTTGCTGGAGGGCACTGCTTTGGTCCATTTGTAGTGTAACCTGCTCTTCGAGTCTTTCCCTCATCTTCCTCAAGTTAGGTATTTCATTTTGCAGATCCCTCATCGTAATGGCCAAAGATGAATTTTGTTCATTCAAGCTGTGATTTTCAACCTTGACCTGCCGGATTTCTTCCTCCAAATCATGTTTGCATTTCTCCAAGCCCTTAAATGTATGAAGCCCGTTTTGAAGCTCCAACGTAAGAGCTCTCTGCTCTTCTTGAGATTGAAAATGCATGTTTTGCAAAGTCTGAAGACTGGCTTCAACTTGAGCATAACGCATGCGCTCATCCTGTACGAAAGTCTGAAGTTTCTCCAACTCCTTGTGCTTCTCAGCAAGTTCTTGATCTTTCGATGATATCTTCTTAGCCAAATTAGCCGCCTCTAGCTGCAGAGATTGATTTGACATCTCCAACAGAACACATTTTCCTTCAGCAGTCTTTAGTTTTGAAGCTCCTATCAGAACTTCACTAGTAAGGCGTTTGACATCTTCTTCGGCACAAGAAATTTCATCCTCTAGCTTAGTTATTTTCTCCAAGCAACACTCATACTGGAGTGCAACAGTTTCTTTCTCTTCACTCATTCCAGCAAGAGCTTTTTTAAGTCTGTCAACTTCTCTTTCAGCTCTATCAGCCCTCTCACTAAGCAGGCTGGCGTCCTCTTTAGCAATTGAGATTTTTCTCTCCAAATAGGATGTCGTCTCCAGACTATGATTGTACTGCAGGAGAGCTGCTTCCTTTTCAGACTGCAATCTAGAAAGTTCGTCCCTTAGATATTGAGCTTCCGCTTCTGCATTGATTGCTTGCTTGTTTAGTCCTTTCGCATCCTCTTGTGCTTGTGAAATCATACGCTCCAGATTAGAAATCCTTTCCAAATACTCCTTTTGTTTAACAAAACCAGCATCCTTTTCAGCCTCTAACTCGACAAAGGTTTCTTTCAATACGTCAACTTCCATTTGAGCTTTGCTTGCTTGTTCATTTAGCCTTCTAGCTTCCCTCTGTGAGCAATTAAGTTCCCCTTCTAGAGTGGATAACTTCTCTAGACTCCGCTGATAACGAAGGAGGACAGCTTCCTTTTCAGTTTGCATATCGACAAGAGTGCTCTTTAAGTTTTGTATCTGGCCTTCAGCTTTACCGGCACGCTCTGACTCAGATATGACCTTGGCCTTGAGGTTCTGGTTCTCATCTGATAACTGGGAGACTTCCTCATTCAAACTTTTGTCAGTGTTCAAATTTCGTGGCTCTCCTGCCACGAGCATTTGCTTCAAACCCCTTTTGCTAATTCCAGCATCAGATTCAACTGAATAAGACCCAGTTTGCAAGTCATCCGGGTTGAGGGCACGACTCGGATGTGGCATTTCTGGAGTGTGAGGTCCTGTGCCATGGGATGAACATTCCGAAGACAAATCTTCAGTCAATACAAAAGGTTCCTGGTTGGGAAATGCTGCTGCCATTGTTCGATGGGCGTGACGGAGCTCCCCTGTTGCATGATCATACCTTTCAGCTAATGCACGGTAAGCTCGATAAAACTCCTCAACCAATCTCATGAGCTCAGGCCGTTTCTTGTAATACATTTCAGCCCTTCTGGCAAAGGAATCTGCATCTTCTTCAATAAGCTTGATCATCGTTTTTACTTTGGCATCCATATCTATTACAACACAGATGAAAAATGTTTTTATTTCCTGCCTATAAACTCACGAATGCAGGGAATAGATGGTCTATCTCAGAGAACTTATGGAACTAGTTCCCAACTACGAAGGAGGCCAATAATAACTGTTTAATCCAAATCAACACACAAAAGCATCATGTAAACCTTAGTACTCTTCTTTAGGTTGTTATGAAGTAACCAAGATGGGTACATTATGTACATTGACTTCATCGTGAACACATCATAGCCCAAGAACATATTCAGTCAGAAATTTATGTATTGCATGTGTAAAGATGTTGGCAACTTCTAGCTCAAGTTCGTATTCTCGGGTTATGTAAAAACCACTGCAATCTTCAAACTGCATACCACCTAGTCGAGTAAATAAGATATTTTACAAGCTAGTGTTCTCCTCAAACTAGAGCTTTCAATTCAGGATACTTCCTCTCAAAGTGCAAATGTCATTGCCACAAAAATGGAATATGAAGCCAAACATTCAGCATTCCATAGCCCGTGTCCTTTAAGTGAGATACCTTTTTTCTTTTGGTTATATAACCAAAAGTCAGATTAGATACCTAAATACAAACTCCAAAATTTCATGATGTTATCTTTTGATAGGTGCCATGAGGTTCCACATTTGATTGAACTTTACCTTCCTTTTGATCCATTCCAAAATGCGTCATCCAGCCAAGACATTGTGCACATTGCAGGTACTTAATGGTATTAGGAACCACTTAGGATCTCAACATATTTCTTCCTTCGAATAGTTATGTCCGGGTGGTGGTTCTAGATACCGCTGGTGGAAGAAGGTGTGGTTGTCGGTAGGGCTGTAGGGGGTGGTTGAGGGTACGGGTAGTGGCTTGGTTGGGGTGGTGGAAGACAGTGGTGGCTCGACAGGGGTGGTGGTTGAAGACTGTGATTGATGGCGGCAAGAGACTCGTCGCAGTTTTCTGCCTTTCCAGTAGTGGCTCTAATGTGCATCACTTAATGGAGTCGACCTGTTGGAGGTGGTCCCTACTCCCTAGTTTTGATTTCTCAGAGAAGTTTGATTCCACAATGGTCATGGTTGAAGATCCATGCTTGTTATAATTCAGATGCTGTAGAGCTTCAAATTTCCTATATCTAAACTTGGGAAAAAGAGGACAAGAAAAAAATCGGGTTCAAGTAGCCATTGGCTTAGGCTTTTTAGCAACATAGTGGGTTCTTGAATTCTATCAAACCAACTCAATCCCCACCCCCTTCCCCACCTTCTCTCTTCCACCCAACCAAGTTATCAACAATGTCCTGTGGTCTAATTGAATATGAATTCAGATGTAGTTGGATGGTTGATAAGCATTTCTGTAGCTGAAGCCAAAGATGAATATCTTTGGGTCATGCTCACTTGAGTTGGATTGGAATCTAGCTAGGTTTATAATCAACCCAGAAAAATAGAACAAATGAGTGCATAAGAGGAGAGATTTCTGATACGCTGTATTGAATGTTATAGTGTTCTCGAAACATTTGATTATACCCTTACATAAGATTTTTTTTCCAATTTTTAAACCACATTGAGCATAAGGAAGTTAGGGAAATAAACCAGGGTAGCTTTTGCTTGGAACCACATGCATTGACCAATGTTCAAGGACTATCACCTATCATGAGTGAAAACACTAGCTGCTTAAAAAGGTTATCGCGAACTCTGCAACAGAACAGCATTGAGATGGCAATTCTTTGCAGGAGGACACAATACCGAAGAAGCAACACAACATTAAGTGTGAAAGTGTAGGGCCTTTCTCAGAAAGACAGAATTTTAAGCGTTACAACCTATACGCTAGCTTCTATTCTTCCAACCATTTGAAAAATAAGATCTAGTATCCCATTCTTTACCGCATAGATGGTCGGTTATCACTGTTATTAGAGTTTTTTCGCGATCAAGTGTTCACCAGACTTTTAAGTTCTTTGTACTAGAACCTATGCAGAGTTTGACAATCTCCAGTCCTGGTAGAAAACCTTACTACTCTTCCTTCCCCCACTATGATAATTAAAGTGGTTGCAATGACTTCCACAAAGCAAGTAAACTGCTGGTGGTTCCTGTGCTTCTGGGCACGTGGATCCTTCATAGGGATGTTGATCTAAAGCAAGTCGCTCGACGCTCATGCAAGATAGACTCTGGAAATGGGACTAGATCTGCATACAGATATAACAAGTTACTTAGCGGCCACTAAATGGTGGCAGGCAGAGCCTTACACGAGCTCTTGCAAGTGTATTACCAAACAAAGTCTGTTAGGGATGGTGGTGGAAGGATTCTAGCAGTCAAGGATGAGCTTGCACTCTCTCCGCCCACTTCATTCCTACCGTCTCGTTTGGTGTGAAGTTCCTATCACCTTGAATTAATTAATGGCAGATTAAATCCGTCTACCCGTTCGACCGAAGGGTAATCTTAATCTGTTGAAGGGCAAGTAATTCCTTTCACTTCTAACTGACCACTACCATCCTGTCGACGGCGAGTCATTTCCTTCACTAACTGACCACTAACAACCTGTCGACAGGTGAGTCAACCCCTTCACTTCTAATTGACCACTACCAAGGAAAGTAGCCGGAGACTAACCAAATTTACTGAACGAATTCCTTCAGCCATGCAACACCTTGTAGATTTGAGGATCATGATCCCACCAAGGCTTTCACTTTATTGGATATGAGAGTATGAAGTGGTTCTAGCTCCTGCATGGTGACTTAAACCTGATCACCGGAAACTTCTTTTCTGAGTTCCCCACTCTAAAAAGCAACTCTCATACACTCTCATAGCTCCTGCATGGTGCCCGTTTCATTTAGCTTATGGCTCGATAGCCAAGACCTTCACTAGTCTTATTTGGGAATGCTTTTAGGCTTTGGACTCAAAGGGTAAAAGTTGACATGCTCCATCTGCAAAAGCAGATTAAGAGAGAAAACTGTTGACATCTTTGATAGCTCCTGCATGGTGCCCATTTCATTTAGCTTATGGCTCGATAGCCAAGACCTTCACTAGGCTTTTTTGGGAATGCTTTTAGGATTTGGACTCGGAGGGAAAAAGTTGACATGCTCCATCTGCAAAAGCAGAATAAGAGAGAAAACTATTGACATCTTTGATAGGCCTTACTAAAATTATATACAGATACTGACATCTTTGATAGGTATCTTTCTGCAAGGAGAACATTTCTAAGATCTTAAAAGTGGTTCAGCTTTGCTGTGCTTGAGTTCTATGCACGGACATTTTGTTTTGTTCACTGCAAGCTTTGGCAGACATACAGCTGGGGCAAATACACCTAGGCATAACGGTTTGGGTTCTAAATTCTTCTCCTTTCCATACGAACAATTTTATTGGTTTCATCTCCTTCAATCCTAAAGCTTAACTTACAGCAGACACTAATTTGGGCAGGAGCATGTATTAAAACTGTTATCTAAAGGTAAAGAGATCTTATCCGAGCAAAAACAAAGAGAACAACCAGGAGCGCAGCATTTTCAGTTCTAATTGATGAGCTGTTTCCTTTAAGGCTTTACCATGTACTACGATCCTGTTACTTATCAGATTATTTCTAAGAGAACACAAGACAAACGAGAATGCATATAACAAATGTAAGCCAAAGCTATCATCCATTTTGAAGCCAAGGAGGAAATTCACCTGTCAGATTTTCTTGAAGCCATTTTGAGTTCTTTGGGCTATTGTGGCTGTCCCACCACCAAGAATACAAGCGCCTGGACTCTGAATGCGAGAAAGTAGCCATGATTCCAGCAAAGAACAAAACTACAACTGTTTTTCTACCTCGCAAAAGCCGTGACCTTATTATTGTAATATGAACCAGGTTCGGGATCCTGTTCTCTCTCGAAGTCGAAAATTTCAAGCATCAACCATGGAAAACGCTTTGCAGTGTAGCTCTTGCTTATTGCACCTACTAACCAATAAAAATCATAGTTCCAAGCAAAGGTAAGAAACTCTTTCTTCAGAACAATAAACGATTTATATCAGCTTCCTAAAGATATAGCAAGTAAATTGTAAAGCCCCAACATACATTGCACATAACTTCCTCGGATTGAGCAAATGTCAGCAGCAGCTATACAGCACAACAATGATCCTTGAACATGTAGAAAATAACACCAACTCTGATCAGCAAGAGAAGGGAAAGAAAAAAGATATCAGATCTTTAACCTCACACAGTACAAATGCATGTGCCAGAGGCTGCAAAAATCCAGGAACTTAATCAACTTATAATGCATAATAACAAGTAAAATCTGGTAAATGTGACAAACAAAATCATGTGGCAAGCATACCTTGTTAATCCCAAGAAACCCCAGAAACGTAGTCAAATTACCTGATAAAAAAGACACACATCAAAACAACCATTAAAATTTCAATTCTCAAAACCATTACTATCTACATTAGGTAGTACCCATCAATCAAAAACAACCAAATGGGTCTCAACAAAACTGAAAGAGACGACATCTTTACAAGATTTGAAGATCAATACCGTACCATAGAACAATGAAATCTAACAGCAAGATTCTCATTAACAGCTGTGATTGTACGAAAACCCACCCAGCTGCATTTCTTCCCTTTTACCCCATTCTTCTCTCTCCAAATGTTCTTCCTTTCTCACTCTCTAATGGGGTCATTTAACACCATTTTGTTTCTTGGATTTCGGTACAGTGTCAGTGTGACAAACTGTAAAAAAGAAGAGAAAGTGTGCGAAAAAGTGAAGGACTCTGCCTTTCTAATTACTTTTGAATTACTTTCAACTATACTATATTACTAATGGACAACGGAAGATTTAGAAAATCTAAAGAACAGTACAGAGATTGCTCTAATTTTCAGTTACGGTGTAATTAATTGGGATTAGGAAGACGAACATCACGCTTTAAGACTTTGCTGTCTTTTGTCGTTACCAAATTACATTATAAAACCAAAAAGTTGTTCCAGAAGGGAGACTAAAATGACGAAACAGCCCTTAGTACTTGTACATGTCTTTCTCTTGTCTTAGAAGTGTTCTACATTAAAAATCAAAAAATGACCTACTCCAACTATCACATATATAATGCATAGAATTGATTTTTAAAAGTAAATTTTAAATTGAAATAAAATTATGATTGGTGCGGGTTTTATCCCTGCATTATTTTTTTTAACAGCTATGTCCTTATACTTTACAACGTTAGTCCCATTAGTCTTTCTGTCCTAAAAAATTGATCATTATGTTTACATTTCTTACACTTTTTTTTATTCTATTTCTCTCTCTCCACATTTAATCATCCATCAACTTATTTTCTCTCCACTTTCGTCCCTCTCTCTCTTGTGATAGAATGAAAAACTCATAAACTGTAACTCATATTCTAAATAAGCGTACAAGTCGAACACGATCAATTAATTAGGGACGTGAGAATATTTGTTTAGCAGATTCGGTTCTTATACAGTTATACTTTACAAACTTAACCCATTAGTCCTTTTGTTTCCATTGAAAAATAAAAAAGCCTTACCTTACATGTGCTCTCCTCATGGTTAAATATGCAAATTGAAACCTCTATTATTGTTCTTAGAGTAAAAAGAAGAGAACTTGTAATTCTACTATAGACAAACAAGTTCAAATGTGAATTCCTCTTCGCTTGCCGACCCCAAACGAATTAATATTGATCAATACTTCGCCTTTTGTCTTGTATTCATTTTCATCATTTCACATTTTTCTCCAGCCAAGTAAGCTCTACGAGAACTATACAAGTTGTATAAGTTTTTCGGATTCATTAGTCAATGATGTTTTTGTCATTCTTTTATCGATAATTATATCACAAATATAATCCTTGAACTGATAGCAGAGCTGTTTGCGAAACAAATTTACTTGCTTATGCTATTCACTCAAGAAAATGTCAAAATTATCATACATACGTAGCTAAATTGAGCCTTAAACAAATGACCAGTAAGAAACTAACCCCCCCCCCCCCCCTCTTTTTTTTTCAACATGATAATCAGTGTTGCTGCCCTGCTCAACCACCACAAGCACAGACGCAATGGCAATAGCCCTCTTGGAAACTTTTTTGGGGTTTATCAGAAGCCCCTGATTGTGAAATAGTCCTGCTATTAAAAAAAAAGTTTTATTAAAATTATTGACTAAAAATTACGTGGCAAATTCTAGTTTATGCAATAAGGTGAATGGAGTCCGGTACAAAGCATACATGGGTGATAATCTGTCACATTATTTAAGAGTCAAAATCTAAAGTTAAATCAATATCATATACTAGTACTTAAAGCTCTTTGGATAGAACTTCACATGCAGTTTGCTTTGCAGTTTGCTTTATGGCCTATGTAAACTGCTTTGTAGTTAGTAGGTGAGGCATTCACAATCATATTATGATGATAATATTTTATACAGTTGCTTACTAGACCATATTGCTTCAAAATTTCATACAGTTGCTTACTATAGGTTTGCGTATGGTTTTGTAGTAATTTTGTATCCCAAGGTTGTTACTTGAGCTTAACTTTGTTGTGAACACGAGCTGAGTTCATCTTGTTTACGAAAGCGAGTCGAAGCATAACATCTTGTTATTAGCGAACATGAGCATCAAAGAAGCTGAGCTCGTATAAGCCCGAGCCAAGCACTAGATGCCCTCAACTTAAACAAGCCAAAACATAGGTAAACAAGATGAAATCTCAGGCTCCATACTTGATTTATTTTTCGATTTTTTATTGCAAACGACGTCTTCAACAATGTTTTCCAATTTACGATGTAGAGAGGTGGGAGCTAACTTTTTTAGTATACTTTCAACGCTAATTGCAATGCAAACAACAATATTACCAGAAATTAAAGTTTCGTAAAAAGTTTATTCAACAAAAACTTACTAATAAACATGTGTTTGAAAAGTGGGAAATATTTTTAATTGCATCATGAAAATAAATTTAAGCTTTTGGTGAGATTAATGTGAACCCCATTTAAGTCCCACCATCATCTCACAATGATAGCGCCAACAGTGGACTAAAGTCTATAATTTTGCTTATAATTCCCTAAGCATTTTGTAAAGCTAAGTGCCATTATCATATACATGCCAACTTTTTCGCTTTGGCTCTCAGTTCTGTCACGCAAAATTATGACTTAGGTTACGATATCTCATAGACCATAGGGTCGATTAATATTTTCTACGTACAAGGGATTTTATACTTCTTAAAGATTACTTTCTTGATTTTAATGATTGTACAATACTTTCTTGGCGTTTTATAAGGATAAATATGACTAGCAATTAGATTACGACTGAATATGAGCTTGTGCCCGTTTCCTGCGTGGCAAGACTAGAGCTTGCCGGAATATTACGGTAACCCTGATACTAGGATTACAATCAAATTTTGAGAAGGAGTTGACCAGAACGTAATCTAATTGCTAGTCATATTTATCCTTCATTTGTCAATCACACACAAACACAAACACAACCGTTTTCTTGTTTTTTCATAGTTTTCTCCTATAGATGTGCTGACCTAAACATCGGAGAGTTTCCAGTTGTACCCCCACTGTCGGTCACTCTTTCCTATTTTGCAGGTCATAATTCTCACTGCCGATCACCCAATCTGTCTTACAGGTCATAATTCCCGATCAATTTTCTAGCAGTAATATTTTGCTTGCTCCTTTACACTACGAGGGTCAAGAGGAAAACTTATAAAGACAAAAACGAAAAATGATTGCAAATGAAAGGTGGCGTGAGGAAGAAACATATATTCTATGAGGAATCAATTCACTGCTAAAATTATGTGACCCTCACAATGATACTCCCTATATGATAAATGTGCTCCACTCTGCATTATTAGAACTTGTTTCTTGCGCTATTCTGTGTAATCTAAGAATGGAACTCGAATTTTTTTTGTTTTTTTTTGGACTGCATTCTTCATTTATCAGTTGGTCCTGGGGCAGCTTTGTCTTCTCAACCCATGGAGCTGAGCTGCGAATCCTGTGTTGTACATATATATTTAGCCATAATATTCTAACATCAGCAGAGCCGACTGTAAGAACATGATGAATGGGGTTTGGACTTTTTTTGCATTCCACAGTATGATCTGGGTCTACAATGCACATGGCCTATTGGTTTGGTCAATCATTACCCTACCTTAATTAGAATAAATCTGTTGAGCAAGATAATACTTCAACAACAAAAGCAGAATTTATTGAGCCGACAATACTTCCAACAACAAAAGCAGAAGCTTCATAGTTCATACCATCATTTTCTTATCAATGGATTTTGTGCTAAATGTATGTTTATGTGGTCCTGGTGGTGGTGGAGGGAAGGAAGGTGAGCGGTGTGAGCTTTACGATTGTCGTTAAAACCATGCACAATTGTCGTTGTAAGCATTAGAAGTGGTCGTCTAAAGGCAAATGATATTTTTTAGCGCATCTTTAAGATGGATTCGTCGCGCCAACTTTTCTCTGGACGTTATGACCAGTACCTTATAATTCACAATAGTTTGGACAGATGCACGAATTGTAAGCCTAAGTTCGAGATAAATACCCGAAAATTTCGACCATCTGAGCCGATTCCATCAGATCATCATTAGTTAGCTTACTCTTCTTAATCCGACCCAAATCTTACATCAAATCCCTTTAGCACAAAGGCTATGCTTCTATTCTTTTGCCACACTTTGATTATTCTTCAAGTAATACTGATGTTTACACTCTATCTCTTATACCATGCTTTTACTGAACTCTAACTGATACACCACCGACACTTGATTTTATGCCCCATAAACCGCCCAACCCCACCCCATGCCTTTCTCTCAATTATTGGCTTGTGAAAAAGTTGACGAGTGAGTGGTCCTTGTATGAGACTGAAAGCTCATATCTACCTCCCATAACTCACTCTTCAAAGTCTCAACACCTTCCTACCAACCACTAGAGCAACTTGTATACAAATCTAAAAAGCATATTCAAAGAGAAGAGAGAACAAACAGATGGCCATTGCCATGGCCCTGGCCCTGGCCCTGTGTAAAGATAAGATACAGATTATGCTTTTGTTCTGTAGTGAAACTTGGAATAGGCCAGCTAGAGACCCCAATGAAAGTTCATATCTTTTGCTAGGCTTTGTGGAATCAAGGGAAGAATCAAGAATGATGTGGGAATTATTGCTAAGGTCACAAATTATGGAACAGTGGTACTTGAAAAGTCGTTTGGTCTTCATCATATGCTCAGTCCCATGTGAAGCTACACACAACTTTTGTCTCTTACATGGCTCAGATTAGACTTTAGAGGTTGAAATAAGCTCAACAACCATGGACCAACTTGTGCTACTGTCTCAGGCCGACAATACAGCACTTCTTTTTCACCCTTTTCTCATTGATGCAAAATGAAAAACCACACACATAGAATGTTATGTAACTAACTGTTGACAAATGCCACATCTCCCTCTCCCCTTTTGTTAACACTTGTAACAGATTGCAGGACCTGTTACAGTGTGATTGGGAGATCAGAATAGGGCATATGCCTACCGTTAGGCGAATAAAGTCGCTAACTTACTCGCCAAAACGGCTGAACAACATGACAACCCTTTTGTTTAATGGTAGTCACCTCTTGTTTATGCAAATACTATGTTACTTTAGGATGTTTGCGGGAAGACCACCTGTGCTGTGTTGACTTAAAAACGGTTAATGTAAATATATCTCCTCATATTTGAAAAAAGTTTTATATAGAATGTTGTTATTCTAGAGCCAGGACATGCTTTACAATAACTATGGGAACCCGATCCCGTAAAAGAATATAGAGATAATTTTACAGGTGAAGACTTACAGTTTTTTTTTTTAATTTCAATCAGAGCACCACCATTGTAACAGTTTTGGAGGAAAAAATTGTCGCTAAAAAGTTGTGTAGCACTATAAATAATACTTATAGGGTTGTTAAAATATATCTAGCAACGATTTTTTGTTGCACCAGAAATCTTGATCCGGCGGATAGAAAGAGCAAGTTAAAGAAACTAAAAGTATGTAACAATTTTCATATTGTTTGGCAAGATTCGGATAGAGAATGAAATAATTGTTTGTAGCCGAGGATTTTGGTACGATATTAATTTGGGTTCATTACTCACGGTACCCTTGACACTTACCCTAAATTACACACGGACTCCCCTATCTTTGAAAGTTACACTCAGCTCCAAAAATCTAGATTTCTTTGACGGTGTTAACGGCTGGTCATAAAAAGTCATTTTTGCCCTCTCTTTTTTTGCTCATATTCTTGAGAATTTTCCCTATATTCTTCTATTTCCTCCTTTATATTCCAAGAAAACCACGGATGCCCAACCATCTCCCAGTTCAACCTCACCTCCGTCGGACCCGTCTACTCCGCCGAAGCAGGGCCGTGGACGGCCACCCAAGGCCAAGGATCTGTCGTCTCCTGAAGCGGCTGCCCCCGTCGCTCCCGTCGGGCCCACACGCCGCACCTTTCACCGGCAGCCAAATCCAACCGCATATCCACGACCACCGTGTCGTGACCAAAGCACCGCCCATCGCCACCTCCAAGCTGCATGCAATCGCTGCTGCCGGCATTGTATCCAGTCTTCAATGGCCGATTCCGGCCGGTGCCACCAGCAAGCAAACAACAGGAAAAACCCTTTACGGGCCCGACAGAAATTTCGGCTACGGATGCCCAACCAATGAAATTCCGGCGATGTTGAGGCAGCCACCATCCATACTGTCAAGTTCTATCACCAACTGCCACACCTTCTTCTCTGTAGCAGGGATGGAGCGAACGCCACAGACCATGTTCGCCTTCACCCCTCCCTCTTCTCTGCCGTCGAGGAGATCGTTTCCTTTTCCTTTACCGATCTCGATTTCCCCGATCGCAACCGCAACCAACCCCACACACCATCCACCAATACCAGCCAGAAAACAGCCACCCAAACGCTGCAGCCAACACCGGCTGATCCTAATCTCATCCTTGCAACCAACACCGCACAAACGCCGCAACCAACACCGCACAAACGCAGACCCAAATGGGTCTGCAAAGTGGAAAGATAATGAAGAAGAAGAAGAATCTTAAAGGGTAAGGGGGTATTTATTCAAGAAAGGGAGGGCAGTTCGGGGATGAAGAATCCAAAAAGTAAGGTGTCAGAGAATTTTTAGACGGAGTTAGGGTACCCATCAATTTTGTAGGGCTCCGCGAAATGCAGTTACAAACCTGGGGGAACAGAGTGTAATTTTCAAAAGATAAGAGGGTCCGTGTGTAATTTAAGGTAAATCTCAGGGGTGCCGTGAGTAATTAACCCTATTAATTTTCACATTTAATCTAACGTGGGACTAAACCGGCGGAGTTATCAACTCCATGGAAGATCTTGAACAATGACGTGATGTAACATGGGTGGGCTTGGGATGCCCAAGCCCAGCTCATGTATCCTTCATTGGTGTGGATTGGGCTCGGTTTTCACTAAATGGGCAAACACCTTAGTACAAGCCCAGTCCATAACAACATGCCTTGGGCTGCTGCAATTTTTCTTGTGTAAACAAACAACGATATGCTTTATTCAAAAGAAGGTGAAGACTAACTGATAAGCAAACTCAAATATTAACGTTGCGAATGCAATTTGTGAAAATTAGAGTAGATACGATTTATCGTTGATGTGACTTTAAGCGACCAAATGAGTGAATATATAGTAGTAAAAGTAGACGTTCCCAATACAGTACCATGTAGACCCGATTAAACACAAAGTTGCCAGATCTCAATTTTCGCTTGTGCAGGTCATCTTCTCTTGTTGATCGTCGGATCTGCATCCTCCACAAGTTGCAAAATCACTCTATGGATGGAGTTTGTTTATTTGCATTCATCTCATGCTTTCTTCGAAAAATTCGATTGTAACAACGGAACGTGCAAAGGAATTAGGTGTGCACATTCTATGTCAAATGCGTAGCTCCATCGCCTAAGCTCTTTTTGATAGAATTTTGTACATGTTGAAGGGTCTAGTTAGATTAACATGTTATACTGCGGTCTACTTTATGCATCTTTGCATTTAACCGAGGACATAAACATTATGTACAAGAGATTGTAATGTCATTTTTACTTGGACGCAACGTGGCGTGAATGCCATGGGTCATCTGTGATGGCAACTCTGCTAAAAGAGGGGTACCGTTGCCTGCAGTAGGTGAGGTGGCGATGACTGTGCCTAGTGGTGGTAGGTAAGGTGATTGGCGCTGGGTTGATGGTGGTTGGGGTGCTAGTGAGCAGGAGCTGCACAACGCCAGATGGAAAGTGAATAGATAGGGAAGATTTAGCTTTAGAGAATGGGAGCAAGAAGAAAAATATTCTTATCGACAAAATTACCCTCAAAGCTTTAACAGAAAGTGTCACGGAGGAACTATAAAAGAAAAGTAAACAACGCAAGGACTCAAACAATAAAAATAAGAGTACAAAGACTATTTGAAAATTTGGAAATAGTTCAAGGGAGTAAAGTGCTATTATCCAAAAAGTTACTCCTTATTACCAAATTTTGGTTTAGAGCCCTGACTTTCTCAACACCTTCGACAACTAAATTTTCATTTCCAGAGAGGATTCGTTAGTCTAATGAACACATCGGATGAATATAAGTTTCTCTCTCTCTTTTTAACTCCAATTTATTTTTCTCGAGAAATCACTTTCTCATATGACATTCTTGACTTTTGAGCACAAGTGTCCATTACAATCTGAAAAGCTAATTTTACCCTAACTTGACTTGCCAACGATACTCAAAAGACTTATCTTTATTCAATTAAATGTTTTCACTATACCAAAAGTATCCTTAAAATTTGTAAAAACTCAAAGGAAATGCGATAAATATCAAGGGGCGAAAAACAAAACCAGTTTCACTCGAATGCCTGGTTAGAGGGAAATCTTCCTCCACAAAGGATGATACCACTGCTTGTTTCACGAAATTCTACCTGCGGTTTCTCCAGGAGTTGCTTCATACCTTTGCTTGAAAGAACCATTCCAATTCCAGGACCTGCTGCAAACTTCCAGCGACCAAACGTGGAAGATGCACAGCATGTAACGATTTCAAGCTTCTTCAGCACAATGGCATTGTCAAGAATATGGAAAGCAAACTCCATTTCATCTGGTATCCCTTGAAAACCACTTAACATAACCTCCTCAAGGTGCTCCATTGGAGATATAGGAATTCTGTAACTTGCCTTTAGGAATTCTTTTGCTCGAAGCTGCAGTTAATAAAAGCATCTTATGAGCAGCAGCATGCATCAAATAATTTTCTTGTGCAACCATACGGCGCCTTACAATATTATGTAAAAGCATCTTATGAGCAGTATTAAATCCAGCAACATGGCTGCCATACTAGTGAGAATTTTTTTTTAAACGGGGTGCAGAGAAGCGCATGAAAACATAATGAAGCACTTTCGGTTAAAAGTTGCAGTTGTTCTGCATCGAGTGTTCCAAGATAAATGTGGTTTTTGCCCCCACCAAACCATTCACTGCTTGTTTGAAGTCGGAGAGCTAAGATTGCAGTAAACTCAAATAACCAGCGCTATTGAAAGTACCATGTAGCACCCAATTCAATCCTCTCATACGGCGAAAAACAGAAGCGAAGCTAGTCCTGGCACACTGAATGGGCTGACGGACAAGTTTGTCTAGGGTGGCTCTGATTTTGTTCAGGCAGAGTGCGGGTCACCGGAGTTGCTGCTCCAACTGGCCGCCATGGGTCATTCGACCTGCGTATTGTCTTTCTTTATCTATTTCCAAGAATAGGCAGTAGATAACCTATCTGCTTCTATTTCAATTTTGGTAGCCCTGTGCCTGTTCATATCTCAACAATATCCTTAACGAAAATTGTGGGGATATCAAACTAATCTCGAAGATATTGACAAGATCTAATGACAACAAAAGCTCATTCATTTGGGGTGTTTGTATGGACCGAACAAAATTCACCAATAAAGTGTTGACTTTCGACGTTAAACATGGCTCCCGTTCAGCCTTTTACACTCCCTAACAAGCAGCATCAATTCAAGGATGAGCAATAGGCACACTCTTGCTTCAAACTCAACGTCAGAAAAAGGAAAAGCAGATAAAAAAAAATAACACCAACTGACCAAGCAAATAGAAGAGATTTTATGTTGAAGTTCATCGAACTAATAACATAGCTAAATTATCCAAGAGTAAGGAATTTGCAAGACTCAAACATCTACACAATTTAGTCCATAGAGTGGATGAGGTGAGAAAGGGATCAGCAAGGCAGTAAGAGTCGCTGTTGTTCATTGATGTCTCATAGAGCTATATATGTATGTATACAGAGAGAATCCTGAAGGGCGTTAATATTACTCGTGTGTAACAATAGGAACAGCAGAACAACTATGAAACTCTCTCTTACAGCAAATATTGGTTTTAACAACTGAGGTTACAATCCTTGGACAGAAATGGTCAAGAATGACCTGAGGGTTGGACAGGATTGCTCCAACCAATAGGAGGAGCAAGTTTATTCTAATTGTCCATCATCGTTGGTCGATGCAATGCATCATATATAGTTACAACCATAGTTAGGAAACTACGGAAAGGCAAAAATGCGGGTACAAATATATATGGATACATCTAGGAAGTATTGACACCGGTGTGGGTGCAGATACGTGTGTATGTCATTTTCAAAAAGGATACAGATGCGGCGGGAATACGGTAAAGATATGTATAAAGTATATCTTGTTTGTATGTGTAACAACAATATTCTATACCCATTTTTTTTCTTTTATGTAATAGTTCCGTATGGCTAAAGGTGGTACCAGCATTTTCGGTTATTACTTGAAATCGGCCCTTCCCATTACAAAAATAGATATATTAATTCTTCCAACCAAATTATTGAGAGTTTGTTAGATTGGTGGGTTGTGTCAAAATATGGAAATGTATGGCTGAATAGAGTAATGCTTGTATGAGTTTGGCTATTACTACTAAACCTTAGGACTGGTTCAGAAAGTTAATAAGTTGAAAAGACCTCCTACAATACCAGAGCTTCCAACCACACCATTTCTGATAGGCATTGTTTTTTGGGATTGCTTATTTAACACAAGAAATCCCCAAAAGGCTGAATAAGCAATCCCAGAAAACAATGCCTATCAGAAATGAGAAAGAATCTTATTCACCGAGGTTCAAATATCGTCCATTTTTATGAACCTAGGAGAGCAGAAAATGAATACAGAAACAAGGATACTTACATGCAACTCAAGTCTATGCAAGAAAGGGGACGCCTTAATCAGGGAAAGGACCCGAAGAAAGATTTCTGGCTCGCGTACGAAGCTGCGTTCTAGCAACACCAGATGTTTCAATTTAGGGAATTCAGGGATCTTCTTGGAGCTACCTGCCTGTAAAACCAAATCTATTGTAGTAAAACATGTGTCTTTACAGGAGAAAAGGCTAATGCAGCTTAATGGACATCAACTCACCCCAATACAGCCAAGGTGCAAAGTCAGGCTCTCTAGCTGAGACAGATACCCAAAGAGCTGATCAATAGCATGTTTAGGCACCTTCCTCCACCTACTATTAGGGAATTGAAGATTCATGTCAACAAGATGCTCAGCATCCTTGAGACAGAAACTAATCTTTTCTCCCTGGTACTTGAATGAAACAAGATTGGGAGCAACAATGTCCAGACTTTTCAAATCGGAACATTGGTTTATCACCAAGAATTTTAATCTGGGTAGAGGGGCAGCATGCTTTATGTTGATTAGCGTGGGAGAATTTCCCAAATGTAGGCGTTCAAGAGCTACACAACCAGACAAGATGTTCTGCACAATTTGGTCTGTAAGTGCCATGAAGTTGAACGAGAGATCTCTAAGAGAATTAAAAAGATTCCCAGTACCAGAAAGCGGACTAAGAGTACTGGAAGTTGCACCCAAATGTTTTAAATAGGGCTCCATTCCCTTGCTTTTATCAAAGAAGTCATATGGCATTCTGAACCGGGACTGGTGAAACTGGAAAAAGGGACGATCAGTAACTGACAGGCTTAAGTCGAGGGTATGAACACCACTAGCAATGGCAAAGGAAATCCAACGATTGATTTCATTAGCATTTCTTCTATCCAATGTGTAGAGGAGCCTGAACTTTTTAACCTTGAAAGCCTCATGAGATCTTAGAACCTGGCCAACCATCTGAATACATCTTGCGTCACACATAATACCGAGGTGGCGCCTCGAGCAGCAAAAGTCAAGGTTATCCACGGACTTCCATAGATACCTCCAACTCCGAGAAAGGATACTCGTAGCTGCAGCTTCCTTCAGACAGAGCGACGATAATATGTGAGATAGGATTTCGCCCGGCAAATTGCTGATGCGATCTTGGACAACCGCAGTTTTGCAGCGCTGATAACATAGATGTAAACCAAGTAATGAATACAATGGCAGCAAGATGAAAATCGGCTTAATCACAGTGCTCTATCTCTTTCTGTACACACCCACAAAAACACACACACAAATTGTAGTACACAGAAAAAAATTGCATATACCAATACATACAATAACCGTAAAATAGCTAAAGAGCTAAAGTGTTGAACATGAGGAGCCTGAACTTTTTAACCTTGAAAGCCTCATGAGATCTTAGAACCTGGCCAACCATCTGAATACATCTTGCGTCACACATAATACCGAGGTGGCGCCTCGAGCAGCAAAAGTCAAGGTTATCCACGGACTTCCATAGATACCTCCAACTCCGAGAAAGGATACTCGTAGCTGCAGCTTCCTTCAGACAGAGCGACGATAATATGTGAGATAGGATTTCGCCCGGCAAATTGCTGATGCGATCTTGGACAACCGCAGTTTTGCAGCGCTGATAACATAGATGTAAACCAAGTAATGAATACAATGGCAGCAAGATGAAAATCGGCTTAATCACACTACTGCTCTATCTCTTTCTGTACACACCCACAAAAACACACACACAAATTGTAGTACACAGAAAAAAATTGCATATACCAATACATACAATAACCGTAAAATAGCTAAAGAGCTAAAGTGTTGAACATGAGGAGCCTGAACTTTTTAACCTTGAAAGCCTCATGAGATCTTAGAACCTGGCCAACCATCTGAATACATCTTGCGTCACACATAATACCGAGGTGGCGCCTCGAGCAGCAAAAGTCAAGGTTATCCACGGACTTCCATAGATACCTCCAACTCCGAGAAAGGATACTCGTAGCTGCAGCTTCCTTCAGACAGAGCGACGATAATATGTGAGATAGGATTTCGCCCGGCAAATTGCTGATGCGATCTTGGACAACCGCAGTTTTGCAGCGCTGATAACATAGATGTAAACCAAGTAATGAATACAATGGCAGCAAGATGAAAATCGGCTTAATCACAGTGCTCTATCTCTTTCTGTACACACCCACAAAAACACACACACAAATTGTAGTACACAGAAAAAAATTGCATATACCAATACATACAATAACCGTAAAATAGCTAAAGAGCTAAAGTGTTGAACATGAGGAGCCTGAACTTTTTAACCTTGAAAGCCTCATGAGATCTTAGAACCTGGCCAACCATCTGAATACATCTTGCGTCACACATAATACCGAGGTGGCGCCTCGAGCAGCAAAAGTCAAGGTTATCCACGGACTTCCATAGATAATTCCAACTCCGAGAAAGGATACTCGTAGCTGCAGCTTCCTTCAGACAGAGCGACGATAATATGTGAGATAGGATTTCGCCCGGCAAATTGCTGATGCGATCTTGGACAACCGCAGTTTTGCAGCGCTGATAACATAGATGTAAACCAAGTAATGAATACAATGGCAGCAAGATGAAAATCGGCTTAATCACAGTGCTCTATCTCTTTCTGTACACACCCACACAAACACCCACAAAAACACACACACAAAGCGTAGTACACAGAAAGAAATTGCATATACCAATACATACAATAACCGTAAAATAGCTAAAGAGTTAAATTGTAGAACATTAATCTGTTCTAATCCCGGTATATACACTAGGAACATATTTACAGGTAGCTCATGCACTCAAAAGGCGGGTATTTTTAGCTAATGCAAGGTCAGTATAGCTACAGTAATTCAATCGTTTAACGTAAACATCAAACTGGTAAATAGTGGGGAAACATAATGATAAAAAACCCTTCAAATACTTTAACAGAAGAAGAAGAAGAAAGAGGTAATCATCTTAAATATTATTCATGCTGACCTTCTCTCTGCCGAAAACGGAATTGGGTCGCTTCCTTTTGCTCAAAGACGAGCGAGATGCCTTCCTTTTCCTCATTGAATGGAGAATCGAACGAGATGGCTTCCGCATAGTTCGTTGTATAATATTTCACGACGACATATAAGGCGCGCTTGCGTGAGAGAAGAACTCAGGACACTGTATTCGCTTCATAAATACCTAGTGATTTAGGGCTGGGCTTTTGGTTACACTCCATGCAGTCCAGATTCGCTCTCTCACCTCCAGTATGGACGTCGAGTCGGATTCGCCCAATCATTGCACGTACAACCGTCCAGTATGACGTTACAGTAGGCCCACTGTCCGCTAGTCATACGTTCTACGTCCTCATCAGCGTACTACATATCAATTTATTATATTATTGTTATAACAAACTTGCATATAATATACTATTTCAAAACATTCTTACTTACGGAGAATATAATACTCAAAATATTTTGACAAAATATAAACTTGAAAGAGATAATCAAAACTCTAAAACATATCACAAATCAAAGCAATCCGCGTTACTAATCGATGTCTAGTGATTGCATCAGAAATCTGATAACAAATAATTGCTTTGCAAGAATTAGGGTTCTCGAAAGCTACCTAATAAAAAATATTACAATATTTTGATTCCCAAGTCACGAAGAAGAGTCTTAAATTAAAGTACAATTCCAAGCTCGAGCATGTAGCTATATATTAACTCTTCTACATTATCTCAGATTAATTACCTAGAAATGGGAGGAGATCCGGGGTGGGGGGGGGGGGGGGGGAGTTGAGCACAACGCTTAGCAAAGATGAGACGCACGAACCCGCAGAGTATAACACATGTATTTAATAACGTATGACTGAGTCAAATAAAACATATGGAATCGAAAGTGTAAAGACAAGAAATAATCTTAACACGATAAATAATCTCATTTCAGAATATAATACAACAAAGATAAAATCAAAGTCAAATGGACATAACAGAATAATTAAACTAATAATAAAAAATACAATATAACTACGAAATACGTTAACTTAAGCACGTGAATGTTCTAAATTTAGTGTTTGCATATCCGTAACAATTATCATATCATGTCATCATGTTTACCGAAACACGTGAAGATTCTAAACATAGTTCAATTAAAATGGGTCTAATAGATCAAATTATCAATAAGGGATAAGAGCTTCAAAGCATCAAAACTTTGCATTTTAAATAGGATGGCTTAACAATTTAAAAAAATGCTCGATTTTAAAATCAAATCAAAGACGACGAAAAGAAGAGTTCAATAGAAGTTGAATCGCTTGAATCTGAGTTTGTATGATCACAGAATTATAAAATACCAAAATATGGGTAAAAAAAATAAGAAAAACATGTCCACCACTAAAAGAGTGACACGGGGCACATCCACTAAAATTTCTGACATCCAAAATAGAGAAAATATTCAGTGGTTGTTTAAAAACACGCCATCAGCCTCCACTAACAATAGCCGCCACCATAGCCAACTACCTCCACCACCCATGTCGCCGTTGCATAGCTGGTAGCCTCAACTACTGTCGACTGTTGTCACCACCATTGGCAACCTCTGCCACCAACAACAGTCTCCTCCATCGTCGGTTGCCGTGACCACTACCCGCCACCACCTATTTTCAGTCCTCAATCTCTCTCCAGCATATCACATCAGATACTTGAACACGTTCTTGTCTCCCTCGTCGAGCTCTATGTATTCTTGTGACATGAGGCGTTCCACCAGCATCGCGACAACATTGAGCTGCAAATCACATTAGCAAAGTCATATTTCAACTTCGTTGACATAAGCCCATGCATAGGTGGTTTTTTTAGCCAAATGGGCGGTTTGATTTGCTAATTTTTTAACTCAGTTATAAGTTGCTGTATTCCTATCATACCTGGAACGTTGGGCTCAACTGCGTGGTGCACTCCTCAAGAAGCTCCTTAAAATGTAGAACTCTTCTGCTCTCATTACCCGCACAATTGCGACTCGAATTGCATAACTTCTGTCAATATCAACGACACTAGTAGTTTTTTCCCTCTCAATCGCAGGTTCAAGAACCATCTGGTTGAAGTCAAACAAAGACCAGCTCAAATCAAAGTGAAAACATACACAGAAGACACTTGGCAAAGAAGGGCAGCCAGAAAATTGTTCAATAACCAACCTCAATCTTACTCCCTTTATGAGTGAAATTGGAATTTTCACTGAAAGAGTCCATTTGAGAGATAGTGCATGTGTTTGGCTCCTTCAATAAATCTTGTAGCTGCCACAAGAAAGAGATCCTAGCACTCTGACCAAAACATCATCCTCCAAATTCATGTGAGCCTTGGTATCATAGTAACTCAGTTTATCTGTGTCGTTGAATAAAAGTCGCGTTTAACTTACCTGATAATGGAGTAAAAGTCGGTTTAACTTACCTGTAAGTTCCCACTATCAACTCTATAGGTTTTTGGTCGAAGTTGGCTTTTAGGCAACAATTGTCTGCTGAGTAAACCCATTCAAGTTTTTTTCTCGGTGTGTTTTTCTGATAAAATCCTTTAAATGCTTCTATACACTTCAACTGAAGAACAAGCAGTTATAAGGTGGTAGGTGACCCCTAGACCAATTGACAAGTTGTCAAATTCCTCAGCCTAATCAGCCTCGGTTGGTGAAGGTCCTTATTACCCATAACTCTTGGAATGCCTCCTTGGTGCGTGAACTATTTTCGGCGGATATAGCCAACCACATTCTTGATATTTACCTCTCGGAACACCCTTTGGTTGACCAAAAATTATGGCACTTCTCTCAGTCAGGCTTCTTTACTGTTAACTCAGCCTATAATCTCTATTACTCCTGTGGCCAGGATGAAAGAATGGCCCGAGGCCTAAGCTCATCTCTAAATAATATCGAACCTTCAATTTGGAAAACCTTATGGTCACTTCCTATCCATCTCAAAATAATTTTCCTAATCTGGCAAATTCTCTGGAACCGTCTCCCAACCCGTGAAAAACTTCATAAACTTAGAATTATCGATTCACCGCTTTGCCTTATGTGTAACAATCAGGAGGAATCTGTTGACCACTTATTCTTTCGTTGCCCTTGTGTTCGGCATGTTTGGTTTGGTGGTCCTCTCGGCGTTAAATCTGATCAATATCAGTCCTCATTTAAAATCTGGCTAATCTCTTGGCTCACCAAAACTTCTTCCGCCAACAAACACCTGTTCTATAATGCCTTCATTTCATCTACTATATGGTTCATTTGGATAAACCGAAATCAGCAAATGTTCCGAAACTCTAAAATGCAACCTGAAAACTCTATCAGTCAAATTATTTATATGGGTCAAATGATCATTACCTTCAAAACCTCCCACCGCATTACCTATTCTAAACCTAAGCCTTTGGAAAATTATTCTTCGTTCCCTCTAGTCATTCAACCCCAAAATCCTCTTTGTCATTTCAATATTCATACCTCTGTAAATATTTTCCTTGCCATTTCTTTCAACAAAGCTAACCTTAGATCTGGTGTGGGTATTACCTGTATGACAGCAATGCATGAGCGATGTGGTTCTGCTGCATTTTCTACTCTAGCATCGGATTATTATTCAGCTATTTTGAAAGGTCTGTTACTTACATCAAAATGGGCCCTTACAAATGATTTTCTTCACATCAACGTATACACTGACTCCTCCTTTTTACTCTCTCAGATATCGGATTCTGAAAACGTTATGGACTCAATGGCAGCTATGTTTTATGACTTTTGCTATATGATCACTAACTTTCATTATTTCAGTATGTACAGGGGTAGTAAAACACATCTCAAGGAGGCTAAGATCCTCGCTTCTTTTGCGTGCCAAGCCAGAATTAATGTCCATCAAGACTGGATTGACACACTCTTCCTACCTAGTGTTGCTTACCCGCTCACCCACCACCTTTTGTAATGTTTTGGTCCCATCCTTATCAATGGAGTGTTTTTTCTGTTTTGTAGTGTTGTCTTCTTTTGGTAGTTCTAATACTTTGCTAAATCATGGCATGTCATGATTCTTGTCTTTACTGTAATATGTTATTTTGAACTTTTATCTATGCAATTCTCGATTTTATCAACAAAAAAAAATAGAACGAAAGCAAGTCTTACCATCTCTGCAGGTAGGCTGAGTTTTGAGACTTCCATGCTCGGCCAGCTAGTATTGCTTAGTGATGACATTAACAGTCAAATCAACCCCTGGATTGGCGTAGGGGTTTTCTTGAAGATAATTTCTGAAGTCTTGTTTGTGTAGAACTGCCATTTCCTTCTCTATTATCTGAAAGGAGAAAAAAGGAATAGAGTTCTTTAACTGAGCAAGAAAGGAACCTTGACATCAAGATTTTACACAAACCATATGTTGGAAAATAAGGCAGTAAATATGCCTCCCAAGATAAAACATGCGAAACTCTGTTGATCACAGCAGATTGCAATCAACGTGCGAAGTGCAAAGTGCGCCTAAAAGCGCCTTTACGTTGCCGCCCCTGCCGGCGCGTGCGGTACACCGCACATGTGCGAGTGCATAGCCATGCATACCACGTGTTTCTAGAACAATATGGTATGTCACATGACCATGTAAATACCCTTAACCTTTCTATTTTCCAAGTCATGTAGGAACCCACATCATGACTCTTTTCAACCTTATTAAATGTCAATCTTTGAGAGTTAATATATCTCAAACTAATCAATCAATTTGATTGATTCTTTTTGCATATTATACCTTGTAGTACAATGTTTAATAAGGTAGGAATCAATAATTGGAAAATTTCCAACACCATCATCTTCATATTTGATATGAACGGTTCCTCCAACCGTGGCTTCAGCTTTTCTAGGGAAGAAGTTTTCATGATCTTCATTGGCACTTTTTTTTTAGAAGTTCGTTGAGAGTCTTCTTCTACAAGGGTTAAAAACATCAAAAGGGGGATAAGGTTCAGGTTGAAGTTTCGACATGAAAGAGCTTATAAGTACTTTTACCTGCAGGATTCTGCACAAACGTACTTATCGGTGATATGCTTCACGAGCTGAGCGACCTTCAAAGTTCAGAAGTATGGATGAGTAATTCAAATAGCTTGACACTACCAACATGAGTTCAATTCAAGTTTGATATTATGCAATCAATAACTAGATAGAGAAGCTACCTTATCTAGGAGATCCTCAATGTCTTCATCACTTGATCCTTCGTTCCTATTCTTCTTGAGGAATTTATCACAAGCTAGCTGAAGCCAGTAGCTTTGCGATCGAGTAGCCAGCAGCAGGTTTACTGAAGAAGACCTCAAAAGCCTTTCTCAAAGCCTACATAAGAACTGAGAAGTGCAACTGAGCATCTATGAAAAAGGAAAAGGAAAAACAACAACCAGGTCAGTAACGTGAGTCGAAAAACAGTTATTCGTGTATGCCGAATACTTGTCAAACTCTGTTATTTTCCTCACAAGGTCCTGATAACAAGGCAACCTTTGGTGACACTTATTTTTTTCAGTTTTTTCTCCAATTTTGTAAACTGGAAAAAATAAACGCGTTTGGCACACAGTTTTCGTTTTTTTTTTCTTCAGTTTTGAAAATCAGTTTTTAAAACAGGGCTGTTTTTGAAAACTCCAAAAATGAGTTTTCGGTTTTATTTTTAGACCATCACCACCCTCCCACCACCGTCGGCCACCGCCACGCCCCGCCACCGCAAACCACCACCAAAAAAAAATTCAAAATAAAATTGGGTACTCAAACACCCATTTGTTTTTGTAAAAAAAAAAAAAATTAAACTGATTTTGATTTTTGTTTATTTTAGAAACAAAAACTGGAAATGTTACCAAACGCGGCCCTGTACGCTTACCATATTCGTTTTCTGTTTTTAGCAATGATGATGAAAAAGATTCTTTTTTTGCGTACTTTTACCATTTTCTGTTTTCGTTTTGGATAAAATCACTCAAATAGTAACAAAAAACTGAAAACACCTAAAGTTTTTCACTCAAACTTAACCCAATATAAGAAAAAATAGCTAAATTTTTTTTTGTGAAAATGATAAAAGTACAGGAACGGATTTTCAAACTGAATATGAAAATCATGAAAATGAAAACAGAAAACAAATATGATAAGCGTATATTCGAGTTATCGTGGCACACACGGTACGTGTGCAAACACAAAGTTAGTATTATAATATTTTTATAATATCAAGCTTGACCTTTAGAATATAATCTGCCAATATGTTTTAAAGATTTTTAAATTATGAAGAGCAAAATTAAAGTTTGTTAAAAAAAATCAAGTATTATATACGATTATTTTAGAATGTGAAAACCAAACATGGCCTTGAAGTGGTTATTTACCATTTAAGTTTTTATTTTTTGTAATTTTTCAACAATTTTCTTGTTATATCAAGTGTCATCATACTAAGTTGGTAATTATGTAACATCAAAAATGTGTTACATCAAACCATATTTTCTCTTAATAAGTAGTATAGATAATAGCCTAATTTTGATCTAATAAACCATTTTTTTTTCTGTTGACATAGAGATGTGTATCACTTTGTATCACAATAGTTGATAATTCCACTCTCCAAGCTCCAGTGTAAAAGAACAGTAAATCAGGATATAACCTTGTCACTTGTTACATTTTCGGCCTGTTGGACCAAGGCCATACCTTCAGCAATCACATAATAATGAAATGCTCAAGAAGGTTCGATAACGCAAGAAATCTATATCAGAAAAGCCTCAACATAATTTCAAAGCACAATCAACTAACCTGTTTGAATGCATCAGCAATTCGATCCAGTTTCTCGGGATCTTCTGAGAAGAGCCTGATCGTTCTACGTAGATCACTCGCCTGAAAAGTAAACAAAAGGGGCAACAAGTTACATATGCCTCTATTATCTCAAAGGCCATAAGTATTTTAAATGGCAGAATACCAAAGCCAAATAACTTACACCATCTTAAAGCAACGCACTTTTTTTGAGCAATACCACAAATAATTCGTTTCTCACTATCTACAGAGGCAGACCAATAACACAAGGTTACAGGTAACTATCCCCTGACCCCAAAATGGGGGGAACCTTATGCAGTGGGTGCCCCAAAAAATTAAGGGTTAATTACACATATGTCCCTGAGGTTTAGGTGTAATTACAGTCAATGACTCAAAGTTTTAAAAGGTAACAAACCGTGTCTACAAACGTTAAAAAGGTAACACTTATGTCCATCCGTTAAGTATCCGTCCAAAAAGTGTACTTTTTCGGTGATGTCATCAATATGTATTTTAAATGACAATACTACCCTTGTTAAAAACCTAATTTTTAAAGAAATGAGTTTCTCTCTCCAAATATTTTTAGAAACTCTCTTCCAAATCTGAATTTCCATTGCCCCCTCCCTCGCCCCATGCCGCCGGCAGCGCCCCCCCCCCCCTCACCCTACCTCGCTGCCGGTAGCCCCCTCCCTCACTCCACCTAGTCGCCGACAGCCCCTTCCTTCAGCCCACCCCGGCGGCAGCCCCTCCTTCACCCCACCCAACCGGCAGTCCCCTCCCTCACCCCACCTCGCCGCCGACAGCCTCTTCCCTCTACCAGAACACGATGGGCTCGTTGTGCGGCGGTGGGTCTATTGTCATCAGCGGAGAGGAAGAGGGGCGGGCAGCAGGTTAGGGAGAAGGAGGGGCGGGCAGCAGGTTAGGGAGAAGGAGGGGCGGCGGCGTGTGTAGCTGCAGATGTGTGGCCGTGGCTATAATGGCGCTGGCAGGGAGGGAGAGGGGGCGAGCTGGGGGAAGGGAGAGATAGGCAGCGGGGTTGGGGGGAAGAGAAGGGGGTGGGCAGCGGGGTTGGGGGGAAGGGAAGGCCATGGCCACCATAGCTGCCTGGTAAGCCTGCCGGAGCTTTTCTCCCACTGTCTTCTTGGATTCATTGATCAAAGACCCATCACCGGAGAAGCACTGAGGCTTCATCCTCACCAAAAGTAATGATGGGCTAGAGATTGTGAAGCTGGACAGAGGATGTTGGGCTGATATTTATAGAAATGGTTCACATTATTGGAAGGTAAGAGTATGCCGGTGGCGTCGGCAAATGGTTTGACAGTGGGGTTCACTTGTCCTGTTCAGATAGAATGGATTCGTCATGTTGGGGATGACACACAAGTTTTGGTGGCCCGACTACTGAACTGGACATTGTTGCTCTTTAATGGAAGTAATCACATTAGAAAAGTAAAAAGGAATCCATTCTTCATTTATCTTCTCGGATGGTATATCTGTAAGGGAATATTTTTTATTTGTTCAATCAATGTTTCCCTAAAACCCTAAATTGAACAAATGTATCCTAATTTGAAAGATTATGGCTTTGAAATCCCTAATTTTTCAAATTAGGGTTTAGAAAACCTAATTTTGAAACTCTAATTTTCCAAATTAGGGCTTCGAAACCTCTAATTTGTCAAATTAGGGTTTTGAAACCCTAATTTGGAAAAGATGAAACCCTAATTGAAACTAAACCCTAATTTGAAGAGATGATTGGCATTTGAAAATTTGAAGAGAGATCATGGGCAATATGGTCATTTTGACAATTTCATTATGTATTTGGGTATTTCGTTAGGTCAGAGGATATAAGTGCCTATTTTCCAAACTTATGGACACGCGTGTAATTACACCTAAACCTCAGGGACATAAGTGTGATTAACCCAAAAATTAAATATGCTGGCTCATGAGAGCTTAATAAAATAGAAGAAACTTAGCATTGTCATGATCGGTACCTTTCTTCCGAACCGAGATACCAAGGTAACGTCAAAGTTATCATATCTAAATATGGTCCTGATATATGATAGATTCAACATCAAGCAACTTTTTTGTCTTCCCAACAGTAAGTCTCAGGGGATCTATACTAGTACTCAAAATTGGCATGAAAGCTATGGAAAACATTTTGGTTTGATAGAAAAAAGCCATTCAGAATTCTACACTTCCAGCCGACGGGTTGAGAAGGCATATACATGAAAACAACTTGAAGAAATTACCTGATAGCCAGAAACCAAAAATATTGGTGTGTTGGGTAAGTGCTTATAAAAGTTGGTTATCCATATTGGTTAAGTCCATGTAGTATGCTTCAATTGATGCCTGATGCCTGATGGTATTGATTTTGGTGTCAGACTAATAAAAATAGATCGGAGAAATATTCATTATTAGGTGATCTCATGGTTTTTTTGTTAGTAAACTTCATACACATTGTACCGTTGCATTTTTAGATAAGTCTTAGCTATTGAGTTTGTGGTCATGGTGGTTAACTGAATACAAATAGGAATATATAGTTTGATGTTATCTTGAGTAACCATGTTTTCTTGAAATACTAAGATGATTCTGAGTATAGAATTATGGAAATTGATTTTGGCAATTTGATGTAGTATTATCGTATTTTAAAGCCCAATAGCGTGGGTGAAGCAATGGGCAAAAAGCGTGCCAATAATTTTAGTAATTTTAGTTTTTAGTTAGCCTGAGCTATCAGCGAAATGTCATTTCGAGAATAGTGAGATGACTCCATTTGCGGCTTCGTATTGGCATAAACCTTGATCACCTATATGATAGTATAACATTGAGGTGGTGGTGACGATGGAAAATAAAACTAAAGTTCGGATCTCGTAGAACACATGTCACATATAACTGAAAATTGCTCAAACTTAAAGTTAAGCACGTTACTATTAGCTGGATTGTGCAAAGGGTATTATTTGATGGGTCAATTAGCGCAATGGAAGCGTGATGGATAGTAGATTAATTTCATTTGTTGAGTCTTGAGTGGAATAATTTAGTTCACTAAGTTTTGTATGTTAGATAAGTCATTAATATTTCGAGGTTGAAGTTCATTTAAGGTTGGAGGAATGTAAGAATTCATGTTGCAAGGCAAGAACATATTTTTGATGATTAATGAACGTTTAATTCTGTTTACGGAATTATTTTAAAGGTGGGGAGAATGTAAAGCCCGGAATTTTTATTTCACCGATGAAAACTTTTATTTGTCAAAAAAATTATTTCCTTTACCTTAATCTAATTTTTTTTTTGTGGTCTTTTAAAGAAGTATGGGTGAAATGGTGAAAATAACTAGGTGTGAGGGGTTGTTAGGAAGTATTATCATTAGGAAAACCATATATAAGAGTCTGTCTTTTTTTTTTTTTTGGTGGGGTGGGGGGGGGGTCAACCATCCAAGAGAAGTCTGCCTCATTTTTACGTGAAACGAGAGAAAGAAGGGGAGAGAGAAGAAAGCACCAAGGGCAAGACTTTTTCTAGGTTAAATACCTAGCTTTTCTCTAAATTTAGACATTTATTTGGGTTCTTTAAGTGTGATAATCTGTGTGAGTTTGGTATTTGTTGTGTGTGTTTTTGCATAGATTAATTGGGTGAGATGTGTGTGTGTTTGAGAAGAAGACTATTGTAAAATAGTATAAGAGTAGGTTAGGATTCTCGTTGATATCTCTTTCGTTATTAGTCTGATTGATGTGTTTTTACACATTCTGAAGACCTTATTGTAATTTTTCAGTTTTAAGTTTTCTCAGAATCTCACGTTTGTATATCGAAAAATGACTGTAAAAGTCCAGAATTTTTTCGATTTCTGGCGGCCACTTCGATTTACCATACAAAATTCATTAATCATTGATTTTTTTTTGTAATTCTTATATATGTAGAAACCTCAAAAAGTCTAACTTAACTTTGTAGTTCAGACTTTTTTGAGACTAGTATAGAGCACGTGCGTTGCACGAGAATATAGTCGAGAAAAATATTTGAGGTGATATTATTATCTTACTTGGGAAAAAAAATAATGTAAGTCAATTATGTTCTCAACTTTTTGTGAATTTTTTAGAAGAAATTTTATTTGATGATCACAATTGTAATCAATTCAATGTTTGAAAATATTCTTTGTAAGCTTTGGATTGAAGAAATGTTTGATGGTACTGTTGAAAATAAAAGCAAATAGAGAACTTAAAAGAATGAATCTACGTCTTTATTTTTGTAAATTATTAAATTGGTTAATGGTTAAGATTTGTAATTTTCAAGACCAGGTCCTTTATGTTTCATCAATAAGAAACACAAAACACTCGGTCTTCAACTGTAATAACCGAACATATTTTCAATTCAAATTTGCACCATATTTGAGCCTTGTTTTTTTATTTAACCCTTTTTTTTTTGTTTTCCTAACAATTTTCTGTTTCTTAATTGATTTTTCACGTATTTTTAGTTTCTTTATGTTGTTTTCGTTTTTCAATTGGTTAACTGTTTACTAACCTAAAATGAAGAAAGAAAATTACAATTCTCATTAACCAGGTCAATATCTAAAATTTATTTTATTTTAACTAAATTAAAAGAATATAATAAATGAACTTTTTTGTTATGGTTTTCTTTCTCATCACACTTTTCATATTTCAATCAATGTATAAAATAGATTCATTACCCAATATTATTTTAATTTCATCAAAATTTAAAAAGGAGTAATAAAATAAGGGTAAGAATGTAATTAACGTAATTAACGGAAGACATAATCGTTAAAAATAATTTTATAAAATTTATACTTTTAGAGGTAGTGCGCGGGCGCATACACCCACACACACGCATACATATATATAAATATATTTTTAACAACTACATATTTTGTTTCCCAATATGTAAATATTGATTTAGATTAAATTTATAACATAATGTTTCTTAAACACAGTACAAAAAAACTAATTAGGAAAGGTAAAATTGTTATTAAAATAACCGACGGAGAGTAAAATCCAAAAGGATTACACAATTAGTAATTAACAATAGTATTTATGAAAGGGTAGGGTAATAATGGAGTAGTAATTATTAAAGGATAAGATTGTTATTAGAGTGATTAACGAAGGACAAAAATAGAATAAAAAGATTTACAGGATTCATACTTTTATAGGTAGTATAGATATAGATTCATAGTATTCTATTCCAAAATAATCATTGAACAAAATTGATCTGCGCAGAGATATGTTGTTTATATTAGCCACTTCGATTTGCTATTGAAAATTCATTACTCATTAGTTTTTTATGATCCTTATATTTCTAAAACATTAGAAAGTCTATTTAACTGTTTACTTTTGAGTTTTCTAAGATTCTTTATGTTCCTGCTTCAAAATGGTCATTATACAAAACTAGTTTTTGCTGAAAAATATTATTTCTAGAATTATCATTCTATTGCCCAATTTTTTAAAGTCATTTCTGAGCATATTTGAGACAAGTACAAAATTGAAACCCTTTTATCTTTCCAAAACCTACGTCGTGAAACTTTTTGAGATTTTTCTGGGCATGCGAATGGCATGAAATAGTTTTAATTCGAAAACATGTTTTTGAATTATTTGACATAGCAAACGAACTTAATTTTAGCTAAAAACTTTACAGTAACCTTATTTTACGGAGATGCTTGGGTGTCTCAAATTTCACAACATTCCAGTGCCGATTGCTATGTTTTTGAAATGTGATCCGTAGTGTTCAAATTAAAGAGCAGTTTAGGGTTTTTAGCGGAAAATCCCCATAGAGATCCTTTTTGTCCAAAAACCCCATTTAGTCATTTAAAAAGATGTTTTAGGTTATTTTGGGTGTGTAATGGTACGTTAGGCGTCAGAGATAATTTGGTAACTTTACACAATTTCGGGGGTATTTCGATAATTTCACTTAGTGGGGGAGATTTAGCAGTCAAGCATGATTGAGCGTCACGAATTGACATCCATATGGTTTGTCATTTAGGTCTCGATAGCAAGAACCAGAACCAGTTAGCAATCTAAGTAAGTACTCTTGCGATGTTCATCTATATACCCTACTTTCTAATACGGAGTATATGTTAACATACACATAATGTTATCAAATGAAAATTTTAAAGTCTTTGTATTGCTTCTGTCTTCATGTTTAATCGTTTGACGAAAAAATGAATTAAAAATGTCATGGAATGTATCTATTCATAGTGGTTTTAGATTTGGCTTATGTTGAATGAGACGGTGACTCTGACTCTGACTCCTGGTCGATGAGACCATACGTTGATGCACATTATTGGTGCTCGTGGTTTGCCCTTTCGTCCACAATAATATTCATCCAGTGTGGATGAGGGATTATGACCCCTAGTGAGGGGGTCTTGTACGCTGATCGTATCATACCTAAGTTGCGATTAAGTGTGATAATTGTTTAATAAGCTTTCTTGATGTCTTACTCCAGTTTTGAGAATCTTTTTGTGCAAGTGTATATATATACACACACTAAGCCAACCGCCAAACACTGCCTCCTATGTCCAATTTTCTCATTTTTTTTTCTTTAGCTCTACCTCAAACCCGCAACCAGGAGCATCAAACCAATTGACACCTGCCAAGCAAAGACCACGACCACCACCCCACAGACCATTACTGTTTCCTTTCCTCATTTTCCTACCTTAAGGCACGCACCCCACTCACACCACCCTTAATATATCAGTGGCTTTAATTCGACTTCTGGGTGTCCTTAAAATATTTTGAAGTTTTAACCGGTAACTATCTATAGCTTGCGAGGAGTTAGAAAGAATTTTTTTTGGAACCGCAAATTCTAGAGAAATATTCATAAATCATAACGAAAATAACTGAGGAGGGTAAATTAGTGGAAAAAGGGAGAGTGATTTCTGATACGTGAAAAGAAAATTCTAGTTCGAAAGAGATTATGTATGTGCATTCTAGTCGGTTTACGTGTTGTATATACGAACCTACCGTACCCTAAACCATGAATTCAATGATGATACTTGCTACATATTCTGTTGACTGCTTAGATTCGTTAATCGGCAAAGGCTGTCATGGACAGCAACTGAAAATCTGAGCAGCTATGGCAAATCTGAGAAGATAAAATTAGTAATCTTAAAGCCCAATAATGAGCATTTTTTTATCTTAAATGGTAAGCATATGAATGTTCTCCGTCCATTTCTTCATGGGTAGAGGTGTCAATGGGCCGGCCCGACCCAGGCCCAGCGGGCCAAAGTGGAAGCCCGGGCCAATTGGGCTTAGGGCCGTGGGAACCGAGCCAGGCCCAAAGCTGGGATATTGAGGCCCTGTCCAAGCCGAAGCCCTGGGCCCTAACCTTAGGACCGGGCTCGGGCCTAAATTTTTTTCTTTTAATTCCTGTTTTGTGTTGCGAAAATATTGACACACGAAATAAATTTTTTAATAGGCTCTCCTCATATATATAAAGGATTCATTTTTCAAAAAAAAAGTGAGGAAAGAAAGTAAAATGAAATTCAAATGTATAATATGGATAAAAGAAGTGGAAAGATAAACTAATATAAAGTGCTAATGAAATATAAAAAAATGAACATTTTGGGTACAAAAGTTACATATAATGTCTAAAAGTGAAAAGGAAAAAAGAAATGTTATTTTCAATAGAGGTAATTAAACCAAATATATAATAGATATGACAAATTAAATATAAAATTAAGGGATATAAAAAGATTGTAAGGTTCATCAATGAAGAGAAGAAAAAATACAAAGGGCCAGAACCGGGGCAGCCCGTTTTTTAAGGCCTGACCCGCGCCTTAAAAGGGCCTTTTTAAGGCTGGGCTGGATAAATTTGGAGGAAAAACAGGCCTGGCCCAAGGCCCTATGGGTTAGAACCAACACTGTTCACAAAGAGGGCCAGGCCAGCCCAAGCCAATTTAGGGCCGGGTCGGGCTGGCCCGCTGGCAGCCCGAGCCTTTTGACACCTCTATTCATGGGTAACCAGTGGCAGGGGGTTAAATTTTTTAGGTCCAACGAGTTATAGGGGTGTACTCATCGGCTTAAATAGTTTAGGGACCAAGTTACCACGAATCATTAGTTTGCAAGGAGTGACAGTATTTTATCCTAATAAACAAACAAAAAAACTTGTCACTTATACTTGATCCATTGAAGACAACAAATTATTATACATACAGAAAGCAAGCTTGCTGCATACAACCACACAACAACACCTAAAAACTACAAGTCTACAAAGTGAAGACTGAGAATTTCTACCCAACTTCGGCAGCCAGATAGCTTAACTTTTCAGTGCTTAGGGGTGAGAGAAGGAAACGAAGGAATGGATTGAAGTATCAACTTCCGACTGCTTCTTTGACCAGGGGACGTCCCGGTGTTACAGTGAGGAGGAGAGACTCGCTTGCTGTTAGGAGAACCGGACTTGATTCCACTAATAGGCGAGCCACTTCCTTGGAGAAACTCTGGCATTTCATCTTCTTTGGCGGGTTCAAATCGCTTCTCAAACTTGGCTTGACGCTGACCAACATCAGGCTTTCCGAACTTTTGGCTGGTGCCGGAAGAGGATCCGATGGCGAGGACTGAAGATCGTGGTGGTCTGCTTTTAGAGGAGAATGGCAGCTGAATTAATGATCTGAAACACACAACGTCAATAAGAATCGGACAGTAAAAGCTATTAACCCCATGGATTCAAAACTTTGGTCAACATATACCTGCCAAACCGTAAAGGTGTTGCTGGAAGAATCAAATCTGCATTGTGATCTGCGACATTGTGGATTAAAGTTTTCTGTGAAGCTCTATCAACCAGGCTCCTTTCGTCGCCTAATTCCTCTTCTTCTAATTCAGCTAATTCTGTTCCTACAAAACCAGAGCCTAAACCAGAAAAACAAAGTGGTGACTTCAGATTTTGGGTCGCACTGCTGTCATAAAGAAAAGCGAAAGGAAATGGCAAGAGGAATGACAGATAGCCTAAGGAAATCGTGTTCCATTTTTCTATTTCTTACTCTAGTTTTTTTTTTTTTTGGTGGGCGTTTGTGTGTGTGTTGTGTGGATGGGGTTGGGGTGTCATAGTAAATGAGAATAACTAAAGGGACACACACCATCTTTTCTACCAAATGCATTCTTACACCCTTCACATCTGCAGTTAATTGAGCATCCAACACCGCCCTTCAAAAGAAAACCATTACTTGTAATTAGCTAATAAGCATCATTTGATAAAAAAAAAAAGGATGATCAAGAGGATGAAACCTGATAACATTCACAGTATTTCTTTAGGCAACCAGATTTCTTGCAATTGCATCCTCTTTTATGCCGAGCTGAAGCAGGGGTCTTGCTGGAGTCATCCTGCAAGATCAAGGATTTAAGTGTACGTGGTACTTAACATCACTATTCAAGTGAATTAAAAATGCAGATATTACTTTTTTATTTACGTTCTTACCCCAATTTCAAGTACAGAATCAGAGCTCCTGATAACTTTGGGAGCAAAAGCAAGCGGATTGCGAGATTCAATCTGCTTGCGAGTTGAAAGGACTGTATCTTCATGAATAGGCTTGTTGAAGCATTCTTGACATGAACATGGCTCCACACAGTAGACACCAGCGGCAAAGCATTCACAGTAACTGCATTGGCAAGCTCAATAAGTAAATTTATAAACACAATTCTGTTGTGTGGCTTTCCTGTATGTGTTATCATGAAGCCACCAGGATTCACTTAATGGGGTAGCGAGCAAGTATCTCTAGATATCGATGATACTTGAAACTCCAGACTAAAACTCCGAACTCGTCTTACTTCTTAGATTTCAGTTATTACTCGGTAGATGTAGAAAACAAGTTTTTTAACGATTATTATGAGAGAAAAGGGTTTTATGTGAATGAGACTGACCAAAAAAGTACCAACCAAATGAAAACGCTGCATAGATTACATTGATTCTTCTAAAAGGGTGAAATATCCATGCCAAACAATCAAGATTGGCAAGGACATTCGATCAGCGAATGCACGTAATGTTGAACCGCCAAAATGGCAAGAGAGGTAAGATGCACAAGTATGACCAACTTCTAGTTTAAAAGCAATGATAGCAAGAGGGATACAGAAATAACAATTAATCACAGAGAATTGTATAGCCCGTAGGTGAGAACTACTGTTGAGTGTCGACCCTTACGAGAGACCACGACATAAAGGAATCAGAGAAACTTACAGTTTCAAGCATTTTGATTTCTTACAGTTACAGCGCTTACATGCCTCACTTTCGCCACCATTTTCTGATCTGCGCCTGAAAATCAAATCAAACTTTCAGTAATAAAAACTAGATACGATACAAAGGCCAGTTTTATGCCCGGTGATTCTGTCAATAAACATAAAAACCTTTTCTTTTTGGGGCTACTCTGGCTATATTCTTCATTGCCCGCATATCCAGATGCCTGAGAAGCATCTTCCACAACTGAAATTTCATTTTCAGCAGATACCATGTCTCTCTCTGAAACGTAGCAGCCAATAAAATTGTTTTAAGGTTCTTGACAAACTAGTATAAAACTAAAACAAGAACGAGCAAGGTGCACCTATTAATTGTCCTCCCAAACCCAAGTCATCAAGCTTAATAACTTTGTAGTCCATTGAAGTTGTTGCAAGAGCATTTAAGTGCAACCCAATTCCAGGAAGAATACACCGTGAAGAATCATTTCCAGGCTTCAACGGAGCTATATGCTTATCATTGGAAGCAACATCTTTATGAGATTGCTGTAGCGCGGAAGAACCACAACTGGACCCATCATCAAAGCGCTTCCTGCGGGCCCCTGCCATCTCAAATACAAGACAGCGTCTTCTTGTACCACGTTGCAAATTCGAAGCAATCTACATTGAAACAGTGTGTGAGAGTAACTCATTTATAAGCATAGGACTCTCATAAAGGACTAACAGATCATGCTTTGCTGTTTTCGACCTCTAAATACTTCAGAAATCGATACATTTCATATCTGATCACTAATGATTTAGGATACGAAATGTTAATTGCTGTGGAGGATTAATACCCTCACGGGGATGATAAATCAGTGAAATGTTTTTACTTCTTCGTCGTCTATTAGTGATTCATCTCCCCAATGATGGTGACCTTCTAGTTGCGAATGAAATCTGACGGGCTGGAGGAATTCTGTGCAAAGGGGCAGAAAATATTATACAAACTTGTTTTGCATTTTAAATGGGCTGAAAAAAAAATGAACTCTCCGTAAAAGTCAATATGCTCGCTGGTTTGCACAATGGAACTACAGCAAAATCATTGATTGGATAATCCGCAGCATAATTGGTCATAAAGCAGTTATGGTATTCCTTATAGTAACAATTAATTGCATTGCATTTGTACATGAGTCTACTATGATAGTTTTACTTGTTCGTGATATGCAAGAATGTTTTGAACAAGATCAACGGTACAAAAGGTCCTTACATGCACTCCTAATTACAAGAAGGAACAGTATGGCAAAGACTGTTAATCGCATTCAACATCCATAAAGCCTCGATACAATCAACCGAAAAAGGACAACTCAAGTACTTAACGACAATGGTAGAAGAAGCAAAGAGGCTAATTATCATACTACTCATCAACAGCCCGTGCTACTAAAGGCAGTGAGTTCAATAGACATCAACAAAGCTACTAATACAAGCAACTTGTTCAAAAGAAGTGAAAACAAATAAAGTCACAGCTTTTACCCTAACTGAACTGTAAATCCTCACCTCATCGCCCATTTTCCCATGTAAATCGCCAGCCATGCAATTATCCAATGAAGTAGAGGCAAACATATCATGGTTCTCCGCTCTATCGCCCAGGTCACCAGCCTCTCCAGGTTGGGTGCAGATATTTTCTGTTTCAGGTTGTTCACTTGAGCCAACTGCACCACTTGCTTGAGTTTTCGGCAAGTCAATATTGAGGGAAGTACAGAATCCCGTTACAGAATCGAATGATTTCTGATTAGAGCCCTTCGCGGGCCCTGTCTCATTGGGCGAATCAAAAATTAATAAATCGGCAGCATCAGAAATCAAGCTCTCCCAATCACATCCTGTTGCCTCTCTATTTTGATCAATTTGGCTTATCCCCTCTATACGCATTTCACTACCAAATGAACCTTTTTCAGAAGCACATTCGTTTTCGATGCCACAGCTAGTACTTGGATTGCAATCAGGGTTAACATAGTCATAACTTAAGGTATGTGAAAGCTCAATTTCTAGCTTTGAGGATTCATAAGATCGCTCATCAGAAGCGTCACCTATACTACTTCTTGGATCGAAATTTTCTGGCTGCTGGGTTAAGTCATGTGCGACATCCATAACCCCTTCGTCTCGACCAACTTTATTCCCATTCTCGGAAGAGAAGTCGGGTTTAGACATATCAGAGAACTGATGCCTGAAAATGAAACAATGTCTAATTAACGAAATTCTGCAGAAAATTAATATGCTAAGATAAAAGAAATAGAACTCGGATAGATAATTACCTTCGTAAGAACCTAGATTCCTTGAGGGAACTGACATGAGGTGAAGTGAAAACAGATGGCAGGGATGCAAAACTAAGTGAGTTGAATGACTGACTACTGTGCATGGATTTAACCGGCTGGATTGGAGAAAGATTGTTGATATAGTTAAAGACAGGCGAATCCTGCATGTGTGAAAGATAAAATCGAATAACGAATGAGATGACAGCGAGCTGGACTAATGTTAGAGTGGCGTGCAAGAAGTAAATTCAAGTAAAGTACACAGATCTTCAAGATATATCAGATACTTGCATCGTACACACATTTAGATGCTAGTGGGTGTCAGCTAGCTTTGATGGCAAGTGTAAAGCCTCCTGGCATTCTACCAAGAGATCAGGATTGATTCCCGCCCAGATCTGAGATAAGGGATTAAGGAGGGGCTACCCTCCATTTGTAGCCTATATTCAAGTGGCCCCCGGTGGACCGAAAAAACACATCACAGACGCTAATATCATAAATAAACACAAGCGAAGGCAACGACCATATAGTATTTGTCTAAGTAGAAAGCACAAAGTAAGACATTTGCTGCATGATTAACAACCATCATAATACTTAATTTCATACAGATGCGCCATGGAAGAAGAGAGAAAATGACCACTTTCTCAAACTGAACTCTTTGGGCGTCATGAGGAGAGACAAGTGACTAAGCTTGTAAGAGAGAGAGAGAGAGAGAGAATTTTAGCCACGGAATGATGTTCATCTGTAAACCCTAAGACATCGAAAAATTCCAAAGTGAACAACCATAAGACAGCAGTAACCTTTTAAACACAAAATCCAGAGCACATAATGCCTTATTGTATCACAACAGAACTGAGAAACACACGCGCAATGGAATCTACAGAAATTGAACTCGCTTCTACCAATTAACCACAAATTACACACTGGAGGTACGCAAATTGACCAAACAAAACCCTAATGACAGTAAACACTTAGATCAAACAACCCAAAACCCTTATCCAGGAACATGCATATATCCCATATATCTGACCAAACCCATCATATATCATCTCTCAAACACCACAAAAGCCGAAACCATAACCCCAATTGACCCATAATAAACAACAAAGCCACAAAATTTCACCAAATAACAAAACCCACAGCCTGAAAATCACAGATCAATCAATGCACCACAATTCAGACCGATTTAACCAAAGCCCACAACGACAAAATATGCAAGATTCGTGGGAAGGACGAAGATGACCTCGAATTTGGATATGGGGGTGCTGATCTGGTTCCTCTTGGGAGTGTCCATTGAAGCAACAACAACAACTCTAGAAGTAATTTCACTCTCACCCTCACTTTCTCTCTCTAGCTTCACTCTCTCTTCTTCACCCATTTTTATCCTCACTGGCACCCCACTTTTTCTCACTCTCAACACACTAACTTTAGTGGTGAGAATATGAGATTCAAGAAGAAGCGGGAAGGCGGGACGAAGACCAAAAGCACAGACAAAGCAATATAGATGTTTGTTATCACCCACATTGACCCACCACACACTCTCACACAATAATGCACACAAAAGTGCGAATAAAGTAACGTACACTTGGGCGGATCCGGAAATTCAATCGGTGGAATTTACAGGTATTCACTCTCTGTAACTGGGACCGCAGACGCTCTCCAAATAAAAGGTGAGATAGCTAACAAACACTTATGGAACATAAATGTGTAATGGTGGGCTTGTTTGTAATTGTGTCTTCATTCTAGCGACGAGTTTACATTAATTGCTACAAAGGATAGCCTGTTGAGATTCCCATGGTACAAGTACTGTGTGGCTCGTAAGGGCGTGGTTGAGAAGCCGTTGGATAAGCTATAAAACGATATTTTGTGACCGACTCATATTATATGTATTACAAGAGTAGCCACGGTTGCTTATTTGTAGGCCGAGCATATTACTCTCTCTTCCAGATTTCTTGTAGTTGGTACTGCTGCGCATGTGGCCATTTGCGGGTTGAACCAAATGGTTTCCTGGTTGGTGACTTTGATTACAATAACCTTCCCGACCACGATTTTTCTCCCCCCTACTTGTCGTTGCAGATTGAGGGTTCCTTCTCCATATGTGCAGCGAGATTCTAACACTTCGATTGCTAGACAAAAGAAAAATGACTCGCCATTGCTATATCTGTGTCACCAGATGTTGACAAAATTATTGTTAATAGCTATGGGAGATGGGGAAATATAATTAGAGTAAGGTGCAAAAAAAAAATGTTTCATTCTTGATTTAATATTTCACTTGCATCCATTGACTTTGTCAGCTGCGATTGCCAAATAATGTGGATGGTTGTTGGGTTATCTATGGTTTTCAAAGTCATTGTTTCACTAGGACTGGACAATATAGCCCACATTCCAAAATGCCCCATGTTAAATCAAAATATATGCACGTTTGATTTGTCTTTCATTCCCAATAAATGTGAGTAACTATTAGAAATAAAAGCTTTTATACAAAAATATAGTCAATAATTGTAACTTATTTGACATCTTTTAAAAGGATCTTCAGAGGAAGGGATTTTGCTTGTTTGAGAGGTCTGAATTCACAAATTAGCTAGGTTTTTTCGATTACGCGAATCGAACACAATCTCTTTGAGTTAGAGAAAGTTCTCAGTGTGGCAGTAGCAAAATTTCCCGTCATAAATTGTGGCCTAATAATCTTAAATGTTAGTGTTTGATTTTCACCAAATGCATTCAAGCGTTAGCACCGGGTACAATTAGGGTCTTAAATAATTAAGGAGGAACTAGGCAGTTGGCCCTCTTGACTTCGGCAAGGACTGGTGGAGGTTTAGTTACTTTTTTTTAGAGTGTGTGTGTGTGTGTGTGTGTGTGGTTCCTTTCTTTTCTTTTTTCTTGGTGGGGGGATTGGTTTTTGTTAACTCGGATGATAATGTAAAAGTGTAATTAATGGTGTAGATTTTGCCTTACCACATGAGTTATCGTTAGAGGCGAAAAGAATTACTAGCTCAATACGTTGTTACACCGCTCTATACTTCAATTGGACTCGTCAGTCTAGGCTCTGAGTTGAATGGAGAATGAGATATTTTATTGTTTATAGTCATAGTCGCTTGTATTTCTTTAGTATTGATTTCTGTGTTTTCTCTTCGTCATTTCTCAGTTTGCTGATCATATTTCTATTACGTTAAAATTATTTCGTTACTAAAGTTCTTAAAGTTTACCCAAAAAAGAAAAAGATCCAATCCATTATTTTTCTTCCTTCTCTTGCAAGAGAAAGGAAACCGATCAAGGTAATTATAACTCAAGCATTAATAAGATTGTTTTTCCTTGTTGAGTCTCCCATAAAAAAATGAAATAACTAAGTAGGTTATTGTTTTAATTTCAAGTCATTTTATTTCCTATTAAATAAAAAAGTACCACTTGTTTCCTAATTTTTTTTTACCCTTATAAACTTTTTACAATATCTCAAAGAGGAGAAAGAGAGAGAGAGAAAAAGGTATTGGCATATGTTGTCCATTCATTCAACATAGAGAGTAACAAATGTAGATACAATCATACAACAAGAACAACAACTGGTATAAATATATCCGTGACTATCACCCACCCCCAACTGAACCAATTATATACTTTTTGAGGCGCCAAAATTTTGAAAATGAAGTCTATCCTACAAATCGGTCCCCAACATAGATTTGCTTCAAAAAGTTTGATAATTGGCCACAGTCCATAGGCCATGGCACATCACATGGTTGTTAGAGTATCAAAGTCAATGTGGTGCACCTACCGATCGGGGATAAAGTCCGCATAACATGTGTACGGTTAGATTAAATACGACTAATATTTTTTATCAGAGTAAGTATTATGTTTTAACAGGTCAATCAGGCATTTACGTCATAAGAATCTCACTGAAAACTACAATAATTATTAGTCTCCTAGTGTAATGGTATCACCCACGTTGTTATAGACTTGAGACATCTGATGTATATATAAATATCAAGATTTTTACTAGTTTAACTGTCTCCTATGTTCATTTGTCGACACTCTTTTTTCTTTTTTGTTCTTCATCAAAATTCTTTCAAGATATATAGTTTCATATTTACCGCTTGCACTGAACGATAAACTGAAGAAAGATCGATAAACTAAAAAGAAATGCAGGAAAAGGCAATATATAAGAAGACATGTGGCTTATATAACTGGCTTCCAACAAACATTTTGGATTCTTACCTTTACTTTACCTTTTCACTTTGTCAAAATCTAACGTGGTCCCCTGTGCTGCACATAAAAGCAATCTATTACTACTTTTTTCTCTTGTTTCTTATTTCTGTTCTGGTTTTCTTTATTCCATCAGTTCTTGTACTTTCCCAACTCCCCACATTCTCTGAAGGCCAAGTATAATGGTGTCCATGCATGCGTGATCTTAGCATGTGTACATGTAAAGTATGCATCAAGAGGGGGCAATTTGGTCATTTTACTAGATAATATATAAATGAGCATTTTACTAGTTATTATAAATATATAAATGAGCATTTTGCCAGATACTCAAAGCATGCATGTGCACGTAAATATAGGTAGTGGACAATACAAGAAGCTTGGCGTGTAATGTTACAACTTAGTGTACTGGACTTTGCACCGATCTTAACATCGTCCTGAATCTTTTTTTGAAGAAAGGGTATGAGGGCCTCATATAAATATAGTCGGTCATATTAGCATGGCACAACTTAATGTACTGGACTTTGCACCGATCTTAACATCGTCCTGAATCTTTTTTTGAAGAAAGGGTACGAGAGTTTCGTATAAATATAGTCGGTCATATCAGCATGATAATGTTCTTGAATACATGACAATTTTGTTGGCATCTCACTCGAGGATGCAATGTACAATGTAAGTTACAGAGTCAAGTCACTGCATCGAGTTAGTTATGAACTTTAAGGGACTAGTAAATTAGACACCGAGGACAAAGTTGTTTTGCAAAAAGTGGTAGATAATCATGAATTCCTTTCTTGTAGTGAGCATGAAAGAGCAAACATCATGGCAACACCCACAAATTTCTTTTCCTGAAAGAATGGCATCCTTGTGTCAGTGACTGTCCTGTGTATTCACTCTCTCTATCTAACCTACAATGATCAAAGTTGAATCTTGATATCAGTAAAGTCTTCACTCCTCTTCATTTTATGGGGAAGGCCAGGTTCCTATTTGAATATAAGAACTAGTACAGTGGTTGACTCCCATTATCTAAACTACAGACTTTATTCTAAGGACAAGCCAATAACTAGCAACTTGACAAAGTCACAATGTTAACTAACATTTGTGATGGGTTGGCTTGTACTACTATATTGTGATGGGTTGTAGCTTGTACTACCATATATGTTTAGCTTTTAGCAAGACTAGGAAAATGGGCATTTGTCTAACCTAGGGCTTCCTTGGAATTTGGGCAAAACATAAGAGGAACAGAGGGGGTAGGTTCAATTAGGGTCCAAGCACAAGAAGATAACTTAATCACCAAACCTTGTCCGACCCTTGCATTGTTCCTTTTTGTCCAACCTTAGTCTTTCTGGATTCAGGAGTATCATCAGTATACATAAGTATAGGATGAGTGAGGGGTTTAATGATGATTATCAGTGAATATAAAATGGTTTGCTTTTCAGCTGTCCATGTGTAAAGCTGGGAAAAATGTCATGGAGCGGAAAATCTTTGTTAGAAGAGTATCATCGTCTTTTGAAAAAGTGAAGGGAGCGTCTATTTTCACACTTTATATGTTACTCTGCACATCTGTATGTTGTCGCTAAAAAGTGTGTTAACAACAAAACGTAAATCTTTTAGCAACGAACGAAGGTGTTGAAAAGAATAATATAGCGTGAAAATAGACATTAAGTTTATGAATTTTTTGGATAGTAATTTCATTCCATTATTAAACACCTAAACATATTCTCCAAGTGTGACTAAAAGTGGAGTGGGATTATCCATTCTTGATTTCTATTATTAAGAGAATGGTTGGAAGATGATTAAGACTGCATTTTTCTGCACAAAAATTCGAGCTTGAATATGAGATTTGGCATAACAAGTTAAATTAAGTGCATCAGATCAGATAGGTCACATTTTTTTTAAGAAGTCTAAAAACTAATTTACGTACGGTCTAGGAGATTTGTAAGATCAGTGATATTGTAGTTAATCAATTAGTGAAAATAGATTAGGAACCATAATCAGAAATTAATGACTTATAAGACGGAAAAATGGTTACCTCAGCTACAGGAATAAAACTCTAAATAAGACAGAAAATAATTATGTTTGTGTGTGATTACTCGCTCAGAGTACCCGGAGGTTCCCCTCTGGCCTCTACATAGATTAAGCATTGGACCCCTAATAATATGGGCTTGGGCCTGCATTTTTAGGAGGCTTGACTAGAGCTTGTTAGAATATTTTAGTAATACGAATATTAGGTTTACGATCCGTCTCTGACTCTGAATTGACCAAAACTTGTCAAGTAGACCACGATTACTACATCTAATTTTCAAATTTAACCTTAACACATATGATAGTTAGGGCGTAAGATAATGCAGTTAATTTACGGCGTAAACTAATATCTACCAAGTACCAACAAAAACAATTTGTCTCCATAAATATGCTATAGGGCCTTTGCGTTTTTTATGGTAATTATAACTAGCGCATGAGCTACAACGTTGTCCTCATTATAGATCAAGATAGAGATATTTGGTGCAGGACTAGGGCTATAAATGAATAGAATTGTTTACGAACAGCTCCTGTTCGATTCTTTAAAAGCTCGTGCATATTTGTTTGTTTACTTAACGAAACGAACCGAACATGAACATATTTTTGAGCTTGTTTTTTAAATGAGCCGAGCTTAAACACATGTAATTGTTCATGAGTTTGTTCGCGAACAACTCGTATATGTGTTATGTATATTTATATCAGAATAATGCATTTTATTTATTCAAATAGTAATTATAAATCTAAACAGGCCAACAATATTTTAGTCTGGACTCAAGAATTTCTTTAAACACAAATAGCCCATATAGCCCAAAGAGCCCAATACCTTTGTAAATTCTCGAGCCCAAGCTGCAAATCTATTAAACCTTAAAATCATAACTCAACATAATAGCACGACTCTGGAGCACGCGGCGGCGCCGAACTGAATCATCTTCTCAGTCATCTTTCTCTCCTTTAACCTTCACGGATCAAGGACAAGGAAGATAGATCATGCAATTTTGGTTGTTATGCTCGAATTGCTTCACCGATGGTGCGATTTTTTGCTGATTTTTAAATTTTAATGGAATCTCCATTTCAGTTTCTTCTTAGATATCTATCTTTTGTGATACAACAAAGTATTTGCTTGTTGAGGGATTGAGGGATCTGCGAAAATTAGGGATTTCATCTGATTTTGGGCAAGAACACGAGTCGAGCTTTGGAGATTGAGTTCGGCTCGTTTAAGTAAACGAGTTGAACGAGCCAAGCCAGAGTTTTGTAGGACGCGAATTCGAGCTGAGCTCGAACAATTTTTCTGGCCCTTAACGAACTCGAGCCGAGTTCGAACATACCAAATCTTACATGAACCGAGCTCGAATACACCCATGTTCGACTCGAACTCGTTTCGTATATAACCCTATGCAAGACAAAGCTCAATCTTATAATAAACAACGCATCCTCATGAGAAAGGTGAGTTGATTAAGGGAAAATTTCACTGTAATCAGGGTAGTAGGAATAACCTCTAACCCACATAAAGCGATAAAAGATGGTCATTGAATATTCTTAACGGCTTTTTAATTAACGACACTAAAAATTTGCTACTAAGAATTGGCAATAAAGATGTTTGCAAAAGATCTTATAATAAAGGAGGTTGTAATATATTAACGATTAATGATTACTATATGGAGGGTATTCTTACTACCAAGATTACAACCAAAATCTTTTTGCCGATTAATTAGCTAAGGCCTCTTATAACACGAGTACCTGAAAAAAAAATCCAGCAAGTTAATAATGACCATGAAAGAAAATATTTCGAGAATCAGTGGTAACTTGAACAATTTAAATTGGATTTCCAATTCGGAAAGACTTTCCCATTTCATACTTTCTAGGTTTTTAACGAAAAAGATACGGATTTAATAAATTCTTAAACTAGCGCGTACGGGTTAGGTCCAGACGGGTCCAACTGATTAACAGGCCCCTCGGTCTGGCTCATAACAGGCCTTCAAGAAAGTGAAAACCAAACCCTGAATATCGGGTCTCTTTGAAATCACTTCCAATTTTGGTTTTCTGTTTTAAAAAAAATAAAAACCAAAACCAAAACCAGTTTAGTTTAGTTTTTATTTTTTACAAAAACAAAATGGGTGTTTAATTACCCAGCTTTTATTTCAAATTTTTTCTTTGGTGGTGGTTGCGGTGGCAATGGTGGGGCGTGGCGGTGGCTGCCAGCGGTCGTCGGCGGTGGCCAACAGCAGGCGATGGCCGGTGACGGTAGGCGATGGCTATGGCGGAGGTGGTGGTCTCAAAACAAAAAATCCAGAACTCCTAAATGGGAGGTTTTGAAGATAGTCATGTTTTAAAAACTGATTTTCAAAACTGAAGAAAAAAAACAAAATTTTTGTACCAAACGCGTTTTTTTTTCTTCAGTTTACAAAACTGGAGAAAAACAGAAAACCAAATGATTTTCAAACGCTACCTCATATATTCCTTTTCGGCTTTAGCCTTTTTGATAAAGGGTCAATTTTGAGCTGCAGGTGGATCCAACTGGTCAACGGGTCGGTTGACCCGGATCATAAGCCTTTTAAAACCCATCATCACTATTCGGTGCACCACTCTAACAATACCATGTAGCGACAAACACTCGAGCAAAGTTATATACAAAAAGAGAGTGTTGGAGTAATTTGCACTGATGCAGTGAATACAGTCTGTAACACCAACCATTACTTTGCCTTATTCAAAGCTTGTTAGTTCGGTCTTATTGGTTGTCAGTTGCGGTTGGTTCTTTATCTAAGTATTACTTTTCATACCTAAATTGGGAAAGACTTGGATTTGGTACTAGCAACCCTTGACTTTGAGTTATTTTTCAGATGGCAATGACGATTTCTATACTCAATTGTAAACTCAAGTCTGTGGATAGATCGTCATTTTGCGAAGTTAAACGTATGATCAACTTAAGCAGCCGAGAAGTTGTATCTTATTTGGGACGGGAATTACTTGGCTTGGGTACGACCAACCTTTGAGTCAAGTTATTTCTTGAAAGACAGTGGCAATTTTGATAAAAAATTGTCTACCACCCTTTTGCGACAACTAAAGTGATAATTAACTTAAGCGGCATGTGAGAAGTTATTGCTACTAATCAAGGGAGCTTAACATACAGATGAGGTGTAAAATGATATCTAGTTGGTGCTTCTTTTCAATTGATCGAAGGCATTGAGGGCCTTTTTTTTTTTTACCTGATTACTTTCTGCAAGTGCCAAGAAATAAGTTTCTTTACTTTGATCATCTGATTGATACTTTGAAATATTATATACTTTTAACTCATAACTCGCCCAGCAAAGGAACTTCGGTGGGTTGGATTTGGTTTCAACCCGGCGCAAGTACATCTATGTGCTTTTGAAACCCAACTCACTTTAACTCAAGAAAAAATTGCGATAGCTTAGTTGTGATGACTTCTCCCTTTCGTGGTGTGCAAGGTCACAGGTTCGAATCTCATTGGATCAAGATATTTGGGTCTAAAGAATGGGTAGAGGTGCCAGTGGCTTGAGCTACACAATATGAGTAGCCCTTCCTTTACATCTAATTATCTCGCTCCATGAGACTCGAACTTGTGACCTTACACATGAAAGAAAAAACCCCTCACCACTGAGCTATTACAACTTGATGTGCAAATGAGAAAGTGTTAAAGTTGTCATCTTTGTTCCTCAAGTTGAGCATTTACAGGTCAAAGTTGACCAAAAAAGACTGCATTCTTCTCGAAATTCAAGAGAAATGATAATATTGAAACATTTGACTATGGGTGGATTTTTTGGCATATTACCCCAATAAATAAAGCAACATGTCGCTTATTTACCCGACAATAGGAGTGCAACTTGGGTAGGTTAGGTTAGGTTGGGTTGGGTATGTACCCAACCCAAAAAAATCAATGCCCAACCAAAACAAAAAAAAAAAATAATGTGCTTTAAAAGCCCAATGAGCCTTAACTCAAACCAAAAAAAATTTAATAAGGTTTGGTTGTGTTGGGTTAAGTTGATTGGGTATATTGGGTTTCAATGGGTTAATTAAAATAAAATAATTTTTTTTATTTGAACAAAAAATAGATTGGTGGTGGCCGACACTTGGCTACCAGTGCAGTGGTGGTGGCGATGGAACTGCAGAGAATTGTGGCAGCTGCCCGCGGCTGACAGTGCTGGCCAAGCCTGCAGGTGGTGGTGGACAACAACGATGGCAGCTGGCAACGACGGTGGAGCTGTCGGCGACAGTGGTGGCTACGAAAACAGAGGTTGTTGTGTAATAGTGGCGTCAGCTAAAAAGGTGGTGGTGTCTGCCAGTGGCGATAGAGTCTACAGCAGGTGTCAGTGTGGACGGGCTGGCGATGGTGGTTAAATTTGTATTCAAATGGATTTTAAAAGTCCGGCCCATAATAACACAACATAATACGAGCAACCGTTCTAATCCATTTTATAACTAAGTGGATTTGGTAGGGTAAAAGCTCACATTTTCTTAAGTTGGTCGGTAAGCCCTAAGAAAATCCAATCCAAGTTAGAGCTTTACCCTATAATTTACTTCTAGTGGAGTTAAAGTGGATAGTTGTAGCCAGCACTCCATTGCCATGACTCCACGGACACAAAGTCCTGCCTAGCAAATTGCAATAAAGCGGAGATCAGATCTAGACAAACCGCATCAAAAAAACACTTGTTTAACGGTAAACCAAAGAGTCACAGAAACCAAACTCTAGCCTTAAAAGAACAAGACCTCGAAAGGGGTGCTACGAGCGCCAGTGCCCAACGCTTCCCTCAAAACAGATCCCCATAAGGGATGAGAACAATGAAGCCCAGACAATGGTGCAGCTCGGCTAGTGCGTCGAGGTCCACCAAGCTCTCCATGCAGCAATAGCGAGTGCCAGGGTCGCACAGGTGAGCTTTGAGCAGCTTGTTAGCAGCCTCGAGGGTCCTCTCCTGCATGTCCTTCAAGCGGGCAAATCTTAATATCCACTTGCACTTTCAGCAGCTTGTGCCTGCAGTTCTCAAGGGTGTATCCTTTCATGCTTTCTTAAACCTGGGAAGCTTGTGTGCCAGCATTGACTTGATTCGGAATAGCCTTCCCCCCACGGATGACAATTGTGCGTGTATGTCCATGCGTGTGTGTCAGTGTGTGTTGTAATTTCATGCTCGTGTGAGAGAGAGGTAATAAAAGGATGGGGCTAATATAACCATTTGGTTTCTGTACAAAGTAGACAACTTAGGGATTCTGTACAAAGTAGACATCAAAGATAAAAACCACCGGACGAGACTACAATCAAAGAAGTCGATGCAACGCTCAATATACCTTGATGAAATTATGTGCGCGAGAAGCAGTGGCGAGGGATTCGGCATTTAAGATTTGCTGGATTTGAAGTAAAGCTAATACCAGGAATTATGGATGCTAAGGTGGCGGAAGCTGAAGCACTGAGACATGCTATATGGGCTGGACGGCGAAAAAGTTCCAGGCATTGAACCTTCTCATTGAAGGTGATGATGCTAAAACAGTGATCGAAGAGCTAAGAGAGGTATCACCTCTAAGTTCTTTCATCAAGATATATACTATGCAAATGTCGAGAAGGTCAGGAGTCAGGACCTTGTTTCAAAGATGGGCTTTAAACTGGATTACAAGACAATGCTAAAACAGTTGATCATGATTTTTGGTGGGTGTAATAGCTTTCCCTACTTCTTGTAATTGAAATTGGCAGAGAAAGATTTCAAGGCTTAGTCCATATTTTGCATTATCAAAAAAAAAATTCTACCTGTGGTTGAAAAAAGAAGAAGACGAGTTAAAAGGGATCAAGGGTAACAACCCTATCATCAGTCTTAGCTAGACAAAACTTAAAAAGATGTCTTTTTTTTATTCAATAACTAGAAAAAAAAAATTTGACCATAATAATTGGATTTATACTTTTGACTAGTCCTATTACTAAAACGTATCTAAATTTTACGCGATTGTAATACCTACCCCATACTGCAATTATACATGACGACCTTATCAGAAATCAATTATGCTTTCATAACATATTATTTCTGTATTTTGTTCGTTATTTAATTAATTGCTTATACAAAAATCATTGAGTCTTGGGGCTTGCCACTGTCGAATCCCATGGACAATTACAAAGTTGTAAATACAGTATTCTACTAAATGTGGTAGTATAAACTGTGAATTAGTACAACGTTAAATCATAAGTAAATCGCATAAAGCCCTCGCCTCGTCTTACTGCCACTTTCTAGGTTTTTTTTTATCGAGGATATCTGATTTAAATCTCAGAACTGGCTAAACGGACCGGTACAGGTTGGCTCGGTTAATAACGGGGCTTAAGTTAGAGTGAAAGCCAGACCTGGCCCAATCGGTGTATTGATCCCTCCCCTCTTCTTCCAAATCCAAGCCCAATCTTCATGCAGTACTCAAGGCATCTGGTTTTGATGAGGCGGTGAAGACCTGATCACACGATTGACGAGACCAAGGTTAATAAATAAAGTGGGCAAAGTTTGATTTTAGTGGAAAACTTTTGAGTGGGGGAAAATGTCAAAGAATACAAGCCATGTATGGTAGCATCTCCAATATTTGCTTCATTTATGTTTGCAATTTCTTTCTGTTTGTTTTCGAGGGTTCCTTTTTTCTCACATATGATCTTTTTTGCTAATGTTGTACATTACGTGTTCTCAAAATGGTTTTACAAAATCAAAACGTAGATGGAGGCAGTGGTGGTGGAAACAGGATGAGTTAGTGGTGGGCATTGGCAGACATGGATGAGGTGGCGACGGGTGGTCGCGGCAAAAATGGGATGACGTGGTGGGTGGGTGGTGGCAATGGCGGTGGGTGGTTTAGTGGCATGTGGTGGTTGCTGAGTGGTGACGTTGGAAAGGAGGGTGATCGCGGTGGTGGTGAATAGGTGATGGTGATGGTGGTGGTGGATGTCTGCTGCTAGTGATGGTGATGGTGATGGTGATGGGTGGTGGCGGTGGCGATGACACTCAGTTGTGGCTACAACAAAAATGAGGTGAAGTAATTGTAGGTGATGGCGAATGAAAACAATCTTTGAAAATGAATTTCATTGTTTTAAGAGAATTTGAACAATGTCTTTAACCGAGAGCACTGAAAACACCTTTTTGGTGTTCTATAAAATGATTACCGATTAAAAACAATTCTTGAATACCTAAAAATAGAAAGCAATTACCATACATTAAAAAAATGGTAATTTTTACATTTTTAGAAACAGAAGCACAAAAGAGAGCTATTACCATACATGGCACAAACTTTCTTCATGTTTTTGGAAAAAAAAATTTACTCGTTTTGTAACTAAAAAAAAGTCAAAACACAAGATGGGCAAGTGCCAATCATTACATAGTGTGTTTACGGGCTCACTATTAAGTGGTAGGGTAAAAAAAAGGTTTTGGCCGCTACTCGAATTGTAAAAACATAAATACCTCTCTTGGTGCTTTATCTTCCAAATGGCTCAACAATGTACGCAACTTCTACAAAAGAAAATATTTTTCCCATTTTCGGAGGGTTAATAGTGAATTAAGCTAATAGCATACAAATAGACAGACCAGGTTCAATGCCAAAAAAAGGAAAGCACCTGCAACGTAACATTCTTTAGGTAGTCTTCCCCTATTTTCAAGCCAGATTGATTAGCTCTTTTTGCACTTGTTTTCAACTTGCTTTTTAAAGTTAAGAGGGGCAAATCCTTTTGATAGTTTATCGGCATGATTATCATTACATGTCGCGCACTGTTGCAACCAAAGCTTTCGCACAAAATTGAGTTGTAATATGCATGCGGATTTGGCATGGCTTAATTTGACACGAGAATTATCTTAAGTCTTCAAGCCATAAGTGGTATTCAATTTAAAATTCGTAATCTAGTTATGAACTTAGAGGCCGTTTGGGATTGATTCATTTAAGTAGATTTTAATTAAATCAGAATCAGTTTCTAAAACCAGCTTTAATTCATTTTAGACATAACAGATTAAAAGTTGTTGAAGGTGTTTGAATAAAAAGAGATTAAAGTAGGTTTAGTGTAGCAAAATTACCATATAGTGTATTTAAACTGAAATTAAGCATTTAATGATGTTTATAAGTAAGGATAATTTGATAAATTTCTTGGTCAAACCTGATTCTCCAAAACTGATTAAGAGGGTGTTTGTGGTTGATTTTGGAATGGTCAAACCTGATTTAATTTAGATTAAATTAGGCACGTGAGTGTTCGGCAAACGAGATTATGAGATTTAATCTGGCTAAAAAAGCTAAAAACTGATTAAATCCATAATCCTGAAAAGTGAGGATTATGAAATAATCACTTTTTTCATAATCAGGTTTGACCTTTTAATTTACCATCATATCCTCATGTTTTTCACAAAAAGACATTTCATACCCTTTTAACTAATTATTGGGTGTGACTTTTAAGATAGACTTTATTTGTAATTTGGAGAAGTTATCGTACTATAAACACTAATGTGAGATTGTTTGTATTTTTAATTCAGAATAAGAAGTAACAACTTTTGTAGGTGGTCGAAAATAGCTTCTTCAATAATTTTTTCGTATATTGTAGTTATTTTCAAATGAAAATTATGTTAACATTACTTTACTAAATGGATATTATAAACTTTATTTATGTACTGTCCTTCATGGTCATTTTGTCATATCAAAACTGATTTAATCAATTTTTATCCAAACACTTTTTGTAACTTTAAGCTAGTTCACAACTAATTTTGCCAAACAACAAACTGATTCTGCTTAAAGTAGATTAAATCTGATTTTGAAAATTGATTCAGATTTAAGCTGAAATATGTTTTTCATAATCAATCACAAACGGCCTCTAAATCTTATTCCAAGAAAATGAGGATTATGGATTTAATCAGTTTTGAGCACATTGGGGCAGATTTAATCAGTTATTATTATTTTTTTTTTGCCAAACACTTCAAAATTTATTTAATCTAGATGTAATCAAGTTTGACCAATCTAGAATCAATCTAGAATCAATCTTAAACACCCTCTTATATGTGTCGCTTTTAATCTTATCTACTATCTGTCATCAGAGGCGGAATTGCCGCATGACCGGGGGGGGCCACGGCCACCCCCAAATTTTGGAAAAATTTACTTAGTTTTTTAAAGTAAAGGAATATTATATTTACGAAAAATGCCATTATAATGTAATTTTAATGTATTAGTGTTTGTTTTCATTGTATTTTTAATTTTTGTTCCACTGACTGTCTTAATCTTTCTCTTTTCCTTGTTTCATCTTCATTCTTCTAAATTCCAAATTTTCAGATTACAAAGAAACACGAACATATCAAGATTAGTTCTTTTTTTAGTTTAAACTTTTATAGTATGTTAGCTTAAACATGCACTATTGTCCTCGCATAATTTATAATCACATTAGTAATTCATATATACATACAAGTACATATAAGTTTTATTTCATGCAAGATAAGTAATTTGTTATTAACTAACGCTTTTAAAGACTATGACAGACTGTCATAGTCTTTAAAAGACGTGATTTCGAGCCACGACGTGCGATAAAAATATTCGAAAGAGATTGTATAATTGAAAAGGTATGATTCCAACATATTCTCCAATAGATTGGGTAGTGAATTTTTTTATATATACTTATAAAATGTAAAAACTAGATGCCAAAGAGAAGTGGCTGTGAAGGAGATACTAGCTCGAGTGTACAAGGGCCGGCAGAGAATACCAAGCTTGTTAGGCTTGACACTGGGATAACATGGTACCTGTCTTAGCAAGGCTCCAAATTGGGCTTTGGCTTGGTCTAAGTTACCAGTACAAGGATTGGTTGTTACCTTAATGTGTACTTATCATTCTAAATTTCTAACTACTGGCTTAGAAAAATTAGATTCTTGTCAAAAGAAGTTAAGGGTATTGGTAACGCTACTCGAACGCTGCAAACAAGAAACAGTAAAAAGCAACGTAAATCACGTGCTTCTAACGTATATATACATAGTAACATCGAAGCTGAAAATATAATAATATTCTTTCTTTTATCAGACATGTCTGTTATTTTATTATTTGAAATTGAAGCAATGTAAATAGACATTATATTTCTTGCTCTTGCATGTCAACATGTCCATCGATTCATAAAGTTTTGCCAAAACTCTAACTATCTCTTCCTCTCTCAATTTTAATTTACGTTTCTCTATCTAATCTAAGATCTTTTCCAATTTTTATGCAAGCCCGGTATTCTACCACAGTTTTTTCTAAACAAACCTAATATCCCTCCCTTTTGTTTTACTTTAAACGGTAAATACAATTCCATCACTTCTTTTATATTTTATCTTTTTTGTATCTTCTTTTTCTCTTTTTGGTGATCTTTATTATTAAAATCTCAACATACGTGTTATAATTATAATTTAGAGGGACTATCTCTACCGCTTTGTACACTATTTTACTTCTTTATTTGTTGCTAAGAGGTTAGCAATCATTACTAATGTTCATTTTTTATGACAAAGAATGATAGAACATCCATATAAAAAGGCAAAAATAACATTCCTTTTAATATTATCATTATTGTTACTACTGAATTTGTTATTTCCAACTAGTCATTTAAGCATCCAGCTGTAAATTCTGGTTCTCTTTGATGATATATATTTCTGCAGTCTTTCAAAAAAAAAAAAGTCCTTAACGCGGCAACTTTTCAATACACATTTTGATAGCTATTAATGACTTAGCTTCGATAAATGAGCTTAAGAGAACATTAAGAACTCAGTTCAATAGGTACGAGGGCTGGGAAGAAGCTGTCAACTTCGGGTAACCGAAGGTTATTGAGATGTTTCCGATTTAGCAAGAAGAACTCCCTGCTAGATATCGCCCGACAACCCCAGGGCGGGGGCTAGTCTTGTGCCCTTTCTGAAGATTAACCCACTACTAGTTATTCTATCCAAATGAGAATCTAAGCTAAAAGTAAAAAATCGTCATATATTACTTGTAGCGCGCAAAAGGATAATGCTCCACGTATTATTTCGATAAGTCATAATTGTACATTACATGTATTCTCGTAACCGTTACATTAAAAATTATATCCAACTTACACGTATCGTCACAACCGTTGCATTAAAAAATTTATCTACGGGGTGCCCTTGTGTTCAAATCATCTTGAAGTGGAGTTAGAATTGTCCTCAAAGCGTATATAACAAAAGGGGCATTCCGGTCCACTCAAGATTATACAGGTAATTTCGTTGTAAGGACATGCACGGAAGTGTACTTTCGGGTGCTAATTTTCCTGTTGGATCTTTTCAGAAAGCTGTCAAAAACAATATGCCTTTTATTGAGAACCCCCGCGCTTTTCTCTCTCTATATCTCTGTCTCTCCTCTCTCTCTCTCCCTCTCTCTATATATATATTCACGTTTACACATCTCTTTCATCCTTTTCCCCTTCTTTCTTGATCCGTTGATTTCTCCTTTATCCCACAAACCCTAGTCTTCACCCCCCTCTGACCCTTTGAATCTTCAAACCCATTAAAAAAGGTTTCTTTTTTGGTCTTAACCAATTAAGGATTGGTCAACATCTCCGGGTCTTTGTAACTCTTTTTTCGTTTTTTATTTGTCTGGGGGGGTTGATTAGGGTTGGGTGTTTTCTTCTTGATATTTTTTGCTCCATCTAATTTGGTTTATTCTTCTGGGTCTTTAGTTTTTGTCTTTGATTATTTGGATTCGGGTCGTTTTCCAGGCGTTTACTTTGAAAAAACAAATGGGTGCTGCTTTCCTAAACATTTTAGATGAGAGGATGGTGAGGGAAGTTGGGGTTCTAAGCTGCTAAATGTTCTCCTTTATTTGATTCTATTCCTCAAGAGAGTTTATTTTGTGATCATTATTTTGATGGCTAACCCCCTTTAATTCGAAAGAAATGGGGTTGGTGGATTCAGGCTGTTACTAGATAATATTTTACTAGTTTTTGAAACGTTGATTGAGGTTTGACCTGATGAAGGTTAGTTTGGCAGTATTGTTATAGATTTGAAGAAGGGGTTGGTTGTACTTGCAATTTAAAATATTCTAACTTGTTTGGTTTAATTCAAATTTGGCGACAACCCGTGAGGACAAGAAGTTTGTCATTTTATTCTTCAAAGCTTCTGTAGGATTAAAAAAGTTGTTAATTGCAATTGGGTTGTGCCTATTTGATTAAATTGCTTGGTATTATTGGGTTTTGGTTTTAACTTATTCTTTGGAGTGTTGAATCTTTTGTTTCTGGAAATATGGATTTGAAAACAAGCAATGGAGTTGGAGAGGTTCCAAAACCTGGAACTTTAGACAGTCAGGAGGGGGGATTAGGCTCTCAATTGAAGGGTAAAGGAAGTCTAAGCGACAAGGCTATGTTGTTGGGGCAGAGTACAGGAAGCCTCAGTAGCAAAGACATGTTTTTCAGGGCGGATAAAATTGATCTCAAAAGCTTGGATGTTCAGCTGGAGAAGCACTTGAGTCGGGTTTGGTCAAGAAACATCGAACCCCAAAGGCCAACCGAGGTGTGGGAGATTGATTTGTCTAAATTGGATATAAGATATCTTGTGGCTAGGGGTACCTATGGGACCGTGTACCGGGGTACTTATGATAATCAAGATGTTGCAGGTAAACACTTAACTTCTTCAAATACTTGCTAAATGCTCTGTTTAGATTAAGGATCGTGGAGAAATGAGATGACAACTGTGTTCCTTCGACTCATTACTCACTGGTTTTGTTCTAGGATATTAGGGTTTTTGTTCTTTTTCCTCTGGTTCAGGAGCTAATGTCTGTTGTGTTGCTGGAATTCATGTTCTACATTGTACAGTACCAAACCTTGGCTACCCTTGCAAATCAGTAGTCAGTCACGGTGATCATTAGCTGTCACTTTGACAAGATATTTTTACATGTCTAATCTCTGTCTAATAACACGACATGCTAAAATGACTGAAGGCAAAAGTCACTAACTTTCTGCTTTAAACTTGATGGTAATCAAAGTGGTGTCATTTCGAAATAAGCTTGGCAACATGGCTTGAACACCTAATTACTTTTTCTTAAGTAGTTTACAAAACAGATATATGCATTGCTTAGAGTGTGAAAGAACCCAACTTCAAGATAGAACACCATATAATTTCGCAGACGACTAATACCTTGTGACTTTATCCGACTTTCTCTAGTTATGCATCTGAGTTCCACTTGAATTTGGAGAGATGAGACAGGGATACAAACATACAAAGAAAATATGATGTCGAGATTGAGAAGATGTTATAAAAGCACATATGCACACAGATGTAAAGTAAAGAGAACAGATTGATCTGACTTTTACTACTCACTTTGAGATAAGTTTGTTCTAACCGTCATTGATTAAGTAAGATAGTTACTGTTAAGCATGATCGGAGTTGCCTAAGGGTACACTTTTCTAGCATCTCTTTGAGTTAGATTACTCCAGTGACTAAGGCCTAACATAAGACCGTTTATTATAGGATTCATTCGCTTTTCATACATCTTGTATAGTCTCTTTAGCACATAATTTGTACAACATACTTCAATCTCATTCATTCTACTTGAAATGCAAAAACTAATCTGGACATATAAAAGACATTTTGCACCGAAGTTGTTCCATTTGAAAGCTAGCCACCTGCCACCTTTTGTATATGTTGTTAAAGCAACCTGAATGTTGTTGCTAGCTGACTGTGTCTTCCACCACAACCATTATTCATGAATTCAACATCTCATTCTGTCTTGATCTTTTAAATTTACCTTTTGTACTCATACATGAAAAAATCAATCCATCTTTATGTTAAACACGTAAAGATTAATTCTGTACTTGTATGCTTATCTTTTTATAAGGTACAACTGAGGGGAGCATGATTATATCACTTCATATAAATGGCTTATATGGTCTTATGGGTCTTCTTTGGAGATTTTAAGTTTTGTTGATCGCTGGGTGTGGGCAGGCAGAGCTTTCTATTATATGAGGGGACAAATATTCCCCTTGACTTGATAAAAAAATCAATCGAATTTATGAGTACCAAATGTAACTCTATTAAGTGAGGTCAAGGCTAATAACATACTGTAACTTTTTCCGTACTTTCAAGGGAAACTTATAGTAGCTTACTCTGCCCCATTACTTGTATATCTAAGCCTCACCGTTGAATGACAGTGCGCGCTATGCTGTTGGTCTTTTGAATAAGAGAACAGTAGGTGACTCCAGCTTTTTGTCACAAGTCAATGATGATATTGGTGGCTGGCTGTCAAAGCAAAAGTGTTCTAGTGCTAACAAATAATTAGATCCCATTTCTGTCCCATTTAAGAGGGAATATAAGGACGGACCTGTACACGAGGCTCCAAACAGATGAGAGATGGCCGATATGTGTCACACAATTGAGGACTGATTCTTTGTACTATCTTTTTACATTTTGGTGGTTTGTTTCTAGTGGCTCTTTTTAGGTTGATGTATACCTATAGCTGTATAAGAAGTGACAAGTTTCATTTGTTTTCCTGCTCCCCCATCGCTACCCCAAAAAAGGAGTGGAGACAGATTCTGAGAGTAATATAAGGTCGGATCACCAACTGTTGGCTCTTACAAAGTGACTAAGCTTTTTATGGGAAGCAGGATAAGATCTGAAATTATTCTCTTTTATTCTGGAGGCGTGAGTTATTACTCAATCCTGCTTCTTTTTTTTTAGCAACACAAGTATCTGCTACGTAACTTACAGGTTATAATAGCATTGTGCTGAAATTGCCAGTTGCTATTTTGCAACTGCAGAGTATATGTCTTGTATCGGGAATACTATATCTCCTAGTTTTTCTGGAGTAACCTCTGTCTATGTAATGCAACTCATGTTAGTGTGATTTTCAACTTAAAAGCGCTTCATATATTCATACAAAATCTAATCTCAATGTCTATATTTCTTTTTTAATTATAATATGTTGTTATCACTCAAATTGAGGAAGAAGCAGCTCAGGTATATGAATTCCTGATAAGGTGTTCTCCTCTCCAAATCAACTTTCACCAAAAAGTTATTCTCCGATGCAACACACACACACACACTCAATCTTTACTTTCTGTGCAACTATATTCATTTGATATGTGGCAATGCTGGTAACTCCGAATCAAATTGACAAATACATCTACCACGTAAATGTCTCAGACTATTGTCTTGTGTTTCTGTGAGTTCTCTGGCCGCCCATATGCCAGTGGGAAGTTCTGGTCAAGGGACCTGGGCAGTGGCTTTAGCAATTATTTTGCTACATTGGCACCCCATTTGTTCTGAAAAGGCAAAGGGTTGCAGCAAATGAGGTGCTGGACTAGTAAAAGCAGACATGATGTGTGATGCGGGATGGACCTTAAGGCTGACCTACGATCAGGTATGGTGGGCTGGGTTTTAGGTTTATAGGTTTTGGAATTCAGAATCTAGGGTTAGGATTGAGGAATTAAGATGTATGTTTTGGGGCTGTTTAGGTTGCTCTGAACAATACCCAAGAACAGTGTTTTAGCATCCACAAAATAAAGAAAAGAGACGTAAGAAAAGATAGCATAACCTTAGAGTCTCAAGAAGGCCTTCTAGGAGTCTTACCTAGAAGAAAATCAAGGGAGTCTCACCACTGAAAAGAGAAGCAAATCTGCTTCAGAAAATTCTATTCTGCTTACAACACTTGCTTATATAGACAAAGTAGAGACCTTTCCTATAAAAGGAATCTAGGAGGTTACTAAAAGTAAGAGTAGACAACTCCTAACAATAAAAGGAATCACAAGTAATGTAAGTTTTAGATATTCCCAATAATTGACACATCTTGGGAATACCCTTAGGTGTGAGAATTCAAAAGTACCCCTGATGGGTTTAAGCCTGTACTTTTAGGCCATAGGGATGTTTTCTCTTGTTCTTCCGTTCTGATGAATATGCTCTAGTTCTAAGGGTCTGATCCCTATTAATGGGTCTGAAAAGCCTCCCTTTCTCTATTAAGATTGTGCAGACAGATAATTGGAGTACCTAACAGCAAATATATCATTTTACCCCACCTAATTTCTCCAGTCTGATGTTTCCTGCACTGCTGGCATGGCGTTTAAAAGGAAGGGAGGGAGGGGGTTCGATAGGCCTTCAGGATTGTTTCCCTTCAGATTCTGATTATTTGGCAATTGTATTTCTGGGAACTTGTTTGTGAAGCTTGGGACATAAACGAAGATGATAGAAAAATGTCCTCACTTAACACTATTCGACCTTGTAGAGACTTTATATAGATGTTAACTTTGTCTGACAGCAAACTTTGAGCCGTTGGCCCGTTGCCCTCAACAGATGACGCAGCATAGGCTAAGCGTACAATTCAGAATTAGATTTAGTTCAACAGCTTTTATTTTATACTAATTGTTTAGTTCAGTAGTTGAGCTGACTTTGATTAGCTGGGTAAAGATTTTGAAGATCGCCACTCCAATTAGCAGGCCCTCTTCTCTTGACTTTCCTTTAAGTGACAGGGGGTGCTGCTCCATGCTGATGCTAGTGACCTTAAAGTTTATGGTCTTCTATCTGCAACATCATACTTCTGCATCCTTATAGTCGAAAATTTGGAACACAAGACAGATAGTTCTTTTCTGATGCTGTGTGGAATATCTAGTACGTGACTGAAAAATAACTAGCAAATAGTATCTGTTCACCTGACATCACCATAGTGCTTGGGGTGGGTATTATTGGTTGTGTGTTTGCTAGATTTAGCACTGAAAAGGATCACTAATCACATGATAGAAGTCGGGTTAGACTAAGAGTAATTGCTGCAATCATGTTTGAAATTCTTGTACGTGAATGCCCATATGGTGAAATGCAGTACGCAGTAGAAAAGTATCTATAGGTGGTAGAGGCAGTACGAGTGGTGGCACCTGCAAACTATTGCACAGTTTATGAAGTTTTTTGTGTAAGTATTCTTATTAAAACGACTCTTCTTCCTCGTCATATGCAATACACCTTCGATTTTTGCAAGACACTTTGATTTACTGGTTTCTCATGATTTAGATCATAGTGAAAGTTCGATCTTTATGTCTCTAAAGGAGCAGAAATTGAGTAATCAAAAGACAGGTAGTGCCTAATGCAGAAGTTATGTTTGAGGTGCTTGTTGGCATTGTGTTGGCGAGACCATGATGAAAAGAGTTGTAGCGTATTCTAATCACACTATACTCAGCAAGATACTTTGAAAATCTTTGAAAATCCTGTTAAAATTTCAATGCGTAGCTCACTAATCAAAGAGAGACATGTCTTTGCATCCACCTCAACAGTGCATTAGGTTTGGTGTACTAGTTCCTGATTTTTCACACCTTTCACGTTAACCTAATACTTGTTAACAGTGACGAATTGTGCATGTGTTTGTATTCTTCTTCCTCCAAGAAACTGCACGTAGTAAAGAAATTCTGTTAATAGCTTAAAGCTATGTCGAAGTACTGATGCTTGGCATAGCTTGTTAGGTGTATTCATCCCAAAAGATCCCATAGGCGAAGAAATTACTTACTATACAATAAGTGGTTGCAGCTTCTGGGATTACAGCAAAGTGGCTGCCAATTAAGTATATCAGAGTATTCGCCATCCAAGAGTTCGTCTGTTACACTTGTTTTTAAATATCCTTATTAGATTTTTACTTTTTATGCTATAGTGAAGCTGTTGGATTGGGGAGAGGATGGCATGGCCACTACTGCTGAAACTGCTGCTTTGCGGGCATCATTTCGCCAAGAGGTTGCCGTGTGGCACAAGCTTGACCATCCCAATGTGACAAAAGTACAAACATGACTCCATTCTTTGCTACTGTGATGTTCTTTTATTACCAGGATATTGTTAAACTACTAAAGTAGGTTTGCCAAAAATTTTAATGTCCCTTTCCGTGTTTGTAAGATTTTGTCTCATAATAGTGATCTTATAAAATTCTTAATTGCAGTTTGTTGGTGCTTCAATGGGAACATCAAATCTTAAGATCCCCTCCAAAAATTCTTCGAGTGATGGTTATACCAATCTTCCGGCAAGGGCATGCTGCGTGGTGGTGGAATTTCTTGCAGGTGGGACACTGAAAAGCTTTCTGTACAAAAACAGGAAGAAGAAACTCGCATTTAAAATTGTGGTTCAACTTGCTTTGGATCTATCTAGAGGGTGAGCACTTGTTTGACAGTAATCAGTGAATGCAACTTTCATCGAGGAAGAACATCTAAATTTTTGTCTTTCCTTAAGCAGATTGAGTTACCTACACTCGGAGAAGATTGTACATCGTGATGTCAAAGCCGAAAATATGTTGATAGATACTCATAGAAATCTAAAAATTGCTGATTTTGGTGTTGCTCGTGTTGAAGCTCAGAATCCCAAGGACATGACTGGTGAAACTGGAACCCTAGGGTACATGGCCCCTGAGGTATGCACGTTTTCTGATAAGAAAAGTCCTTTGTTTTCTGGCTCTCGTCACCTTCATGGCATATCTATGATGTGACTTTTGGCAAAGTGCCCCTTTAAGGAGCATATTTTTGGGTGATGTTGTAATCTTTTGAGCATAATTCCCTTTTAAAGTTTTTTTTTGTTTGTGCGTATGTGGTTCCCCCCCCCCCCCCCCCCGGGGGGGGGGGGAGGGGATGTAGATTTTTTCCTGCCTTCGGCCCCAGGCTTGGAAGATCGGAGTTTTATACAAGGTTCTTTCCTCTACAGAACCAAATCTTTGATGCAGCCTTAGCTAAAGCTTGTTGGTCTCTAACGAGTCTCAGTGGGAGTTTTCAAGGGTGATGATGTCTTTTGGTGGTAGAGACATCCATGTTGGGTGGATCTTTGATTTGGTTTGTTTTGATATATGTAGAGAGAGGGTAGCATCCTCTTCTTTGTAGAAATAGCCTGTATACAAGCTTTGCATGGTTTACGTTTTCCATGGCAGTAATTTGGATGTCCTGGACTTGACATAAATTATACATGAGTGCTTTTCATCTTAAAAGTAAAAAGAAAACGTAGTCTCCCCCTCTCTCTCCCTCTCTCTCCCCCCCTCCCTCCCCGGTTACTACAAAACAAAAAATTCATGAGGTACTTTTTGTAGGTTCTTGATGGCAAGCCTTACAATAGGAAATGTGATGTATATAGCTTTGGCGTATGCTTATGGGAGATTTATTGCTGCGATCTGCCTTACACAGATCTTAGCTTTGCTGAAGTTTCATCTCAAGTTGTTCGACAGGTCAGTGCAGTAGACAAGTTTTAGTGTCAATTTACTTTTCAATGCCGCTTAATGCTGTCTTGCTAATATAGTGGTTCCAAATTGCAACTCATATAAACGTTAAGCAGCTGCATTAGCTAATACGGAGTATCTCTTTGACCCTCAATTTGAATTGGTCTGATTTTTTGTATATACTTCGAAATTCTGTTTATCAGCTCATCGTTTTCCGTTTAATTTCTCATGAAAACTTCAAAATCTTTCTATGAGAAGGCATTTGTGCTGTTAGATGCCATGGATAGCAACAGGAAGTGTTGTTTTATATGTGCACTTCCACACTTCGTGAACATGTTATTTAATCAGTAGAAACTATTGCAACACAAACATATTTAATGCCTGTCACAATGTATTACTGTATGCAAGTAAAGCTTGTTTCGACCTACATCTGATATTTTTTGCAAACCGGTATTTGATCGTGATCTGACCTATTATTTTGTCGTTTTGTTTGCAAAATAAATGCAAGTTGCATATACATATACTTGAACAGTTGACCAATCGATTGTGCAAGTTAATCTAGTGGAATAGCAAAATTTGATATGTGCTTTAAATGTCGAATCACCATATGATCAACTTCCTTAAGGATTACTTTAATAAAAGATGCTCAACGTTCATAAACTATATCAGTTTTATTTCCTTGCTCATCCAAGGCAATATTATGCACCCTCCCTCCCCTCTCCCAACATCCCCTGGGGACCCTTTTAGAGATCATATTGTCAGGGAAGGCCATCACTTGGTTTTGGTCCCGCCAATGCAGGATGCTCGGTTGGGTACTTAACAGTCTGTGGGTGTTTTTGTCATGCACCAGATAGTGATGGTGGGGATAAGGTTGTGTACATCGTTCCCTTGCCAAAATCTGAACTGGTGGGAGCCTTGCCCGACGGATTGCCCTTTCTCTTTACAAGACAGTGACCCTTAACTTTTACACGTGTATATCTGCAAAAAATATTTTTGCAGTGTTGATGTGCTTATATCGATTGCTTCGTGTTGAGTGAAATTTACAATGGCTATTTTTCTCAGAATTTGCGCCCAGAAATCCCCAGATGTTGCCCAGGTTCGTTTGCACACATCATGAGAAAATGTTGGGATGCTAACCCAGAGAAACGACCTGACATGGACGAGGTAGTAAGGTTGCTAGAAGCAATTGATACGAGCAAGGGTGGAGGAATGATACCAGAAGACCAGGCTGGTGGCTGCTTCTGCTTTGCTCCGACTAGGGGTCCATGAATTTTTTCACTCCCTCTCCATTCATCTGTATCCATCATTGAAGTTATGGCCATACTGTTCAATGGATTTATTTTTCTTAAAGTTGTCCCAAAATACCTGCATATATGTTCCAGTATTTTCTGTATTAGATAATGGGTGGAGTTCTGTAAATTCTTTTCAAAGCCTATACTATTGTGTTTGCTAGTTGTAGAATAGGATTTTCTTGATTCCTACTGGCTAGAGTGGGTGCAGGGCTGATTGCTGGCAGAGACTAAACAAACCTTTGTAAGGTAATGTCCATTTCTACAGACCTTCAACTATAATTTCTTGCTACAAGGGAAAATTTTTGTAGTCGGTGCACTTTTTAGGAAAGATGAGGTGTAGAAGTAGACGTTCTCGAATAAGAAGAATACATCCGTGCAATCTGGATGTGTATGCAACGCTAACTCAACAATTTTGGATGTGGTACCACCTGGTACCACTCTTCTTTGTCGCTAAAGAGGCTATCGGCGATAGAAGGAGGTGAAAAAACATATAAGGAAGTGGAAAAAACACAGAAAATGTTCACTTTTTAGCTGATGCCAGTAATTGATAAGCTTCTGCCTTGAACAAAGGGTATCTTTTCTTTTCAAATTGCTTGTTGAATAGATTTCCTTCATGTTGTGGTTGTGGCCCAGGGCCACAACTAGGGATGGGAGACATGTTAAGGTGATGCACTGTATGCCTTGTGTCTGCCGAGTGCTTGCACAATGGCCGTATAACAGATACTAGGTGGTGGATCACTCGACAAACACCTGAAGAATCGGGTGCCTTTCACGAGTGAATATTACATAATCTCCGACCATTGCTCCCGACCAGTTAAGGCCATTTAATGAGATAGGCTGACATGATTGGACGAGGAGTTAAAGAGATTTTCACGACTTTTTTTGATAAACGATGAGAATAGCATTAAAGATCGCCGATTTTCACGGCATTTATAATGTAGTAATGTGCCCCTTTTGGTTTTGAGGAACCAACTAGCCACTTTTGGCCAACTTGGCTTTGGTTCAAACTTTTTAGATATGAAGTGGGTAGATGTTTACGTGGACGAATAGAGAATATGTTGCCAGTCTTAGGCGAATTGTTTAAAGTCACATGAATTACAGACGTCAATTATGTTCGACGCTCAAGAGTCACATTCAACTTTGTTATTCACTACCACTTTTTAAAAACCTGACCACCGTTGTCGTCCATTGAACCTTTTGACATTTCTTCCCATATATCGACATCATTTGGAGATAACTCAGACACATAGCAAAGACGCTTTTTGACTTTGGTCGCTAACAAAAAATAAAAAGCTATAGAGAAAGGAATTTGAGTTCTAGCAGCTAACTCCATCCTTGGAGCAGAGTAGCAGTACACGTGGGGTGCTGTCTTTCTTCTCGCTCGTAGTATACAAATGGGGCATAACGTACGGTGAAAGCGAAACAGACAGTCAAACATACATGGGACATTGCAAGTTGGGTCATTCTATCATAAAATCTTAACAACATCTGAGGATCTTGTAGTATAATAATCAACATTTGCCATCTTCCCAAGATGTCCATGCTATACCCTTAAATTATTGTGCCATTCCACGTCATGTTCAACAGATTAAAGGGACTGGTGCCTAAAAGAATCGGAATAAGTTTCATCTGAATGAGAGGCTGACGGGTCACGAGACGATGAGGGCTTCAGACATGCACTCGTTATATAACACAGATCCAAGTGGCTTCCGATTATCTTGTTCCGAAAATGATAGTTTCATAATATCGATCGGTGACTGTGAACCCGTCTTTACTTTTTTCGATCAAAAATTTGAAGTTATTTATCTGTTGGACGCGACAAAAGTCAAAGACTCCGAGGAAGAAGTTTTGAGGGTAGAACTATGTTGTTGGCGCCCGATATGGTGCAATAAGTAACAACTACTAACAACAATGTTGCAAAGGGCAAGTTTCAACATTTGGTTGGGTGAAGCAAAAGATAAAGACTGATCCTTGCAATGCAACCTCATCCTGCACATAAGAATGTAGACTTGAATCGGGCCAAGTACATTGTTTTCATACAAAAGTGGAAAAGGTTAAACGATCTAGTACCAACATTGTCCATATGCATGAGATGTGTCTTACCAATTGGATGATGTTCTTTTCGTGGAGGAAATGATAGTTTAGAAAGAAAAGAGAAAGAAAGAATATTAGGCCATTAATAGTTTAAGAACTGTGATTAATTTGTGACAAACTTGTATATTAATTTACTTAAACTTGTTTATTTGATGGGTTGCTTATCAAAAGGGAATTGAAGCCGCAACAAACGGGTTCACGTTATGTGACAACATTGGGTCTTTTTCATGGTTATCAACAACATCAAGATTGAGACAAGGTATCAGACTACAAATGTTTATCAAGATTTTCTAGTCAGATAAGATTTCAACAAAGAATTCCACAGAACAAAGCACCAGACAAGGTCTTATCCCTTTTCTTTTTAGAGTAAAATGTTCTTGATTTGGCTTTGATCCATTGGATAATAATTGCAAGTGCTCCCCATCATTCTCCATGGGATTGTCAATCATGATAGCAATTTCCCAAAAAAATGACAACTTAAGATGAAGAGTAATAGTAAATGACTTTCCGTTCTAACAATGCTACTCAATAATTTACAACATTTGAAAAAATTGAAAAAAAAAAGTATAGACCCACTTGCTCTAGAATCAATACCAAGATCAAAATTTAGAGAGGAATTATTAGGTAATTTGAAAATAGAGTAATTTTTTTGAGACAGTCTAAATAAGAAACATAACCTATTTTTTAAGGACGGAAAGTTACATAGTAAGACTTCTCTGACAGATATGAATATTTCCTTAATTCTCTTTTTGGTGAAGACCATGGAATAACAATTTCTCTATTTAGAAGGACATATTCCACTCGGGAGATGTCCATAAAGAAAATCATCACAAATAGTTTAGTTTTGGAAAAAAAAAATGAGGAAAGCGTAACAATACGGAAAAGTCTTTATCGATGACAAAGATGACTTGTTATAACACGAGATGAAAGAATTCATAAAGAGCCAAAAGTTTATTATTCTCTCGTCTTTATCCGATGATTATTAATAAGCGTTACATTGAAGGTTCTTTTTTATAATAATAATATAGAACATCCTACGGAATGGAGGGGCATTTTTGGTAAGTGAATAGTCATGTCTTTGCTCCTACAAATATGGCATCGAAGATTTCATTTTCATTTCAAAGGCTTCTCTCAACTCTCTGACAACTGCACCTTCCCATACTCCTACTGCAAAGAAGAATCAACCGCTTACCATCACCGACCCAAAACTGCTTCTCCAAGTTCCGTCCAAAATGGGGTTCAACACCGGCGAGCAGTCCACACTGATGGCGGATTTCCTCGACCAGTGCGGTGGCCACGCCGTCATCGACGGTGGCCTCGCCACGGAGCTCGAACGCCATGGCGCTGACCTCAATGACCCCCTCTGGAGCGCCAAGTGTCTCCTCAGCTCACCGCATCTCATCAGAAGAGTAATACTATATCTCTCCATGTCACTCACCCGCACACATAAACACGCACTCCCTTTTTGTTATCGCTCGAAAAATATTTGTTACAACGGCCATCAAAACCATCTCGACCCACATCACGAAGAGAAAGAAAACTCAGCTGGTTCTCTTGTTAAAGCATGTAAGATTTTGTTAAAACAGAGTGTAGTGATGTCGAAACAAAGCATGTAAGCTTAGCTTTTGAACGTTTACGTCGCTTTGACAGAAGCGCTCGAAGAACTAGCCGATAGCCTTGATTTTCATTGCAAAGTTCAGATTTTTTACCAATCTTTTTTTTTTCTTGAGGATTTCCTTTGGAAATTATCTTTAAATTTTATTTTTTTTCCATTTTTCTTCTCTGCATTTTTGGTTTATGTGTTGATGATGTTAATTTAGACTGTAGTGGTGGGTTCTTTTTGTTTGGGAGTCGGAGTGCGAGGGTTGTAAAATTAACTCAAACCGGATTTTATGTCAGAGCACAGAAGCCTAGTCTGACTCCTGACAACGATGTGGCAGAGCTCGTCCTCTCCACCTCTCAAGTTTATTTATTCCCTTTTTTTTTTGTAATTTTTTCTCTGAAGGACCCATGTGTTCATTTTAGAGATGTCTGCTTCATGCCACCGATACGCATCTCATATGCTACAAACTGACATGGGAAAGGAATCGATCGTCTATTTTCATACTTTATATTTTCTTTTACGCTCTTATTTTATTATTAAAAAGTGTATTATTATATATATTTTTTTCGTGCTGAATGGAGAAGGCATTATACAGGCAGAGAAATTTATATACGGAGTATAAGAGTATTAGTTGTATGTTAATACATCGCCGACGGATTTTCTACTGGGCAAGAACATTATTGTATCTTCTGACTAGGAATATCTATAGTGATGGGACTTGGCTGTGCCATGGCCTCCATCCATGGTAGGGTATATGTTGAACATTCAAGCCACCAAGGCAAAAATGCATTTGGTGACTTGTGACATTGGAGGTGTTCTACTTCTAAGAGGGGTAGCCGAGTTGCACTCCTAGGTTCCACAACATAGTCTACTGATGTGTTTACCATTTAGAATTTGTGACCTTCAGGTTATAATGGAACTACACGAGAATAGAATATGCATAAAAGGCAACATTATGCCCAGCAAGTAAGTATGAAATATGCATTTCAACCACTGGAGTGATGTGGGGATATCATGAGAGTATAAGGTACTGGGCTGACAGTAGTGGAATATCGTTTGGTACATTAAGAACCTTGAATTGTTAAGTTATGAGCGATTATGCCAAAAGGTATTCAAGAATTCGTTTGTTCTGTTTGACACAAACAGGAATGAGGCGAGGAATTATTTGCAGAGCTTAATGTGCTCTTTTGAACCAGATCTCACCGAGTTTAGTTTGTCATTTGGCCTGTCATCATCTATGAGTGCATTTACAACATTGCTGAGTAGTAATCAGCGTTGAAATTTTGTATTTGTTGGGGTCACTAACCTGCTACTTGCTTAATATGACAGGTACACCTAGATTATCTTGAAGCTGGGGCAAATATCATTATATCTGCATCTTATCAGGTAATCCTGCATTTCACTCCTCTTGGGCATATAGATTTTACCTAGTTAAATGAAGAAGAATAAATTCTAACACTGATTTGTGCATGAGACAGGCAACCCTTCAGGGTTTTGAGGCCAAGGGCTTATCTAGAGAAGAAGGTGAATCTCTTCTTAGAAGAAGTGTTGAAATAGCGTGCGAGGCGCGGGACACTTACCTTGACAGAGCCGCCAAAGGTTCTTGGGATGTCATAGGAAATGAAACCATTTTGGAGAAACGACCAGTCTTGGTCGCGGCATCTGTGGGAAGCTATGGAGCTTACCTGGCTGATGGTTCCGAATATAGGTGAGCATGGTTGGCTTGAGGCAGCCGTCATTGGCTATTGCTTGTATTATGGTTTCTCACATACTTGACATATATTAACCTTCAAATATGAAATAGCCATGGGCTTTCAGATCGCTCTAATGTTTGGTTACTTCAAGGAAAAAAGGGAGTGCAAATTTCTACATTATTGGAGACATTTACTTAATTTGTAGATAAGTATGAAAATTATGCTTTTTTGTATTTGGCAATGAAGATCTACTAGTCGGAAAATGATGTATCAGAATCAAAACATTAGAGTAATCTTCTTTCAGTGCTACATGGTACTACACTGGACCGATAAGTTATTCGGTACCTTGTAGTTTCAACCTGTCTGGCACTTTTTCCTGACTTGACTTACCAATTAAAATAGGTTCTCTGGAACCCCATCCCGAACTAGATCCCTGTTATGACCTTGAGGCACACTATTGGTTACAATGAGCAAGTGATAATAAGTCAAAAATTTCTTCCATTACAGCGGGGTATACGGTGATGCAGTTACTTTGGAAACCTTGAAAGATTTCCACAGGAGACGGGTTCAAATTCTTGCTGAATCTGGTGCTGACCTCATAGCATTTGAGACAACTCCAAACAAACTGGAAGCGAAGGTACTTCCTAAAGTGCTGTTGTTTTGAGATTAACTGTTGAGATTTTTCCTGTATTTATGATCTATCTCCATCTTTAAAAAGCATAGCAAAACATCGGAGACGTGTATGTAAAGGTGCTTATGCTTTTGCACCATCTTCATTGCCTAATGTCTTTCCCTAGTACTTCTCTTATGATATTGTTGTCTGATGACTTCCATTGTTTAGTTAGCTAGTGATAGTGAACCATTGGCATGGTTGAGGGATCTTTGGAGGCATTAATATACTACGTATGGTTTCTTCATTTGTTTGCTGGCCTACTTTTATCTTTATCTCTCAAACGCCTACCTTCACTGGCAAGTAAGCCAGAAAAAGATATCGATTAAGGCTTCAAGAGTAAAGAGTCTGCTGCCCGATCACTGGTTCAGTCTAACATTTCGATGACTTGTGGGCTAGCAATGTAATGCTTGGATTAGAGTAGATTTTGGAAAAGTTTTAATTTCCAAGCTAACAATGTAATGCTTGGATTTCGCGTAGCTAACAGGCCTTGATTAGTACCTGATCATTGCCTCTTCCTGGTGATATATTTTTTTTAAGGTGCGGGAATTTTAAAATCATGCAAGATAATGATCAATGTGAAACGTACTTTCTGAATTGTTCAAGGGTACTGCAGCTCATTAACGGAGCTAATTGAAATACCTAGAGGAAGAACTGAATCAACTGGAGCTTCTGATAATGCAGAGTTTGTGGTGGTTTCATATATTGCCAGACTTCTGTTTCTGAACTACTTTGGTTCGCCAGAGGAGGGGGCATGAACTGGCCCGGAACTTCGAGCATCATTTTCTAATGATTACCCCTTTGAGTCTCAAATTATCTTTTCCCTACTTTGCTTGGCATTTATGCAGGCCTATGCTGAGCTTCTTGAGGAAGAAGACATAAAGATTCCAGCATGGTTTTCTTTCAACTCTAAGGATGGAGTCAACGTGGTTAGCGGGGATTCCGTGTCAGAATGTGCCTCAATAGCTGATTCTTGTAAGCAAGTTGTTGCTGTTGGAATTAACTGTACTCCTCCTAGATTTATCCGTGGACTGATTCAATCAATTCGGAAGGTACGCAGATTTACCTTCATGCATTTTAGTTAGGACGTTATATAGCGTGTGCTTGCTCATTAAACAAGAGTCATAGCATCACTTAAGTTTCTTCACATGAAAATCCACATTTCAAAGCGTTCGAATCTTTTACTGAAACCATATACAGAACAAAACTATAAGACGTTATATTGCAGCATCAACTCTAGTTGTATCTCCCCCACCTGTTAATACGCCCAATCAATCACATTCCTCGTCAAGGATAGGGAATAAGAATGTCAAGTCAAAGAGAGTGAAACCGCAGCCTTAATACTTGCTACTTGAGCGATTATGTTTAAGGCTCCCAAATTAGTGCTTTTGTTCATATTTACCTTTCCAGCCTTTTCTTTACTGTTGTTGCAAACTTACTGCTTTCACTGCTTATTCATTCTCTAGGTAACAACTAAACCGGTACTTGTATATCCCAACAGCGGCGAGACCTATGATGGTCACCAAAAGCAGTGGGTGGTGAGTCTTTTTCATGATTTATGCATTCAATTAGTCAGTTGCCTATGACCATCAGCTCGGATCTACAATAATTTTAGATCTCGCCACTTGCCAAATTTCCATGACGGAAGTGCAAATAAAGTTACTTTGCCTTCACTATTTCTTCATTAAAGAAAGAGAAATTCAACTTGAAATTCTTGCAATTTTTCTCACCAAAAGCACTTGCATTCAATGAGAAATGGCACATAATTGACCCGATAAAATAAAAATCGTTCACCTGATTCCGCATGATAGTTCCTCTAAATGAGTGCTGCATACTGAAGGCCAGAGTAACGGATTCTCTCGTTCATTTGCTTAAAACTTTACACTATTGATGTATGTATATCCACGATACGGAAGGCATAGTTTGCTAAAGAACATAAACGTTCTTCAGTGCCATAAACTACTCGCTGAACTTTTATCTGTCTAGTGTATCATCTAAATGGGCACTGGGCACAAAGAATGTATACACTTGCTCTGATAAAATTTGAGTTTGTTGATTGGATACTTTTATCTCTCACCATCCGTATATAGAAGCTAAAACTTTTTCCTACTGCAGCCAACAATTGGCGTTGCAGATGAAGGTTTCGTGTCATATGTAGGGAAGTGGCGTGAGGCTGGCGCCTCGCTCATTGGAGGTTGCTGCAGGACGACCCCAAATACAATCAGAGCGATATCTAAGACTCTTTCTGGCGGAGCAGACTAAGGCCAGGGCTTCTCTACAGGACTAACTACGATATATATATACAGATAAGCCCCTACAGTGGATCAATGTTATGACCTAGCACATGGTTTAGTTTCGAGAGTTTGAAAGGAAGAAGCCGGGTGAACTAGCACATGTTCATAACATGTATTTTGTCTTTGGGTTCCTACCACTCTCTTCGAAGCCATTGTAGGGACTTTCAGATATAACAATGTGCATGTAATGGGGGGAGTTTCAGTTGTGATAATGTTATATGCTTTGTATCTGAATTAGTTTTATCGATATTAGTTTTTAACTTCTATAACACACTGTTCTCTCGTATCGAATGCTTTGAGATCATAGTTTATAGCATTTCTCTGGTGCATTTCAGATACTAATGCGTACTACACCTAAATTGTTTCTTTTTGGCCAAGTACTGGCAATAATTTGTACGGTGGCTAGTTTCCCAGCAAAATGAACCTAAGAGCTTAAGCATAGGCTTTACCAGCAAACTGAACCTAAGAACTTAAGGATAGGCTTGCCCACTTACCTCATTAGAATCCAGAATTTCAAGTGTCAAGTTCTGATTTCAGTCCAAAGACATATTGGTATGGTGATTTTGGTTAGTGGTGCATCTCAGTTTGAACCTATAGAGAGCAAAGAATGGTTTGGTGGTGCAATGTTATGTCCTTAACAGCTATATTAAGTCAGTACCTGGAGCAATGATGGGCATTTTGTTGTCTTCAAATAGTACAAACTAATGCAATTATTTAGGCAGTATATTTACCATATTCGTTATCTGTTTTTTCAACGATGATTAAAAAGATTTTTATTTTATTTTTTGTTTTCATTTTTGGTAAAATTACTCAAACAGTGACAAAAAAATGAAAATGTCTCCGAGATGTTTTCAATTTTTTTTTCATCCAAACTTAACCCAATATAAGAAAAAATACCTAAATTTTTTTTGGTGAAAATAATAAAAATACGGAAGTATATTATTTAGCTGAATACGAAAATTATGAAAATGAAATACAAAATAAAAATAAAAAATAAATATGATAAACGTACGGGCTGGACGTTGTTTGCGATCCTAACAAAAGCCTTCGTGTACCGGTGCGTCTTAGGGAGGGGATTTAATGGTCGCAAATTCCAATGCTCGTGAGACATGGATACCAGAGATTTTATGGTCGCCTTCCTAATGGCTGTTCAGACAGTTTCAGTTAAGTTCGTTGATTCCTACCTACGTTCCCAGTCACAAATTTAACTTTATCAAACTATGTCCACCACCAATCTTTGCCTCTCTCCCCTTGTCACGACGACTACCACCACCGCCACCGTTAACGGCGGCGCTCCCACACCTCAACACCAACACTCCACAACCACCAAACACCTTCCTAAAACTGGGTCACTCAAATCATGCAAAAACGTGCAAGAACTCAAACAACTACATGCTCAGCTCACAAAAAACCACCCCACTCAAAGCCCTCAAACCCTCACTAACTTAGTAGTATCCGCCAGCGCCGAAATCGCCACCCCAGAAAGCTTGAAATACGCAAGAAAAGCCTTCAATCTTAACGACAACGATGAGACAGTTTCCAACACCCTTTACATGCTAAACTGTTTGATCAGAGGCTACTCTCATGCTGGACTTGTCGATGAAGCCATTAGAATTTTACTTGAAATGGTGACGGAAGGCGTGGCACCGGATAATTTCACGTTTCCGTTTGTTCTGAGCGCGTGCGCGAAGGGAGTAGCATATGTAGAGGGGATTCAGATACATGGATTCATAGTGAAGATGGGTTTAGGGGAAGATGTGTTTATAGAGAATTCTTTGATACATTTTTACTGTGAATGTTGGGAGGTTGGTAAGGGGAGGAAAGTGTTTGATGAAATGCCTGAGAGAAATATTGTATCGTGGACTAGTTTGATTTGTGGGTATGGGAGGAGGGACTTGCCTAAGGAGGCTGTGGGTTTGTTTTTTGAAATGGTGGAGGCGGGAATTAGGCCAAATCCGGTCACTATGGTGTGTGTGATTTCGGCTTGTGCAAAGTTGCAGAACTTGGAGTTGGCCGAGAGGGTATGTGGTTATATTGGAGAGTCAGGGCTTAAGGTTAACACGGTCTTGGTGAATGCACTTGTTGATATGTACATGAAATGTGGAGCCAATGATAGCGCGAAGCGGCTCTTTGATGAATGTGTTGATAGGAATTTGGTTCTTTACAACACAATTTTGTCGAATTATGCGCGACAGGGGCTGGCAAGGGAAGCACTTTCGATCATGAATGAAATGCTGAGACAAGGACCTCCACCTGATAGGGTCACTTTGTTGTCTGCTATATCAGCATCTGCAGATTTAGGTGATTTGCTCCTTGGCAAACAGTGTCATGGTTATGTTTTACGAAATGGGTTAGAAGGTTGGGATAGCATCAGTAATGTTCTTATTGACATGTACATGAAGTGTGGAAAACAAGATTTGGGCTGCAAAATTTTTGACCTGATGTCAAACAAGACCGTGGTCTCATGGAATTCCCTAATTGCAGGTTTGGTAAGAAACGGGGAGCTGGGCTCTGCGTGGGGGATATTTAATGAGATGCCAGAGAGTGATCTTGTGTCTTGGAACACCATGATTGGTGCTTTAGTACAAGAGAGCTCATTTGAGGATGCAATTGAACTTTTTCGAAGGATGCAAAGCTCAGGAATAAAAGCAGACAAGGTGACAATGGTGAGTGTTGCATCTGCATGTGGGTATTTAGGAGCTCTGGACCTTGCAAAATGGACCTATAGTTACATTCAAGAGAATGAAATTAAGTGTGATATGCTACTTGGTACCGCTCTTGTTGATATGTTTGCTAGGTGTGGCGATCCTCAAAGTGCAATGCTTGTTTTTTATGGAATGACGGAGAGAGACGTGTCTGCTTGGACTGCAGCCATCGGAGCAATGGCGATGGAAGGTAATGGGCAGCGAGCAGTCGAGCTTTTTTATGAGATGCTTAGGAAAGGAGTGAAACCTGATGAAGTAGTATTCATAGGAGTTCTAGCAGCATGCAGCCATGGAGGGCTAGTAGAACAAGGTTTGCAAATGTTTAGGGAAATGAAAGAAAACCATGGAATCTCCCCACAAATTGTTCACTATGGGTGCCTGGTTGATTTACTCGGTCGAGCTGGATCACTGGATCAGGCTCTTGATCTCATAAAGAGCATGCCAATGGAGCCTAACGATGCAGTCTGGGGGGCATTTTTAGCTGCCTGTAGAACTCATAAAAATGACAAAATGGCAGCAATTGCAGCTGAGATGATAACTGAATCAGCTCATGAGAGGACAGGAATTCATGTGCTTCTTTCAAACATATATGCTTCTGCTGGGAAGTGGACTGATGTTGCAAGAGTTAGACTAAGCATGAAGGAAAAAGGGGTTAGGAAGGTGCCCGGATCTAGCTCAATCGAGGTTAACGGGACAATTCACGAGTTCACTTCAGGTGATGAATCACATCCAGAAACAACCCGCGTTAATCCAATGTTACATGAAATAAACTGCAGACTAAAAGATGCTGGTCATATTCCTGACCTGACGAATGTTTTACTAGATGTCAACGAGCAGGAGAAAGAATTCTTGCTCAGCCGACACAGTGAGAAACTAGCAATAGCCTTTGGACTCATCACTACGAGTCAAGGAATGCCTGTACGCGTTGTTAAGAATCTCCGAATGTGTTCCGATTGTCACTCTTTCGCTAAGTTAGTGTCAAAAGTGTATGATCGGGAAATTGTTGTTCGAGATAACAACCGCTTCCACTTTTTCCGGCAAGGGTTGTGCTCTTGCAGTGATTACTGGTGATAAGAGAAAGAGCTAGGATATGTACATGTATCTGGAATTCTTACCTCTTTCCATAGTTGGACTCTTACAGATCACATCATTAAACGACACTGCTAAATTGCTCTCTTCTAGAGTTATGGAAGTGCCACACATTTGACTCCCATCAAATTCCTCTGATTCTGTACTTACTTCAAGGGTGTGCTACCAAACTTCTATATCTTGAAGAAAACTTGGAATTTGAATTTGAATTGCATTTGCATCTTGAAATTCACAAAGAGAGAAGAAACATACAACCATCTTGAATAATACTTTACAGCCTGTTGCTTCCATTTGCAGATACTGTCATAAGATGTGGGTAATTTGCTAAAAGCTGGAGATGTGCCAAAGAGCCAGATGTTGAAATTTGGCCTACAATTTTATTCATCCTGCATTATTGTTGTACATGCATGTCCATGAAATTTAAACTTCTACAGAAAAAAGTAAAGAAAAAGCCTACTAAAAAAGACATAAGAAAATGACAGAACTCTCGGGATGAGCTTCACAGTTGTGGGTAAACAGGATCGATAAAAGCATGGTACATGGGGTCGGCCACCCAAAGTCTAGCCAGATAATGATGAGAGCTAGTAAGCCGGTGAACTTCTTCGATGAGCCAAATGTTGGCTTCAGCTTTGCAAGGATGAATAATTGTATCCAATGGTCTATGCTCATCGTCAGCACCATACCTCAACTGATCCCACTGTTTCAAGCGAATATTGGTAAGGTAATGCAGGGGTTGCCCATACAACTGCTTAATAGATTTTCCTAATCCTGTCCATGATGTAAATGGAATGATGGAGCCACGGTGAACTGGGACTTGGAGTTGCTTCATAAAGTCTTGGTACATTTGCGCCTTCCTGATTATTGTACCTGCATTATGAACTACAAGGTTAATGCAACAATGATGATTTTAAAAAGTAGAGAGGTTTTATAATCGCAGTAAAACTAAACTAGATTAACTTCTATAACTCATTTATGGAGAAACATTTATCGGGGAAATGGAGTTGGAACTATGAAACTTGAGAGGTAAAATATAGTCTGATGCAGGAGTATTATGAGGGATTCCTACATCCAATGATCTTGCTGGCATTGCACGTCATTACAAACTCTAGATTCAGCCTCTGAAGCTTCCACTACACGTATTCATGTGTAATCTAGAAAGAGGTGTTTGACAATTGCAAAAGAAGATGTTGGTTATGCAAGTATTAATTTGTATAATAATGAGATGGACTGCACCAGCCTATATAGTTGTTGTGTTGTGATTTTTAGCATCCTCGTGAAGCGAATAGATCTGCAGTTCTCTACAAGTAAAATGTTTATTTTTCTTCTGCATTTCTGTTCAGAAGAAAATGATATTCGGAGGACACAAAGTCAAAGTGCAGAGATAACCCGTGTAGATCAGAAGTATATAGGTTACTATATCAGAAGTATGTAGATTATCTTCATCTTTTCTGGGACTGCTCCACACCATGATACGCTCTCCTATTTTTCTCATTCCAAGCAACTACATAAGAGAGGGAAGCAGTCTCACAGATGCCTAAGGTCCTAGTCCTCCTTGTCTAGAAAATCTAGCTCAAGAAGTAGCAGTGTACTTGGCTATATCATCGCCATACTCGTCTAAGCCTTTCTGCCTGTCTAGTTGGATTCGTCTACATGACTATTTTCTTCCATTCTCCCTGGCGACTGGACTTGGCATCATCACATCATGCTATAAAGAGATAGGTACCAAACTATTAAAACGCTAGTCAGAGGGCAGTATAAACGTAAATAATCAACACACTACCCATCGACCCTGTGTGCTGCAAACGAAGGAGAAGAAGCTTAAATATGGTCTGCTATGCAAGTTGTTGCCTGTTAAAAAAGCCCAAACTTAGGTGGGCAGAGATAATCAAGTATCCTCACTATTTAGACAGATGTCTCCTAACAACACATAGAATAGAAGGATTCAATGGAGAACAGCCTCTATTGCAAAACTACGAATCAACATATATAGCTAATCCAGAAAAGTGAGGACAAGAACAATCAATTTTCCTTTTGATCTCCAATCCTTTCAAAACACATGATAATAGTATATGTAGATGGCAGCAACTAATAGAGATGAGCGTCAGAACTGTCGACAGCAAACGAAGCTGATAGAAGAAGAATGATGACTGATGAACAAAGAGATATCAACCTACAAAGATTACCAATTCCTTGCTTGATAGTCAGTGTGATTAAAAAGAGATAAGAAAGCCAGAGAAGTAAGTACAAACTCAGTTTGGAATTGCTTTCTTTTTTTCTAGTAACTTTTTTCCTTTTGGGTCTCTCAAGAATCAAAGAACAAAAGAGAACGTCTTTCCACATCATTTTAACAGCCAAAAGCTGTTGTTGAGGGGTGAGGCAAGGGTTTACTCTATGGGGACCAAAGATAACCTTCGAAAGAAACAACTAAATAGTTATAAAATCATAGACTAGTAAACCGGAATAAATTGCCAACAGAAATCTCACTTTCAGTATACCAAGAGATGCAAATTAAGACATTTCTTTCCAGAAAAAAGGGAGAGAAGGTGGGGGGGGGGGGGGGGGCCCGTGGCACACACTATAGTAATAATTTATTCTCTTCTTTTCTAGTCAAAAGAAGTCACAGCGGTAAAACATGTGCTACCACTTTAATTCATTAGTTTTCCTTGACAAAATTCTTATCAACAAATGTCAAGCAGCATTTTAATCAATTTTACTATATTCGTCTAGCCTTACGAGATTCCACCATCTATCGTTCCTGTAGACCTTATTTCAGAAAGCTAAATTTTATACTCCCAACTGTTTCTTGTCTCTATTTGAATCATCGGACTTTATTGATCATTTTTCGAAGGCAACCGTGTTTTTCAACCATCAACTATAGTTACTCCTCCCTCACCCCCATCCAATAACGCTGAATATCTTTTGTCTACATATATACTCCCTCTCCCTACATTTTGTACTCCCTCTGTTTCATCATATTTGTCCCTTTGACTTTTGGCAAATTTCTAGAAAAGAATTTGACCATATAAACATGGAATTGAACTCAAACACTACTTACAACTTGAAATACGTGTTGTTTGAGAAGTCAACCTATTGTAAAAAAGATGAGTTAATTCAATATTTATCTGTTCAAATTCTATAAAAGGAATTTGCAAAAAGTCAAAAGGGAACAATAGTACAGATAAAAAGGCGTATTCTCTTGACAAAGAAAACAGTACAGCAGAACACGATAAACCGTCGAATGCAGTCAGAAGCAGAACACCATAAACCATCAATATTCAGTCAGAATTAAACACAATTGAAGTATAAATCAAATCTAATTGCCAATTTAAACATGCAAGGCTTAAACCTCAACCACTAACACACAAAACCCACAAAAGCATCGAGAATTTAACAAGACAGCAAAAAAGGGTAAGTGAAAATACCTTCAGAGATAACCCCATTTGTCGGTTGATCGATTGTGAGATTAACGTTGGAATCCGTGCCATCTGGTGCATGATCATTTCCATCTACGCCTGTATCTGGTTCAGATGAAGAAGATTCATCGTCTGATGATGATGAAGATACAAGGTCTACAGGGTCTTCAAATGGCATTGCCCTCTTCATGCTTGCTTCTATCTGTTTGTCTGTCTACAACATGCAAGCCATTTGAGTGTCAAAGTTTGAAAGACTTGGCAAATGAAATTAAAGACCCTTCTAAGCGTGTAGGGATGAATTCAAATGACCCAGAAGTTTGAGTAGCAAAGCCCTGACTGAAATTGACTCACAAGCTGTGTGGACGAAGATGAAGACTGAGCAGTAATCAAGTGTTGCAAGAGAAGAGTCTCTTTTGCTGATTTTGAGAAGCTATTGTTTCTCTTTCTTGGTCAATGGAGTACTAATTAATTAGGTTTAATATGTTTTTTGGAATAATTACGATTAATATTTCAACTCCAGAGTTTCAACTTTATGGTGTTACAAATTTATATGGCGACACTTTGGAAATTTTAGTGACAAAATTAAAATTTATAAAATAATAATAAATGTAGCTCAAATAAAAAAATATAATGAAAGACTATTTCAATGCTTTAATGGCTTTTGGAATTAATTGCAATGTTTTATTGGTTTTTGAAAGAGACATCAAAAGAGAGGTTAATGTTAAGGCTTTTTACCATTTCACCTTGAATGCAATACATATTCGATTTAATAATATCATCCAACCTTCATAAATTAACTACCTTTCTATACATCATCTTTGTTATAATAATTTTAGTAACCAAAAATTGTCATTATAATGTTTTGTCATTTTTACTAAAATTTATAGTGAAAATATTTTGTCGCTAAATTGCACTTAACAATATTTTTTTATTATAACAGAGGTGTTGTGCAGCACATAAGTTTACGAGATTTGAGAATAAGACAGATTTTAAATAAACAAATTCAACCAATCTTCGTCTAACATTTGCTTGAAACTGTAGCAAATTTTAGAGAACTGATATTTGAGTTTCACTTTTAGTCATTTGAACTCTACTTTTGTCCGTAAATATCTCAAAACTGTTGCTACATTATCACTTTAACGACATTTGTAGAACTCAGTTATTAAAAGTGAAACCCCAAGTATCATTATCCAAAAAAATTCATATTAGAAACATTTGTTTCTTACTTTTTTAATTTTGCATAGTTTACTAAGCTGCCAAGAACCTTTTGAAGCCTGAAGGTACTAACATGCAACTAACTCATAACGAAGGGCTACAGAGTGCTGATAGCCACAATAGTCTTTTTCACTAAAATAATCCAGCGTTAACCAAAGAATTCGTGAAATCCTGAAGATGTGGATACAGTAACGCTGATAATGTATGATTTCTGTCGGCTAGTTACCGGTATGCACCATTTCAGTATTGTCAGGACCAGACACTTGCATCTAAAAGTGGTCAGATCACTAGCAGCTTTTACATCTCATGCCCGCATCCGTTTATCACGACTAGATTAATGAATTGTGCTGTAATTGATCTAAACCTCCTTTCTTTTGCTTTTGTAGTTATGCAAATCATATAAACCTGTCTTTTATAATCTGGATGACAAGTATAGTCAAAATGGCTACTCTGTAAATTCTTATATTTAAGTTCAATGCGAATCTTCTTCCTACCAAAAAAAATATTTGTAGTGGTTGCAATTTTATTTTTAGTCACTTGCCACTGAATAATGCTTAGCCGCAGTTTGTTACACTTTTAGTGACGATTGATTTCGTCTCTTCAATCAAGGTACTATACATTTACCCGAAAATTATTGCTTTGCTATGCTATGGTTCAATAGATCCTCTACAAGTACAAATTGACAACCCTCTTCTATTTGTATTTTTGTAGCATAATAGTGGGAGGTCTAACGCGATACTCATCTTGAAGATCCTTCGAATTGATCTCTCAACAACTCGTACTTCTTGAGCTCCGCCATAGAAAGTGAGGGTGAGAGCTCTGCTAAGACCTGCACAACACAATTCCGACGTCAAGTCCCAGAAAATCCGACACATTTTAGTTATGGATACAATGGAAAGGAACACCACAAATGCCACTTTCTAGCAGAAAAGATAATTGATGCGAAGTGAACAGCAGATCAGATGGAAATATTGGCATTAGTGATTGTACTACACTCAAAACGACATCTGCCTACAAATGGGATAATCTTAGACTCGTTTTTGCTATGTGGACTCACAAATGAGCTTCTCCACCATGAAAGGGGAGAACGCGCCAAGAATGAAGCTGAGCAAGCGGGACCAAGGAGAGAGCTGGTCGAGTAAGCAGAATCCTTGACCTTATCGGCCAAGCTATCGTATAGGTACTGATCTACCTGGCGTTTTCGTGTATTATGACTATTATCATTATTCCTGAACTGAAAGAAAGCGCTTTGTATATGGACGCACATGTTATTAAGGCTACAAGTGCCGTATACTTGCCATCAACCGACAATCAACTAGGAACAGTCCAAATGTTCTACAGATGTAATGTAGCTGGAACGGGGGTAAAACTAGGAATTCATGCTTGTAACCAAATTCATCTAATTTTTTTCTTCTTTCGTGATAACTAAAGTTATCAATGAACAATACTTTAGTAAGAAAAGACTTCGAAATCTATTTTTGCAGCTTCAGAGCCTCAAAATCAACTTTTCCAGCACATCAATTTGTGCCTGGAATCATGGGATCTGCCTCTAACGAAAATCTAAGACTAACAGATCCCCCAGAATTCTGGATACGCAGGATTTTTCGTTAAAAATATTACATTCTAAAGTAAACATATCCTCCGGTATCTATACTAATGGTCATACCTTCAGAAAATCCTCATATTCAACAACGATAGAGTCGGCTTGATCGTCTGTGCTGGCTGTATCAGAATGAGCAACTAAAACCTACAACATAATTAATGAGCCAATTTAAATACCCTTCAAAACAAATTACACATCCAGCCCCTCTTACTCAGAAAGAACAAAGAAGTGCTTTAACTTATATCATGCACGATTCTAGCAGTGGTTCTCTCTCTTAGTTGAACACTAGGCCAAGCCTGACTAGACGCACCTTGCGCTTGGCAGCATGAAACCAAGCATCTGCACACAGCGCGTACATGTCTGCACCAGTGAAGCTTGGTGGGCATTTTTTTGCTATTGACCAGAGGGAAATGTCTTCATGCAATTTGAATTTCCTGGTCAGTGCTTTAAGGACCCTGTGAGATATGGGAACCGTGATGCACTAAGATAAGAATCACTGAAATCAGACATGGCTAGAAGAGGATAGTTTTGGACGAAGGTTTAGCTGAGTTGACATGAGCTGATTTGTAGCCAAAAAAAAACTCACCTCTCCCGATACGATGTATCCGCATTAACCCCAACGTACAGGAGCTTATCAAATCTGCCAGGCCTTAGGAGTGCTGTGTCAATAAGATCTGGTCTGTTGCTGGCTCCTATTATAAACAAGTCCTGTTGGACCAGAAAGACAAATACATAATTAGGTTATAATAAACTAGAGGCACACAGAAGGAGAAAAAACTTTAATAGAAGTTGAAATATAAAGCTATCTGCTCTGATGAACTTTAACCTGGGTTGAGTCGTTCAGGCCGTCAATCTCCGCAAGCATCTAATAACAAGCGATAGCACATTGAGGACTTGTTGGCAGAACGAAAGCAAATAATCTGCCAGAACTAAAACAGTAAGGAGTTACCTGTGAAACCACACGGTCCATAACACCCCCAGAATCTCCAGAAGCACCCCTGGCTGGAGCAAGAGAATCAAGTTCGTCAAAGAAAATAACACAGGGACGTGCTGATCTGGCCTGAAAAAGATGTACGGAAACAGAATATTACCATTTGAAGCACCTATACAAGTTCGAGGCAAAACAACACAACCACATCTTTAATTGATTGAAAAAATTGTTTACCACAAGAGCAAGAATTTACCTTCTGGAAAATGTCACGCACATTTTTCTCTGACTCTCCTATGTACATGTTAATCAGTTCAGGACCTTTAACACTCAGAAAATTGAGGGAGCACTCTGTCGCAACAGCTTTTGCCAATAAGGTCTGCACTTTGCAGAGGAGAAACAGTGAAGGTTATGAGTGGAATCCTATAAGTGGCGCTGAGAAACATCACCAATGTACCAGCTTACTTTCCCCGTCCCAGGAGGGCCATAAAGAAGAACACCGGAGCGCTTGCGCAACCCAGAGGAGAATAGATCCTTGTGCAGGAGAGGTAGCTGCAAATACAATGAACAATGATCAGAGTAACATAATCCAAAAAGGATAAGGAAATCTTTCACAAGGTTCACACATCTGGAGCAATGGACAATATTTAACCATAACAGAATAACACAGAGACATTTGACGCAAGGTATAATGCATATCCTTCAGATTGCCCTCATTTGGGATCGTGAGATGATACCACATAAATGTTAAATTCTTTAACCTTTCACAAGCGCATACTCTAGACTATCCTTATGAACCTTATTTGACTTTACCAATAGCATATATTCTCCGTTCGGTGTTTCTCTTGAAATGGAGCAAGATGCCAACATGGGACCATCTTCAGTTGGCAGTTCTAACTGTTCTCTTACTTTTCTCCTATTCTGTTACGCTTAACTGTTATCTTACTTTTCTCCTACCAAATAAGCATTGAACCAGGACCTGCAGACAGACTTGACCAATTCCTAGGATGCTGGTATGATTCCATGAAGATTGGAACATCACGTTTCTGGTTATTGGATAAAAGTAAATACTATGGATGCAGTAGTAAAGTTGAAAAGCCACACCTGAACAGTATCCAGAATTGATTTCTTCACATCCTCAAGCCCACCAACATCCTCCCATTTTACATTGGGAACCTACAGTAAAGTAGTTATCTAGTTAGCCTGTGAATCCTCCAAACTCTCTCGTAGAAGAAATCTTCAACACCGTATTGTTGCATTTCAATAATTTTAAAAAGGATACGTTGCCCGAGTACCAACAAACAACAAAGTAACTTACTGAGGTTAGTTTTGTAAGTTCAATTCACCTTGGGAGTGCCCAGCGCTGAGGCATTCCTTTTCTTTGATCTCTCCAATGCTTTGACCAAGTCTTCTTTCCCCAGAATCTGAGGAGCTTCACTGCATGACTTATTGTCCTGCACCGGTTCGGACTCAATAGCACTATCCTCGCCCAGTTTCCTGGACTTAACTTCGTTGAACTGGATATTACTCGTACTAACTAAGTTTGCACCAGCATCAGCAATTAAAGCACGTATATCCCTAGGCATGAAACCAGAAGTCTGTCCAACTAAGTCCTTGATTAAATCTTCTGCAGCAGTCTGGCACAAGCAATATCTAATCCATCTAAAATCAAGCAGCCAAGATACAACGCACACAAGCTAGAACACATAATGTAAGTTATAACTCTAATGAGATGGGAATGTCATACATATTCGCATAAACCCAGATATTATAATCTTCATAGTAAATGCTTTCACACTGGAGGGTCTTAATCATCAGCTAATGCACGTGGAAAGTTCATCTCAAGCTAGAATTGACTCAATTTGAATGATATCCCGAACAATAGCATATTAGACCAGGCAGAAATCATGTCCATTTATAGCCAACCAGCTAATTATACACCAAACCCCTAAAATAATATGCCAAATAATACGTAGTAAGATAAACAAATAACAGTAATACGATGGCGAGAGATTCGTAAATGTTGAAACAGGCATAGTACATGTTAGGCATGCAAGGGTGCAGTGAAAAATTACCTACAGATAGGTGCACCTAGATATTTTTAGTTCCATAGTTCATCTAATTTTGACAGATACATGGACAACACAATTCAATTTCTTTTCAAAGAAGAGAAATGTCACAAGTTCACGTACATTTGGAAGCAGTTCAGAAACACGTTGAAGAGACTGAGACAACATTTCAATCCTTTGTTCCTCAGTCAAAGGTCCCATACTAATTTCATGGCTGAAACGGCGTCTAATAGTTGGTGGTAGCCCTTCAGAACTGTCAGCAGCTGCAACTAACAGCACCTGATGCCGATATATCTTTCCAGCATCCTTTGCTTGCTGCATCAGCAAACAACAATACTAAGCATCCTTATAAATCTTGTTCTATTTAGATAGAAAAAAGAAAACAACTGATGTGTTTCTCCAATTGTAATGTGGATTGTCATCCTACAGTCCTCTTCTCTTCCCTTCAGAAACAGAGGATAAAACCAAGACTTAACGGAAATTTGTCGCAAGAAGAGAGAATATAGAACCTTTAAATCACTTTATCTACCTTCCTCTTTTCCTTGTTTATTTAATTTTTCTTTTGTTTGGGTTGGAGAGGGAGGGGGGGATGTTGAAGGGTAATGGGGGAGGCAAGTTCTGCATCGGCTATAAGAATGTTGAAATCCGTGAACAGGTCAGTGAAGAATTTGTGAGCCCCTGCATGTTCTTCTACTCCCTCTAATCAAATTATTGCCAGTCAGCTACATGGCTTCGTTGAGAAACAAATCTTCTAAAGTTGGCTGTGCCTTTGTAAAGGGGAAGTTTCATCAGGCAGATTTCTGACTGAGGTTTCTTAACCCCATTCCTCCACCCCCACCCCTCCAGCTGTGCCCTCCTTAAGTAAGCAATACTTACCTGGAGGACACCCCCTTCTCCTCCCTTGACATGCCTCTACTTTCAAAAAACGTTACACTAGGAATGAGTGAAAATTATAAGAGAAACTAGTTCAATCTATATTGATTTTACCATTATAACACTATAATGGCATCTCAGTCAAATACAAAATTATTCACATGAAGATAAGGAGATTCAAGTTACAGCAAGCTGCTAGAGAATGGCACAACAAATTGCATCTTACAAAATCACCATTATTTTCGTCCTCCCAATAGTTGTCTTTATCTTCACTAACTGGCTCAGTGAAATCCCTGATAACAGATGCAACTTCAGAGTTAACACCAAGTTGCTCCTGTGGTGAACCCTCGTGAGAGACCAGATTATGGAAAACATCAAAATGACGGAGAAGAAGAATTGTTGGCGAGTATCTGTTACAGGATAACAAGATAAGTCACAAACAAGAAGAGCAGCCATATGTTTAAGCTTAATTAGAACCACTGACCCAATGGAAATATGCTAAGTGCTAACAAATGCCATTAGGCACTGGTTAGGCACAAGATACAATGCACAAGTAAGAAATACACTATGTAATTCATAAGTTGGTGATTATACGAAGTACAAGGTTTAGCAGTGTCAACTACATAGTGATTTGCGCTTAAGTACTTCCTGAAGGGCATTTTATAACATGATCCGCAGGAAACATGAAAGAGAACTGCAAACCAATTTTATCATACAACTAGGACCATAAGTTTTGTAAGGTCCACAATCTCTAACAAGTACGAAGTCCACGCCAAAATTGTGGTTTTTTGCCAAAAAAGGATGTCATATGTTACTGACCATTCTTACCAGGGCATCATTTTGAAGAACTGTAGAGCGACAAGCTCAAAACTGCAGCAAATATTTTTGTATTTCTCTACTCAAGGCGATTACCACCATCTAGGGGTGTAAACTACACATGTTAGGCCAACTAATTGGGTTGCTTAAGCTTGGGTCAGCAATTGTATCAAGATATGAAGGAAGTTCAAATTGAACCCACTTACATCCAACAAGCCAATTCCATCACAACCAAACTAAGTGCTTTATCTTTATTAAGTGGAGATCAAATGCAGAAGCAACGTTATACTGACTAATTCGAGTCGACCTTGGTAAGTTAATGAGATCTAAGAGTCGCTCAAGTTTGGGTTAACTATTTCATAACTTGACCTCATAATGAGACTAAGAGGCGCTCAAGTTCGGGTTAACTATTTCATAACTTGACCTCATACCAAGCCTCCAATTGGGCGAGCAAGAATCATTCATCAATAATTTGGCTCGTTTTCCAGCCCTAATCTACAACCAAAAATGCTTGTGGAAACTTTAGAGTAAACAGCTATGTAGAGAAACAAAAGCTATTCAGGATCTGTCTAAGTATGAAGCATTTCAGATGAAACCTGGTGAAACGCGAAAAGGAAAAGTAAGATAGACCTACTTGCTCACTGCTAACACACTTCCTAAAACAAAATAAAAGGAAAGGAACTTCTTATTAGTATATTTAGATACCTAACAAAAAAGGGAGAGGGACTTCCTAACAAAAAAGTCCTGAAGAGAAAGATTTACCGATATTTAAGAAAAGAAGAAAATGAACACGCTATTCAACAAAAGGGGAGAAAGGCTCAAACTCCAAATAATTTTTACAATCTACTTGTCCGTTCCTGACCCTGCAATTGGGGGAAGCTCGTGCTTTGATCCGCCTTAATGTTAGTTAGCTATTTTTCCCTTCTCAGGAAGAGATAGAGAAGAGATTACAATCTACCTGCCCTTTCATGACACCGCAGTTGGGGCCACCTTATTGTTTGTTTACTTTTTTCCTTCTTAAGGGAGAGAGAGAGAAAGAGATGGAGGTTATTACCTAGTCAGCTTATAGAAGGGATATATGAATATTTTTTTCATGCATATACCAAAGTTTGATCACTGAAGCAGATGATTATATGATTTAAGAGTGCCCAAGTACCTGCGAGCTGTAGTGAATGCTTGAGCCAGCATAGCAGACACTTTTCTATCAGAGGAAGCCATAAAATTATGACAACTATATTCTACCACGTGCAGGCCGAGCCGACGAGCAACATATTTAACTACGGTCCTCTTCCCGCACCCTGCAATTAGTCGTTAGTTAGCCATACGCATTTAGGAATAGTAACTTTAACAGTTCAATCAGGTCAGATAAAGTTCACATTACTGCAATATTCAGGCACTAAATCACAAGATTTTTTAAGCGATGCTGCACAGACAGTGTACTTTTTGACCAAATTACTGACTCTATCAAGTGAATTGCGACCAAAAATGTCCCTGACACTACCAATGATGTATCCCTGATCAACATAATTTTCAGAAGAACCAAGCAGAATATGAAGCAAAACGCACCAGGTAAACCATGCAACAGAACAGCAACTCTGAATTTTGATGAAAGTGCCGATGGACATAACGGTGGTGCAAGTATTGAGGCCAAAATCTTTACTGTGTCCCCATGTAAAGGTGCAAAGCCCATTGGTCCAGCAATTAAAAGATCTGGGGGAACCGCAGAAGGGACGGTCCCTCCAAGCACAAGGGCTGTTTGAGTGCGATTGACTCTAAGAACATGTTCATCTGAAGGTTCCATAGCTACAACCTGATGACATGAACTACATGTTGGCAAAAAAGTACTTTTCTAATAGTCCTTGAGCATCTCATGCAATTATTGAATAGAATGGGAACGACCTTAAAGTAAATAGTGGTATCACCGGCATTATGCATCTTTTGGTTACAAGGGATGCACATAGCTGATTTGCAATTCCATTTGATGCATATGCCAAAAAGATCGCCTCTGGCAAGATATCTGTCTGTTGCAAAATAATCATTCAATGCCAAATCAATCATTTCTTGACGATCTTCAGCTTCAATAAAAGAATTTCCTTTGAGAGATTCAAGTGTACCACACTCTGGTACCTTCACGAAAGAAGCCCTCAAGTGTGAGGCATATTTTGACAATCGAGCCAAAGGTTGAAGACCTACATTGATAACAGAGTCCTGGCTCCCTTCCCCGCTAGTTTTATCATCCAGTTGGGCTTCAAACAAAGATGCTAAAGTATCCTTCCCTCGGTGAACAAGCAGTTTCAAGCATGAAACGTGCAAGTTGAGGTTAAATGCAAGAAGAGGAGACAAATAAGCAACATCTGGAGCAACTGCTGCATGGTGAATTTGAGAGTAATTATACGAAGGAAAGACGAGCATTGCCCGTGAAGATTTAGACAAGGGTAGTTTACTGCCAGACAAGTCTTCAAGTGCGCTGGGAGGATCTAGAACAACAGCTTGGCCAATTCTCTGTATGCCAGTCTCAACATTCTTGACACTTATCTTATAGAAAGAAGAACAAGAAGAAAACAAAAGGTGTGATCAGTTCAACTGTTTGATTGTAAAGCCTTCAAGTAGGACAGCATTTAGCATAAAGATCTTTTAAAGAAAGAAACAGGCCCATAGTTTGGACCTTTAGACAGAAGAATGATCAAGTGAAAGACCATTCAAATTCTAATAGCAATTGAGTGAGAAGACAACTTATCTTGGAATTAACAGCTCATGTATGGATACTAAATGAAAGGATAAACTAGCTTGTTGCTTTGATTTAGATGTGATATCATCCTAACGCCACATCTTGGGAAGCAATATTTGTATTTTTATGTTAGAAATAAGTTTTACAAGAAATCGGGAAATACTGGGTCAGAATCTCACAACCCGAAAAAGGAAAAGCAAAAATAGCTCTTAGGATCAACAGTAACCTGGCAAAATAATAAGTGAAGTGGGGAAGTTACGTTAAAGTTGTTTTGCCAATTTCAGAATCATCAGTAACCAAGAGGGGATCAATCAATTCAATTCTTTAATCTTGAAGATTTATGCGATAGAAAACACAATAGAAATCTTCAAAAGGGAAAGTAAGAAAACCAAACTACTACGACAAAATGAATTATGTTGTATCACAGACAGTAGATAGCTGAACACATGGGCAAGAGAGTTCATAAGATTCCACAAAATACCTAAGCAACATTTAAACAGACAAATTTTCAAAGTTCAACCCCTTATATCAACCAGAGCTTTGCTACAGTCAAATACATGTAAACTGGGAACTATAAGAAAGCCACTACATCCTGTACTCGTCTCAGGGAGCCAGAGAGGGATGTATATAAGATCGTTAAAAATGTCTTTATTTTTCACACGAAGAAGTCTTTGCTGCCTTTGGTTCAAATAGTCCAGCAATGAGCAGCCACTTTCGCCTTCAAAGTGTTTGGACATGAATCAGAAACAAACTTTCTAACTTTCACTCATCCTACTAGTCCCTCCGTTTAACAACTTTTTGTCCCATTTGTCGCTTTGATAATTCCAAGAAAGAATCTGAACATGTGAACTTGCCGACCTCACTCATTATTCTGCTCTAGTTTGATTTGTCAAACGGTACGTACTTAGTAACAAATTAGCATTCACCCTCACTCGTTCACCTCACTCACCCAGTAGAGTCCAAACATGTCTAACAATGCTTATTCAGTCACTAACTACTATTTGCGTTAAATTCAATTTATAGATGTCAGAAGTCTGTCCTACAAATCTGCAAAAAATCAAAGCGAACGAATAGATAGTGATACAGGCATTTCAGCGTTAGGGAAAAGAAAGAAAAAAAGCGCGAAACGAGGAGTTACCAATGAGCCTGAAGTTACTGATAGCTTTTTGAGCACAGAAGTGGAAAGTCCAATCAACGCAGCATCATCGTTAAGAGATGCCATGGTCGAAGCAGAGATGTCGACCTTGTCCTTGGAGAACCGGAGGATTCCGGCCCGTAATTGCAGGAGCGGCGGCGTATCGAGGTGGTCAGTTCGGTCAATTCCATCTGCTTGCTGTTCGGTTCGTGACGAATTCAGCACGGAGCTGACGAGTTGCTTGGTGGAAGAGAGGACGAGAGGCTTCCTTCTTCTCTCCACCATTTTTGAACTTGGATCACTTGACTGAGCAATGAGAAGCCCTAGCTACAGTCCATAGAGGTTGTGTGAGTTGATATCTTGCTGCAGGCTTTGGATGACAACGTTTGATTGCGCAATTCAAGACGATGTTAACAACGATGTTATCAGTCGAAGGATATATCTAAAACGCGAAAAAAAATCCCTTTTTTACCGAATAAGATCTTTCTCCTTCTCTTTTTCGGAAGAAAAGGAGGATCCGGCCACCGGTTTATCTCTTCGACGAATCAAATTCGTCAAAGTGTTTTCAAATGAGTTCAGGCTCGCGTACTATGTTAGACTTGTTAGTAATTAGTAATTGATGTTTCTCTGCTTGGTTTGAAAAAGGCTTGTAAACTGAGTTGAACTTGAGTAGCTCGGGTTAACTTGCAACTATTTTCCTGTATTACTATCATGACGTGGTTCACTCTATCTGGCGATCTTTTAGACTCTTGATTTAAGGGTTCAGACCATTCATCCAAGCCAAATTGTTGATGCTCCCACTCTCGATCTGCTTGCTCTCATCCTTTTGCCTAGCGCAGTCTTTTGATCCCGCTCGACAAACTGGTGACTTAGTGTAAAATTTAACCATGAAAGAAGGAGGGCCAGGTGGAGCTAAAGATGCCAATTACACTAACTTTTAACAGTCCATGTTATCCCCGAAAACACTTGCCCTACCCTTTCACCACCACCAGCCACCAGGCCTCCACCCACAGTACCATTTCTCTCGTCCCCGAGCCTTAGCCCTAGTTAAAGCCTTAGCTAATAGCTACGATACGCGGTCGCTGACAAGTGGTTGTTCTGCCACTCCCCCATTCAATTAGCTGACCATAAGAGGTATATTAATCTCCAAATTTCTCATTTGTACTTATGAATTCTGCATTTTGCAATGAAAATTGCTGCAGATGTATCCCCTTTTGGCATTTATTCATGAAGAAATAGCATACAGGCTGTATAGATAACGAACTTGAATTCAAGAAAAGTGCTTAGATTGACTTGAACATAACTTTGATCTGACTATGCTAATGCTCTAACACGTACTCCCTCTGTTTAATAACTTTTAACCCCTTTGGCATTGTGCAAATAGCTATAATTGCATTCGAGTTTGAATATGATGTTTAGATATTCAAATTCTATTCTAGAAAAAATGCAGGGATGACTATTTAATGCCTTCTAAATGTGAATTTGTGTGACTATGTTGCCTTGAAAAACTTTGGTAGGTTTCCAGTTTTGGCCAGTTTAATTGATTTCAGTGTGTTTTGCTATTAAGCTAGGAAGCACCGACACATCATATGGGGCAAGATACGGTGTCCGATACCGATCGACGCCTCACCGACACTTCGGACACGTGCCCAATTTTATTTTTTTTTAATTTCGGAATACCACCTGTCAGGCCCTAAAGACTTTCCTAAGTTGACCGTGTGGCACCTAACTTAACCATCACTTGCACACTAAGACAACCTATCCCTAGAGCTGAGCGATGTTAAGAGCAAATGAACAAATGAAAACGAGAGTTTGGGAGAATGATATTCATTATATTGCTTGGAGAATACTACACTGCTCGGATCACTCTATGCCTTGGTTAAGTGAGGTCTTAACTATTTATACTAATCCACCTCCTCAGTGGACGGCGGGGACACAAATGATCCTACGGTCTACATTCTTTCTCTAGAACTATACACAATAGAAGCATATGTAGAGAGTTAGTGAACATCTGGAGACCTTGTCCATTCATCGCCTCTTAAGCGCTCGTCTCCGATACTTCACGATACTTCAAGAAGAAGTATAGAAACGTATGAAGCCAAAATATAAATTTTCAAACTTATTTTTTGGAGTTTGTGTGTTATAACTAATAATTGATAATTTTGGAGCTCTTTTAGAAATAAACTTGAAGGAAAATTCGTAATTATATCGACCCATTACCGCTCTTCTGAGTCTAAGTCTTCTTGTTGCGGCGTCGTGAGACGAGAACGAAGCAGACGACCCACCCAAACTGGTCGCCTTCGTATTCGCCGCCGTCTCCGGATTCCAGCAACAGGTACCTTCGTCTTTCTCTCTCATCTATTTCATTTTTCCTTCTTTACTGAGGTTTCCTTCCTTCTCTCTCGTTTCGGTACATTCGAAGATGACACTATTGATGTAGATTGAACCCTTGGTCGAAAGAAAGAGATAACAGTTGTGTGACTTTGTAAGAGTTAAGTAGTAAAGTAATTTCTTATGACTTTGCAAGAGTTCCCTGTTTCTTTTACTTGCAGGACAGAGTTGAGTAGTGAAGTACTTTGTTATGTTATGTACCATGTATTTTTGCACTATATTGCATTTAAATTTTATGTATGACTTTTATTTGAGTTGTTTGTTTTGTGGTTATTGATTATTGTTTACTATTGTAGATGTAGAATGTATTTGATTTTTAATGAATATATATACATGATAAAAATATATTAAAAAATTCAGCGGTGTCCAAAATCTGGTTTTTTGGAAATTGCGGTGTACCGGTCGGACGCGGTGTCCGTGTCCGTGCTACTTAACTATTAAGGGTCAAATTCTATGTTTGCACTTAGCTCATATAGTCATGGAATTTCATGTCGGAAGAACCAAGGTTGTATTTGGACTGCCTGCACATGATGCTTTTCGGATCATTTTCAATCGGCATTCCTAGTACTTCGTTGTCAAAACTTCATATGAAGTAGGAAGTATTAGAATAGACATGCATTGAGGGCCAAGAATTGGATAGCCTTATTCAATATATCATGGTGTTGTAACTCAAAATCCACCTTGACTGGAATTATGACAAAATGTCGGAAGTTGACATATTTGAAAGTTATTGTAGTTCTTTTGGGGTGGTCATTTGTTAATGCCAATAAAATGAAGAAGTTTAAGAATTCGAAGCTTATTCTTGGGTGAAGTGGAATGAAGTTGAACTCATGTACATAAAGTGAATGAGCTATTTCAAATTTGGGTCCCTAACTGTTTTGCAGTCACTCACTTCCTCTATTTCAAATTTTTTGGTGTTTTTCAATGTTTCAAATTTTAATCTTTGGGCTTTATCCATATCAAGGTCATCAAGGATGCTCTCGAAAATCAAGGGTTTGCGGCATTTGGGATCTCAAGTAGATTGGAGCACGTGCAGAGGTCATGGTCTCCCTATGAATGGAGTATGTGATTTCTTGTGCAATTCAATTTGCAACGTTTCTGTGTTAACTAAAGCTTACGACTCAACAAAGGATGCTGAGTCACCCGATCTTCCATGTTGGATCAAATTTTCTGAGGACCCAACTATCACAAATCCAGAGGATGATTTTGTGCTTCCCTCAATTTCCTATTGGGTTGATAATCATAAGATTTATGATAAAGAAGCTAATGTCAAAGGTGTATCAACCCTGGATAATGGTGTTGATAAGATCAGTAGGATTCTGAAGAATCAGTTTGAGTCGCCTGATTCTGTTTCACAAGTTTTGAATGGTTGTGATGTCAATCTATCAGAAAGTTTGGTTCTTCAAGTGTTAAAGAGATTTAGCAATGCATGGAAACCAGCTTTCGAGTTTTTCAATTGGGCTAAGTTGCAATCGGGTCTTATCATTCCACCTAGTTCTTACGATTTGATGGTTGATAGTCTGGGAAAGTCAAAGAATTTTGATCTCATGTGGGAATTGGTGGAAGAAATGGATAGACTGGGAGGATACATTACCTTGGTCACAATGGGTAAGGTCTTTAGAAGACTTGCAAAAGGTGGCAGGTATGAAGAGGCTATACAGGCGTTTAAAAAGATGGAGCGATTTGGAGTTAAAAAGGATGTTGCTGCTTTAAACTTCCTAATGGATGCATTGATGAAGGGACGGAGTGTTGAGCATGCTCAAGAAGTGTACTTGGAGTTTAAGAATCAGATACTTCCAAATTTGCAAACTTTTAACATATTGATCCACGGTTTCTGCAAAGCTAGGCAATTTGATAAAGCAAAAATCATTATGGAAGAGATGAAATCTCATGGGGTATCTCCAGATGTGGTTTCTTATACTTCTTTAATTGAAGCCTACTCTCATGACAAAGATTTCCGCAAAGTTGATACTATTTTAGAGGAAATGCAAGAAAAGGGTTGTCCTCCAAATACCGTAACTTATACGATTATAATGCTTGCTCTGGGAAAGGCGAAGCAATCAAAAGAAGCGTTGGAGGTTTATAACAAGATGAAGCAGAATAATTGTGTTCCCGATTCTTTATTTTATAGCTCTTTAATATATATTCTTAGTAAAGATGGTAGGCTGAAGGATGCTCGCGCATTATTTGAGGATATGCCAAGACAGGGCATTACCCCAGGTGTGTTGGCATACACTACCATGATAACTATTGCTTGCCAGCACTCTGAGGAAGAAAATGCTCTAAAGCTGTTTCAGAAAATGGAAGAGAACCAATGCAAGCCTGATATTGAAACTTATATCCCGTTATTGAAGATGTGTTGCCGAATGAAGAGAATGAAAGTGCTATCCTTTTTGTTAAGCCACATGTTCAATAATGACATCAGCATTGACCTTGGCACCTATAGTCTTTTGGTTACTGGACTTTGCAAGCATGGTAAACTTGAACATGCTTGCTCTTTTTTCGAAGAAATGGTGCTGAAAGGATTTGTTCCGCGAGAAAGCACGTATGAGATGCTGGTTAAAGAACTTGATAAGAAGGGTATGGGCAAAGCAAAAGAACGTATTGCAGAATTGATGGCACAGTCAAAGCTGCAGGGATGTAGTCATTCCTCTTTTGGGGATAACAGAGGTTGATGCTTGGTATTCAAATATTCTTCTCTATCCAGTGCTATTTACATTCTTGGCTAACCATGTAGATTGATCAGCATATAGAAAAAGGAGGAAAAACAATAGAATAGCAAGAAAGGTGGCTTTCTGGATATTGAAGATTATAGGATGTTTGATCCACTTTTGCATGAAACAGTTTTGCAATTTTCTTTTCCATGCAAATGAAGTGGATTGCTTTTCCCCCTTGTAGAGACACTTGTGTGTTCCTTGTTTGATAAACAAGTTATTCTTATGGGAAGAGGGAAAGGATAATCCTTGGTGTAATCAATTGTGTAGGGTAATAAGATGATAAACCAAAAGGCTGCATTTCCCTGCAGCCTTTTGATTTTTCATTTATCTCGTGTAGCATGGGAACATTAGATGCACAAAAAGTTCATAAGAACAACATTGTACTTTGTCATATTACTGAATGCACATCACCTTACGCTGATTAAACACCTCACTTCTCACTAAACATTAGGGTCCGTTAATACACTTTTTATTAACTATGAGTTATCAATAATCGTAAGATGGATTTGGTAGATGACCCTTGATTTGGGTCATCACGGGTTCTATGAGGCATCTGTCAAGTGGTCAATGCAACTCAAGGTGAAGATAGGGGTGAGGGACTCGGCCATACATATCTGTTTTGGACATGTTTGCGCTCTCTGGTCGTTTTTTTTGGCACTTCTAGAGGCACATTGTTGTGGCTAAAAGGCTGCAAAAATAGGCACACTTGCCAATCCTTCAGTGTCTTCCGCTTCTGACAACCACGGTGGATCAAATTTATCAGTAAGAAAAGATGAAGACCAACACGGTAGAACAAAACACTTCCAGCTATTTCTTTCATTTCCCATCAATTAACTCACTAGAACGAATTCTGTAAATTTACATGTAGCAACAGAATAAATTGCTTGTCAACGCTGCTTGTCAATGTGTATATACAACTTGAGCAATAGGAATTACATGCAGGCATCGGGTATGTTACAGGCCAAAAGGAGTAACGGTCTCATCCTAGTCAAATTCTCGACTGAAGCAGAAAATGAGCAGAATCAGCATCACAGAAAGCTCGCACTATGAGAAAATCGAGAACTTGAGATGGCACGACGTGATAACCGCTTTATACTCGGAACCTGCCACCCTTGTCTTTCCAAGAACTCCTCGATCAACCTAATAGGAGAAAAAAACGAGTAAACGAAAATACATAATAAGACATCAAAGCCATAGCAGAAACAGTTAAAAAGAAAGCCCTCATTTTACTCACGAGCTGCAAATAGCCTTCTGCGACGCTGCGAGTTTCTGATCAGGAAAGGACTCTTCCAGTCGAAAACTTAGCCACACATAGAGATCCAAAACCTTCAGTATACCAATAAAAGGAATGAAACATTCTCATTAGTTCTCACTAAGCAATGACCAAAAACACCCTAGTAGAGATGCCATTGGAAACAAAAAACTCTTCTACCTTCAGCAGAAAATTTAGTGAGCGTCCCGAAATCAAAAGATTAAGGTCAAGTTGATGTCGGTCATTTTAAAAGATGCAGCAAAAAGAATAGAAAGATATAAAGAACGAGTGAATAAAAAAAGAATGCAAGTATGTCCATGAAAATAATTGGAAGAACAGCATACTTCTAATAACAATACCAAACAGTATATGAAGACAGTGAGGCGGGTACTGAATGCAAGAGGGTAGTTTTTTGTTAAGCAACAAGTAAAACAAGAATAATGGAAATCCAGACACAACTGGTCTTGGGACTTTGTAAATTACCTCAATTTTAAACTGAACAGAATTAATCAAATTCCTACAAGTAGCAATAGATGTTCCCCTACAATTTAAACGCTAGCAACTAACCTCCAACCTAATCTGAACATTTCAAATAACGAGTATTCCAGTCCCTTTATTAATGAACATACTCCTATAGCAATATGACTTTGTTTGGGCAAATTACACTCACACCCCACGAGATACCAATCACGTTTCAGAAATTACTCCGACACCCTTTAATTTTTCCTCTGCATATCACATACCCCCTTCCGTTATCTTCCTGTCCATTTCAGCGTTCAAATCTTTTGGAAACCTTAAAAAACACCTACTACCATCACCTTAAAAGTTTAAGAAGCCCCAAAATCAACACCACCACCACCCACCACCAAGGCTGCCATCCACACTAGCAATCACCACCAACAGCACACCAGCCCACCCCTTCTGTCCCATCACGAAATGCAACATCCCAACCGGTCAGTTCCCTATCTCAACTGCCGCCACTCGAATTCCGCATGCAGCAGATCCACACACATACATCCCACCTGGTGGTGGGTTCGTAGTGGATCTTGTGTGGTGGTTGTGGATTTGTTTGGTGAATCTCGTGTTTGTGGTGGGTTTATGTGGATAGGATCGGCTGGTGGTGGTGGGTTTGTGTTGGTGGTAGCAGCAATTGCTTAAGGGTGGGCCAAAAAGGACGCACGGAGATAAAAGTGGAGAGATGGGGCTGTGGAGAGGAAAATTGGTGTGAAATTGGAGTGGAAGGATTTGTCAACGTTGAACCCTCATGAATTTTTACAAAAGACCATTGATTTGGAACTTGGCCATGAATTAAGGCTTTTAGAAGCCATAAATTGTGAATCGAAACACTGTTGTGCTTGATGCTATAACAGGGATATTAGATGAACTAGTAAGGGTAGTCATGTCATTATCAACAAAAAGTTTACACCTTCCAACAAAACCTAACAGTAAGGGGTGTCAGTGTTATTTCCCCTCTATTAGGGGTAGCTAGTGTAATAAGACATAAACTCAGGGTGCGTAAGTGTAATTTCCCAATTTGTACCAATGCTATCGAAATTTTAGTAATACATCTAACTTTATTCTGAATAACACAAGTTGACCTACCTTTGATAGCACCTCTCCCCTCCCGTCATAGTATTTTGTGAATCCAAAATTATGGTAGACTACACACACCGGTCCAGCCGGTCCTATTTGGGTAATGTGCATAAAGCCCATCAACTATCCATCAAATTTTCCAATGTCGTCCTTTATCTTCAATTATGTGAACAACATAGTCCTTTTCATAAAATTAACTTTTAAGTGGTCAAATTGATGGACAAAAAGGACCATTTCCATACCATTTCTCATTTTAACCCAAAAGAGAGGCCATTTGACCGGATTTGACCCACTCTGACCCAGAGCTGACCTCATTCTTCTTTACAACCACTACGAACAAACACCAACCGTCCCCACCGTCACGTTAGGAATGGTGGGGCTAGGGTTTAATGCCAAGGAGGAATGTGGTGGTAATGAGTCCAGTTGAGAGAGGGTTTTATTATGGCTGTGGTTGTGGTTGTGGTGGTTGAAGCTGGTATGCTTGATGATGGGCTGGTGATAGTGGTGCAAAGTGGTGGTGATGGCAAGACAAAGGTTCGATGCACGTCAGCACCACTGCCTGCCTCTGCTCCCTCGTCCTCGTCAAGTTCGTTGACAACCCTAGACCTGCGCCGCCGCCACCAAAACCCAACATGTACGCCGTTATCACGAAATTGAACAGCAGGCCTAGGGTTTCCAATTGGACCAGATTATTTCAGTAGAACAGGGCCTAGGGTTTTCGGCCATTGGAGGCGTTGGTTGCTCATAATAGTGTGATGTTGTTAGGGTACTAGATCAGAAGCCGAGGGAGACAGGCGGTGTAGGCGAAGGTGGATGGGGGGAAGGGAGGGGGATCAGCGTGAAGTATGGAGGGGGAGAGGGGTGGGGGGGCGGTGATTCTCAGTGAGTCGAAGGGGCATCTAGTGAGTTGCCCAATTGCTTTCTTTTATTAATAAGTTTTTTCAAGAGAGAGTCGATTTACAATTTTGTCCTCAATTTGACCATTAAAATGGTGAAAATTGACGAAAAGGACGAGACGGTTCTCGGAATGGTCGATAGCAGACTTTAGGTGCATTTCCACTATAGATAAAGAACCAGTTGTGTAGTCACCCACAAAAATTAGTATCCTTCACGCATATCTCCACACATGCGCAGGGGTGTACGAAACAGTCCCAGACTGCAATCAAGTCTAGGTCATTGGCTATTGACAACCATTGGAAAAGATAATTGATGAATGGAAGGATGACAAGAGGTTTTCAACCGCAGACTGTATCTTGATATTAAGCCATTGGACAAAAGCAACTTTGACATAATGCCGATAGAAGCACGGGAGGTTAACAAACAAAATTTTGAAATGCACTATTATAGAGATCATGAAAAACATAGGTCTCATAACAAATCTGAACTTTCTTGATGCATAACCAAACTTACCTTGTGAATGGATTCAAGCTCCTTCAGTGCAGTCGATGTCTTAGGCACCTGAAGTGTCCCTGGAGTAAACATTTCTCGAAGCCGAACTATGCCATTCTTTGCATAGCTTTGTGCAAACTAATTGACCATAGCAGATTGAATTTTAGTAACCTATCAAATCAATCATCAAGCAAATGATTAAGTACGAGAACTAAATCTTACTTGAGTGAGACCCTGAGACGAGATGTCATCATCCATGTCGACTGGACTACATAGGAAAAATCTTAATTAAATAATATGACCAAGTTAGGAAATTTGAGAAGACAGCCAGAAACTCGTGAAATCTTGCCAAAAAATCCAGCGGACAACAAACATACAAAAATTTGAAACAAGCAAAGGGTACAGCAGCAGCACCTAAAAAAATACTTTGAACAATTGAACTATGTCAAGACCTCAGCAAGTCGGACTCAAACTCTATTTGTTGACACAACTATGAAAAAGATACAGCAATTCAAGAGTAAATCTGTTCAAAACTCATCCCAACTCTCGACAAGTATCTCCCTTGCCCAACTCCCTTTTTTCGTTCGACTGTAATAATCAGAAGCTTGATTTTCTATGCACCATGGTTCATGACTTATTGCATATAAACTAGAGTGAAATATAATTTTCCAAAAATCAATCTCCACTATGTTGACCGAGTTTTAAAATGACCAACCATGCTAAGCACAGACTGTTGTTAGTAAGTTCAAGAAACAACTTCCTCTGCAGTAAAGTAAAAAGATGTACCTCACACAAAAAAGGTACTTATCCTGTAATCCCAGGGGTAGCTCATCAATCACAGCAGCAACTTTCTGTTATCAACAAATAAAAGCAAAGCCAGGAACAAAATCGATGAATATACTTGCTAGAACGAATGACAATTGTATATGGGACGAGAGCAAAAGTGAACCCTTAGCTGCATAGCTTCTGAAAAAGGAAGGAGACATGATGAAGAAAAACGAAAGAAAAGTCATAGAGAAAGATAAGAACACAGAACATAAATAAAACGTACCAACATATCCTCACAATCAGCAAGAAAATAGTTCGCAGACAACTTAGCATTCTCAACAAAATGTTCCTGTAAAAAGAAAATCATTGTGAAAAAGGGTCAGATTATCATGGAACTGGGAGAAAAGGAAAGGGCTGATAATCAAGTTCTACAACCTATTTAAGCAGTTTGGCAACCATACAGCATTAGGCATAGAAAACCTAACTATACCAGAACAGAAACATACCAGTATCTGATAAAGGCCACGATTGAGATGTAAACGGGAGTACATGAAGAGGAGGTCATAGGTGGGAAATAATCCAGCACGCTGTGTCAGAGGAAGACACAGTTTAGAGTGCAATAAATCAACATAAGAAGTAAGGGGATAGAACCTTAATATCTACAAGTAGCAGTACTGTATGTGTGTGTGTGTCTTGTTAGGGAGTTGAAACATAAATAACCTCCCCCTATTAGTCGGAATTCACTCAATTGTACAAGCATTTAGTAAACCGGAACTCATTCCACATGATCGGCTTTGACTCAACAAACAGACCAATTTGGACATGAGTAAAGTGATATCAAATAGCTTCAATCACGTAGAATAGTGTGATTCTGCATAAACATGTGTTCGTATATGTAAACAACACATACATATGCAATAAACTCCTAAAAAATCCATTGTCGCGTGTGCATAATGTCCATCCCAATCCAAATGATCACATTCCTATTAATTTCTGGCTTGCACCAATTCCTTGACCGCAGCTTCGAACTAAGAAGGGAAAAGGGAGCAATAGAGGACAAGCATCGGGGTTGAAGAGCGTATGTGGTCAACAGAGAAACAAAATAGGGGCAGGGGTGTTAGTGAAAAGGGAGAGGCGACCATTTATGTATTTGGGGTTGGGATGCTCGTAATTGACAGTGGCTGTAAACCTGTGACCAAAGGTTGTTTTCCTGTGCTAGTACGCTTTGGCACCTGCAAGGTTTGCACTGGTGCTGACAAGTGATAACCCACCCCCTTTGCCACCTCTTTCTGTATTACCAAAGACTACCAGTCTAACACCAACTTCTAAACCTCAGAGCCACTTCCATTTGCATGTAGAAATTTTTCCCAACAATTACCCATGATCTCAATTTCTGTCTCTCGGCAAACCATGGCCCTCAACAGTCAACAGATGACCACAAACCAAAAGCCATCTCCTCAAATCATGACGGTTACACTACCCACTTGATAAAACCTGTGAGACACCATGCAGTAAAGGCAGAGATCTTGACTCCCCCTTTCCAAGCTGTAAAACTAAGACAAGATAGGCATAGTGATGCAATGGTGTTAGAATCATTCGACGCGCTTCCAGCATATTGGTCATGTAGCGAAACGGCCGCGAGTGAGAAGGCCATCAAACTACTTGCTAGAAGAGAAGTTAGATCACCACTGCCACCATAGTCACCATCTTAGGTTTGAACACCAAAACCGTCAACGCTTCGATCTGCACATCGACTTGGTGGTGGGAGTGGCAATGTACAGCTGGTGGAGGGCACGATTTGGTGGGTGAGGGTCTGGTACCTGTGGGTTCCGGCGGGTGGCTTGATGGAGGGTTACGTAGGGTATGATGGTGGCAGCGTGCATTTGTTCAATTTTAAGAGTACGCTGAACAGAAATAATACAGTTCATCCAACAGAGAATGAAAGGATTCAGGGTAAATTAGGGGTTGCATTTACTTTTCACATGCATATGGTGTCTTTGTTGAGAAATTGGGCAAGGGGATGTGAGTCGAATTTCAACTTCTTGTGGGACTGAGTCAAACATTCACAAATCTAGAGGGATGTGTAATTCTTCCCATTACATGGCATAACCGTAATCTACTAAGAATTCATTCACCTCAAGAGTTGGCGAAGGGGAATCAAGTGCTTCATGAAGTAATGGCAGATCTTTTCTGTGTAAACATGTCACTTCGCCAACAGGAAATTTAGATTGGTACCTGCCAGCTCTACCTACAAATAAGCCCATATCAATACAACCAATTTGTGGTCAATTACATATACTCATTATAACGAAAAACATGCAAATATTAACATCAAAAGTGTTAAAAAGAATATAGCATATGAATCAGCAATATGCATACAATAACATCCTAACGCAATAATATGGAACTGAATGCAACACAAAAATAACGTAAATAATTCACCCACCCTTGACAATATCATAATGACGAAGATACAAGGCTGTGCCTTATGCTCATAACCATCTTCTGAGAGTCGAAGCACAGAAAAAGAAGATCAGTCTTTAAGTGTGGCTCATCCTAATGCGTCTACTCCCATGTTTTTCATTCTTCTAGAAATTCTCGATAATGCTACGCTAGAACTTTACCATTTTGCTATCCTGGCTTTGGCACATCATATTCTCTTATTGCAGACTACAATTAGCATGGTTAGCAGGTGGGCTCATCTTCCTAAACATCCTCAAGCATTGAACTTTTGGGTTAATATTAAGCTGTAAGATTTTCTTCTTATTTTCCTTTTTACTGTCTCCAAAAACTAGGTCCCAGACTGCCATTAAAAAGGGGCAACATGGATGATACAAACACAGAAGAGGAGCAACATGCCTATAAGGGCCAAAGTCAAGTAACAGCCTAGACTGGTGCAGTAGCAACACCTCTGCACTCAACTCAATTGCTACATCTCTGCACCCAACACCAACACGCGAAAGAAATCTAAAACGGGACGAGCAGAAGAGCAGTAGTCATTAGAAAGACAGGCTAATAGTTTCAACCATAACCTCTTTTTCATTTAATTACTGCGCAGAGTAGATTCCCTAACCGTAGCACAAGAGAAAATTATTCTCTCCACTGAAGAAAAGTAGTTTCATTAACATAGACTGAAGAATAAAATATATATGCCATCTTCTATAGCATATCATTCCCTGAGAAAAGGACATCAGGAAAGCCTTGATGCTTCCTTAGTAATAAAAGTCATGAATACAGTAATCACCAAACTGAAATATAAGCATGGGAGAGAGGAAAAGACAATAAGCATAACTTCTTGTGACTAAAAAGAGCTTCGCGTGTTACTAACTGGACTTTGCATTATATAAAAGAAAACCTATTTTTTTAATAATTCATGTTCCCCGGAGATGATGCTTCCATGTTTCGCAAACCACATTTAAATATATTTTAATAATAATTTTAAGCGTGAAAAAGATAATTGAAAAAGAAACTTGGCATATTCTTTAGCAACACGCCACTCGTTAATCATATGAGGAGTTATTTGCCCACAGTTACTTTTTAAGCAAACTAAACACTTTCTGTATCGACCCAAGAGTTCCATAGAATAGAGTCTCTGCCATTTATTCCAAACCCGACATTGTGACGTCTATATTATCTACTGGAACAACCCCATGCAACATGGGCCTCAATTTACACACATCACAATCCAAAAAGTACACTGACAAATATTAGTGGTCTTGAACTGTTAAGGAAGTGTCAAGACAGAGGTTATAATAAAATTGACTCGTAGCGCTAACCAGAAAAAAGCAATGTCAGTATGTCGGTCACTAACATAATTAACCTTGCCAACCAACCTTCGAACAATCTTTGACTCGTCCATGAGCAAAATAACAGTAGTCGACAATAAATACATTAAGAATCACAAGTACGCACCTATAACTCAGTGCCTATGAGTAGGTACCTAAAGAAGGTGCTGCTCACATTGTTGATCCACACTTTGGAAGTCCGATATGCGTCAAACAGAACATCCAATGGTGCACACCACCTCTATTGAACACAGCATGCCTCCCCTCGCATTAAAATGGAACATGACAACAGCCTCGAACAGCCTACACTGGTGCCGAATCCATCTACACTGTTGGTTAAACTTTCTTTTGTACATATATAGGATGTCATTGCAACCACAATTGCACCCCTAATTTCAGGCTGGACATAGGGAGCTCCTTTGTGGCTCGGAAATCTCCTTTTCAGATCCTAATTGCTAAAGCAAGAGAGCTTCTACTCACATGGTCATTTGTTATAAGGAGACATTCAGCTCAGGACAGACACTCTGCTATCGCATCAAAACCATGACCAACTCCACATAAGACAATAACGTGACTTCATACAGGGGCCACTCCCGGTCACCAAAATGACAGTATGACATCAGGCATCCTGCGCGCATTCTGCTATAACCAACTAACAGTTCTCTGTCATCACAACCCTCGAGGAAGATGCAGCTACACGAGGAACATGTGCCTCTTTCTCATGTAAATAACCAAATATTTCAGCAAGCATCATGCAAGTGATTTCACACAGAACTCAGAAGTCTCCAACACAAGTACCCTCTTATGCAATAGATCTTTATGTCCAGATTTAGATAGTTTTGATACATACTTCACAAAAATAGCAGTAAGCTGATAAAAGATAATTATTATCACACATTAGAACTGAACCTTTCCCCCACATTTCAATCAACAGGGACGATAATGTACCTGAAATTTGTTTAATCTCTGGGACAGTAAGGTCTCGCATTTGCAAACCATCATATTTCTTCAGTGTTGAAAATATGATTCTAGAAATATTAAGGTTGAGACCCATTCCAATGGCATCACTGGCTACAAGAACATCAAACTCGCTGCTTGCATCGTTGAACATTGATGCCTGCAATCCTAAAAACATACTAACTCAGCCAAACTTTGCCCAACAGATTTAACAATGGTACAAACAATAACATATGGATAAAACAAAAGGAAGTAGCATAAACTAAATCCAAACCCACAGATTACAACTCTCGGCTCCAAATAGATTTAGATTACTTGTTTGGTTATGGTCATTCCAAATGCAGCCAGAGAGATAGATAGAGAGAGAAAACAAGAATATTGAAAGAAATCTGAGAAGCGCAAGTTGCCAGTAACAGGAATTCATTTTGCAACTCAGCCAATTATTGCATTAAAAACTAACAAAAACAATAAAACCAAGATATGCTGGAAATCAGAAGAAAAAGTAGGTGCCAAATAGTATTAAACAGACTCTTAAAAAAGGGAAAAGTTCATACCTGCCTTGTTCGAGTCTCCGCTGGCAGTGAACCATAAACTACAGAACAAAGATGCTTTCCGCCATCTTGAACTTTTTTCTGACAATAAACAAAATGTAGTTGGAATACAGTAGGTTGAAATGTAATGCATCAGCACTGGTGTATAGCCAGAAAACAATGTGGTCTTTCTAAAACAATTTTACTACTTTTACAGTCTACAGTAGACGGGCATATCATATACTTCTACTGGCAAAAGAAAAAAATAAATATCTCCCTCGGCAAAACTTGGCCAACCATGAGTACATGACAATTGACAACGATGGTACTTATCACCTAATGTGGTAAGAAAGTGTATTGTATTATTCAAGTTCAAGGCCAACAAAGCATCATGAGTTGATATTAGATCTATTAATCCTTCAGAAGTGGCAAATTTCAGATGTTAAAATTTTGGGCACAGCATCTGTTTCTGTATCTTTCCGGGAGATGTTTACGAAACACCAGACTAGTTAAAGGCTCCAATTCCACTTTTTTAAAGAATGATATGCACTAGTTATACCCAAATACACCATCTAAATCTACATAGCATCTCTTAATGACATTACAGACATTCACCTGACATAATTTACATAATATTTGCAACAATTATCCACCTAGCTTCATGTCTTGACAATCTGACTAATTTTGCTACGACTTTTAGCACAAAGTACATTTATCCGCATGATATAATGTTAGAAAGTTAGTTGCAAATGAACTAGCATAAGATACAATTAAGCACTACGCAAGGCTAAATAGAATAAGATTAGACTATCACAGTCTACAAAAAGCTGTTTGCTCTGACTTTTATTCTCTTTCAAACTACAGCAACATGTAACAGAAAAAGCAATTACATTCTTTTTGTGCAGCAAAGTTCACAGCCTCAACTAAACTGAATTCACGTCTCGTCTAGACAGAACATCAGGTACTTCGGTGGCTCATAGTTATTTTCCCGTATGAAGATCGCATCAGTGCGTCTTCGGTATATTCCGTTAAAACCTTGGTCCTAATGGAAACTCTTGCCAGCACTAATTGCCTAAAGAGATATCATATTATTCCCCAAGAAAGTTTCCACCTTCCACCCAAATAATGAGAAAGAAGCTATGACAGAATACGTGGAAGAAGTCTTAATCTGGTTTGAGTCATGGTTTCATAAATTTTTTGAGAAAAATGACTAATTTTATCGAATTCATGAGAAAATTACTGATAACGTGACCCAGTGTGCGAGACTACGAGTCTTCCGGGATTGCAGGACCTGGGAAGGACTAAATACAGGCGAGGCTTTCAAGCAGGTGACTTCCAGGTCACCTACCAAAAAAGATTAGAAAAGGTATCAGAAGTACATAACGAACTAAGAGGGCATATCCTTCATCGCACCATCCAAACCACAAGGGAAACAAAAGCACCCAACCTAACCTATCGACTAAGATCCCAAAAATGGCTTACATAGATGTCCCCATGCCCTTTAATCCTACCTGTACTGCCGCAATCTAAATTCTAACATCATTGCACAGAACAACGCCGGAGTCCTAAACAACCTGTGATCTAATCTGCAGATGTGATAGAAGGGCTGCAACCTCGAGCTTTGGTGTGACAAAGGTCACCCTTCAGAAGTTTATCAATAGCATGAGAAGAAAAAGCAATACCTTGCAATTTCAAGTTGCATTCGTACCATGGATTTTAAACCCATGTTAAAAAATTAAGAAACTTCGATCAGGGGATTCAAAATTTCTTTTATTCCTGTGAATCAAGAGCAACGGCTTTTCTATCTCTTCGATTAGAGTCAGGTAAAACTCCTCAGTGGAGGTGTCTATTATCCCTATCTGTGCATACATGGGTTTGCAGTTCACTAAACATCTTTTCTTCAAACTACAGACTTCACTTCTCATATATTTTACAATTCAACTAACCGATATTACATCAGTTTCTTGTATAATTATTTTCCCATCAAATGCTAACGCTTAATCTATACTATATAAAAAGAGAGGATGGGGTCAAATGGGTAAAAAAAAGTTCCTTAGGATAACCTTTTTCCAATTTAGGAGTTCGTTAAATTGCTGACTTTTATTACTTAAAATACCCTTTTTAAATATTAGAATTTGTTAAAGGTAAGGTGTTTTTTTACTTTAGTTAAAATTCTTATAAAAGACTCTCAGCCCTTTTTCCACGCTACTCCATTTTCTGCATCAAAGTTGATAAAACAATAACTAGCAGAAACTCACTTTTTCTAGGTTCATAGCTATGGTAACCCTAAGCTGAATTGAAACATTTGTGAAAAGTTTTAATCCTTTTTTTCTTCTTTTGCATGGATATTTTATACAGACAAACGACTTGAAAGAACCGAGTTACCGAATTTTTACAGACAATACAGCTTCTTACTAGCAAATTTCTTCAAGAAGTTTCTTTCAATATAGTTCAACACTTGATTATTGAGCTGTAATTAACAAAACAATATAAAATTTGCAGGTGCAATAACTTGATTCACTACAAAAACTTAAGGATACACAATAGCACACATCTATCTTCAAAATAAACGAACATCAGAAACACATCCGTCACAAGCTTAGACCATAAAAAGCAAAGTCTATATAACAAGCAATCATGTTATTAAAAATTCTTTTTCTCACATGTTCATATATCTGAAACTTATTATCACGTCGAGCTAATTTACTAATAACAACACCTATAACCTATGAAATCAGATATGGCAATAGCTCAAAAATAGCTTTCGGGACCTGAATGTTTGTAGATATTCTCTGAAACCTATAAGCAACTTCAATTAATTTGATAACAGATATACCTACGAACCTATTAAACAATATACGACAATTACAGACTTCGCTTAGAATCTGAAATGTTTGGTCAGATTATTTCCCATATCCATTATTATTTCTTTCTATCATAATTTGGAATCCATGATCCATTTAATCCCTGGCTACCCTAACCCCCCCCCACCGGGGCCAATAACGAACCCAAAACAAAAAGAAAAGTTATTTCCAACCGCACTTATATTTGACAAGAATAGAAAGCATAATTATTCGCCACATTTGGTTTATAAACACCCCAGTGTAGCTCACTACTAAAAGCTCTCAAGTTAGCAAGGCCATGTAATTGTACCGCTGACTTAATGAATTCTTCTGTTGCGGTCACAAGCTTTAAGAGGTATCCTAGATTTCAAGGTAAAGAGAGAAAGAGTCATACTTGGGTAACTTTTTTATAATGGTGATCATGTCGGTCTATGCAATACTCCGGTTAGAAGAATAACCATTTAGGGCTACTGCATTGGCTTGTAGAAAATTAAAGCAGGACCTAGCCGAAAAAAGAGGAGGTTGAGAAAAAAAAAAAGATAAATAATGCAAAAAGGCGAAAGGGCATCGTATCTAACAAGTGTTGCCTTAGGATAACATTAGCAAGACTGAAAACACTGAAGTGCCTAACTAACAAATGTTGTTAAGCAAAATTGATGAGGAGATTGAAAAAAGTTTGTGCAAAATTCTAAGGTGCGCCTATCTAATTAATGTGCCATTATATGCGAGCAAGAGTGACGAGGCCATACCAGATTTGTTCTGAATAACTGATTGATCAAAGCCTGGAAATAAGTTAATGAGGTTGTGGTCACAAGGAACAGACCCTACAGCATACACCTCTCATTATGTTCTTTTTCTTCTTTTCCTTCACCTTTTTTGCCTTTCCTATGCAACCCTAACAAGAAAAATGTTTTCTATCTCTGATATTCTCTCTAACTTAGCATCGTGTGTGTTGAAGAGATCTTGCTTGCACGGATTACATGCAACATGCTAAGAAGGAAACTAACAAGAGTCACAAGACAACTCCAACATCGAAGACTCATCCTATCGATCGAACTTTATAACTGTCGGTTTAAGGTGAGCGTCTTCCTAAGCTAGAAACTACGAGACCACTTTCTTACTTCCCAATGTTTGACATCTCAAGCCAAGGAGGCATCTTGGCAGGCGCGCGTAAATAGGTAGGCTGATGTTTGGAAATGATTCCAAAAGAACCTATTTCACCAAGTAGTGCTAACAGTGAGAGAATTTTAAGGTGCTAAGTTTTGGAACTACGTCAGTGGTATGTGTCGCTGCTAAAATATTGTTCTAGGGTCTAATTTATTTCAACCAATGTGTTTTTTTATATTTACTATCTACGTAATTGAGGCCCTAATAGAATTTAGCACATATTGACCAATTTCATGTCTTACGCACAATAGCTTTTTTGCTGTTTTTCCACCTTACGTTGTTTTCTCTATTAAAATAGCAATTAATTAGGTTCATAAACTAGATCTCTTACATGTATTAATTAATTAGGTTAACAAACTTAAACATTGAATATCTTATATACGTAAACATATATGTATGTACATATCCAGATACATATATACATCCCGAATACTTTCTTAAAACACTCCAATATACATCTGTATGATTGCGAGATGGACTAGAAAAGGATTAGGATGAAGGGAAAACAGTTTTTAACCAGTAATCAATTGTGACAATTTTAAACTGAAGGAGGTTGAATATTCTCTTAACTGCACATTATATGTTGTTTTCTTTTTTAAAAAATTTAAAAGCTTACGCAACAAAATTCATAGATTACTTAGTATCAAGAATAGAACAGCTATAAAGCTAGACTTGATTGAAAATTTGGAATTTTAAATTTAGAGATTAAATTTAAAGGCTACGTGGTTGATAATTGTTGGTGCTAAACTTTGAACCTGCTCACTAAAAGTAGCATGAAACCCTACGAGTGCAGAAGCACATAATATCAACTGTTATTGTAAATATATTCATAATTGTTAGTTCCATGTTAAATAGACAAGTAGTTTGACTCATGTTGGTAGATGGCTCACACTGCAGAGTAAGAAAATAGAGTATAAGTTATTAACTAACAAAGTGACAATCGTTCGTGTTATTGAATTGCTGTTTTATGTGCAAAGCACGTGAACTTTACTAGTATAACTATAAACCTGCATGATATAAATCCTCTCTTTCATTCTACTTTTGAAGTCAATATTGAAGGTAGAAAGAAGATGATTTGGGAGAGAAAGAGAACAAAAGCGAAAGAGAGAACTACACTATTAGCCATCTAGATCTCAAGTTAGGTAAAGAGTACAAATACAGGGAAAAAATATCAAGCTACATATGATACAGAAGAAGATTATGTAGAATGGAAAATGCTGACCTTCAATTTGTATATCTCCTGGCGTGAGAAAGTTACAATGCAGTCGCCCCTTTTTATGTTAGAAAAGGGTCCAAGAGGGACCTTCAACGGAACTAGAGGGGAAAGCCTCTCATAGTATTGCACCTAAGTCAAATCCGCAAACAAAAATCTTACAGTAAAAAGATAAATTAGCATAACAATGAACATCATAGTACTAGCATGAAACAAGCAAATTAGAAAGTTGGAAGCCACCCACTCTTTCAGTAAACTATTACCAGAATGCACCTTGTATTTGAGAGAGTGAATCTAAATGCAAGGAAAAGGGTAGGATGCCCACACCAACCTTCTAAATAATCAGAACATGAAATTCTCTGAACATCTGCTAAGCGCGTTTGCACGAGAGCAGTTGTTTTTCTAGGAACAACAGAAGGATCCCTAAGATACGTATGTGCCCATTTGGTGATTTCTTGCATTAAAATTCTCAGCTACTATTTCTCCCTCATATGCAACATAAGTTATCAAATGAAAGGCCAGTTTTCCAGTTTATGTAAAGGCAGTCATGTTTTGCCACATTAAAATGGCTCAAGATAGTTGGAGGAAAGCAGGTCATTCCATTGCCAGACAGACATAATAGAGCTCGAACCACCTTGATGCTATAAAGAAACTTGGAGAAATACCCCCACATGCAAATCATCTTTGCTTCCATCCCAATATAAGGTGTGTGGATTCACCACACAAATTTCTGCTGGGACAAGATACTGAATGTAGATTCACCGTGCCATACTTACCAAAGTAACAGTGGGGAGCAGAGAAAATGTGTACAATTCCCTATCGTTTTAGCGTGGGTAAACTTAAATAACTAGATTTACACCTGGCCTTTCACAAAGTACATATTTTCTGAAGAGAGAGACGGGAGTGGTAAGAGAAAGCAGGATGTTCGTAATGTAACAGGTACTTTCATAACGAGTTAAATCACTCTTTTATGGCAAATATGTGACCACTGAACTATGCAATCACATGTTACCCGACAATCTATTAAAGTTGGGGACATAAAGAAGAGAACATCAAGCTAATTCCCTTCCAAAATTCATGTCACAACGTATGTTTTAATGAAAATAAACTCAGTGCATTTACTAACTTCCTACAGATAAAACATGACATCAATCTGACCACATCATAGCACTTGTTTACGTGACTCAAAAACGATTTCCCTACCTTGACATCATCATCAGTCACTCCAAGTATTTCTTTAATCAGAGGTACAGCAGCTGCATCTCCACAAAGGTGAAGCTCATTCGCAGGAATTCCTAGCAGAGCACGGGTGAATGAATGCCCCCGCGTACGACACCCTACCATCTACAGAAGGGGAAAAAAATGCAAAATTAAAACCACAACAATGACTCTGGAAGTTTTACTGCAGTAACTATTATATGAGATGGGAAAAAGCAGCAGAAACAAACAATAGAAAGGAGATTTTGCTAGCATGAAGATCTGTTGTTCAGAAAGACAGATTGCTCATGTAGTTATTAAAGGAGTCATCTTAAAGCATCTTCAAAGATGAAGCATTCCTAGTCACATATCACCACTGATTAAGTGTTTGCTTAAGGAAAATTTGGACCTTACGCCCTTGTTAATAGTCTTACTGAGAGTTTGTAGCTGGCAAAAAACATCAAAAAAGAAAAATGAAATAATAAGACTGAAAAGGGAAACAAAGGGAGTCCAGCAAAGGAGTCAACTTAAAGCATCTAGTCAGATATCAACACTGGTCAAGTGTTTGTTAAAGGAAAATTTGGACTGTACCCCCTAATTAATAATCTTACTGAGAGTTTAACATAAATGAAAGAATAAGATAGAAAAGGAAACAAAGAGACTCCAGCAGTACACCCAAATATAAGATAATTGTGAGTAGAAAAAAGACGGTAGTAGTGATATACGAGGAGCGACTATGAGGTGTTCCTTCTCACCCCTACCCCTATTCTCCCAGTGATGTTGCTTCTCTGAAGGTAGAAAGAAATAACAGCTAGATGAGTATAGAAAAGTAACTAGGTTGACTCATATTGGCGTGCCTGAATTTCATCAATAACAGCACAATCATATTCAGAGGTTACATCGGCCATCTCCACAGTCACGGCTTTGTGCTTTGCACCTTCAATTTCTTCTCTTTCTTGTCCGGTAATTAAATCGCAGGGAACTTCGGCTTTGTTCAACCGCTTTGCCACCTCCCATGCCAACAATCTTAAAGGACCACAATAAATGCCTGCAATAATGAAACAAATGAAAACTCTCAACAAATTAACAGTTCTGTGTAACTCTCCTCTATGGCATATTAGACCAAATATAAAAAAAAATCATAGTGATATCAGTATAAAGAATGTACCAGAAGAACTGGACTCCAGTTGCTTCAGAGCATGAAATGTTTTGCCACTGTTTGTGGGACCAACATGAAGAACTACACTCCGGTTCTTCTTTCTAGCAATTGGGTACCAAGTGTGGGGACGACTAAAATTGAAGAGAACGAAAAAGATGGCTAAGAATTACATCCAGACAAAAAATGGGGCAAAACACAACATCACAACTGAATTACATACAATAACAGAATATAACAAACAAATGGAGGAAACTAATAGCTCGATCTTCTTCTTTGTAGTGGAAGAACTACGTCTTCAGGAATGAAGTACTGGCTCGACCTTGTTGCCTTAATTGAAAACAAAGAAGGCCTATTATATTCATTGTGCATATGAAAGTTTGTTGTTGGATAAGTACAGTAGGATGCTCTAGATATCTGTACTTTAGTCATATGCTTAAATCTAGGCTACAAAAAGCCTCCTAGGATATCAATAATCAAGTTGCTCCATCTATCGTCCTTATAGTTACCAGAGCCCTGGTTTTGCAAGGTATTAAGTTCAATATAGCCAAGACTTAAGCATATGACTAAAGTATGCTATCGTACTTATCTAACAATAGCAACATAATTATCCACCCAAACATGACTTAAGATGTTTCAAGTTTAGGAACACAAACTAACTGCATATACAGTACCAACATTTCCTTACGTGAGGTCTGTAAAATCAAACTTTGCTGCACTACTGGAACTGCTGAATGCCTTTAAGTAAGCAAAAATACTGACTGAAGTTCCAAACTTTAACTCGCATGGAAGCCAGTGAGCCTCTGTATAATCTGCCAAACAAGAAGGCGTGAGGAAAACACGAAGCACCATAACTGGATCAAGTGAAAAAATGCATAATTGCTTTGACGTCTCTAAATTATAAGTAACAAAATAACTCATAGAACTGCATAATTGCATAATTGCTTTCTGGGGTTTTACAGACTAATTCTAGTCCACAATGTAGAGGGGTCAAGCCCAAAGTAATTAATTCTTCACGGTCACACACTAAAAAAGGTCACAGTGGGGCTTGACCCCTCTACATTGTGGACTAGATAGAGTATGCTCTGATTCCCCCCTGCACAAGTTTATACAACTCAAATAACAATTAATTGAGTTGACGTGACGTGACTTATGCAGGGGCAGTAAAAGTATCATGTTCACCTAGTCAACGTCTGCTGTTTGAATCATATTACTACACCCTCGACTGTCCAAAGTAATGTTCATCAATCCTCCGAGCAATAGACCCATCTAAACTTTCGGTGCCCCCAAAAGTTTTTCAATCATCAGTATACTAAGCCGCACCATAAGAAGGTTCCCTGAAAGCTCGTATTACTAACAGGCTCTAAAAATCTTTTTTTCTTTTTCTTTAATAAGTTCAAACTCGAAAAATGTTGAGCTACTATTTTCCTCATATTTAACTAATAAAACATAACTCTTGACTTCTTAGCTAAATTATGAAGAAAAAAAAAACAGGCATTAGATGGACTTACTACTGCAAAAATAATCCATCCGTAGCAAACTTCAATTATAACTGCCTAATTTCATCATTTTTCTAGCCAAACTGGTGAGCAAGTACTCCCTCCATTACAGAATTAGAGTACCCTCGACTTTTGTGGGGAAAAGTAAAAAAAATATCATGTCCACCTAGTCAGAGTCCGTATATGAATCATTTACTACACCCTCGACTATCCGCATCAATGTTGCAGTAGCTAAATGCCACCTAGACTTTAGCGCGCCCCCAAAGTTTCTTGATCATTAGTATACTGATCTGCAACTTAAGAAGGATTCTATGACTAACAAGGGTGAAAATTTAACGTAGTCAATAGTAAGAAAGCACAAAAACGTGGTCCTCTAGAGCTGCAGTGTGTACTTTAAATTTAGCTAATAATCAGAACACTGGCATCACTTCACTAAATTTATTGAATCAAAAAGAAAAATAATAGACGGGTTACTAGTTCGAATATCAATTCATTGCACAATGTAATTAATAAGAATTTCAAGTACGTCGCAGGACTGTATTAAAACTGACTATAGTCCATTCCGTCATGTGCTAATCAAACTGGTAAGTAAGTACTGCTCCGTACTAGAGATTGAGTCCCTTTGACTTTTTGGACGGTTCCTAAGCTAGAATTTGACCACCTAACCACTACTTCAAAACCAACTAGCAATCAACATATAGGATACCCATAATTTCGACAAGTCAAATGGAAAAAAGAGCAGTGCCTCAGGTCAATGTGTAGGTCCCAACCTAGGCAATCGCTAGAAAGCCATCGTTTAATCATTTTCTAATCAAACTACTAAGCAGTATTCCCTCCGTTTGATAGTTAAAGTCCCCTCGACTGTTGAGCAAATCCCTAGGTTAAAATTTGAACAACTAACCATTGAATTAAACTTAACCAGTAATCAAAATACGGTTTGACAAGTCAAACGAGGACGAAGAACGTTGAGTCACGCCAATGCTCAACGTTTCAAACTCAAACCTAAAAAATTAGCTAAAAGGTCAATGCAGTTAAATCCTATAAACTTTGCAACCAAACGCCTCTTACTAAGCATGGATTAAACCCAACTAGCTAAAGAAAATACTGCTAGATAAGCATAATTTGACAAACCAACCTAGGAAAAAACCTGAAACAGAAGATGGGGGTTTGAAGGTTTGTACCACGGAGGAGAGTACGAGAGACGCCTAGTGGCGACAGTCTCCGGCGGAGGAATCTAGAGGCCATGGATTTTGACCAGACGGCTGCTGTTTGGTTACAAGTTTAAGGAAACATCAAAATGGGATTTACGTGTTTAAGATTCATACGAGAAACGGGTTGAAGGAAAGCAAGGGACATGCCGAAACGTCGGAGGATTGTGGTGCCGAGGAATCCAATTTTTCGATGTTTGCGTGGCGCGTCTCCTTCGCACAAATGACAGTGCTTACCATATAACCGCAATTTGTAGCTAAAAATTTTTAATAGCTTCTTAAGGAGGAGAACAAGAGTGTATTTGAAATTATAAAATTGATAAGTTTTTATTTTAAATATTTAATTTTGTATTCTTTGGAACATTAAAAAAAGGAATTAGAATTGAATTTTATGAAATTTTGATTTGTTTGAATTAAAAATAATTATTAACCTATCTTATCCGGATCTTTTTAACACTGAACTTACTACCACCGTCTTCATTAGCAATATCGCCACACCACTTTTACTACCATTACTGTCACCGCCATCGCTACTACCGTCACTGTTATCGTCGCCACTACTGCCATCGTCACCGCCACTGTTGTTACTGTCACCACCGCTACCACTACTGTCACCACTATTTGCCACCACCACACAACTACCACTGCCACTACTACCACCGATATCACCATTGGCGTCACTTGACCACCACCAATTACACCTTAATACTACCACCACCATCATTATCATCACTTGACCACCTCACCACTTCCATCGTCAATGTCGGTATGTATGGTGTCGCCGCCATCAGCACATGCGGTGGCACTAGCACACTTGAAACAACTTACTGTAGTTCGTTTTTTTATCGTAAGTCAATGATAATGCTCTCAACCTATTTTGATCGCACCCAATGGCCCACCAGGAGTCCCATTTTGCACGACATGTAACCATAGTCAACGGTCAAATTTTCAACGCTTCTAACCAGTCAAAAGTATACACGCTTAAGTCACGTGCACATTTCTTCGCTTTTCACGACAATTTACAATTAAAAATTATTTTTTGCGCGACCCATGGTCAACGGCGTAACAATCTCGACGCGCCCAAACTTATGCGAGCGTAAACACCCACGAAATTGGCGTGCCTCCCCCCTCTTATGGGTCGGCCGCCTTCCCTACAGGGGGGTCGACCACCTTCCCTTTGAGGGGGATGGTTACCTTCCCCTTAAGGGGTCGGCCACCTTCCCCTTGGGGGGGTCAGCCACCTTCCCCTTCAAGGGGTTGACTCCATTTCTTTTGCACTCGTCCAAACATCATATCGCCCGCGATGCTCATTCGTCACCCGCGGTCGTGCGTTGTCTCCACAACGCTTACCGTCGCACGCGACCGGACGCTGCCTCCGCGCCGCCCGTCATCCATGGTCGCGCACGCATCTCTGGGATGTCCCTCCCCAACGGCCGCGTACTACCACTTCCAACTTCCATCATTACCAGAGATTACATTCACCATTTTTGTGCAACATTAACACTCAGCTCGTGCGCCGTCTCGGGGACACTCGACACGTGTATGTGCGTCATCTCCGCAACAGAAGTCATTTGCGCCCATGCGTCACGTGCCCACCTCCGCGCCCACGCGCCACTTCCATGACATGTCCCCCCCACACCAGGAATCGTCTCGCGATAGACGTCGCCGCGCCCATGCGTCATTCTCATGTCTCGTGCCAATTGGCACCGCGCCCTCGTGCGTCATTCTAATGTTATGTGCCCCTGGGCACCACACTCATTCACCACACCATGTGCCCCCGCCATGGACGTGGAACATGCTTTGACACGCTCTTCGGAGTGTGCAACATTTCGAGGGGCTCCGCTGGTAGTGCTCCGGCATGAGGACCCTTCGCAGCGAGATAGGCTGGCTACCACAAAAGTTATCTCCGACTGGGTGGGCTTGTATGACACTAGGCACGTCTGAGCTGCGACCATGTCCACTCACATTACGGGTGATCGTCGACGCCTCTAGGATGATGACCATCGGGTCACTCCGAGACGGGAGCAGGTTTTTGGAGGGCATTGCGTTTAGTCTGCCTGACAGTTGGGCATATGGACTCTCTCTTACGGCTGTCAGGTTCTCTCCGCGTCTCTTGACGCACCCCTGTGGGATTCAGTAAGGGCCCGGACTGGTGGCTAGGGCAACGAGCTTACTATAATCATGCCAACGTTGTCTAATCAGTCTTCTCAAATAGATAGATCGACGTTGTGTGGGGCAAACAGCGCGAATATGGGAACCGACAGTCTAACAAAGCATCGGTATATGTGGACCCCCTAGTGACGTGTCACTCTTAGGGGATGATATGTGGCAATTGATGACACAGACATACTTTTGTCTATAAATAGAGAACTTTAGAATTCATTTGGAAGACTTTCCTCATTCTGACAAAAATCACTTTTTTCACTCTAAGATCCAAGAGCTCTTGAATTCTAGAGAGAGAAACACAATTGGATAAAATCTTAAACATAACATTGGACTGCAATGTTGGACCTGACTCGGACCTTAGCTTGGACTGTCGATTATCGGCCCTATTCGTCTTCGTCTCGTCTCCACATCATTGCCACTCCTCACAGCCTGTCTGGGAAGCCTTACTCTCTGCCCTTACTCCGCCCTCACTCCGCCCTCACTCCATCCCACTTTTTACATCTAGCAGCTGACTCGGACTGCATCCTTTGTGACACCTCCACGTAGGTACGAACCTACTTCCTTGGCATCAAATATAATTGCCTAAGAATTTATTACCTTTTCCATTTCCTTTGTTCTCCCTTCCATTCCAAAAAAAGAAAAAAAAAGTGAATTGAATTGAATTCTAATTCAAAATTTGAAATTCAAATCCTAAAAGAATTGGTTTCAAACAAAAATGCTAAAAACAATAAGAAGAGATTGTGCAGAAGTGAAAAAGCTTGTCACTAATTTGGTTAATGACTTTAGGCTTTTGTTCGGAGCTTGAGGTTCAATGGGACAAAACCTACAATGAATTGTGCCAAGTCTGCGACAATTCTCCTCAAACATTTTGTCAAGCTATGCCTAATAATGTTGCTTAAGGAGTAATCTTTGTCGTAACTTAACCTTTGTTATGTTATCGACTACATTCAAGAGTCATTGCTTTCATAGCCTTAACCTCTTTTTTTCTTTGGAAAAGTAAGCCATGAACCTCGGTTGTTACTTAGTGCCTACTAGAATACCATCGGGGGTGTTTTTGCCAGAAAAAATAAAGGCAGTGTTTGACAGAGTTTTTGTTTGTAGTTTTTTTTTTTTCCAGTTTTGTAAACTGAAAAAAAAAACGTTTGACATACGGTTTTCGTTTTTTTTCTTCAGTTTTAAAATTTATTTTAAAAACATGGCTGTTTTTGAAAACTTAATTTTGGTGTTTCGGATTTTCAGTTTTGGTTTTTGTTTTTAGATCTAACTTTCAAACTTTGTTAGAAGTAAAAAAAAAGGGCATCATTTTAACAAAAACCCCATCACCACGCAGAGCACCACCGCGACCACCAGACCTGGCATCACATTGTTACCACGCCCAGTAATCATCCTCTCACCCCCCGCCCCCCCCACGGCCAGTCCCTACCATGGCCACCATTAGTTCCTCCCGTTTGCCACCATTACCTCAAATTACACCTCCATATATACCACCAATCTGCCGCCATCACCTCCACAAATACCACAACATCTTGACAACCATAACCACTGCCAACTTCCCCCCACGACCCAACATCATCGGCCTTGAATTGCAACCCTCGACCATAGCCTCCAGAAGGAATAGCCAACCGCACACACCCACGACCACCAATTGCCGATCCATGGCATCGCATCCAACGATCTGCCAATGAATCGCCCACCCACGACTACCAAATCGCACACCCACGACGCCTACTTGCTGACGTCGCTTGCATCCCGTCACTAAGCACCATCCACCGCCACGAAGTGCGCCTATCTTCTACGTTAAGGGTCCATAATGTTAGATCTGATTGCGGAGGCCAAATTATCGTTGGCTGCGGTGAACAAGTCATAGGAAGAGGCGGTGAAGGTCAGGTCCTCGTCGTCGGCGATGAATCAATTTATGGTGACCATGGACGGTGGTGTTGTGAGTTTGACAGTTTAGAGTGATGGTGTTTTGAAGACATTGTGTGCAAAAAGAAATATGAGAAGGAGAAAAGGAGGGGGAAAAAAGAATTAAAAAAAAACTCAAAACAAAAAACTCTCAACCAAACACTTAGGGTTCGTTTGACAAATTTTTTTTTTTGGTTTTCAGTTTTTAAAGAGCAGCTTAATTTTTTTTTTTTTATAAAAACAAGTGGGTGTTTGATAACTCTTTTTTTTTTTGAGGTTTTTTTTTTGGTGTTTGGTAACCCTTTTTATTTTGATTTTTTTTTTTTGGTGGTTTGCGGTGGCGGTGGTGGGGTGTAGCGGTGGTGGCCGGTGGTGGTGGTGGTGGCCGGAGGTGGCAGCCGGCAGTCTCCGGCGGTGGTCGCCGGCGGCCGGAGGTGGCAGCCGGCAGTCTCCGGCGGCCGGAGGTGGCAGCCGGCAGTCTCCGGCGGTGGTCGCCGGCGGCCGGAGGTGGCTGCCGGTGGTCGCCGGCGGCCGGAGGTGGCAGCCGGCAGTCTCCGGCGGTGGTCACCGGCGGCCGGAGGTGGTCGCCGGCGGCCGGAGGTGGCTGCCGGCAGTCTCCGGCGGTGGTCGCCTGAGGTGGCTGCCGGCGGTGGGAGGGTGGCGGTGGTGGTCTAAGAAAAAAAAACCAAAAGTGAAAAAAAAAACCAGTTTCTGGAGTTTTTTTTTTAATTTTCAGTTTAAAAAACGGTTTTTAAACTGAAAAAAAAAATGGTTACCAAACGCTCCTTTTTTTTCAGTTTTTAAAAACTGAAAAAAAAAAAGAGGAAATTTTTTTTGTCAAACCTAGCCTTACCTCCTTTTGTTGTACCGAAAGCAAAAACAGATTTTGGTTTTCCTTTTTTTAAGAACTACGAGGGTTTCAAACACACCCTTCTAAAGGAGGTTGCTTGTAGTTGCGATATGGTTTGTGGGAATTTCGTCTCTTAACCTTAAAACTTACGAATGATGTGCATATTATTTTTTGTCAAAAAAGTTCCTTGTAATCTTTTTAGTTTATTTTTGTGAGAAAATGAATAAAAAGGTAAAGCCCCGGACATGAAATCCCTTCAAAGTGGAGTGTTTATTTCTTGGTTGAGCTTGAACATTCCTAGGAACAAGTCTGGTCTAGGTGTGTCAATCTAGTAGTCCAATTTTCCGTATGTGGGTTGTCCAAATATATTAGCCCACTGGCACTTGGATATCTTTCACTTTCTTAGCTTTGGTCCAAAATAGTTGGGCCCATAAAATGTTGAACCTGCGCGGTACACAGCCCATAATAGCATTACCTTGGGCCCATCAATCAATCTAAACGATCGATGGGCCTAAACCCAAACAGCATCCTTGGGCGTTGGAGCTAAAAAGGGAGTATGAATAATCTAGAGCTATTGAAGCAACTCCATTTTCTTGTGGTCGTGTGACACGTGTTTAATTTACAAAAGAAAATTTTTTGGCTGCTGGCCGAAAGAAAGATAACTACGACTCCTCTCGTAGCAAAATTTGATGGTTGTTCATTACCTTTAATGGTTATTTAATGGCGCTGAAAAGCGTTTCGAAGATTTCGCCGTTAAAGATGTTAAAAAAAATGTCACTAATTATATTTAGCAACCATTAATTGTCTTGATACTGGAATGGTAACTATCTTTTTACAACTCGATTAATAGTCAAGGTGTATCCTTTTAGAAGTTCATCCATAGAAATGGAAAAATTTGTAATACCAAGAGGACGACTAAAAGTATTGTTCTCGTCGTTTACAATGTAAAATCTCATATAGGCAAAATGATATGGCAGCAACTTGAAGTAAGAGGCTACAAACTTCCGATATTGACATCGAACTAATGACCCTAACAAAATGTTGGTAAAATTTGTCGTTGAATTTGGTGACAAAAAATGCTATTAATTGTATTTAGCAAACACTTATTATTGCTATAAGCAGGGAGTTTGTAACCTCTTGATAAACTCGGATTGCAGGCAAATTTATCTCACATCTATAATCCGTAAGGAATTGTGACCACAAGAAATTAGGAGGGAAATGTTACTCTATGATCCCCGACCAATTTGGACGCCGTTAAAATAACTCCATCTTTTCGTATACAGGTTAAGTTTCAGAACTTAAATCAAATGAAAGGAAATAGTATAGAAAAACCAAAATCAAATCGATCACCACATTTCATGTCGCTTATAAATGTGAAACTTCCTCATTTAAGCACTAGATTTTATTTTTTTTTTGAAATTTGAGTCATGTATCTGTATACATTCTAATACCTTTACTTCTATAAGAGGGAGCTCTACGTAAGAAAATAACATAGAAGTTGGGATACTGACTTATTTATCGTGCTCTTTTCATATAGAATAAATTGAGAAACTCCGCTAACAAATTGAAAATTGGACTACCCAAGTTTATTTTCTTTCTCTTGCTTTGTCAAAGATTCTAAAAAAATCTTTATGAATTCATTTTCGTTCTTTATACATGAATTTTTGGGATCAAGGGGCTGTTGGTATGATCTCAGCCCAGGACAAGTCTAACTTGACTTTCAATAAATATATATATGAAGGACCATCAAGCTTGCATGAAAGGTTAGTTGATTTGACAGGCAACTAAGAATGTGAAGAAGGGCTACCACTACAAAAGAGTCAAGGATGATGTGTGGTGCCAAGGCTCGTATAATGTTACATCTTGCAACATCTCACCACATTCATGTCTACTTTCAATAATTTCACCATCCGTAGGATAACCACAATTTAATACCTATGATCTACCATGCCTACTCGACGTGGTGGACGTATTGAGGGGCCGCGGGGGGGGGGGGGGGGGTGACCATGGCCATCCCCCTCCCCCTCCTCCGTAATACATGTCACTAAAAGTTTCTTATGTTATCGACATGACATTTGATTCAAGAATTAAATTTTTAAAATTTCTGGTATATATATTTGAGATTTGAACACTTTTTCTTTTATTTTTGACGTTTAAAATTGTGTTTTTCAATAGTGCCACTAAGAACCATTTGAAGTTGGAGTGAATCTAAGCAATATTAGAATTCAAGTTCAAGAAACCTAAGCAATAATAGAAGTTAGGATATCTTAGTAACATCTTCTGGATATATCGTAAGTAGAATAAAATTAAAATTTAAGATAGAAAACACATATATACTTTAATACATGTCCTTCCCATTGTAACCATGTTGGAGCTGGGCAGAACATAAGTGGATGAGATAATTGGGTTATTGGATGGTTGGGTAGTCGGATATGAAATTGGTTATCATATCTTCTTAAGCGGATGAGACTCATATCAAAATTCGATTTATCGACAAATTTAATAATTTGGTGGCACTCAATAAAAACTTGTCACTCCTTCAAAAGTGCAATATTAATTGGGTCCAAGTAAAGACATGATCTGCATGCGGTTGATCTGAGCTTATTGACATGGTAATTTACTACTTCCTAACAGAAGACTTTGCCTGCACGAGGTCTTACTTGTTGTCCTAAGAGACGAGTGCTTATTGACACGGTAACTACTCCCTAACAAAAGACATCCACGCACTCAAACCCACCCCCGCGGTCGTTGGCCATTGGAGGGCTTTAAAAGAATAAATTTTGACTGCAACCCAGAAGTATGAACAAGTTATAACCCTCCATAGACGACCATCACTATAGCTAAACATTACTAGTGGCATTTTTGAAAATAATTCTTAGTAGGCTTCTTTGTTGTCACTAATTAAATGCGTCGGCCATCATTTCTTGCTATGTAAGGAGGTATAAACTTTTTCGACGATACCGGTTGAGGTCAAAATCTTTCCGTTCTTAAAATGGTCCTCCCTCCTACTAAGTGGATCAGATTCAGCGAGCAGTCCAACCCGTATAGAACGTACCCCGGACCGATAATCAATTTATTATGTACTTGTTGATGGTGGCAGATACTACCAAGGATGGTGACATGTGGAGATAAAAGATTACCATGTTATTTTTTTAAAATCAGCAGACCAAAGCCAATGCCCTAAAACAGATAAAAAGGAAAGGGAAGACAAAAATATGCAGTAGGGCCCCAAAAGCAGCCAAAGAAAAAGCAAAATAAAGAATCTGAGAAAAAATCAAATGTTCCCTTTGACTGACTGCCTTGTAAATCTTTTGATTTCTGCCTTTGATTCACCAACGGGGTAGTTTGGGAAATACAAAAAGTGAACCAAATCTTCCTAGAAAATGCTTTATTGTTTTTAAGTCCATCTTCTTTGACAGATTGCTAATCAATTCGTGTTTGGCTTTTTATCTTTACCATAATTTAGTAATGATCGGTTATCTACTTTATCGCTAACAAGGGATTTCATGGCACTTCATGTTAATTACCATGATTTTTTCTCGTACAACAATTATGATGTGATAAAAACTTGCCGCTAAAATACATTTAGCGACAGCGACAAAAAATTGTTATAATAACGACAATACCTTTTTAGTGGCAATCTTTTTGTCATAACAACAGATATAACAAGGGATCCTTCTCCTACGTCTTTGTATACTTGAGCATGATTGTACTTCTTGACAATTTTAAGTTGTATTAGAAGTCTCATTTTATACTATTTTTAAGGGAGATCACCCTTACGTTTAGACCTGGAAAACGGTTCGACCCGCTCGGGGACGGGTAAAACCCGGTCGGATTCGGGTAAAACCGGGTCGGATAATTTATACCCGGTTTTTTCGGGTACAAATTTTTGGGAACCGTACCCTACCCTTACAGGTAGGGTATTACCCGCGGGTAAATCATTAATTTCTAATTAATTATTTTTTAAAATAAACATAATCTAATTACCTACTAATTACTAATTAGACATATTTTAACCTCCAAAAAATCAAATAATTCATTATTTATCTATCAAAATTCATTTCACAAAAATAACATCTTTCTGTTGAAGAAAAAACAATCTCAACATCCATCCATCTGGGAAAAAAAAAAACAATCTGAACAATCTGGGGAAAAAAAATATGCAGATCGAGAACACACGACAATCATCGTCCATCAATATCCACTGACTGAAAGTCTACCCAACAACTGCAAGGCGACGGAGTGACGGTCAACGACAGTGGCGACATATCGGTGGTGACATATCAGTGTTGCGGGACCACGACGGTGACCAATTGGTGGCCATGGGGTGACGGATTAGTGGCCACAGAGTACTGGTCAGCGACAGTGGCGGCCGATCGGTGGTGACAGATCGGTGTTGTGGGGCCACGGTGGTGACCGATCGTTGGCGACGGGGCCATAGGTGTGACCGATTGGTGGCGACGGGGAGACTAAGTGACCGATCGGTGGCGGCGAGATGCGGTAGATCTAGTGGGTGACCGACGTGGCATCGTGGGTGGAAAAGGGTGGTCGTGAGTTTGGCAGATCTGTGTGAGAGAGAGAGAGAGAGCGAGAGTTGAGAGAGGGGACCTGTGAGAGGGATCTGTGAGGGAGACTTTAGGGGAGGGGCGGCAGAAGCAAGTGAGTGGGGGAGAAAATGAGAGGTTTAAACCCTAGAAATATTATATATAGGCATATAACCGGGTAACCCGGGTACCCGATAACCAACCCGAATTTACCTGGCTTTTATGGGTCGGTTCGGGTCCGGGTCCAATTTTCAGCGGGTAGTGAAAATGGCTACCCGTACCCGGCATTTTGGACCGGGTAACGGGTACGGTTAACATTTTGCCAGGTCTACTTACGGTGAAATCTTTTGAAATTTTAAACTATATTCCTTCATGGTAAACTATTTTCAAATGAGAAAAAAAGTTAATCAATACCGTTGTCGAAACTTTTTAACATTTAATGCATTATCGCTCTGCCTCGCTACGATTAAAACTTCTTCGTCCCTATTATTTCAACGGCTCCACCCTAATATCCAACCGTCGATATTTTTACTCCATCTACTGCTCTGTCTCGACCGGTCTTCATTTGAATGCACTCTAGAGTCAAATTACTCATCTGTTAGCCTTGTAGCTATTTGATGTTAGTCTTGTAGATAAGGAGATTTGCTTCATTCCTTAACTTTTTAGTTTTAAACTCTCGGGTCAGTACTCCAGAGACACATTACTCATCTGAATGTACCAGGCCGATGTTGGAGTGCACCCTTAAGATCATCCAGAAAGGAAATTTAGCTTCGGTTGACGTTAAAACTGATCTTGTAATACGCTTTACCGTCCAACCTTTTTATTTTATTTTATAATTTTCTATTTGGGTACATAAACGGGTTTAACTCTTTCTCCCAACTGATGTGGGGTGTCACCGTTTTATGGTATTATGTACTATAGATGACGCACGAGGTTTAGAAGAGCTAGAACACATGGATGGCTCAGGACATTAAAAGTTAATTATGCCACCTACAAGAAACCTTTTTACGGCTATTAACTTTGGTATAATGTGGATGTGTTGTCAAATGGCACGCCAAACAGTAACATGTCATCGTTATAAATTGTACTTCGCATTAGCTAGTAAAGTGTCATTGCGTACATAGTAATACGATGGATACAAACATCGTTTTGTAAGCTTAGACTTTTTTTTTCCCGTTCTTTTCTTGGAAAGTGATGTTTTCGCATAAACCGTGGCACGCTACATTCTCGATGGTGTGAAGCGATAACGATGATGATTAAGCGCAAAAAAATAAAAGAAGGAAAGGAAAGAAACGTTGAACATCATCCAAATGACGCAATTTTGGTTCCCTTGAATAATTGGCACTGCACCTTTTTATGCCGTAGCTTCTACTAACAATAAAAAAATGGAAAGCTGCTTCAAAGATGATGGAGATACCATAATACTTGAACATGGTATTTGTCCCAGAACAATATTGTTTTTTCTTTTTCATCTTTAGCAGAATTTAGGTTTTATCTTTTCATCCTTGCACCGAGTTGAACTATATTTTCCATTCTAGTGATGGAGAAAAATGTAATCTCTCTGTTCAAGTTTGTATTTAATCAGAAACATGGTGTCCTCTGAGAATAGTTGCATCTTAATCTTCTCTTTTCTTTCCTCGACCCTCGTTCGTTCCGTACGTGTCAACTATGATACTCTCGTGTTCTTGATTTTACTATAACTTGACAGACCAATGACGAACCGTATGAGTACACTTATGAAGCAAAGGAAAATGCAAGACGGCCACCTAGTAAAGCATAATTGGTTTATAAGTAATTGACCGATAGCACTAAGAATTGAGTATATAATGTCACCACTTCCCCTTGTGTGTACTACTCTTTACATAAGTCACACTTTTTTATTTTACCGCGTGTTCCTGACGAGACAAAAACCTCTTTACCAAGTCTAAGAGATTTGGGAGTCAATATACGGTATCTTCGTTATTGTCAGTAGTCTGCGTATTTGGGCGAGTATGCCTGTTTTGCTCATTTTATTTTTTCCTTACGATTTAATAAGCCAAAGCAACAGTAACTAGGGAAATAACATTTGTCACCAATTCTATCTTTCTCCTCGTTATTGCGAGGAACGTAACTCCGGACTTGATGCTGTAGGATTAGATTGTTCCAAGTTCCCGATGCGTATTGTTGTTCAAAGTCGAAATTTTGGGACTCGAATTATTTTACTCCCAGATCAGGCCGATATCTTTCCTGTCAAGTTAGGCCCAAAACACAGTTTAGAAACTCGGACAGTTTCGCCCCCCTTCTTAAGGCGAACATCTTTTTGGTCAAAATTTGGGTCTAAATGGAACTTTGGAGTGCTGATGCCGTAAGATTAGGTAGTGCCGAATCACTGATAAAAATCGTTACAAAAAATCTTAGTAGTTTTGCTCCAAGATCAAACGAACATCAGTAGTCGGTCAAAATTTGGATCCAAAACGCAACTCTTGATACCGACAGTGATGCTTCCATTCTCCTCCTCACAACGAGGAATCAAGAAAATTTCACACCAAATACCACCTTTTTCATCATGGCCCCTTGGAAATAAGCAAGAACTGATGTTTCTGTGCAGATAGAGATACCCACGTCAATTTCATTGAAATACTGCATCAAGGTTGTCCAAGCTAGAAAAGAAAAGAATAAATTGGCGCATACTGTGGGGCCACTTTGTTTGTGCCCTTTAGATATTCATTTTTCCAAATATGGCCCGTTTGGTCAATTTTTCAAATACCAAGTATACTTTATTAAGTTTCTTTTGAATATACAATGCTCACTTTTCTTACCTCAAATGATTTCTAAGGCATACATTAGGGTACAAGGATTGCTACAAAAGGGAGACCACATCACCTACCACTTGGCCAGGCTTGTTGACTTGTGCTGATTAGATAACCTTGATTTGAACAAAATGGAAGTCCACTCACTGTACATGCTTCAAGATTTGGAAATTTGCAGCGCCTTTACACAGTTTGGACAAGTGAAGTGGTCAGAATAACAAGTAAATATGGCATGATTTCGAGTTATTGGTGTCAATCGTCTAGTATAGTTGGATCATGGTGCTGATGTGATGGGATGAACAAGGAGGCAGAATGTTATTATTAAGTATCTTCAACGGTCCTAGACGACCGATAACCATTCAGATTTAAGCAGAATTTGTTGTTTTTAATCAATCCCAAACGATCGATACAGAGAGGGGGTGACTTGGTGACCTCTTCGTTCGGTACTTTCTTAATTAATCCTTGCATCCTTGATTGTTCGTAATGATATGGACAACCAGTGATGTCTGAAATACAACTATCACTCAATTTGATTAACATTTTTTTTTTCTGTTTCGTTTCCAAAATTTTCAAACTAAGAGAAAGATGTCCTTTTGGATTAAGGAAAAACATATATTAACTTGTTTGGGTATCGTTCTTAGAAATATACAGATAACTTGTTTCGATAACATGAACTTAAAAAGTGAAATGGTAACCTCAGTAGGTGTCCCGCATTTACTCTTGACCAGCACCGACTAACAGTTATCGGTAATTTGATTTAAGGAGACATGATAGATATGAAAATTTTTTACTGCTCCCTGATTGTAGAAAAATAGTTACAAATCATTGTATAGCGACAATTAATAGTCGTTAAATATTTTTTGTGTCTTTTCTGCTAACACTTTCAACGATAATTCGTAGAAGTATTTTTTTAGCGTCACTTAAAAACATTTAACGATAGTCAAATTTTTTCTGGCTAGATATTGAAACCCAAGGATTGCTTTTCATTCCATAGAAAAGGTAAAGGATGAACCTATTGCTAAAGTTAAAATGGTTGGCTATTATTCAGGTAGTAGGAAGACGACTACACTGTTCCATATAACAAAAATTGATTGCCAATTTGTCATTAAACATTTTTATTAACTTATATTTAGTGAACGCAAAAAAGTACTACAAAGAATTGTTACTTGTATAAAATATAAATAAAATCGACGTAGTAATTTGATATGCTTAGTTATCTATACAAACATGATGTCTCGCGAGTTCATTTTATACGAACTAGATATCTAGTAACAAGAAAAAAGAAAATGATTGAATGGAGGAACTTGCGAACATTTGGCAATCTCAACTGCATAACCCACCCATTGTGCAGGGACAAAAGTCGGCCTTAGTGATCCAAGGGTCCCATTTTTTTCAATTTGAAAAGGAAAAAACTTGTCTTATTCAAAACCCCAATTATGTATTAAAGCCAAAAATCATTAATTAAGTGTTTCGAAGAATTGTCGCCGAATGTGTTATACAAAAATGTCGCCACTTACATCTAACGATCATCAGTTGTCTTTATACGGAAGATTCGACCTCTGCAATAAAATATTTTGCTTCTTATTTTCGAAGTTACATTTTGCTTCGTAAAAAAGCCAAAATAACTTTGACAATAAGCGCTCAGCAGCCAAGATAAAGAGCTAGAGCCTAGAAACCATTTTATGAGACATGCACTTGGGACATTCACTAGGATTTAGTTTAGCCAACCTGCTGAAAGCACCCACAGTATATCTGTGACAACCAGACAAGACTTTATCAAAGCCTTAATCATTGACTGGGGACCCAAATGGCTTCATGGTAGTGGGAGGTACACTCGATTAGTGGTGTGTTTATGTAGTTTGTTAAGGTCTCCATTTTGTGTTTGCATGAGTATTATGGGCCAAACACAGCACATCCGCCGTCAGCTTAACATAAAGCTAACCCTTAATACATATACTAATCTGCCGCTAATCAATTGCTGGCCCGAACAATCATGCAAATTTCTTCTCCAATATGCTGCAAATGGAGTGAGACCAGTCAACTTGGTCCTATTCCAGCTTGTTAAAGCTTAAATGAAGGGATTTTGTTAAGATAAATAAGGTGTTTAAGTAGGATCTGCGGCCGGCTGGACCGCCGTGTGTGGAGCGTGGGCAGCGCCGGCGGGGGACACCGCACCCCAGTGGGAGAAGATTTTGTGTGACTAAAAGGAGTTCTTAAACCTAGGCACATTCCTCATGAGGAAGCTCCTAATCTAGAGGGTTTATATTAGTCAATGGAGTTGGTCACATTCCCCCAGTGTTGGCATGCAGCCTCAAAGAACTAAAGCATCAACAAAGAACCCCTAACACCCTAATCTATGGGGGAATTGCTCTTGTTTCCAAGGACAAAGAGCCCACATTGAGCCTCACAACATTCCCTGCATGCCCCCCCCCCCCCCCCCAGCTTTGAGAGATAGTAGCCCACGGCGAGCCTACCTAACACAACATGGCCTAAGTCGTCGCTTACCACTGTCAATGTTACGATTCCAAGTTCTGAGTTACTGCGAATTACAAATTGCCATCAACATTATCTAGTACCAAGGCACTCACTGCTAGCTGTTTTCAAGTCTCATGCATGACAAACAAGCAGACGAACACACACACCCGCCCTAAAAATCCAAACAAAATCACAAAAACCAAAAGGCCATAGAGGAGAAGCATCCCTTTATCCACAAACAACAGACAGATCCTCCCAACATTCCTTACAAATCATAACAAAAACCAAGAAAGAGGGTGGAGGAGGAAAAGAAACAAAACATACTAATGCAGCAGTAGTACCATTACTCTTACAACACACATTCCCTTTATCTTTTGTTTCCCTCTTTAGCTGCTTTAACTTTGGTAGCAAGACCAAATGGCAAGAGGAAAATTTGCAGCCTGAAACTTTGCTGACCACCCGGGCAGGTCTTTGGTCAGCTGGCCAAGTCATTTCGTGCTTTAAACCAAGCCCCAAAACACTTGCCCGTTTGCCCCCATTTATTGAACCGGCCTTGGTTTGTGTGTGTGACTGTGTGAGAGAAGAAGAGAGAGGCCTTCTCTCTGCACTTTATTCTGTTCAAATTCGATACTTTGCTGTTATGTTTTACTTGAAACGAGGCACTGGGTCTCAAAGGAAATAAAAGAAAGAGGAATGCCCCTCTCTCTCTCTCTCTCTCTCTCTAAACTTCCTTTTCTCTCTCCATGAACTTTGTTTGCCCGCATTGTCTTATTTTTAAGCTTCAAGAATCTGATCTCACTCCCACGCAGTTGGGTGTTTTCATAATTTTACTGGGTTCCCCCCCCTTCTTCCTTCTTGTCCTTTTCAATAGCATACATTTACAACACACTTACAGACACACACACACACACATAGTCAAAGGAAACGTTAGAAGAGTGACCGAAGAAAACAGAAACAACATTGTTTGATAAAGAGAGATTTTTTGGTCAATTTTGTATTTGTATGCTTCGTGGCCAAAAGATATTTTGGGTTCTTACAAATTTGGAAAGATTAAGGACTAATTAGGCAAGAACCCCCGTTCATGAGAGTGATTCTCTTGAATTTCTGATATTTGGCTAGTTCTGGGAAAAACCCAGAAATTGTGGACGGTAATAAAGAGAGGAATTTACTGCATGAAGAAGTAGAGAAACAATGAGAGATGGGAATTCCAAGAAAAGCAAGGTTTTTGATCTTTTTCCTTTCCCCCTTCGTTTTTTCCTTTGAAACTGGATTTGTTTCATCAAAATCTTGTTATGTAATAGTTGCTGATTGTTTTCTTGTTTGGGTGAAGCTCTCATGGTCAAAGTCACTTGTTAGGAAGTGGTTCAATATCAAGAGCAAAACAGAGGAATTTCAGGCTGATGAAGTTGCACATGGAGGTGTGCATCTATTTGCCATCATGGGTTTCCGTTACATTCTAAGTTTCCTCTCAAATTTGTCTCTTTTTGAAATGTTTCTTAATTTTAAATGAGGGAGATACGTTATTTCATTAAAACTAATTTCCCATCCAGTATGATTCACCCTTCTTTTGGTATGATTCACCCTTCTTTTGGTTGGAAATGTAAAAAGTAACAAATTTGGGATCATATGTTTTGTCAACTTTGTCGTAGTGTTTCATAAGGTTCAGTCAGTGTTGATTTTTATTTTGTGGGTGTTAACTAGAAAAAAGAATCTAATGAGCAAATTTAACTTCCTTGTCTTTAGAAATAATTTCTAATGTGAAAACTGGTTTGGTTGAATTCATGCTATCCAAAAGTTTAGTGCTGTTCTGGTCTGGTGTTTCATTGTTGAACTTTTACTTTCTGCATTAGAATGTAAACATTGATGAATTGGAATGATGTCCCAGGCATAGGTGATGATGTGGAATGGAGGAAGAGCTTCTCTGAGAGGGAGCCATGCACAATCAAGAAAAGTAGAACAGGTTTAGTATCACCAATCCGAAACTTTAAGTTTATGATTACCACCATAATGTCAGAGAAATATGTGTTCAAATTGTCCTCATATCTCGTTCATGTCACTTGGATGCACAGAAAAATCAAACAAGAACGCGGAGCGTGCCCGGCGAGGGAAACCTAATCTTGATCACCCTCAAATTATAAATGTGCAGAACTATAGGTTTGTCTCTTTCACAAGCATTCTACCTGTTAGGCGTTTGGATCTTCCTTGCCGCTTATGCAAGTAGAGTTTTTAACTTTGCACTTGTAAACAGCATTTTTACGGCTACATGGAACGTGGGCGGAAAATCTCCACCCAACAATTTGAATATAGATGACTGGCTACATACCTCTCCTCCGGCAGACATCTATGTACTTGGGTATGATGTGTTACATTTTGTCCTTATTTATTCTTTCACCAAGCCTTGTTACTCCAGATACTGATAGAGGAATGTACACTTTTTAATACTCGTTCAGATTTCAAGAAATAGTTCCGTTGAATGCCGGTAATATTCTGGGTGCTGAAGACAATGGCCCCGCCAAAAAATGGCTAGGTCTAATTCGTAAAACGCTAAATAATCTTCCTGGAACAAGTGGAGGAAGTGGTTGCTATACACCTTCCCCCATCCCTGATCCCATTGTTGAAATGAATGCTGATTTTGAGGGATCAAGCAGACAGAAGAACAATGCGTTCTTCCATCGCCGATCGTTCCAGACACCACGCAGTTGGAGAACAGACAATGACTCATCAATGCCGCAGCCGCGCCTTGATCGCCGATTTAGTGTTTGTGACAGGGCAATATTTGGTCACAGGCCAAGTGACTTTGACCCTAATGCCAGATGGGGTCATAGGCCAAGCGACTGTTCCTGGGGTCAGAGGCCGAGTGACTATTCCTCGGGTCACAGGCCAAGTGACTATTCCTCGGGACAAAGGCCAAGTGACTATTCCTCAGGACATCGACCTAGTGACTACTCCTGGGGTCAGAGGCCAAGTGATTTTTCTAGATGGGGTTCATCTGATGATGATTATGGGCCTGGAGAATCGCCTAGCACTGTGTTATTCTCACCAATGTCCGTTGGTGGATCTGCAACGGGGGAAGATGGGTATAGAATGCCTGGGCATTCAAGATACTGCTTAGTTGCAAGTAAGCAAATGGTTGGCATTTTCCTCACAATATGGGTGCGGAGTGATTTGAGGGAACATGTTCGGAACATGAAAGTTTCTTGTGTTGGCAGGGGATTGATGGGCTACCTTGGAAATAAGGTATCATCTGAGTATGTGGTAGTTTTGATTTTCTGTATACTAAAACTACTATAAACCAAATATTTATGCAATAATATACTCTGCTTGTGCAGGGGTCCATCTCAGTTAGCATGCTGTTGCATCAAACAAGCTTCTGCTTTGTTTGCAGCCATTTGACCTCAGGAGAGAAGGAGGGTGATGAGCTGCGGAGGAATTCTGATGTGATGGAGATTCTCAGGAAGACCAGGTTTCCACGAGTAAATGGCATGGCTGATGAGAAGTCACCAGAAACAATCCTTGAACACGAGTAAGACCTTTGTTCAGAAATCATTTGACTGGATTTCGGAAACAATTGAGGGAAACATTTTAAATCAAATTTCTCCGTATTCATTTCATGTTTCTCTCTATAGCTACATTATGTCCTGCATAAATTCAATCCATTGTATTGCATTTTAGAGGATTATTTATGTATTTTTACCCAAAAGCAGCTTTCACCTGGTAGCGAATAAGATAAACTCACCTATGCACGACACTGTTCAGCCATTATCTCTGTTGCCAATATTTGATTGTTTATATTTTCATCCAGTCGTATTATCTGGCTTGGCGATCTGAACTATCGAATTGCCCTCTCATACCGTTCTGCCAAGGCGCTTGTTGAGATGCAGAACTGGAGAGCATTATTAGAGAATGACCAGGCATGTTGCTTATTTTTATGCAAAGTCTTTTATTTGTTTCCTTTCTTGTGGGTTATATTTGTTTCTCTGCTTTGTGAAGTAGACTCAATTGATTGTTAGAATTTTCTTTTGGCAGCTGCGACTTGAGCAAAGAAGAGGTCGCGTTTTTGAAGGATGGAAAGAAGGGAAGATATATTTCCCACCAACGTATAAGTATTCAAATAATTCAGACAGATACACGGGTGATAATATGCACCCAAAGGAAAAGCGAAGAACACCTGCATGGTAAGAACTTCTCTGTTTAATAATGTACAGAAACAAAAAAGTACAAAAGCAAGAAAATATCGTTGTTGATTCCAATTTCATAGATGGGGATATGAGGAGGGGGTTGTATTTGTATAATCTTACTATCCGAGGCACTGATCAACCTGATATTCATGTTTGAAGGTGCGATCGAATTTTGTGGTATGGAGGAGGTCTTCATCAATCATCTTATGTTCGTGGAGAATCTAGGTTTTCTGATCATAGACCCGTTTGCAGCATCTTCTGGGCGGAGGTTGAGTCAGTCCATAACCGATTCAGAAAAAGCATGAGTTATTCGAGCTCAAGGATTGCGGTGGAGGAGCTGTTGCCATATTCTCATGGCTACACTGAACTCTGCTTTTTCTAAAGGAAGGAGGAATCATTAAGATCCAGATCACGTATGCTCTCTCTCTCTCTCCCCCCTCCCCTCCAGCATGCATGCCAGTAATTCACAATAGTATATGTGAAATCTCATTTTTCCGAGTGTTGTCTCCCTGTCTGTGTTCATATGTTGATCCCAGGAACGCTTCACATTAGGCACTTGTTTTTGTCTCCACCTCAGGCAACCTTCCTTCCAAATGAATGATAAATGGAACTTTAATATGCTTCTCATTGTGATTTAACCATATCCATGAATGATTTTATGGACTATTACTGCTTAATACTACTGAAGAACTAAATTGCCTCTCCGTATTTGTATTACAGTGCTGTCCTCAACTCCTTTGATCAACACATCTCTTTCTTTTTCTTTTTTTCCTTTGGGAAATGGTGGGTGTTTGGAAGATTTTATCTTATATTTTGGTTGGTTGAGAACTGGAAAATTTACACACAAAAGGGCCTTTACTGTAGTTGTTCTCCATCACAACATGGTGTTGCATAAATCTTTTCAACATGAGATTCCTATATAGTACTCCAAAAGTAGTTGGTTCATGTGTTGGTATTTCAGCACATGTAGTTCTTGAATCTATTCAGAATCTGTTTCACAAACGTCACTTGGCATATGGTCCAGAAGTGTCATGTTAACTGCATTTTCATTTCCATGAGAAAGGTCTTGAGTAGACTTGGTTGCATGTTCCTGTTCTTATCTGTGTTTTGGTCCCCAGTTGCAGGCGGGAGTTGCTTTTGAAGAGTCTCATCCTTGAAGGGTGATGGAGACATTCCTTTGCCCACTAACCGAAAAAGGTCGGTCCTTTTCTTTTTCCATTTCCTGATTGTCCTCTAAATATTTGGTTCTCATGTCTAATTTGTTTTTCCTACTCTAATCAGGTGTAGTTTTGTGCATTTTAAGTGGCTAACTTCACATGCGCCCGAATTGGTATACGTTTTTGTGACCATTTATTTGGTGGAGTAATACCAATTAGGAGCATAACCCAGTGAATAGATTGACTTCAAATCAGGCATCTCAAGTCCTGCATCATAAAACAGGTATACTGATAAACCTTATTCTTAGAACTTGAGATGTAATCTTGTACTAGCTTTTACCAGTTTGTTATTGGCTTTGCAGGATGAACACAACCAATTAAAGACTGCCAAGTGGGTAAAGGAGAACTATTTAATTCAAGATTCTTTGTTTATTAAGGGGTACAGAATCACTGACTGGAAGGGAATGAAGGATGTCAAAATAATCATTAGGGTATTGCCTTTTTGTTTTAAATGAAGAGAGAAGTAAAGATTTGATGTATAGACATACCAAAAGTGATCAAAGAGAAATATAATATTGATTTTTATAAGTCCCCTTGCTCTTGCTGTTGCTTTGCTGCTGCTGCTAATAATTTTACTGAAAAAGTTGGTATCTTGATGACATCCATCTCCACTGTTGTCTGCTTTTCCTTTTTCTCTGAGATGAAGAACAAGCTACAAAAGCAAAAGACAGGTTTACAGTTCTGGCAGGTAAATTGGGTGGGAAGCCTTTGATTTGGAAACCCCCCTCTCTGCTAATTCACATGTCATTTTCTGGTTACACTATTACTAAATTCTCACCTTTTTGCATGCCAAGGTCCAGAGAATACAGTAGATGAAAGAGACAAGAGTGAGATGTGTAGTCATTTTGTTCTTTCCCATGTATGTTATTTAAATGAGAATTGCTAATAATAGCCATTTCACCTTTGCTGCATAAAAATATATAATAAGAAAGAAGGTTAGAAGTTGTAGACATGCTTCAGGCACTTTGGCTAGATGAAGTGAATATAGAAATGCTCGCATGGTCGGACAGTATGCTTGAGATATCAAGCAAGCTTTCAACTTTTTTGTTCTCAAGTTGAGATTTTGATGAATTGCAATTTATGCATTCTTGGTAAAAGGAAAATTCAAATCAATTAAGCTCAATTTTAACTCGGGCGTGCCTGGAATTGATAAATGAGGAAGTTATGAGTCTCAATCTTGTGGCATGAAAAATTTTATGCTCGAAGCCACGGTCGCTATAGGATGAAATCGGGATTCAACCAATGGTCTTGATCATGTGATGTTGTTTAGAAACAGAAGACCGTGGTATCAAAGGATTCCCTGTGATTATCACTAGTATGGAATGGGACAATCATCCACTTTCGTAGCTTGTTGAACATAAATGGTGATAATGTACCTCCATTGATCAAGAATTTTGATTTTCGGATCATCATAGTGTTCATTGCAGCACTTCCCATGTGATTTTGAGCAAAATGTGTTTTAAGTTACCAAACTCAAGGCCCAGAAAAGGGACATATATTCAAGCAGTTGATTGACATCCCCAGCTTCATTTGCTCTCTGTGACTTTTGTTCCTGCTAGCTAATGATTTTACTGAAAAAGGTTGCTTTTCTATATTATCTCACATATCAAGCGTTGTCTGCTTTTCTTCTTCTCCTATTGCTTTTACAATTTTTTACTTGGAGGAGGACCAGAAACTAAAAGGGTGCAGGACAAATTACAGATCTTGCAGGTATCTTGGAGGAGGTCATGATATAGAGACCCTTTTCTTTGTAGAGATGTCTATTTCTACTTTGTCATTTGCAGTGAACCATGAGCAGAAATGGGGTTACAAGGCCACTAACTTTGGCTCCCTACTTTAGATGATTAGGACACTGCCTTATAACTCAGGGGGCATTTGAAGTCCACATTGTCCTCTAATGTTGGGACCAGAACAGGTGTAACAGGCACAACAGTGTTCTTGACAATCAAAGACATTCTCCAGAATCCAGATCACTTTGTTGCTCTTATCATAAACCTCTGGTTTGAGCAGATGCTGCACAGAGGTGAGAGCGTGAGACACCATGTGGCCTCAACTTATCCTGCCCCCCTGAGCAGGCAGGGACGGATTCAGTTCCACTTGAGGTAGCTTCAGCAGTGATGCTTATTACGTAACAGAAAAGTTATATGGGTTCTGATAAAGATAAAATGTACGCGGCCACTCTTCACACATTACTACGGAAGCTCCATTGCTATGATCACGCTATTGTCTCGTGCGCACTGCTTATTTACTCGTTCAACTTTACAAAATCTTGCTTCAGATGCTCTGTTCCCTTATTCTAGTGGCGTCCAAGTTTTGATTGCAGCAACTTTTTGGAGCTCCAATTGATTGAGAACAGAGAAAGCAATGAGGATTAGTTTTACTCCGAGGCAAAAAGAAGATGCCTCGTACCACTTCGTCCAAACAACTTAGTCATGTCAAATCATATATAGTGACCATTTACTATCAAGTTCTTCATGGGAGATCAAGGTGTTATCGGTTCTTTGTTTCGATTTCAAGCGTATTTTTAGTGTTCTTCAAGTCTAAATCATCTCCCCTCCCCCTTTTTTTTTCAACTTATAATTGTATAAACTAACTACTTTGAAAAAAGAAATGGGATTTAAACTCACTCGGGGATGAGTTCGAGCTCGCTTAAAAGATATGGAACTGGGCTACAAGATATACATGGGTCTGCTTAAGAAACCTGAGGCACAGTCCCTTCGGGTTTGGCGCATAAATAGGAGAATACAGGATTCGGGGGTTTGGGTGGTGGTGGGGAGTTAGACCAGATGGGTACTACTGTCTTATCTCAAATGGATGGAGATCAAAGTACCCATTACTTGAAGCATTCAATACAAATTTAGTTAAACTTTAAGCGGAGACGCTCACAAGACTTTTATACTTGGGGTTAATTAATTAACATTTACTTGACACATGATCATATTAGGCTTCATTAGGGCAGACAAAACACACTTAACATCGTTTTTAAATCCTCTCCATGTAGACTCTACAGAGAACGGATTTTGCTAGGGTCAATGTAGAGGTTAATGCAAATTAATAACCCCTCTCCTTACTAGTTGAAACCTATTCTCACTACAGTGCAACATCTTTTATCCGAGTTTACCCACGAGTGTAGCATTTTATCACGGTGTCGACTCATCGCCAAACTCGGGAAAAACCTTGTAAGCCAAACTTGGGAGAAGCCTCCCAGATTTGGCCCATGGCAGGGATAGATTGTAATGAAACACTTTCTCATGTGCCGAAAAAAAGAAACCTTTCGAATAGCCATGGCTTTAGTAACTCATTACGATTTAGGACTGCATCAAATGAATGTAAAGACTGCATTTTTTAATGGTGACTTGCATGAAAAAGTCTATACGACACAACCAGAAGGGTTGATGGTTAGAAACAAGGAAGATATGAAATGCCAATTGAAGAAATTCATATATAGAATAAAGCAAGTCTCTAGACAATGGAATCTTAAGTTACATGATGTGATTAGTAAAATTTGGCTTTAAAGAAAATGCGGTGGACCAATATATATAGGTAAGGATCAGTGGGAGTAAGTTTATCATTCTAATTTTGAATGTAGATGATATCTAACTTGTTATTAGTGATATGCATCTGTTACGTGAGACGGAAAATTTTTCTTTGTAAGAATTTTGTTAGGAAAGCTCTTGGAGAGGTCTCTTATGGCAGAGTAGCGAAAATGCTAAATGCCCACAGCACGGCCTCTCGCTAAGCTAACGTTGACCGATCACGTAGTTCAGGCTACGTTTTCAGCATCCGTTTACAAGCACATACATTCTGTGAAGGCTATGAGACCTAACAACAAGAGTGCACTAGAAACCGGTCAAACTAGAAGCTGGTTACTTCACAGATTCTATTTTGACAATTGGATCGAGAATGCATGTGGACTGGCAAGAACCGGGTAAATTTCACAAAATTTGGACAAAACTCTGTACGTTGCCAAGTTTCAACAGATGGATGGAAAAAAAATGCACGTTGAATCATTAAGCCACATACCAGATTTGTTTAAGGGCGCAATATGTCGTATATGTAACAATCTTTTTTATTACGCATCTAAAAGTAGAATTCTAATCTGAATCGAAACAATAAACGGTGAATTAGGGCTCAATGTCCGGTTCAATCCGATTGTGAGGTCTGTTTCGATTCTGATAACTATAGTTTGGATCACCCCAACATCCCTACGTGCGCTAAAAACATGCAAAAAGATTTGTTCTTTGGAGAAGTATACAAACATTAAGCAGCCAAATTTGTCGACATGTCATTCCTTACATGCAGATGGGCAGGTGTGTGGCCTGACGTGTTCATGGCCATACCAAAGACAAAGCAGCACCGGTCGCCGCAGCTCACCAAATCATCAAAGCCATGCCAAAGAGAAACCTGTGTTTTGTCTTGGTACATGTTTGGCTGCTTTGCCACCCCCAAACCAACTTGGCGATCTGCAATATACAACATAGTCGACCCATGAATTTCAAAGCACCTATATGAATAGTTCCACCAAGTTCTACAAAAGTTATATGTATGGATGTATGAGCTCTTCTCCTGATTGACTCAACTCGTTGCCCTTTAACTATGTGGATATTCTGTCAAATTCAAAAGGAAAAGTCGAACAAAATAATGTTCTTGAAACTCAAAACAAATTGGCAGCGAAAAAGAACTACATTTTGGGACCGCAGCTGCATATAACGGCACGCATGATGCGATAATTCAGATTTTGTAACTCGTTGCCCGAGACTGAAAGATTTTAACTGCAACACCAGCAGTAAAAATGTTGGAATTGGGTTTTAAACCCATTGTGGAGAAGCAACTTTGACTCAATTTTCAAATGGGTTCCAAACCATAGCTTGGTTATGAACAAATTAATTCACGTTCATCTATTGGAATAGATGATCGTGGTATATTCACATGTTTAAAACAAATGAGAAGTGAATGAGAAAATTGAAGCTAAAGTTAGTGGTTCACCTTGAAAGGCAACGAGTATCTCACATTGAAGAGATAACGCCAGTGTTTTCCCCTCATAAAGCTTAGCCTTGAGCTAAGGGATGGGCCCCTTGGGGGTACCCATGTTTTGTAAGGAGGGAGGACCTAGGTTGACCCAAGGTCCACCACACGCGCGCGCCGCCCGTCCCGGTCCGTGGCTTGGGCTTGGGCTAGGCCCAATCAGACTAGGTGTCAAGAGGAGTACAAGGAACAAAGAAAAGAGCAGGAACAAAGAGAGGAGCGTGAACGTGGTCGAGGGAGTGGGAACCCACAGGCGGAGGACCCTCAACGGCGTTATGAGCAGTGCCAGGAACAGTGCAGGAGGCAGGAGCAAGGCGGGAGGCATCAACAACTGTATCAAAAAAGGTGTCAGGAGCAGTACGAGGAACAAAGCAGAGAACAAGAAGAGAGGGAACAGCGTGAACGTGGTCGTCGGAGCGGGAACGCACAAGTGGACCCTCGACAGCGTCTTGAGCAGTGCCAGGAACAATGCAGAAGGCAGAGGCCAGGCCACATGCAGCAAGAACGGTGCCAGCGACGGTGTCAGGAGGAGTACGATGAACAAAGAAGAGAACAGGAAGAGAGAGAACAGAGCGAACGTGGTCAAGGGAGCGGGAACCCACAGGTGGAGGACCCTCGACAGCGTTATGAGCAGTGCCAGCAACAATGCCGACGGCGGGAACGAGGCCAGAGGCAACAGCAAGAATGGTGCCAGAGACGGTGCCGAGAGGAGTACGAGAAGCAACAGAGAGAACTAGAAGAAAGAGAACAACGTGGTGGTAGAGATCATCATGAGCCTGAACAAGTGTACAGGCAATGCCAGCAACGATGTGAAAGGCAACCGCAGCGCGAGCAGAGACAGTGCCAGGAACGATGCGAACGACAATACAAAGAGCAGAAACAAGAGCAAAGAGAAAAGGGTGGTGAGCATGGAGAAGACGTAAACCCACAAAGAGAAGAGCAGGAAGAAAACAATCCATACTTCTTCAAAGCACAAAGGTTCCAGTCTAGATTCAGGACCCAAGAAGGCCATGTTAGGGTTCTTGAGAAGTTCTCTAAGAGGACCGAGCTGCTTCGTGGGATAGAAAATTATCGCTTGGCCATCCTCGAGGCAAGCCCCAACACCTTTGTTGTTCCACATCATTTCGATGCTGAAACCATTTTCGTCATCCTTAGAGGTGGGTTCTTTTATATATCTTGTCTTGAGCTATAATAGGTAATGCACCATACATCGTGTTACACAGCATAACTGACACATGACCATTCTTTGTTGTAGGAAAGGAACTATCAACCTTGTGCTACAAAACAGGAGAGAATCATTCAACATGCAGCGTGGAGATGCAATTAGGGTTCCTTCAGGGACAACTGTGTACTTGATCAATCGAGATAACAATGAGAAGTTACATGCCGTTAAGCTCTTATAGCCTGTAAACAATCCTAGCCAATATGAGGTATGCCACCATAAAATACAGAGCACCATTTCGAACAAATGTAATACTACATGTTCGGCAAAACAAGACGATAGGTAACCATGTTTTATGTAATACAGCTTCCTTTCTATAGCACTGCTCATGGAATCTCCTAAAACTAAATTTCAAATCTGACCTATTAATTGTAGCCCTTTTTTGGCGCTGGAGGTGAAGATCCAGAATCTTTCTACCGAGCCTTTAGCAATGAAATCCTAGAGTCTGCTCTTAATGTACGTATGCCTTAGCTAATTGTGTTTGACGTACTTCAAACCATTTTAGTTACACTGTCACTATATTTAAATGTCGTTTTTTTTTTTCCCCATCATATGCATTTAGACTCCCAGAGACAGGTTAGATAGGCTTTTTGGACAGCAAAGGAGAGGAGTTATAGTCAGGGCCAGCCAAGAGCAAATTAAAGCATTGAGCCAACATGCTTCTTCTTCAAGAGGTAGAGGTGAATCAAGGGGTCCTTTCAATCTGTTCAACGAACGACCAATCTACTCTAACGAGTTTGGACAATTTTTTGAGGCTTCTCCTAATGATCACGAGCAGTTGAAGGACTTGGATGTCTCAGTTGCTTTCATGAGCATCAACCAAGTACGTAAAATCCTTTGTAAATGCTACTGTCAAATATACACAATTTTACGTTGTGCCAGCAGATTGTCGTAGTTGTAAGCTACTATCAAAGATCTTCACCTTACGCCATTTATTTTCCTTCTAATGCATATCATAAGCTGATTTTGTAGGGAGGAATGATAGCACCTTACTACAATACCAAGTCGACAAGATTGGTCTTGGTGGTAGAAGGAAGTGGTCGTTTTGAAATGGCATGCCCTGAGCTTGCAAGCCAGAGCCAGGGCTCCCAAGGAAGAAGAGAACAAGAGAGAGGAGAAAGGGGTGCGCATTATCAGAAGGTTGGCGGCAGATTGTCCGTTGGGGATGCTTTCGTGATCCCGACAGGCCATCCAATTGCCATTGTCGCCTCCCAAAATGAGAATTTGCAGTTGGTTGGGTTTGGAATCAATGCTCAGAACAATCAGAAGAACTTCCTAGCTGGTAAAGCAAACTACTAATTGTGTACATTTTTTAATCATATTAGTCATTTAACCTGTTCGATCCAATTAAATATCAACAACTACAATATATCGCCTTCGATATTGTTCTGTCTACCTCCTTTTCACACCGCTCATGATAGGCACTACTGAGGTTTATCTTTATTACACTCAAGAAGGTAAATGCCTTATTCTACTCCGATTACGGAATAGTGGCCTTGGAGCTCGTAGCTCCAGAGCCCTTAGCTCTTAGTTCGTAGCTCTTAGCTGTGGTAACGACATTGAGTCATTCACTCACTCCCGACTATGCTCTGCCCCTCACGCTTTATGGGTTACGGAACAGAGATTACACACTTAGAATAGTCCGTTCCCTCACTCCTTACTAGAATAGTCCTTCGAGTACATGTAGGTTAAGAGATTACACACACAATGTAGAGGTTTTCAGTTCATATAATTAGCATATATTTGGAATAGACACGAAAACCCTAGCAATCGATAAAAACAATTCATCAACCTTTTTAATAGGAAAACACAAGCATCGTTGATTGAATCTCTTAAAGGTCCACCACTTCCCACAGTCATCAACCTTTTTAATAGGAAAACACAAGCATCGTTGATTGAATCCCTAAAAGGTCCACCACTTCCCACCGTTATCCAACTCCAACCAGCCACCACCATAATCCACTCCCACCACCCACCGACAAGTAAAACCCTAACGTCCTCACTCTCTTATAAATAACCACCATATTCACCAGGTGACCATCACGATGTTATCGGATCAACTTTGTAAAAGCAATTCAACTCCATCATCAGATTTGATGTCCTCTCGTAAATGTCGATGCACCATTGTATCACCCAATCCTCCTACCTTCCATCAGTATCCCCACCATTGGTCCGCAGTCCGCACATGGGAGATGTAATCCGTAACTTTAAGCTGTGTACAGATCGAATCCCCAAAACCTCTTGGCTATCACCCAATTACGAAGCTATCACCCAATTTCTTCGTAATTGGTTCTTCTAATTCCACCAATTGACCAGTGACCAACAAACCTTCAATACGGCGCTGCTTCATATGACTAACCAGCACTATCCCGATCTCCATGTTGATCTGCATATACATACAAGACGAGACAGGTGGAGCCGTAATTTGGATGATGATACTTGAAATTCGCCTTTATTTGGGTGATGATACCTGAATTTTACCACACCAACCACCAAATCGGCCACCAACCAACACCGATCCAAAACCAGCCTTGATTCCAACCTTGGCTAACATCACCCGTGGACAAACACCTAAAACCATCATCACCCTGTAGTCTAGAGGGGATTGGAAGGTGGAGTGAGGGGGGAGGAATTAGTGGACTGGGTACGGTGTACTGGAATGAGGTATCGGTGATGGTCGGATAACCCAACGGTGGCAAATTCCTGCAGCATCGTTTCTTTTTTTTTACGTGCATTTTTAAGGCAATTACTAGATAATATGACATCATAATTATACGGTTACGCTGAGTGACTGCCACTTTAACGGAATGGCCAGAGGGTAACACTAAAGCAACCTTTGGTAGGGAGAATGTAAAATCTAAAAATACATGTAGCTGAGGGCAATAAGAGTAACCTAACAGGTACCCAGAGTAAATAACTCAAGATATTGCTAAAAAGGAACCTTTGGTGTGGCTCTTCACCTTGACTTCCTAAAACAGTAAAGGTTCGTTAGGTTACTATCTTCACTAATTGTGTCCTGCCTCTCGTTTACCATCTATCTATTGTTTTCATATCTGAACTGTCTATTAATTAAACAGACGGGTTGGAATTTCATCCTCCTTTATAATTAACATTAGTTTTACCTGGGTTATGTAGGGAAAGAGAACATATGGAACCAAGTTGAGCGAGAAGCAAAGGAGTTATCCTTCACATTACCAGCAAGAGAGGTAGAAGACATATTCAGAAAGCAAGAGCAAGCTCATTTTGTGCTGGGACCTGAACAGCGTCAAGAAAGAGAAAGAGAGGAAGGAAGAGGCAAGGCTGTGGCTTCAATTTTGGGTTTCATCGACTTATTCTAAGATAGTGCACTACCTTTACAAAGTGACTCTGCCAAAGAGCCTAGTTTTTGCTGTGTCTTTCGTTGGGTGTAAGTAGCTCTGTATTGAGTATCTTTGTACTTAAATAAGGGGAGCCTCGGCTTTCTAGTACTGTAATCTATAGAAGCTTGGCTTTTTTGTAAACAAGAATCCGCATCCATCCTTCTTTTGCTTGCAGAAATAGCAATGTCATATATGGCATATACACTCGTGCACTCAGACACTATACAATATCATTATACACGAAAATCAGATTACTACATCAGGTGGTTCAGCAAAAAGAAACACATACTAGTGCTGGTGTAGACTGTAGAGCGTACTACCATTTGAAGCAGAAAGGTTTGACATTTGTTGACGTACACGATGAGAGAATTTCTTACATAACGAAGTATTCAGAAAGGGAAGGTGCAACTATCCACTTCACAGTGTTGCCCTCCTGTAAAGCAAATCGATAAACGCGATAGTACTGCAAAACAAGTATAAGATCTCAAGTATACATCTTACAGCAGAATTGAAGATTGTCCTATTTCCGGTTTCGGCATCATATGTCTTCTCCGATATAAGGCCAACCGGTGTGTCTTTCAGCCGGCTCCAAAGGAAAAAATGAAAAACAGGGCACGACATCATATGCAGATAAAGAGAACTTACATTGGAGCCCTGCAACCACATTGCGCCACATTTCCAGAATTTCTGTCCAGACTATCTAGCACCATAAGTAAGCAAGACAGATGCTAACAAGGGCCTCAGGATAAAAGCAGCCTTCCTACTCCCACCCCCTCACAACCCCCTACCCCCAAGTTTTCAGGTAAAAGCAGCCTTCCCCTCCCCCCCCCCCACCCACAACCCCTACCCCCAAGTTTTCAGGTAAGCAGTAGCCCTCGAAAGCAACAACTTACAATAGTAACAGGCATGCAACAAATATCTGAAACAGCGAAGAAGGCGTATGATACATTGATTTTTAGCCACAGCGACTATGCAAAACAAGAAATTATAATACCTTGGAGAGGGAACAACCCTTAAGTACATACCTACCGTAGGTCGAGCTGTAGTTCTTAGTTTGAATATCTCAGGACGAGGTATAACGGACACTGATGCACCTAGACCTGAAGAAATCCTTACTTCAGTACCATCTTATAAGAACCTACTTCCAATCTCACAAGGCTATTAACAACTTATAAAAAATGGCCAGAATGAAAATAGCGTCTATTGTACTGGGCGCCCCCAAATTTTCCCGTGATAGCGCGCTTCACCCCAAAGTTCATTTTAGCTATCTCGCACCGCAAACTTGAAGTGTGGCACGAAATACCCCGCGACCACTTTCCGGCCAATGAACTCTCCAGAGTGGTAATTTAACTCAACTTTGGGGGACATTTTTGACAAATCACCCTTCTCTCTCTCTCTCTCTCTCATCCACCTTCCACCACCACCACCGATATGCAGCCCACTCCCACCACCCACGGCCTCCACCAATCACCAAACCCGTCGCCACCTCCTTTCTTGCCGGTCGCCGCCATCACTATAGCCACCATTATAGAACCCATCACACCATCAATTTTTGCCCTAGATCCCATCACAACCATCAATTTTTGTCCTAGATCCCACCACAACCATCAATTTCTACCAAACACAAAGCCTAGATCTCTTCTTCCTCAATTTTGATCACAATCAACCCTAGATCCTCAATTTTTTACCTCATATTCCAAAAATGCCCTCTTGAGTTCAGCCATATCATAATTTTTGCCGAAATTTGGTCGAAGGGTCATCGGTGCCACACTTATGTAAGTGGTACAAGATAGCTACATTGAACTTTGGGGCACAGCACGCTCCCGAGAGCAAACTTAGGGCGCCCAGTGCAATTGACCCATGAAAATATTAATGTAGTTTTTGTTTACCTTGGCATAACTTGGTGCTACTAACAACTTCTCAAAAATGAAACAACTTGCTGGAGTACCAGTCTCATCTATAATAGAACCTTACGATTATAATGATTAGATTCCAAGAGAAAGGAAGACGGAAAATAATAAAATAATAATCTACATGGCCAGAATGTGTCACCCTTTCTAGTTATTTCTCATGTTTTTTCATTAAAAAGGTTTGCAAACACTTTCATATCTGAAAGAATTTCAAGAATGCATTTGAATATAGAATTCAAAATGAATATACTCCAATTTGCGAAGCCTAAAGGAGTATGCTGTAACAGGATCGTACGTACGCGCGGACTTCAACAAAACCAATGGAAGGATTCAAAATTCAGTAATTTCATGGTTTTGAAATAAAACCCGAATGAAGCCATTTGAGATCAATAGAAATTCTACTTGCACCAGGATCAATTATAAAACCCTACCCTCTGCATACAGAAATTCCCTTATGATCCTTAACCTTTCACTAACCCATTGATACATCAAAATGTAGCGTATTCTTTAAAACATTTCACACACATTTGACTGATCGATAGCAGTTAACTACTCCCGGCGCTGAAAAGGGATTCTCTCCATCTGATTTTTGCAAATTCCTAGGCTAACGTTAGCAGCTAACCACCCCCTCCGTTCAATTGGGATTTTCACCATTTGATTTTTCGCAAATTCCTGCGCTAGATAGATGCTAAACATTGACTTTAACAAAACGTTGTTATTATACTAGCTTGACTTGACCAACCACACCTACTTAACCTATGACTGCCATTGAGTTGAATCCAATGCTTACATCCACCAAAATCCATCCTCCGACTTGGCAAGGAGTCAAAGGATACAATCCATAACGGAATTTAAAGCTTCAATGAATATTACTCGTATATAATATATATATACCTAGCACGTTGACACACACACACACTCAATGCATAAGCATAACGACACTGAGTGTTCAAATGAAAGAATATTGGTCAAGAGAGAAGGCACATACACATATATCTTAGGAGGGAAGAAGACTCACCGCAGCCGGCGCCGTTTTGATCGGTGGCTGGACGAGCAGTGTACAGAGAGCGAGGTAGGAGAAGACGGCTCGCAGGCTTTGGGCCGTTCGATTATGGACCTCCGTAAACGGGCCTATCAAGACGAAGGTTCCTTTCATTTAGGCCCAATCTAGTTATGGCCCGATTTTTATTTAAATTGAGCTGGGCCGCGGGGTGGATTTTTAACCTTTTTCGTCGTCTCCACAGTTTCGCCTCAAAAAATAAAATATCTTACAAAGAAGTAGGGAAAAATAAGTGGACACGTTAATTTTTATGTGCGTTTAGTAATATGGCTCCCTCGACTTAAGTGCCGAAACGTTTTATTTAATGGCTCGAACTCACGGACATTTTAGCGCTTTGATGAGACGATTTCACATTTTTGAACCACAAGAAACATTCTCTCATCCTCATCGATAGGATTTTTATAAATTTACACACTTTCTAATTCACGCCCTTTTTGATAAATTGACATGCATGACTTTCAGAAACAGCGACCCCTCTTCATGCTTTGACGACAAAATGAAAAGGTGTCGTTAAAAAAAAATTCCAAAATAATCGTACATAAATCGAATATGATTTAAGATGCAAAAAAAATCATGGTTTGTGAATTACAACCAAATCAGGTTTGGGCTATCATTTGGCCAATGGAAGAGTTTTAGATTATGAAGATCATGGACACGAATCAATTTTGAGGTTGTCAACATGGATGTAGTTATTACCGTTCGTGGACTTATTACGGTGCAAAAAGTAATTTAATGCCGTCAAGTACGGAAAAGAAATTGAAAAAAAAAAATCTATGTCAACTGGGCATTTGATTTGCGTCTTTGTTCGTGGACTTATTACGGTGCAAGTCATCCATGTTCGCAACCTCAAAATTGCAAAAAATAAAACCGGCCTGGGCTCTCGCATTTGGTACCGGGCTCGGGTTTGCCGGCCCATATTATAACTCGGGCCCGGCCCAGCCACACCCAAAACGAAAAAGAAAAAGGAAAAACAAAACAGAACTTTCCTCTTCTTCTTCTCCAAGACAGGCTCCAGCAAAAGCAATAAGCAAACACACAAGAAGAAATCAAACAGATCAGAGAACTGAAGCGCAGAAAATGGAGTGCGTATTCGGAATGGTGGGGAAGGAATTCGCCCTGGTAGTGGCGGACTCGTCGGCGGTGCACAGCATACTGGTACACAAGTCCAACGAGGACAAGATCATGCTCCTCGACTCCCACAAGCTCATGGGCGCCAGCGGCGAGCCCGGAGACAGGTCACGGTTTCATTTTTTGGTGAATTTCTAGGATAGGTTTAGTAAACCTAACAGTGATTTCAGTTCGATGTTTACATGTACAAATATCCAAACGGAGTTTGTATTTTTTTTCTCTAAGGTGTTGGGGCCTGGCCTGGGGGTGTTAAATTTGGTGTTTTTTTTTTCTCCAGAGCGCAATTCACGGAGTACGTGCAGAAGAACGTGGCGCTGTACCACTTCCGCAACGGTATTCCGCTGACGACCGCGGCCGCTGCGAATTTTACACGCGGAGAGCTCGCCACCGCTTTGCGAAAAGTACGTTTTGATGTTCTAGGGTTTATGTATGTTTTTCCTTACTGGTACTCTGAGCCTTGGGTTTTGATTGAATATGCTTGGTATCCCAGGGCTTAGGTGGAGCTCATAGGTGTGAACTAGGGTTCCATGATTGTGCATTAATTCTGAGCGTGCTTTGCATAATCATTATTGTTGATTATTTTTGAGTTTTGACTGATTATATTTGTACAAGCTCCTATTTTGATAGGGAAATTTATAAGTACTTGTGTTAAAGCTTAAAAGCTTCTTATATGTGCATTTATAACAGCATGAAAATTGTTAGAAGAATCCGTTAAGGTAAGCATTTACTTTTTGATTGAGGGGGAAATTGGCCTGTTAAACTCCAGTGACTTCGTTATGTTGTGGTAATAGTGGTATGTTAAATTACCTCTCTATGCATTCATGTGTGTGCGTGTGGGTTAGAGAGAGCTTTGGTTGGAAGCTCTTGTCTCTTCTCCCCTCCCCCGGTAAAAATGAAGGAGTGATATCAAACAAGCCAATGAGGGACGGGGTGTCGTATTTGATTTGCTATTCTCCTTGAATAGTAGGAAGCTGAGAAGAAAGAAAAGGGGCAGAATGAGATGGAACCGGTAAAGAGAGAGGAATCTAATCTAGTGGGGGGAAATACATGTCTTGAACTTCAGCTAAAACATCTTGGAATTTTTTCTGTGAAATGATCTACTTTTATGGGCGATATTATGTAACCGTAAACTTTGAAAGACATCTTGAAGGACATCCATTTGGTTAGCTTAGTTAGGATTTCCGTTGAACTAAAGTACAATTGGTTTCTTATGCTTTACTTTTTTCATGTTAGAATTAAAAGGGTAATTCGTATGATGAATCTGTTGATTGTCACCGTTGATACACTTGGGCACTTCTAACTAGTCTCAAGTATGATAGTAGTTATGTGATACGTCCCTTTATCTGTCAAACTTTTTAAAGTTCTAGGTGTCAAATGAATTTCAAATCTCATCAGAAATCTACCCAATCTAGAATAGGTAAATAGGTTCCTTCTTTGTCTACATTGTCTGTCCTTTCTATCTCATACTTAAACCTAAAATACTCCTCATTGGGTTCCCTTTCCCTCTCTTTTAAGTTTAAAATTTGAAAGCTTAACCATCCAAGTTCAGCATTGGTCCTAATGGAAACTGGAAATGGAACAGCAGTAACGTGTTTCCAAGCTGTATTACCACTGTTTCCTAATGACACGAGCATAGTTATTAAAAGCCCGCCTAGGCGCGAAGCCCAGCAAAGTGCACCCTTGGCACTTCACTTAGGTCAGGTGCAGCCCCTAAAAAATGCTCACGCTTTGTGCGCTCAAGTCCAAAGCCCTTTTGAAGCGGGCTTTTTTTATTACTACTGTAGGCCCTTTAAAAAGGTTTCTTATGTATTATTGACTTTTTTTATAAGGCTGACTAAGTTGACCATAATTTAAGAGTACGATATTGTGTAAAAACAATACAATCAAGTTAGAAGAGCTTCATGGGCTGGAGAACCTATTTATAATTCAAGGGAAACATCAAAAGCTGCTGCAAGACCCGCGACACAAACTGCACCCAACTCAGGTGCATCCTTGTTCCACTCGTCCAATCAACCTTGTTGATGAAGAAGATGAAGTGGAGAAAGACTTTGGGGATGGGAGGAGGACAAGGAGTTTTGCCGTAATTACAATGAGGCTTTTGCTTCGTTGACTCTCCTGGATGATTGATGATCAACTCATGAGAATGATTTCCATTTAGGACAGCTATCTATCTTTCTTAGGATTATTGCTGCGTCTTGGGCGTTTCGATACACCATGGGGACTTATGTTGCATAGTTGCATCTTGGATGTTTGCTTTCTTTTCCATATGCTTTGTCTTTAGTTGTTGCCAAATGATGCTCTTTCCCTGCAACCCTGCACTTCCTTCCGGCTTCTGACTTGAGAATATGGTAGTTGTAGAAGGTAATTGGTGGATAGTGGTTGCTGGGCTGTGGTAGTAATGGTTATTACCAAAATTGGTCTGTCATTGGGGCCCAGTGGTTGAGGGCCTGAGGCTGTAGTCAGTGCGTGCAATGTTGCATAGGCTGACAAGTTGGCACCTCTTAATTCCTCTAATTAATTTATCGCCTTGGTACGTGCCAAGCTGAGAAGTATGAACTCCACAAGTGTTGATTCCCAACTTCTGCTGTTCATGAGTTGACCAGAATTGATAGAATATTCAGTGCGATTGTGTGTCTTATATCCAGTGCAAAAAAGTCTGCGGGGGAGAGGTTTACCCTGATTTTCTTGTGGATGTTGCAGAATTAGCTGTAAATCACCTTGTTTTTTCCTCCTAAATTTGAATGTAGTTCCCTTTTATGCATCAATGCTGTGGGTGTGATCTCCACCAGTTTTCCTCTAAACTGCTGCTTCCCATTGATTGGGCCAGATTTTGACACTTCATTTCTGGCTATTTACATGCCTCTTCGTACTGTGAACTAATATCATTTTCTTTTTCTGTATTACACCAAAAATGCAAAACTTTTAGGGTTCAAAATAGTTGTTCCTGCTGAGCTGCCTATGCAGTTGGTTCTTCTTTCTACGACTGAGCTTATCAACATCTGCTGTAGTCTGGATAACCACCAAATTTTAGGTGGAACATTGGACTAACTTTTGCGGAAGACATGTTTGAGATATAAAACCTGTCATTCTATTTGAGTGAAAATGGTGTTAAAATTAATTCAAGAAAGAAGTCATGAACAAGGTGGGATGTGATAGGGTTTGTCATTTGGTTTTATTGTGATATAGACCAGACTGATTGTTCTGGTTGATTTTTCAGAACCCGTATTCTGTGAACATCGTCCTGGCTGGCTATGACAAGGGAATTGGCCCTTCTCTATACTACATTGATTATATAGCTACACTTCACAAGGTCGATAAAGCAGCATTTGGCTATGGGTCGTATTTCTCACTCGCCATGATGGATAGACACTACCGTAAGGATATGTCCGTGGAAGAAGCAATAGAGTTGGTTGACAAGTGCATAATCGAGATACGGTCCAGGCTGGTGGTGGCGCCTCCGAATTTCGTAATTAAAATTGTTGACAAAGATGGAGCAAGGGAATATGCTTGGCGTGAATCTGTCAAGGATGCCCTGTCTGTAGCCTGAAGATTTCCATGGTGTTACTAAAACTTGCTTTTTACGCTTACTTCTGAATGTGGTCATCTACACTTATATCTGAATGTGTCAACTCGGTAAGTTATATGACACTTGAAATCGTGAAACTCTTGGATGTCTTACTACAGTATGGGGAAAACCACTTAGTAATGAGAATTGTGTTTCCTTGTTCGTTTCTCGCTTTTTTCCATAGTAACTGTCAATCAATCCTGAAATGCATATACCTAAGGGTGCATATACGAAGCTTGGTTCCTTCTTATTGCAAGGCAGTGTGAGATAGGGGAACCAGGCAACCAGAATACTGATTGTGGCAAGGTGAACTCGACAGTGAAAGGTATATATGAACAACTAACACTTGAAAATACACTGGTGTTACTCCTGTGTGGCTTGTGTTCCTCGTTATGGTGGTGATCTTTGGTTGGAATATCTTTGTTAGGTGATTATGTTATTAGCTCGTGCATTATTGAGCATCTTTCTTTGACGTTTAATGAGAACTAAAGGTGAGAGAAAGGTTAGGATTTCTTCGATATATGGGCCATTCCTACTCGGGTTCATTATACTAGGCACTCTGGTGGTTTCTTCTTGTTACGCTCGACCACATGCTGTATGAAGTATTAAACTCTATCCACCGAGATTTGCTATTTTCTTACACCGAGCACGTATATGTTAAGGAACCATTGTTAATTGTACAAATCCTACCCTTGAAATATATAAAATGTAGAGATGTCAAAAGGCGGGCCGGCCTGACTTGGCCCTAAATTGATCGAGCCTGACCCGGCCCTATGGATGAATAGTGCTAGCCCTAGACCATGGGGACATGGGCCAGGGCCTGGACAAGGCCGATAACTTTCCCCAAAAATTTCAGCGCGGCCCAGCCCTAAAAAACGGGCTGGCCTGAAAACGGCCATTTTTTAGGGGTGGCCCGAGTAAATTGGGTCTGGCCCGGCCCGGCCCGGTTCCGACCCTAAAATTTGAACCTTTTGTCTTTTCTCATATTCCCTCCAACGGCCATCTTTTTGAAAAATTCTATTTTTACCGCTCCAACAGTTATATAACGGTTAGTTTGTGGGTAGTTTTTGTCCAACAAGTTTCTAACAATTCTTTTATGTAATTTTACACTTGCACCCTTTCAACAATTAAACAATTAGTTTTCAGGAGTATTTTGATATTTTGTGAACTTTGAAAAGTTTATAAATTTATTTCATCTTCTTCATATTTTCCACGCCAATCTTCTCATTTTTTTTCTCTCATCTAAATTTTACAAGCTTTCCTATCATTCTTATTTGTTATGAAGTAGTAACCCTCTCTAATTTTTAATTACAAGTATTATATAATTATTTATTTATCTTATTCCTTTGTCACTCTTATTCAATTATTTACTACTCTTATTCAATTACTTTTACTGGTTTTATTTTTTATTCTTGTCAAACAATTTTAGCGTTAAATATATCTCGATTATTTAATCACGTAGTAAACATGCAACACTACCACCATCACCACCACAAGCACCATCACAACCATTCGATTTTCAAGATTTGCCCATGAATGAGTATAGATACTCAAGCCAATTGAGAGTTCAACCAAAACATTCCAGATTTTTAATATACACCTTCAAAAGATACCCTGCATTATAACTTGTGTATAATAGGAGAGTCATCTCTTAGCTTGGATTTATATTATTCAAAGTATCAAGATTGATTGAGCACCCCAAATGGTTATCATATCACATCAAAGAAGAATATCAATTCCATACCACCTTCAATCTTGACACAAACGGATTCTTGTATTTTGTCGAACACCAATGAATCTCGTAACATTTAAGATTAGGATTAAATACAAAATTATTTCTGTAATACATATAATTAGATTCAATTAAATTTTTTTCCTAATATCATTTGAATTACATTTAATTAACTCATCCTCTCTCTCTCTCTCTCTCTCTAATGGATCTGGTTACAACAAATTGGACGCAGGTGGGGAGGGGGGTACGGTGGAGGTGGTGGGTATGGCAGTCGACGTTGTGGGTTTAATGGCAGGCATTGGTTAATTCGCGAATGGTTCAATGGCCGGGGGCGGTGGCTACCAACACCAACTACCACTCTTTTTGTGCACTGCCGTCATCGCTGCCGAGACCGACATAGGTGTTGTTAGACCCCGAATATTTAAATCTGTTAAAGAAGAAAAAAATTGACTTTTGTCTTTAATGAGATTTCCGTAATTTTTCCTCTTAGCTCATGAACTGAACAAGCAACTCAGATTTTTCTTTTTGAAAAGTGGGTTATACTTTTGGAATTAGATGACCCAATTTAAATTTGGGCTTTAGTTTAACCCATTTATAAAGTTAGAAAAAACAAAGTTTTGGAAATTATGGGTATTTATAATTTTAATTAGTTTAAGAATGTAAGTTTATTCAGTTTAGGTCCCTGACAATTTATGTACAATACATATTCCCTAGGAACACAAGAAACTTGAGAAGAGCCTCCATAAAAATCCCTACGAAGAGACTTCTAGAGATTTTACAAATTTCTTTGACGTAAAAGTTTAATTCAATTATTGAACTGAGGTTCGTAGCAGGAATCTTATGGATTTTCTTCGTTGTTAGAATCTAATTGGAACTTTTGAGTATGTTAATTTTTAGTGCTTTTGATACAATTGAATTGAGAACGTCAAAGTTTTGGGTTAAATTGTGAGATTAGAGGTAAGAGTTTACTATTAATTTTTTTTAAAAAATCAGAATCAGCGTTGAATCGATCAATCTTTTTTTATATTTCTTTGATAAGTTCTGTGTATATTAATTTTATTTCCGTACTTCCTGTGGATATCGATTCTCTTCCATATAACTTCCTTCCTTGTTTTGGTCGAGCAGTAATTAATTTGCCTTCGATTGGATCTTCTGTGTCTTTTCTTTTAATGGTGCTGTATGCTCCATGTACGTGAATTCCTCGTAGCAGTAACTCAATAAACTTTGGCGTGCCTTTCTTGTCCTACCCCATAAAGCAATTTGACACCATGTGTCTGTTGTCCTTAGCATACCAGCCATCTTCTTTCTAATAAGTTGCATTGGCATCATCTTGTCATTGTTTAATTCCACAGTATCTTCCAATCTCTCTGGTGCCAAGAACAGGAGTGACCTACAATTGGTGGCCCCGCCAAATTAGCTTGGCTTTTTATGATTGTTTTGTGATCGCATTTATTCGAATTTGTGAAATTCTCGTTAAATAAGTTCGAAGTTTTGCTCCTTCAAGTTTAGTCACACCGTAAATGTTTTCGGTTATTTTGTCTAGAAATTCGCTCCTCTAATTTTGTTATGTCATAACGTCTGCCTTTTTTACGATCTGCTACGTGTCTTCTGAATTAATCACAAATCACTAGTGATTAACTGTATCATGGTATTTACTGCAACACCTAGTGTTCATTTGTTATTATTTTGTCACGTGACTCTGTTTAACATTTTGTGAGTGACTCTTTGCATAAGCCCAGGCCGATAGCCGTTGATTATTCATGAGTTTACGATGTTCAAGCAATTTGTTGGTCTTTCGGGTTGTTTATTGATTTAATGTAGGGGTAGTTCTATGAGCCATGTCACAGTGTATGCGACACTATTGTTTATGACTTATCCACGTGGATTGGAATGTGGGCTAGTTCAGTGAGATGAGTTAGAGATCGCGATCTTATTTTCTGAACCTTAACCCGCGTGTCAGTGATGACATGTGTGACCTTATTCTGAATGACTTTTTAGTGTCTGTCTCTGTACAAGTACAATGATATATTCTGACATTTTAAAATTCTGTCTTTGTGCGAAAACATACTTTGTATCTTGAATTTATGTTTCGTATATGTTATGTTAATATTATGTACATCCATACTTCTGTTTTCTCGGATATTTTTGTATCCCTTTTGATCGATCCATTGAGCGACCTTACTGGACATTTGGTTCACTCCCTTATTTTTTTTCCTTTCAGGTAATCAATAAAGGGGACTGGATAACGAGGCTAGTTGTGTGATCAAAAGCTAGCAGTTTAACTTCAGAGTTAACTTTGAATATTTTAGGTATTATAATAAGGAAAAGTTGTTTGGATTTGGACGTTTAACTTGCAACTCCGTGAATGAGTAACTTGGGGACTACACTACTATTTTAGGCCTACTTGGCAATTAATTATGTAACTTGGAAACTTGCTCTGGATAACCAGTTGGAAGACTTATTGATATTTTGAGATTTTCGGCATTTATTCTTTTGAAGTTAACGCTCTGAAAATTCGTGGCGTTACAGGTGTGCTCGATCCTCCTCTCTTCCCTGCAAAATCGTCTGTTTCAACCGGTAAATCTTGTCCAATGAAGATTATGATGATGATGATGAATAACCCCCTCTATCTGATTTTGCATTTCCTTCCATTTCTCATCTCTGCATTCATCTTTTGCCGCGGCATTGTCCTCACTCATGTAGATACGTGGAACACAACTGTAATACCCTTTTAGAATTCCCTAAATTTGGGTTGATATTGAGTGAGCCTCAGAGATTCATGATCGCAATTATGGGTTTTGACTGCTTCGAGATCTTATTATGGAGTCTAAAAAACAGAGTAGCTAGATTTTTGTAATACTTGAAACGGTCAAATAGAAGAAAAGAACAAGAAAAACGGGCAAGTGTTGGATGTACACTCTTTTAGTCCCTTGAAATCTTGTTGAAGATTGAAGAGGTAGTGTGCAAATTTCAGAGCTTAAAGCGGCTTTGTTTCAAAACTCTACCGACGAAAAGAAAATGAACAGAGAGGGGTTTTATGGTACTCATTAGCAATGTGAATATGTGTGTGTGTGTGTGTGGGGGGGGGGGGGGGGGGAAGAGAAAGCGAAAGTGAAAGCTGTCAGAGATTGATCTTGAAGTTTGGAAGAAAATGAGTAGATGAGAAAACAATAAGAAAACTAAAAAATATAATAAACACAAAAAAAAGAGTTTTATTTTTATTTAATTTTACATAAGTAAAATGACATTATTACACTCATTATATGCACATCCAAACATGATTACTTAGAACGGACATTGTAGAAAAAAAATATTACATCAAAGAATGGTTTTACAACGGTATTGTCAATTATAGAGAATATTACAATTACGGAGGCTGACCTACAAAACTGTGTATATTATAAAGGACAATTTTGTATTTAATCTTACGCCTAATATTTGAGAAGATTCCCTCTCCATAGTAAAATTATCTATGCCCATACCTTTTGTTCCTTAAACTTCGTCTTACTTGAGGCCGGTAACAAGCACAAGAGAGGTTAGTTAAGTAATCTTAAAAGGTTTATAAAAGGAAGAGGATAAAATGAAAATTGGATTCATGGAACAATGACAAGCGGAAACATGCCTGGAAAGTTAAGCATCGTTGCGCCTAAAGTTTTACGGCCAAATGTCTCCAATGCATCGTAATATACAACTAGGAGCAGATCCAGAAAGTCTAATCGCGGGGGGAGGGGGGGACATAAAAAAAAATTTGATGGCTAACATAAAAGAATGAAAAATGCTCAAGTTCACATAAAACATGAAAAATAAAAGACACTAAAATTAGAAGTAGTTCGTCAAGGTTTCAAATAAGAAAATATAAGAAAATTAACTTTATACATCGATGGTTAAAGCAGAATTCGACGTTCTTTATAGTCACGAAAATCATCAATGATCAAGTCTATAGTAAACATTTCCACAATATCTTTCTCTCAGTGTGCACAATCAAAGAATCCATGAGAAAATCATCATTCATCTTATTTCAGAGTTGAGTTTTGACCATCTTCATTACCGAAAATTCTCGTTCAGTAGTTGCTGTAGATACCGAAAGAGTAAGTACAAGCCTGACCAACCTACTAATAAGTGGATAGATAATTGATTTCTTGGTCTTCACAAGCCATAAAGAGAAAGCTCACATATAGTTGCAAAAATCGGGATGTGGAGCAACATCGAGCTTATAATGTTACAACTCCATCTTCAAGCACAGTTTTTCTTGCTCGGTAAAGTCTTCAGGATAAAACTTGTCAACAAGCATGTAAAGATCATCACTTCTTAAATTTTGATGCATTTATCTAGGATCCAAAGCAGAACTGAGAGTAAGTAGCTTTACTGCATTGTCGTTAAATCTATAATTCAACTCCTTCAATTGGAAATCAATTGTAGCAATAAATATATTCACTCGATAATGCTGCTCAACTATAATTGCATTTGGTTGATGACGAACTTTACCCTTTCTTCTAACAAACATAACAGTAAAATCCGGGACATTTTCGCCATGATGCTCAGAAAATGTTTTTACCGTAAAGAGCAACTCTCCCCATTCATCATCTCTTAACTTTTGAATAAGTGTTTCGGTGGTTAAAAAAAGGTGCATGTGTTAAGAATGTCTTGTGACTTTCGTTGTAAAGCTTGACAAAGAATTTCAGTGATTTCAAAAATCGCTTTTCATAAGATGCAAGATCAACACAAACTCAAAAGAATTCAGACTTTCATAGGCCGCATTTGCTTACAAACATTATTTAGAAGTTTCCCCTACATCACCAATAGTACTTAAAAAACCGCACTAGTTGTATTGAACATTTTCATCAAGCTTGACATAGCTTTCAAACGAGAACTCCAACGTGTATCACCAGCTCTTTGTAAAGTGTCAAGTCTTGAATTTGATCAATATCTTTAGACACTGCAACTAATGCTAGTCGCAAAAGATGTGCAAAGCAATGGACATAGTAAGCATATGAACATTCTTTACCTACTAAAGCCTGAAAACTATTAAATTATCCTTACACGTTGCTTGTCCCATATCCTTGGCATCTAATGTTGTGGATGCTTGCCCCATCATATCCTTGGCCTCTAATGTTGGGGCCTCTAATGTGCCCCCATCATATCCTTGGCCTCGCATGTTACTTGCCCCATCATATCCTTAGCCTCTTATGAAAAAGAAGTGCGAATAATTCATTCTTTAATGTTAATGCCTTGCTGTCTGAAACATGAACAAGACAAAAAAAAGGCTCCTGAAGAAGGCCGTTACTGTCCACAAATCTCAAGATAATTGCCATCTTGTAATAACCTAAATTCAATTAGTGTAGCGTTAAAACGACTAAACCACTTCGTACACAGATAAAAAATAATAATAGTTGAGGGGTGGTGGGTTAAACTTTCAAAAGTTTGGAGTCTTAATAGAAATTAATAGGTATTTTTGGACAAATCAATTTCTTTGGATGGGCTGTTTTGTTATTAAATAATTAGCAAATTAATATAAACAAAAGGTAAGAAAAAGATTTAAAAGAGTGCCACAAAAGAATAGAGGAGTGTAGGATATGCTCTGCTTCAGCTTAATTGTAATGTGTATAGGCTTAAAGGTTATTCATTAATTTATGACCTAAATGGTCTTGTATACGCTTGAGTCACGGGAATGTCGTGACCTTTACATGCCGTTGGGCAAACTTTGTAACTTTTCAATTATCAATACTATTATCTTATTATCAAAAAAAAAAAAAGAATAGAGGAGTGGGGGAGTTAGAGCTGAAAAATAGGGCTTGGTTTAGAGAGAGAGAGAGAGATTGGAGAGAGCTTTCACCAAGGAGAGGAGACAAATCTGCTGAAGGAAAAGAAAAAGGGAAGCAAGAAGTGAAAAGTGTGAGTCTCCTAAACTATTTGGTTTTCTCATGATATTGCCACCTACAGTAACAATGAAGAGACTTGAAAAGGACTTATGCTACTAATTTTCTGGTGATAGTAGACTGGTTAGAGTGGAGATGATTATTTTCTGGTGATAGTAGATTGGACATATTTTTAGAGTAAATTCCATAACACTTTTTTTTTATTTTTTTATTGGTGCTTTAGCACATGAGTTAACTTGTTGTAATAAGTCACTGGGCAAAGATCTCTTCTAAGGAGTTACTGTGTAGTGTGTATGCTGAATTTAACTCCAATTATCTCAATTAATTTAACAATACAACTAAAATAAAGAAAGTGATAGGAAGTGAAGAAAAAGGTTATGATGCAAATTCTTATCTGTGTTTTGAGACTGTTTTTTCCTGTTTTAGGGCTGATGGATGGACAATAGATGATGTGCACACCTTCTTGAGCAGAAAAAATATATTCACGGGAGTAAGTACCTTTTGCTTTGGTTACGTTACGCTAATAATGTTTCGTCGCTGTTTATGTTTGTGATATCTTACGCCTCTGGACTCTGTAGACTGCTCTTAAGTGGTCTTGACTTTGGACTCTGATACACATTAGTGTTGGCATTGCTTTGGGGCTCTGGAAGTTGACTCTGAAATTGCAAAAGAAACGTTATTGTTCATTTATGCTTGTACTCTCTAGTTACGCATGTGAACATTTAGATTTTTAGAAATGACATCTTGGAAGCTACCTTTTTATTTGTACATTATGTGGTTCTTATCCTTGATTCGTTGACAAAGCGTTTGAATTAATATTTATCTTTTATGCCCGCATTAGTCTGAAAGATGGGTACTTACTGGGCTTTAGGCTCATGTTTGTTGTTTGTGTATCAGATTATTATCCTGTAGATGTCGAAGAATAAAATTTGTTACAGTCGTTCGGGGCTCGTTAAGCTTTGTTTGGAAATTAGAGTACTAAACTCTGTCTCGTTAGATTTCTTATATTCTTGTTCAAGACTGGTGTCTTTTGAATTGCATAGTGATTGATGGGATATATTAATTCTTTTATCATTAAAGAAGTTTGTTCTTGGTAAATGTGTTTGACAAAAATAGTTGAGAATTTCTTACTATTAAATCTTGTATGCTAGTGTTCTAGTGTTTTGTGCTATGAGGTACTAGTTTGTTGTATAGGAATCAATAGCTATGAGACCTAGCAGGTTGTATGAAGCTCAGCTTCATGAACTTGTGGTCGTGGTCATATCCACGATTCGTGTTTCGGGTGAGGGTGTGACACATCTGCTCTTTTTTTGACTAATCGTAAACTTCATCAACAAGTATACAAAACTTTGTCTCACTTTCTTTGATAAAACATGTAACATTTGTTTTTGGATTACCGGTGATGTGTAAGAGGAATTGAGAGAGGCTTTATCTAAAATAACCTCTGTAACATTCGCATTATACCTGGCAAATCTATTCACCAATTCGATAAAATTTTCACGATTGTTCGAATTTATACTCTCATCATGACCTCTAAGTGCACATCCTTGCCATGTGAGATATAGCACGATATCAATTGATGCCCTTAGTCGCAGTCGATTAACTTCTATTTGTTGAGAAGTGCATTTTTATCAAACTGTTGTTGTATATGTTGAAGTTGATTCATTAAATCTTCGCAAGCTTTGTGAGCACTTCTATGACACGAATTAGGATCACTTCCCACATGATTTTGAAAAACACAATCTTTTCTGTTCCTAACTTTTCTCCAATTTCTAAATCCCTCAATAGTAAATGCACTTTGTCCATAATTTGCCCCCGACTTATTAAAGAGAAAGCAAGGCAAACAAAAGGCTGCTTCCTTAGTAGGAGAATTCTCTAACCATGATTTTAAAATTTGAACCACGAAGATTGAAGGCGACAAGGATGACTTACTGGTCCAGATTTTGGATATGAAGAAAGTATGCACTGATATGGATTGACATTGATATCTTCGTCGAATTTCATCACGTTGATCGATACGATATTCCCATATTTGTGGCCATAACCTTGGATCACGCTCAAAATCATTGATGATGTTCGTACTTTCAAGTCTTGGAGATTTTTTAGGGCGACCTTCTGGACTCGGAATCTCAACGTCAGCAGTAAGAGTAGGAATCTCAACGTTAGCAACATGATTAGGAATTGGTGCAACAATGTTACCATCATTCACATTCTTTGTTGGATGAAGTCGTTCATCAATATTACTACTGTTAACATATTTTGTTTGAAAAAAAGAATTAATTGTGCGTCATTCTGACTTTCCCATCTACAAAAGTGAAAATATTATAATTAGCGTAACTATTAATACGTTAAATGCATAGTGAATTGTTCAATTCGTGTTTTTCGTGACTATTGAATACATATAAGAATTAAACTAATGAATAGCGTAACTATTGGATAGCGTAACTATTGAATTCGTTAATACTATAAGAATTAAACTAATAACAAAATAACTCACCTTCACCAATTCGTGTTTTTTCGTAATCTAGAGAGCTGGAACTTGGAATTTGAAAGAATGAAGATGAGGCAAAAGAATGAGAACGAAGAAGATTACGATGGCCGGCGACACACGGAATAAAGAATACAACAAAAAGAAACCCTAATTAATTAATTACGATACAATGACATTTTCGTAAATATGTGAAATACGAGTATCTATTATTGAAATAACTAAAAAAAAAAATCCAAAAAGTTTGTATACAGCCACACCGTTAACAGAAATTTTAAAAATAAATTTACGTTAAAAAATAATTTTGTAACGAGATTGTCGGATATTATCGTAAAAGTTACGATTACGGAGGGTCACATGTACTTATATTATTTATTATAAATAAAGAACAGCTATATATTTAACCTCAAGTGCACGTGGGTGCATCTTAAACAAATCATGGTACACCGCATGATGTTACACCTCGTACTGATTTTCTTACTTGGTCCCACCTGGTAAATACCCTATTACGAAAATTAAAATTGCTATTTCCAGAGTCCATCCCGTTTCAAGTTCGCAAATTGTCACGTCACTCACACAGTGTCACACACACACTTCCCTCCCGGCTTCAATCACCTACTCGTATGTGTGCTGCAGCTCAGCATGCCACATGTGGGTCGTGCAAAGCCAAATCCAAGCCCCTTCCCCGATGGCTTCTTCACTAAAATCCAATTCAATGCACGAAAATGTGTGTGCACGTACACATATATGCACATCTATGCATATACAGCACAACCAACGTTTTGATTCCCCCAAATTCAGTTGAAGAAGTTAAGAAGTGTTTGGTGAGCGAGTTGCTCAAAAGGGTTCCTCTCTTTCCGATTTTCTGGTGTCGCGCAAAATTTTGTCCCTTCATCGAAAGATTCCGGCATTGGAGCTTCAATTGAACAGTGGGTTTCCTTCCACTTTTCCTCTTGGCTTGATTTGGCATGCATTTATTTGTGTAGACACACATAACGTTTTCCGTATCAGTTGGCGAGTTTAAGTGTGTGTGTGTGTGCGCGCGCGCGTGCACGAGCATATGTGGGTTGGCTAATATGGTTTGTTCTTGATTAAATTGATTGTATGACTGATGCTTTGAGTTGTCTTTTTGAATGCCGCTGTGATATATATGAGATTCTGTTTGAACTGGTAAAAGAATCTAAAATGGCTATGCTTGATGTAGAAAAGTCTGAAAATGCCTCTTCAGAGATGGGTTTGGTGGTGTGCATATTTCTTCTTATCTCCCTTTTATATGTGAAGCTGAATTGCTAATCTTTTTTTCCCCTTTTTGTGTGAATCCCTGTTTTCCTTTTGTCTTTGTTACGAAGAATGTACCTCTAGAGGCCTTTAATTTTAAGATTGTGGGATGTCTTTATTGTTGTTAGTGCTTCAGAGTATAATGCTATTCAGTGTACCTAACATGTTGGACAAGGTTTGCAGAATTTGTATTTTACATGAACTAGAATTGTGTTTATTCATCCACAAGCTCAGGTTGATCATCTTCCATTGCCTCAGCCTGCAAATCTACCTTTTCTCCTACGGAGTTAACATTATTCTACTTAATTTGAAAAAATAATTTCTTTCTGGTTTTGCTTTTCTTGTTACTTTTTTGTGTTATTTCTACATGTACACGTGCACATAACATACTAAAATGTGCATGAAAATCATGCATATGTATGTACTATGTAGATTTGGACAGACTTGTCGTACTGCAGGTGGTGTGGCCTGTTTAGATTGTGGTAGACTTGTCATATGGCATGTGGCCTTGCCTGTTTAGGTGGTGATGTATGACAACTTAATCATGCTGCGGCAACACTATCTTGTCCAAATTCCTATCTCTTCAATTGCATGTGATTTCATGAGCTTGGAAACACTTCCCCGGTGGTAGAAGTGTATGTCCAAGAAGTCAAATACAAGAATTAGGTGAAGTTAATGATGGAATGAGGGGAAGACTGATCCTATCACTACTGCATCGTAAGTTTTAGACCTCAGTTTGGGAGTAGAAAGTGTCCATCCGGCTCCCAAAATATTGTTGCATAGTTGTTCAATCAAGATACCTGCCGTGTTTCAAAATCTCACTTTTCCTCAATGTGTATTGTATCTTATTGAGGATAGTATAATAAGGTTCTCCTAGCGTAATAGATAGAAATTAATGTCTAAGCACGTGAAAACTAAAAATGATCAAACGTTGATCATCTTGCATAATGAATCTCATCTGATGTTGCACGTATGTTGTTTAAGATTCTAAAGGTTTAAGGCCCAAAGGTCCGAATAAGAAAATCATGGACTGTGAAATTACCGAGTTGTAGCATATTGGAACCACCTTTTAAGATACGCGCAGTACGCTGTCAATTTGATATGCATACAGTTTCGCATAGTTTTATGCTTGTACTGAGAGATACCTATTGCATATTTTATGCTATTAACGGCTATAAATATTTGAAACTATGTTTGACGGATATGTGAAATCATCTTAAACTAGTTGATGAAAGTATGTTTTTTTCTTTTCCTTTTTATGTTCTCTCCCCTTTTATTTTCCCACAGCTAACCTATGACCTGTTAAAAGTGTTTATGGATCTCGAAGATAGGAACAGAAATTCAAACAGTGTAAAGTGTTTTTATGCAACAGGGACCGTCACGCCGGCTCGAATTGGGCATTGTCGTTGGGTGTCCAAACCTTTGGTATCTTTCAATTATGTGACATGTATTGGACTTGTTGAGACATGTAGGCAATATGTATATCGCCATATTGTGTAATTTGACACTATTATATCAATTATTACCTTGAGTTGTATAAGAGAATGAAGAAGGCCAAACATCGTGAAACGTATTTCTATGTGGAAAGAAGATTTTGACTACAAATCTGCATATCTAACTCGTTTGAAGTAGCAACTTCCACTTTAAAGTCACCTGAACTAATATAGAGAGAGACATTACATTTATATCATTGTCAATGTGGCAACATATGTGATGAATGAACAATCAAGCACCAGAAACCATTAAAAAACCAAAACATAATGATGAGAATTTGGCGAAAGGAGAATACCTGGAGTAAAATTTGCCTAGTGAATTTTTTTTTGGTTTCTTAGTGTCCTTTTGGATCCGTAATAGTTTGCCTTTATGGAGTATAAGGCCAACGAAAACATTTAATTAAGAGGGCTCACTGGAGTGTTTGATCCTAAATCTCATGAGATCTCTAATTTACTTGGAAATATGTATATGGAGAAAATTACTATGCTACACTGAAGAATTGCTTAAGTGTGTAACAATTAGTATTCAGCAGTTTTCTTCTCAAAACACATAACATGGATATAATGTATAAACTATCATATGTTTTGTCTCTTGTTGAAATGAACTTTACATTTTTAGTGCTGTTATAACCTTAATACTAGTCATATTTGTTTCCCTTACGTCCATTGTACGTTTCAATTGTCACAGCTAATTCTGGGTGATGTGTAGGTCACTTGCTAAAAGATGTATATACATACAAGAAGTAACCTCATGTTGTCGCATCCTATGCTATTGTCTTAAGAAGATTCTTCATGGTGGCTCTTGATTTGTTAGTTAAACATAATAATTAAGAATTGAGACAAAGAAAGGAAAGAAGAACATAGAGTAATGGCTAGTACTTAATAAAATTTAAAGAGTGTAGTGGCAAGTAGTTTACTCATGCGTAACCTTGGCTGTTTTTCCTTCTTAAATTTGATGCATGGTTGATTGGACTAATCATGTTCTGTTCTAGTTGGAGGAGAACAAAAAAATTTACGCTATCATGGAAGGAACATTTTACTCGCAAGGCAAAGAATTTTGGTGTTCGAGATGTCCTTAAAGGATAATATTTGATTTGCTAAATTTATTTTGATTACGACTTCTGAAGAAGGGAAAATCTTATTGTGAATGAGTTGTGATAATATCGTTTTTATAAGGTAGTTGTGGAAGTGAAAACAACCTCAACACTATATAAACACGTTTAAAGTTTGCGTCATTAAGCACTTATAAAGCACGTTAGAATTTTATTTTGGATAAAATAAGATTGTAAGTTACTTTGTTTTTTTTTCTTTTTGGTGCTATACATCAAAGAAGAAAAGAAAGTAGCCGAGAACGCAAAGCATTAATAATTTAATGACATTAAGGGGTTCACTTGTGAATGAATGAGGGTCATAGGCCAGGAGAAGAAGCAATATATGGGTTAGGTGCCGGATGAACGGCTGGATCTGCTAGGCTCATTCTTGCCTTTCATGATGTTTAGAGAGGCTCATTCTAGTCTGGTTTGAGGAACTATTACTCCCTTAGCCGCTCCTTGTATCTCACCTTTCATGCAGGAGGTGGTAGTTCAGTGAGTCTGCGGTGCCGGGATAAGCCTCAGTTGGCTTCTAGACCAAGGAAATTATGTTCTTGGGGATTAGGCAGGTAAATTTTCCTGTGACTCAGGTTTGTTTATAAAGCTACAAGAAGGAGAATGACTTTGGTTGCTCGACCCTAGCCTAGGTATTGGATAATCTGGCTTGGGGGTGGAGTACTCTAAGGCTGACAGCTATGCATCGAGAGAAGAGGCTCATTCTAACAAGAATGGGGTAATTACACTGGAGACTCACGTGAACCGTATAAGTTACGTAAGATTATGTCCACAAGTCGGTGAATCTTGATCTTTTCTCTGTTCAAGAAAATCCTTTTCAGGTAGTTGTTGGTTGCGGGTTAGACATGCTGGTCATCCCCCATAGAAATGAAATAACTTTATGCTGCAGAAAGGGGTGCCAAGTGCATGAGGCTCCTGCTAAGTCAAATTTCATGATCAGAAATAATTTCTGGTCAAATAGTATCAGCATGAAAAAGTGTCTTAACCTAGCCTGGCAAGTTTCTCACTTAATCTTCTTAGTTGGGAACTTGATTCGACAAAAGTCGGAATCGCTAGTAATCGCCGGTCAGCCATACTTTTTTAGCAGATCTACTGTCCCATCAAAAGATCCTATACGAACCTCTTTTGAAGGTCACAAGTGAATGGACACGATCGATTGAGACAGAAGGAAAGGCGCGTTTAAATACTGACATTGGCCTCTGAGAAAGGGCCGCCACCATTATCTTTCTTTCTTCAATCGTTACGATCAGGTAATTACATTGAAGAAAACGTCCGCTAAAATCCTTTCCCTACTATACCCATCGTTGAGTATTTGTTGAAGAAAAAGGCAGACCACGCTTTCAGGCATTTAGACGATGAGAAGGAAAGGAGTGAAGGCATTCGCATCCCTCCTATTCCCCGCTATAAAGATACTTTCCCTCTTGAGGAAAGCCCAGCCAACCTTGTGCTATATGGAGGTTTTTATGATTGTTGACGTAAAAAGTGTGTAGTGCAAGTTACCTGCAAGTCTGCAACCCTTGTGTTCTTTCCTCTTTTCTATTTTTGGTTCATATGCTGTCATTGTCTTTACATCTTACTTGTTTTAATCTAATGCAGCATGCTGTTATATAGATTGGGTAACATGCTATTTGTTTGCAAAATGATTAAATGAGCATGACTCATCAGTCTTAGTTGAGACTTGCAGATTTCAGGAGAAGTAGCAAGGTATGGGTTCGGTTGCTGGGGAAGAATGCTCCGTGATTGGAGACAAAGAAGATATTGGCTTCATAGACTACGAGAATGATAATTCTATATGTAATCACAACATACATGCAGAGGGTCCAGTCATCGTATCAAACCCATTTCCTTTTGAAGGAGGCAAGCCTCGATCTGGTGTTAAAGGAGAAACTGTTGTTGAGCCAATCACCATTGAAAACACGACCGCTGATCCCGTGGAGCTTTGGTCTGTGCAACTGTATGACCCAAAACCTGAGGGGTCATTCACGCTTTCGGTGATGAAACCGCCCTCTGCAGATTCAGATGTGGAGTATATCCGAAGCTTCCTGGAGTTATCTTCCTTGGAAGACAGGGTGCTGCGTCCACATGAGACTATAACCATTTGGTTGCTCTGCAAACCAACAGAGCTTGGTATGCACCGAACAGCCATTCACTTTTCTATTGGGGATGAGAGATTAGAACGCGTGGCCCTTCTTATTGCCGAAGATAAAATTTCCCAGTCCATGGCTTCTGACAAGCCATATTATAGAAGACGGAACAAGCAGCAGCTGGTATTGGATACATGTAGTGCGGCTGGATTTGTTCGGGGTTCACGTCCCGCCAAGCCTCATAACAGAAGCTTTAAAAACTGGCTTTCAGAATATCGTATTCCCAGCGATATTAGGGAACTGATAGAAAATAAGCAGGCACCTGATGCTATTATAGAGGGCTTGACAAAAAGGAGCTACGTTTCTTACTTCAAAACTTTGGTGATAATGGAAGAGATAAAACTTGAGGTAATTTTCAAAATAGGTAAGAATAATTTTGTGAGAATTCTTGTTTTTAGTTAACAGTAACAGTGTGGGTGTTGTTGATCCAGGAAGATATGAGGAGTTATGACATGGAGTGTGTGTGCATGAGGAGTAAGGGCCAGTTTTTGACCCTAGAGGTCCCAGGACTGGCTGAGAAAAGGCCTTCACTTGTTTGTGGAGATTACATATTTGCTAAGCTTGCCAATGAAAATGATAGTGACATTCGTCCATTTCAGGTTTGTTCTTAACTTTACTTATGCAGAAAGCATCCCTCCCTAGGGTTTGGAAGCACTACTCATTCTTCTGAGTTATGCATCAGATGATACTGTAGATTGCTATATCAAGTAAGACCTAGCCTCAATTATAAACAAGATGGGATTTATGCAACAGCCACCTTTTACCGGTTATAACTATCAACTTTCACAGAGCGCCATGAAAACCACCCAAGCAAAGAACGGGGAGCAATCCAATCATGTTTCAGCTAGGATTCATGGTCAAACTTTACGGTGACTGGCTGGTTTCTGTAGTTACTTTCTCTTTTGGGATGGCAAAGGAAGTGGTTTGTTTAGGATAAGGACTTCTGGAGTCTGATCTCATGATCTGCTGACAGATATTGAGCTTTGGTTTCGGGTGCACAGGATGAAATATAAAGCACAGTCGAACTGAAAGTTTCGATCCCCTTAAAGGATGATCTCTTAAGAATACACCAGTTTTGCACTCCACCGTGCCAATTGCATGTATTTTCTGGTATCACTTAACTGTTACTAGTCCTCTTAGCGTTATTCTATTCTGCCTTTTCCTTCTTTTTTTGGTCACTTGAGAAGAAGGGGAAGGGGTTTTGGGGTTGTTGTGGTGGGGGGGGGGGGGCAAATTTTGTGAAGACATCTATGGAACAGCTCGAACAGCACGTGGAACTACTCTCTTGCCAAGTGTTGTTTGAATGAATGAGGCAAAGGTTGGATCCACTTGATAACTATTTCGTCTTCTATCCTTGCTTTACTATCTACCTTTGGTTGTACTAGGAGGTTGGCTTTCCTTAATACCCTAGAGGCAAGAGAGTGCATAAATCGGTGACAGTAACTTCCAACAGCCAAAAGATAAGATTTACCTTGTAGAAATAGGCTTGCATCAAGCTCAGCTGTTACATGATGGTGCTATTTGCATTGCGTATAGTGCATGTTGTTTAACACGTTATCTCTAGATTTAGTGGTGTATAGCATTTCCACAGAATACTGAACTTGTACATGGACTATTTAACAGGGTTTCATCCACCGCGTTGAGGCTGATGAAATTTGTCTTAAGTTTGAGAGACAATTTCACGTGCGTCATAGGGCCGATAACCTTTACAATGTACAGTTCACATATAACCGATTGAACATGAGACGGATGTACCAAGCCATTGAAGCTGCAGAAAGACTAGAGACAGAGTTTCTATTCCCATTTGAGTGCTTCAAAAGGAGAAAGATACAACCTATTCAGGTGGTGCCTATATCTTGTACGCTCAATGAGGAACAAGTGAGTTCGGTTGAGATGATTCTTGGCTGCAAAGGAGGTCCTCCTTATGTGATCCATGGGCCTCCGGGTACAGGTAAGACTGTGACTGTGGTAGAAGCTGTCCTTCAGCTTTACAGCACCCGAAGGAATGCCCGAATTCTTGTCTGCACACCTTCAAATAGTGCAGCAGACCATTTGCTAGAGAAACTCCTTAGCGGGAAGGCTGTTAACGTTGAAAAGAAAGATATACTCAGGCTAAATGCAGTCACTCGTGCTCTCGAGGATATGAAGCCTGAATATGTTGACTTTTGCTATGTTGTAGACAACATGTTTCAGTCTCCCGGACTTCAGGGCCTCATGCGGTATAGGATCATCATATCTACATATACTAGTTCCTGTGTTCTTTATGCAGAAGGCATCAAAAGAGGTCATTTCTCTCATATTTTCATGGACGAGGCAGGACAGGCTTCAGAGCCCGAAACAATGATTCCTCTCTCCCAACTTTGCCGAAGAGATACGGTTGTTGTTCTTGCTGGAGACCCAATGCAATTGGGTCCTGTAATCTACTCCACAGGTGCTGAACAGTATGGACTAGGAAAGTCATATTTGGAGAGACTGTTTGACTGCAAGTTTTATGACAAAGGTGATGCAAATTACGTCACAAAATTGGTTAGAAGCTACCGATGTCACCCAGAAATTTTGTATCTTCCCTCTGAGTTGTTTTACCAAGGGGAATTGATCTCGTGTAAGGATGATGATAGAAGTTCCTCCATGACTTCGTTGGACCTCCTTCCTAACAAGGATTTCCCGGTGCTTTTCATTGGCATTCAAGGTTGCGATCAAAGGGAAGGAAGTAATCCATCATGGTTTAATAGGATTGAGGCTAGCAAAGTAGTTGAGATCCTGAGAAATCTGATAGAAAACCACGGTTTTAGGGAGGAGGACATTGGGGTTATTACACCTTACAGGCAGCAAGTAGTCAAGATAAAGAAAGCACTGGAAAATTTTGAATGGTCGGATATCACAGTTGGAAGCGTTGAACAATTCCAAGGGCAAGAAAGGGAAGTCATCATCATATCCACCGTCCGTTCGACTGTGAAGCACAACGACTTCGACAGAAATCATTGTTTGGGTTTTCTGAGTAATTATAGAAGGTTTAATGTTGCTATTACTAGAGCCAAATCTTTGCTGATTGTTGTTGGGAATCCACATATTATTTGCCAGGTAATCTTGAAAATCTCGAACAAAAGATTAAGAAGGAAAAATTAGGTATACTTCTATTTGTCCATCATCTGTTTTTCTGAGCCGACATATCGGTGAATAGTTAGTACTGGCTTTGCAACTGATAAGTGTCTCGAGATAAAAACAGATCAGCATTACTTTCCTTAGTTGTATAGCATGCCTTTTGGTGCCGCTCTTATATATTTGAATATGGAACCAAGGACCTTACTAGTCTGGATCACTAATACGTTCATGCGTCTGCAATGTGACAGGATCTGTACTGGAACAAGTTATTGTGGCGCTGTGTTGACAATAATTCCTACAAAGGTTGCTTTCTTCCCAACCGGCAGGAAATGTTAGAGGAGGAGGTATCACAAGATGCCTACCTTGATCAGGCTGGGGAAGCGAACTTTTCGTCCTCTCATGCCACAGAATGGGGCGAAGTGGGCAATCAAATAGAAGAGAGTCAAAACCCTGTTACGGACACAGAATTGGGTCAAGTGGCCTACCAATTTGAAGAGACTCAGAACCCTGTTAAGGATGAAGACGAGTGGTCAGATGGTTGGAAATGACATGCTCAAAGACCAACATTCGGTAAAAGAGCTAAGAACCCTTTTCCTCTTGTTAACCATTGCGTTCTCTTCTTGTTGTCATAACACTTTGCTTTCCGTACTAGTATTTCTCAGATTACGTGGCCTGTGGGGGATATAATTTCTGAAGGTGAACAAGAAAATTTGACGAGTTTTCTGAGTAATTTTTTGCTGCATCTAATGGCTACTCAAACCGTAGTCAAATAATTTGTGCCATCATTCAACCCCGTTGGCCTCTTAGAGGCAGTAAGATAATAAAGAAAAGCTACAAAGGGTAAAAAGAAATTAGGGTGCAAGTAGAGGTTTTGTCACCAAAATACTGCCTTAAACATCACGCATATGCTATCTGACAATTAAATGGGGACTTTAAGACAACTTAAAGTAACACCATTCATGGAAATGAGCTTATTAGTTTCCAAGCTCAACATTCCTGGAAACGAGCTTCTCATAACATTGATACTGATTTACAAACTCGGTTTGTTGTAGTTTCTGTTTAAAAACCTAAATTGAAAATGATATGAGCTTCACAATTGTGGGTGAGTGATGGTGTAGCTCTAAACTCAATTGAAGATGAACACTATTACAATTATGAGGCTGCTGCTAATCTGATTTGATGCCGATGAACTTTTGGCAGGCAAAACTGTTGAGCTTGGTTTTGTGGTTGAACTACTGTCATCTGATCCTTGTGGGAGTGAATCGTCAGCAGATTCCGGCGGAGAATTTATCAGTGAAGAAGAATTATCTGGACCTACAAATTGTTGCAGAAATTAGTGGTAAAGCCATTTTGATTGAACTCTTATTGTTGTATGCTTAATGAAGCATCAATTTAGTATTCAAAACTTGTTCTTGGGTTACCTGAACTGTGCGATCTTGAAAGCCCCGAGCCTATTATGTAAAAAAACTAAATTAGTAAACCCATCATACAAGAGCAAACCAGAACTCCGATTTATTTGAGAGGAATTGAAAAAGAAACTTGTACTGTTGTACCTGTTGTGCTCCGTAAAGGAGGCAGTGTAGGTGACCCTGATTCACAACACAAAATCAACACAATTATTCCTCTAATAATCCTTTCTTTAAAAGCATGCATCCGCTTCAAAAGTAATCAACGGAAATGTGTTGGGTTATTATTCCTGCTCGGACAATAATAACCCAGATACAGAAAAACTAGTTGATGTGTTAACTGTTAACAGTTGTATATCTTGAACATCATCAATCATCATTGACCTAAGTCCTGAGTTACGCTGGTTGTTTAGTGTCATCTAAGGAACTACATGGATACTTAACGTAATCACTTTGATCTCTGTAACAAAGACTTTTCTTTAATCACTTTGGTTTTAAATGCTTCCTTTACTGATTTAAGGAACCGCTGGATGTGTGACGTTATTATTTTGATCTCTGCATCGAAGACACGTTTTTCATATTGCCAGAAAAAGAATCAATTCTCTTAAGTGTCTAACATCAGCAAGGTACCAAGATTGCTCCTACTACATTAAAATTTTGAATGACAGGCTATAAACGTTCAAACAACACACAACCTTCCTGCAAAATCGTCATCCTATATTGTATTTGTATATGTGCATATAACGCCTATATCTAATTTCTTCCTAAACAACGCTGAATACGAGTCTTAGAGACTGATATTAAGAACTGTAAAGCTACTATCATATACGTGAAAAGATGCATATCTAGTATCAAGATTTTCAGTGTATTGGCTCTTTCTCACACGACTTTATTAGAGATTTTCATACAAAAAAGAAAAAGAGAATGATCGTGGAGTTTACATATTCAATCTTTTCTTATACAAAAGAACACCTTGTCGTCTATGTTTACTATATCCAAAGAAATGTTTATTGATCAATAAAAAAGTAACGAGTTTCTCTTATAGAGGTTGTAGCTACGGCCTATAGCGATGATTACAAGAACCGCTCATCCGAAATTTACTGTTCTGATTGAACGAATATTAGTCGCCAAAAGAGGCAATTGAAGCAATTAGTGGCATAAACAAGCGGCCCTGTCATCATTCGTAAGGATTGACAAAACAAATAGCGATACAAATATGCATTACAAGATACTGTAATACTTATTAGCGTCACCAACAACACATGATCAAAATTTCAAAATAAGAAGCGACACCACATGATCACGCACGCGATCGGAGTATCGAACTAAAGAGTCCACAGTTCACTATCCAGTCAACGAAAACTGGCATAAAAAGACGTAGAAACGGACCTGCACAGAGGGCTTCGAGAGAACCTCCGTCCTTTGAAGGACAGCGAGAAGAGAGAGAGACGAGCCTCGTGCGGTTGACGGGGAATCCGTACAGCATCGGCTGGCGGAGGAGGTAACAGAGGCAACTGGCGGCGCCGGAGGCGAAGGCGGCGCAGCACTGCGGCGACGGCGAGTCGGAGAGGTCGTTCGGCGGGGCTGAGACGTACGGCACGCACGGCGAGAAGGCCACCAGCTCGTCGGAGCATCCGTCCGGCGTCTGCGTAAGCGGGGGCGGCGCGGTGTTGGTGGCGATCAGCACGAGCGTCAAGGCGAAGAGGAGCGCGATGGCGGCGGGGACGTAGCGGACCGGATTCTTGTCCGTGGCCATGGCTGAGCTAGGGTTTTCTTGGTGATGTGTGAAGATTGACGGATTTTCTTGTTGTGAGGCGGTTATTTCTGTTACGAGTGGCGTGATCGCGAAGTTGGAATGTTTGTATTGTGCGATCGGCGGGAAGAGAACTCCAGAGACATTTTGAAGGGGGACAGATTTGGCGGCAAGTAAGCAACAAACTTCAGCAATATTCTCTTAACGTCGCTAATGAAATGCACTTGTCATATAACGATTATAATTGTCACCGTAAGAGCATTTTTATCTTCTTACAACTTAGAATACGACCAAACTTTCTTATTTTAGATTGAATATAACAGTTAAATGAACGAAAGTTACTTTACAACGATTAGCAGCTAGTACAAAATGATAAAAAATAGTGACTTCAGAAACTACCGGTGATTTTACAAAGTTATCGATACTTTTACTGCACCCATTAGAAAGACACATCGCCAGTAAAATTTGACCAGTTAGTGATGACTGTTGCTCACTAAATAGTAAAGGGTAAATTACACTAAACACCCTTGAGATTTTACGTAATTACACTCCACTACCGCTATCTTTAAAAATTACACTCCGACCCCCGTGGTTTGTACCCGCATTACACACAACTACACACATTTAACAACAGGTCGAACTCCGTGAAAAGATTCTCTGACACATTACTTTATGCAATTTTCATACCCAAAATACCCCCATTTGTCTTTTACTCACTTGTGTGGTTTTTCAAAATTTCAGTCAACTCCACAAACTTTAAGTGAATTAGAGTGTTTAATTTGGCCAATTCAGGGTTCAATTAGCTCATTCCAGGGTTCAATTTAGGGTTCGATTAGATTAGGGCATTCAATTTAGGGTTCAATTAGTTTAATTTAGGGTTCGATTCGATTAAGGCATTTAATTTAGGGTTTAATTAGGGTTCAATTACTTCAATTTAGGGTTCTATTAGTTCTATTTAGGGTTCGGTTGAATTGGGGCATTCAATTTAGGGTTCAATTAGTTCAATTTAGGGTTCGATTGGATTATGACATTCACTTTAGGGTTCAATTAGTTCAATTTAGGGCATTCAATTTAGGGTTTAATCAGGGTTCAATTACTTTAATTTATGGTTCAATTAGGGTTCAATTAGTTCAATTTAAGGGTCGGTTGAATTGGGGCATTCAATTTAGGGTTCAATTAGGGGGTTCAATAAGTTCAATTTAGGGTTCGGTTGGATTAAAGCATTCAATTTAGGGTTCAATTAGTTTAATTTAAGGTTCGATTCGATTAAGGCATTCAATTTAGGGTTTAATTAGGATTTTATTACTTCAATTTATGGTTCAATTAGGGTTCAATTACTTCAATTTAGGGTTCGGTTGAATTAGAGCATTCAATTTAGAGTTCAATTAGGGGGTTCAATAAGTTCAATTTAGGGTTCGGTTGGATTTGAACATTCAATTTAAGGTTCAATCAGGGTCCAATTAGTTTAATTTAGGATTCGATTTGACTAGGGCATTCAATTTAGGGTTTAATTACTTTAATTTATAGTTCAATTATGTGTCTAAGTGAATTAAGGCGTTAAATTAGGGTTCAATTAGGGCATTCAATTTTAATTAGGGTATTCCCTCCAATAATTCTCAAAAACAAGTTTTTCCTCAAAAAATTCCCAAAAACAAGTTTTCCCTCCAAAATTCCAAGAAAACAGTGTGAGGGGCATTCATGTATTTTTGCATTGCACCATTAACACTGTAAGAAAAAAAGTTACTTTTTGAGCTGAGTGTAATTTTTAAAGATAGCGATAGTGGAGTGTAATTACGTAAAACCTCAGGGGTGTTTAGTGTAATTTACCCAATAGTAAAATAAGAGTGTATGGTGCATTCCAAACTAGTACAAATGCACTAATGAATTTCTCATTTATCTATTTGAATATTAATGCCTTTACTTACTTGTTTTGCACGGTAATTGTGGTGGTGGTTGTATTGCGGTGGAGGCGATCTTACCAGCAAATTAATTGAGGTGACAACGTGGTGGTAATTATCTTTTTATGTAAAAATATGTTAAATAACTTTTAACTATCTCTCTTAGAATTAAGTGATCAACATTAATTAAGTCCACCAAGACTTAAAATTTTAGGGAGCTCTTTGATTGGTTAGTAGTGAGCTTAGAGGTTAGTTATTGTCATTGGGGGGTTTACCTGTCGTCGACGGAGTTTGTGGGTGTTGTGAGGCCATGGGTTGGAGAAGGTGAGGTGAGTTTAAGTCAAGGTTTTTCATCATGGGCTTATTCCCCCCTGCCCCTTCCCGCTTTTTCCCCCTTGATGTAGAAAGGTTGGTGGTTTTGTTTCTAGGTGGTTGTTGGTTGCGTTGTTGATGGGTCTCAGTGGGCTTCGATGGTTACGTTTGACGAAGGTTTGTTGCTGATGGGTCAAGATGAGGCTTCGGTGGTTGCGTTGTTGTCGGGTCTCGGTGGGGCTACGGTGGTTGTGTTTGAAGGAGGTTGCCATTGTTGGTGACCGGAAAGATTTGTTGCCGGTGAGATGGGTCGCTTCAGTGGGGTTTTTTCTGTTGGGTCCAGGTGGTTGTTCGGGGGTGGAAGAACTTTTTCCAGCGTTTTTGCTTCGGGGATTCTGTTGTCTTTGAAGGGTTTTTGGCAGAAAGGGTTGGCCGAAAAAGGTAATTTCCAGTGCCGGAGTGGTGCACGAGGATCGACGACCGATTGCAGTGGCTGGGACACGTGTCTGGAGCAGGGATTGCGGCTGCTCGTGTGATGGAGTCTTGTGGTTGGTTGATTTTGCTTAATATTTATCTTGCTTTTAGGCTAGTTATCATGTTTTGGTTTTTAGTTAGTATTATCTTGTATTTATTTGTTTGTTTAGCTAGTTAGTTTGTCTTTATCTTAATCTTAATCTTCTTTTAGTTGCTTAATTATTTGGATAGGGATATCATCCATCTAGTTTGTCTTTTATTTCTTGGTTACTCCATGTATATTCAGTTTCAAAACAAATCCTTGTATATATTTCTAACTTCTATAAAAAAAGAAAATAAATCTTAAAATACTTTTATTTTCACGAAAAAGTGCAAAAAACAGACCTTGCGGTTCAAAAAGACACTTCTAGATTTGTTTGTTGCAAATGGCTTCCTTGGTGCTTATCGTGTTACATCCGTGGTGCTTATCTTGCCCTTTCTATCCTTCGTCTTCTTCGCTTGATCCAAACAAGTGAAACAACTACCAAAACCGAACCCCAGACACTGCCTCTTCATCTCGACAGTCGTAGCCCACAGTCCAAACCACCAAGCTCCTTGCTTCCAGCGACCCAGCCCCGCTCAAATCAAAGAGCCTAACTGTCGCCGCCTCCATCGACCCCAGTCCTATTTTTATACACTAAGGGCTGCAACGATGTCTGGATGATGGTGGTTTGAGGAATGGAATGATAATGGTGGTCGGGTTGTTAAAACCAGAGTTGACGAAAGATTTGTGATGGAACTTATCAAGCTTGGTTTGGAATATTGTGGAATCTTTAAAGAATTTGGAAGAGAAGAAAACCAGATTTCTGGCTAGAGAAAGAAGAACATGTGATTCATCACGAAATTTGGACTGGGCGGCGAACGGGGCTGGGGCTTGTAGGCGGTGGATGCCGCTGGGGCAGGTGGTGTCACTGGACGTGGCGAACAGGAGGTGGTGGTGGTGGATGGGGCTGGGCTGGTACTTGATGGTCGCTGCTAGGGTGAGATATGGTCGGTGCAGAGAAGGGATATGGACATGAGTACGAGAAAAAAAGAAAGTGTATTCTAGTCATTTTCTCGTGTTAGTTTGTGCAAAATACACTTTTCAAGAGCAGCAAATCACGAGCCCTCTTTTAAACATCTCCCCAGTCTATAAACTTGGAACATAAAAAGCATAAAACGTTACAAGTAGCAAGACCAGTGGATGTGACCCTCTCTTGGTCTTGTCTTCACCATGTGATGTGGCATCCTCACCCTGGACAGTACTCAAATAAGGAGCACCGTTGTCTCTTGGAGGTGGCTGCCGAGCAACAGCAGTTGAGTTGTGGTCAGAAGTCGAAGCCAATGGAACCTGAACCCACAGTGGAGGTGGTGGCGCAGGCAAAACCTGTGGTGGTTGTAGCTGCGGTAGCTCCTTTGGAATAGCCGGTGGGAGTAGCAACGGCACTGAAGTTGCCGGCGGGTGTAGTTCTCCCACTGGAGCTTTAACCAAAAACAACAAACATAAATCAGCTTCCAGAAGAGGTTAGCAAAATGAATACCAAAAAATGGAAAGTACATTTTGTTTTAGGAAAGAAGTTCAGAAAGAAACTGAAATTGATATAGGGGTAATACCTCGGCACTGTGTCAATGGAGGCACTGATATGAAGCAGTTTGGCAATGGCAGTGTAAGCAGGGTGCTCAAGGGAAGATCGGAAGACTCTAGTAGCAAGCACAAGCAGTGGAATCCGGCTTGAACTGCTTGATTGAGGGCTCTGCAGCAAGAGTTGGAGATAGAATCTTTAGCGTGATCAAAGCACAACTCAAGGTCTACGCCTTGAAGAGAGCATCCTTCCAATTGGGCTTCCACCAGTGAGGGCGTAATACATAGAAGGAATGTCAAAAACCAAGTAAACCTGAAGCAGACCATTGCCCTATAACCCATCACAGCAACTCAAATCTGTAAATATGGAGCGTTTCAGAAGTACTAGTTTCACAAAAATGCTTTGTGCAAGAGGGACTGTTTTGCATGTTTATAACTACCTGGGTCATTCCCATTGTGCCTAATGTGAATACTTATTTCGTTATAAGTCAAACAGACCAAAAGGTCATGCATTATGTCGTAGAGAAACGTCGTCACACTAACTGTGTCAGTGTTTCAACGCAAATTTCATTGAGAATGAATCAGGCAATTTACAAGAGGAACAATGCACGCGAGCATCTAACACGGGTGGAGGGGAAATTGTTAAATCATCAGCGATGTAGTGTTGAACGTAGAAACTGAAACAGGGAGTAACATTCTATTTACAAAGTTGAAGGGTTTAATACAGCGGAATTTTGGTGCCATTTGTTCTTCCTCATTGTGAATTTTTTTTTGCTATCAGAAGGATTTTGTTCTGGATTCAACTGGTTATTGTAGATCAGAATGTCCATAGACTTGCCAAATCATCAAAGATTCACTAGTTCTGAGAATTTCTGTTATGTGTCCCCTGTTTAGCATTGAAAAGAGAGTTTATCTCCATCAGTGATTGACTAGGGAAAGAGGATAATAGTAATCTCTTAAGTGCTTAGCATAATTAACTGATAGTACTGAATTAAGAAACAACAACTTTATTTATTTCCTCTGGAACATCAATCAATTTTACAAAAGGCAAACAGCACAACCAATAGCTCAACTGAAGCACACAGCAAGAACACGACTGGAAATAATAAATCTACACCCACAAAGAATGTCTCTCACTACAATGACAAAAAGGTAAATAGGCTTTTAGCAATCTAGAAGTACTTCAGGACTGCAGCTCCCAGCACAGCCAGCAGAAGAGATGGTGAAAGACTGTGAGATGGCGTGGCAGCTGATGTGGGGTTCACAACTGGCCGGCTTCCTGAATTTGCTGTTGGGGCTTGGGATCCTGTTGTAGACGGTGGAGTCAGAGCTGGAGTTGCATCAGCTTCCGGTGCCAAAGCTTGTGGTGTCGATCCAGGAACAGTAGAACCTGCTATTCCAAATGGAGTTATGACGTGCTCACACAAGAGCAGTGGCTGTGACGAAACTCAAATATGATTAGAGGCAAGGCTAAGTACCTGCTGGGCTTGACGAAGGAGAAGTTTTGGGAGATAGAGATGGCCCTAGTGCAGCTGGACCTGTCAGTTCAACCGATAGAATCAATAAATAGCTCAAAATGTAAAGATACAATCACATATTTGATTCGAGCAATACTACTCTCTCCATCCTTCTGTAGGACCTTATTTCAAAGATCGTAAATTTTGTGCTACCAGTAATTTCTTTCCATGAGGTTACCAAAACAATGCACCTATTGAAGAGAAGAAGGGATGATAAACAAAAACTTGTTCCTCTTGAATCAGAAGTGTACTGAAGTACCTGGAGCAGGAATAGGTGCGCCAGCGGCTGCAAATTGGAGAAAGAGAGAACAAACTTGAGTTATTAGTAATACGAAAGAATGCTATAGGAAAATGGGGAGAGGCAAATATGTGTACTGTTTATGTTCTTACTAATTACTGTCAAGGAAATCAGGGTACTGATAGTAGTTCTATAGAGCTAATTAAGGACGACTCAGTGTCATAATCAGTCTCACCTTTGCATTGGAGAGGAACACCAGGCATGTTACAAGAGCGTGGAAGCGAGATGGCTAGGGTCCTGTTGATGGGAATTTGGAATGGGATACTGCCAGTTGCAATAAGACACAAGCAATCCGTGCTATTGCTTGTGATGGACTTGAGCGAATTACAGCAGGCAGCAGTTGGTGAACTTCCATTGGTGCTGCCAGTGCTATTGGTAACAAAGTTTATGCAAGGGGTGAAGCTAGTGATCATTGAAGCAGTACATGGTGTACCGATTTGGCCATAGACTGGCATAATCGAAACCACCAAGATGATTGCCAATGCTGAAACTAAGCTCGAAAAGGGCGTGCGTGCCTCCATGTTTTCGAGCTATTACTCGCAAAAGGTAGAGAGAAATGGAGGTATTTAAGTTGTTGAAGAGGGAACTGTAGAGGCTAGGAGTTTAAAGACTTGGTGTTGGAACGAGAGAAGGATGCAGAAATTTATAGATGGAGAGTTTGAAGATAAATGGAGGGAAGGGGCATGTAAAGATGGGGTGGGTTTTGGCGCTCAGCTACCTTAACCACCTTGGTAACAGATAGGGAGTTTAGGTGGGCTTTGCTTCTTGTAGCCTATTTGTTATTCACAGATGACAGAACCCTTAGACTTTTCAAATTCCTTTCCCCCACCCCACACCAACAAAAAAACAATAAATAAAGAAGGGTAAATTACACTAAACACCCCTGAGGTTTTACGTAATTACACTCCACTACCGCTATCTTTAAAAATTACACTCCGACCCCCCGAGGTTTGTACCCGCGTTACACACAACTACACACATTTAACGGTAGGCCCAACTCCGTGAAAAGATTCCCTGACAGATTACTTTATGCAATTTTCATACCCAAAATACCCCCCTTGTCCTTTACTCACTTGTGTGATTTTCCAAAATTTCAGTCAACTCCACAAATTTTAAGTGAATTAGGGGGTTTAATTTAGTCAATTTAGGGTTCAATTAGTTCATTTCAGGATTCAATTAGTTCAATTTACGGTTCAGTTAGATTAAGGCATTCAATTTAGGGTTCAATTAGTTTAATTTAGGGTTCGATTCGATTAGGACATTTAATTTAGGATTTAATTAGGGTTCAATTACTTCAATTTAGGGTTCAATTAGGGGGTTCTATTAGTTCTATTTAGGGTTCGGTTGAATTGAGGCATTCAATTAGGGGGTTCTATTAGGGGGTTCAATTAGTTCAATTTAGGGTTCGATTGGATTATGGCATTCAATTTAGGGTTCAATTAGTTTAATTTAGGGCATTCAATTTAGGGTTTAATCATGGTTCAATTACTTTAATTTATGGTTCAATTAGGGTTCAATTAGTTCAATTTAGGGGTCGGTTGAATTGGGACATTCAATTTAGGGTTCAATTAGGGGGTTCAATAAGTTCAATTTAGGGTTCGGTTGGATTAGGGCATTCAATTAGTTTAATTTAAGGTTCGATTCGATTAAGGCATTCAATTTAGGGTTTTATTACTTCAATTTATGGTTCAATTAGGGTTCAATTACTTCAATTTAGGGTTCGGTTGAATTAGGGCATTCAATTTAGAGTTCAATTAGGGGGTTCAATTAGTTCAATTTAGGGTTCGGTTGGATTTGGACATTCAATTTAGGGTTTAATTAGGGTCCAATTAGTTTAATTTAGGGTTCGATTCGACTAGGGCATTCAATTTAGTATTAATTATTTTAATTTAGGGTTCAATTATGTGTCTAAGTGAATTAGGGTGTTAAATTAGGGTTCAATTAGAGCATTCAATTTGAATTAGGGTATTCCCTCCAATAATTCCCCAAAACAAGTTTTCCCTCCAAAAATTCCCAAAAATAAGTTTTCCCTCCAAAATTCCAAGAAAACAGTCTGAGGGGCATTCACGTCTTTTTGCACTGCACCATTAACACTGTAAGAGAAAAAGTTACTTTTTGAGCTGAGTGTAATTTTTAAAGATAGCGGTAGTGGAGTGTAATTACGTAAAACCTCAGGGGTGTTTAGTGTAATTTACCCAATAAAGAAAAGAAAATAAAGAATAAGGGTTGGATGCTTGGTAGCTTCAAGAGGTGAAATTAGCCAGTGTGTATGGTGCAATGCTTGGCGTTGGCTGCTTGACCTGCTGTTGCTTCGACTGCTAGTGGAGACTTGAGACGTGGAGTTGTGGTCTGTCTCAACTCTCAGACTCTCGGTGTCTCAGTCACAGTGGACAGTGTGCCTTTGGCCGGTTGGCCCTTGACCCTTGTGATTTGTGAATGTGAGTCTATGTTATCAGTGATAACATATTAATTGTGCAATGTGATATATAATATATTGTGACTTTTAAATTGTAATTTATCACTCAACCAGAAATATTGCAATGCATGACAGTGATAACATATTGAATTGGGCAATGTGATATATTGTGCCCTGTGAATTGTAATTTATCATTCAACCAGAAATATTGTGCAATGCATGTGATATATTGAATTGTTTGACAAAAATATAAATGGATAACTGGATAAGGTCATAAGGGTCTGCACGGTTTTAATTAACTTTGAATAATTAAGATTGGTTGAAAAAATTATCGAAATATCTTACTATAAATCGTTATTATAGACATCCTATTAATCATACATTATTTGGACAATTTGTCATACTAGTCCTACTCTGGAAAAGCTTTATCTGTACATGATCCTTCGTAGCTTTTGACTTATTTTTTTAGAACAAAGTAAAATTTGATTTTTTAAACTGATTATAATTTTATGAAAAGTTTACTTCTCAAAATCACATTTACTTAAATGCGCCCAAAGTATCAATGATAAACAATACTCAGAGTTTTTTGTTAGAGTTTTTTTTGTTATTTGACAATACTATAATTTCTCATTTTTCTTCTCTCTTTTTATCAAATTAGTGCAGGCACAGGGAGGTTTAGACCAACACCTGTATTGATGGCTCCAACTGCTTATCATAACTCCTCATCAGTTGTTGTGACTCTCTGAGGTAATAATTGAGTTTTAGTTTAATATTTTAATTTTAGTTTAATATGTTAATTTTAGTATAATATGTTAATATAATAATATGTACAGTTATTTAACTATGTGAATTTATGTTGAGAACTTGAGATATTGAGTTTTTATTCCAATGTGTGTGTGTATGTTTTTTTTTTCTTTTTCAGAATGTAAAGGTTTTTTAGAAAGAAAGGAAAATTGACAGAATCCTCGTAAGGAGTCTTTAATGGCTCTCGTGAAACTTAATAATATTTTTTGTATGTTTTTTAAGTGCACTTTGTTTTTAATATTATTTTAATAATTTTTTTTTATGAATTCGATATAATTTTTGCACCCCCTGAAAAAAATCCCTGGTTCCAAGGGTTATCGGCTCATTTTTGCCTGGAGAGGCTTTTCCACTGAGACCATTATAAACTTGCAGGTCTTAATCCAAGGTCTTTAAAAGGACACGTTATTGCGAAGTTGTTTAAATAATACACATCTTACATCATGAGGTCGTACTTAGTTTACCTAGAAGCCCTGTTGCCAATTGACTGATGATTCCCAGACTCTATAAAATCAGTTTCCTTTTCTTCTTTCGGGTTTAACCTGAATAACTTTGATCAGTAGGATTTCGAGACATTTTAGTCTTGATCACATGGCTTCAAGTGGGATTAATATTGGGATAGCCCTTGTCCTAGTAACCATGCTTTTGGCAGGAGCTAAAGCTCAGTCGGGCTGCACCAATGTGCTCATTAGCATGGCTCCATGCCTAAACTACGTGACTGGGAGTTCCTCGATCCCATCTTCGTCGTGCTGCTCATCTCTGGCTAGTGTTGTACAATCACAGCCCCAATGCCTTTGCAGCGCCCTCAGTGGTGGCGGTTCAGCATTGGGAATCAACATTAATCAGACGCTAGCGCTTGCACTGCCCGGTGCATGCAATGTGCAAACTCCATCTATCAGCAAGTGTGACGGTAGGTCTCAACACTCTTTTTAACTCAAAAAACACCTTATTAACATGGATCTGAGGAGCTGTAGTATGTATCCTGATGCATGAGTTCTATTTTTTCCATTTGGCAGCTGCTAATGGACCTGCAGCAACTCCCGTGGCGTCTCCAGAAAGTTCACCACCAGAAACTTCAGTTCAAAATCCTGATTCTCCAACTAGTAGCTCATCAGGGTCAGGTAGGTACATAAATTTTTTGTGTCCTAAGCATAAACTATTCACTAATTGACAAAGCAAAATAAAATTCATTTTTGCTAAATCCAATTCAATATGATTCAAATCTGAAAATGATGAACCTAGACAAAAGGTTTCTGTTTGGAGGTAAGCACGAAATTCCCTTAAACTAAGCCATCATTTGCGTAGTATACCCTAGGTTTGCCTAGCATCGTGAGAAATGGCCGTACACTTTCTTCTTAATTACTAAAAATTTAACCTTTACTTGACAATGGATGCAGGATCAGGGTCTAAAATGATCCCCGCGAATGGTGCAACCTCCGGCTCTGGTGGCAGTACTGCAACAATGCGACTGCAGCTTCTGGCCTGCCTTCTTTTCGTGGCTTCACATTCTTTTACTCTCATCAGCCGCTGATCTTTCTTGCCGAGGATCTGATGTTTTGCGTACAAGATTTGTGATGGCATGACGTTATTAATGTGCTCGTTTAACATTATCAGTTTCTTTCTGTATTTTGCATGAGGGTGTTTCCTACTTGTATTAATAAACTAAGATGTGTTTCCTACTCCTTGTACTATTTCACTAGCTCTACATGTACGCAGAGCACTTTAAAAGTTTGATTAATCAGGTAATGAGAGAGTTCTATACGTTTTGTCCTTTCCACATGTCACAAGCAATGTGTTCCATTTCACTTTTCCTCACCTGGAAAACTACAACCTCAAAGTCTTGTGTTCTTGGTGGTGGTCCTGGTGGAGCTTCATTTGTAGCAGAAGACAGTAGAATGCTACATGTATAAGATAATAACAGCCAAACCATGATGCCAAAAAGGCAGCAAAGTAGCAGCTGGTAGCCAAAGCAAAGAGTTGATTGAGCTCCTTGCATCTGGTTTGATCCAGGTAGATTTGAGTAGGCTAACTTTCTTTTGACTAACTTGACATTGGCTACACGAATCAGTCCTCAAATTGGGTAAACAAATCATTTCAGATTAATATCTAGGACTCAGAAAAAGCAACGGAAAGAATTCGAGAACCACTGACGCAACTGTTAAGGAAATTGAACTCATGATGGAGTGGAAAACTGGAACTTGTGGCAGCATAGCCAGAGAACTGGTGACAAATATACATCCATTGATATTGCAACGTATCTATTACAATGTGGCATACAAGGATGGGCAGAGCATTTTTTCCAACATCCCCTAGCTACCGAACAAGTGAACTCTACTTGGGTCGAAAGGCGCGAGTGCAGTAGACGTTTGAAAGATTATATAAAACTTTTTCTCAATAAATATCTTAACAGTTGTTGTTTCAATAGTATAAAGGACAAACCTTTCAATCCAATAGGATATCTGAGGAAGAACAAAACTCGTAAGAAGTTATGCGTGAAATTTAGGCGAGGGGACGCAACCTAACTACACCCAGTTTTTTTTTTTCTTTTTCTTGTTGCAACTCAATAGGGTACTTCACGAAAAGATTAATGTTCTGTTTTCACATAAGAACTCTTTGGAAATCTCATTAACTGGGGAAATCAAGAGTAGGCCAAAAGAGACATCTTCATGTCTCAAAAGTATCCTTTTGTTGTTTCTGCAGTAGGAAATAGATATGACGTCCAAATGTGCATATAGATTTTTGTTTTTGCAAATTAGTTAGCTTAAACTTCATGGATTTTGGACGATTTTCAATTGTTCATCACCAGCAACATGGGCCCAAAGATACAAGACTGGCCATCTTTTTTACAAGTACTTACACTAATTTGCAACTGCACTGATCACAGACCATTTGGAGCCAATGGTTTTCGACCATCTCCTATCTTATTTTGATTATCAATGGCTACTTCTGTGCATTTAAGAGCGAAAGCGATTACGGTTATCTAATGTATTACGGCAAGAAGCGTATGTGACGTTCGAACCGCAAACATTAAGATTAGTGCATCTCTACGTTAAATGGCATATGTTGTACGTTATCACTCGCCAAAGTGAGTTAAACCAATAATACGAACAGATTTGGTTATTAAAAAGATAGTTAAAACTTCTCATATAGCAAGAATCACTGATAATTAAACATAGCTAGCAACATTTCTATCAACACATTCAACTATAATCTTTAACAGCACTTCTTACTAAAAAAGAAAAAAAGCCTCTAAAACAATTACCGATCATCAACCGGTCGCTATATAGGAATTGTAACTATTTTCTTACGACCCGAGTAGTTATCAATATTTTTCTTATGGTAGTATTAACATCCTGGATGAAGTTATTTACATCCCTACCACTTGCTCTAATATATTGTCATTTTGATTTCTCCAGTGAATCCAGTCCTGCAGTGACACGATGTGCTTTCTGTTGCTCTATTCTTAAGTAAAGTTTCAAAGCTTCCAACGCTTAAGAACATGGGTCTCTCACTGATTCGTTAAGAGTCGGTAACCCACACAACCAACCACCCATTTTCCTATATAGATACGAAAAGTAAGCCGCAAACAGGCTCCTAAAATAAGACAGCAGGTGTAGACACCTCCGAGTCTAAGTGGCGGACATACCAAAGACTTGCAGAGTTAGAGAAGTTGGTCACCTACATAGTCCCCCTCTTCAATCGGCTCTTCACAAGCTCCCCTATATAAGCCAAATTCATCTCTTTCTCCCTCCATCAAGAATCAAAGTAAACTCTTACACTCAGCAGAAAATCTTTCATTCCAAAGGTATTACCAGCACCAGCTCAAAGGCATCCAATGGCGGGTCAAGGAATTGAGATGGGTCTAGTCTTGGTCCTAGTGACAATCCTGTGGACAGGAGCTGCAGCTCAGTCCTGTACGAATGTGATAATCAGCATGTCGCCGTGCCTCAACTACATTTCAGGGAACTCATCGACCCCGTCATCGGGATGCTGTACGCAGCTTGCCACCGTCGTAAAGTCACAGCCACAGTGCTTGTGTCAGGTACTCAATGGCGGCGGCTCGGCAATGGGGCTTAACATCAACCAAACTCAGGCTCTTGCCTTACCTGGTGCTTGCAAGGTTCAAACTCCCTCTACCAGTCGCTGCAATGGTAAGATTCAACATAAAATCTCTCTTTCGCCATCCTACCCTTCAATAAACTTCTCTTCTCCTCAGTATGTCATGCAAACATTACTATATATACTTCTGGACTAACTTATACTCTCTCAACCTGGGCAGCTGCCTCTCCAGCCGGTTCTCCTGCAGGGACACCGAAATCTTCAGATACAGTACCTTCAGGTACAAAAATGCAGCACTATGTTAGAAGCGTCAACCCAAAGTTTTCAATTTCGATATGGTTGTTTACATTATTTTGTCTGTTCCATAAATTTTAAAACTTTTGGCTTTGAATTCTTAAATCGTGCAGGGAGTGGGCGTGGCACTAACACTGTACCGTCAACAGATAGTGGTTCATCAGATGGAACCTCTACCAAAGTTGCAGCTCCTGTGCTCTTCTTCTTGCTTTTCGTTGCATCGTATGCTTCAACCTTCACCATGGGCTGAAAACTCCAATCTGTCAACCTAACTTTCACTTCAGTGTCCTATGATTATTACTACTATTTTTCTTCTTTACATTTATTTCTTCTGGAATTGGATGGGGGGGTTCATATATGTTATCAGTGTTCTGTAATAGTTATTCTTTTACAACCCTTTGTATACGGTTTTGTATGACTTGATATGTTTTGCCTCTTCAATAAAAGATGAGTTTTTGTTTACAAACCCCAAACTTGCAGCTAAATTACATACCAAAACCATAACAAGTTCACCAACAAGAAAAGCAAAAGATACAAGGGCTTCAGCTAAGCAGATGCGAAAAACAAGCAAAACTTTCATATTAAGTTATTTTCCTGCAGGATGGACAATTTACAATTACAGTAAATACAGGATGGACATCTCGAGACCTTGTACTGCTACAGGGTTGTACAAAGATGAGTCACTACTCGACATAAAAATGAAAATACAAAACAGATGGTATCTGACGCAAGCCTGCCACACTCATAAATGATGTTAGGTCAAAGAACTGAGCAGCTAATCTCAGGTAAAGTTAGATATATAGCAAATAGCATCCTTGCCACCAGATGAGACTTCAGCCACATTGCATAAGTTGCAATCACACAACCAAGCTCCATTTTCACCTTCTTCTGCCACAAAAAGTAACTAGTAATGTGCATACACAAGATACAAAAAATAGGCCCAGAGCGAGCAAGGGGAAAATAATCTACGACCTCGTGCCCGGGCAAGAGACAAAGAAATAACAGAAGATACCGAACACTGTCTAAGTAGCAGTTCAAGGTCACATCATAGGAAGACTAACCATCAGAGCCAAAGCAACCCGAGTAAAGATATTTGACATCAAACACCAAGTCCTAAACTATAAAGTTACCAGGAAAAAGGAAATTGTCTTATCATGGTTAGAGAAAATTGCTGTTAGAAGGAGGATAAAAGTAGCCTCACAAAAATATCAAAACCTGCATTCTTTCAAGGCCATTTTGAATTGCTCCTCACAAGTGGTCTCCCCTAGTGCACTGTTTTTCATCTTTTGTTTTCTTTTTTGTTTTGTTCGGGGTGCATTACCATTAGCACCATATTGTACTTGAATCCTAGCCCCCTCCTTAAGGCCATTTTTAGTTACTTCTCCCATTATGTTTCCCCTGCGCTACTATAAAATCCAATAGCAGAGGTACAAACAACGCATGCCCACAACTCAATTAGCCTTATGCTCCTCTCAACCGAGCCAGTTCATGTTGCTAGTGAGTTCTTGTCAATAGCCTAATGGCTAATAAAAATCTGAAACATTGCAGACAAATATGCATGCTGCAGTATTACTAAGATATGTCCTACTTGTAAATAAAGGATAACATCAGAGCTCCCTAACCGCGTACTCAACTAATACAGACCTAACAAAACCAGCTTGAATTTGGCTTTTTTGCTTGCAATACAAGCTTCTACAAGTATTCACAAGCCGAACAGAGCAAAAATCGTAGCAAGGGCAGACAAATATAGCATCTCATAGTGAAGTGCTCTTAGAGAGAAAAGCATAAGGATATAAGCATAAAGTCACTCCACAGCTTGGATGCCTATCTCTCTTGACGTTGAGCCTTGGTGCAATTTGCAAGATTTTTACAATATGACCTGATAAAATAGGATTAAATCCAAAAAACAGCCTCCTCCCCATTGGGGGTAACGACCTCCCCATAAGCCACAGTATCAACAATATTATGCACTATATTGCTCTTTTCCTGTCACCTATGAAGCATGGACTTCAGTACGGGGTGCGGATACGTCATTGTTGAAAATTACAGGTTACGGATGTGGCAGGGATAGGGCAACCGTTATATATAATTTCTTAACTATGTATACTTGGTATTGAATTTCTAAACAGAAATTGGGATCATTTTGAATCTTAAGAAAGTGCATAGAAGGATACATAGTGCCAATTTAACCATACTACACTACCACCAAATACATCATAATAGAAGTAGCATTCAAGTTTCAGAAGTAGCAAAGTTCTGAACTTCAAAACATTGATGATTACATTATGATAAAAACAAACCCATATCCACTTGGATTTTCCACCATAGCTTTCCACAATTTGTGTGACATAATTCCATAGGGGTGTAGTGCCATGATTGGGTGGACGTGGTGTCTGGTTGTCATTCATAGCTCCATATCCCAATCAAAATCATACACCATAGAAAAGAAGAGAACACTCAATATCAAAGAGGGAACTACCCAAGAGTCCCCAACCGGGAAAATTGGTCTCCAACCCACAAATAGCATACAAAATACAGTACTAATGCAAGAAAAATGAGAAAGGGTAGCTCTCGTCCGAGAGAAATGAGAAAAATTGTAAAATAGAGCAACGACAGAGGTATTGGATAGGCTGGAGAGAAAAGTGGTGGAGGAGGGACAAAAGGTGCAACAGGAGTATCCTTGGTCTCACTTTTAAAATTCAGCAGCCACAGCATGCCAGAAGAGCAAGGTCACCATTTCGTAGAATAGGAGTACACTTACTATTTGATTTTTTTTTTAAAAAAAAAACTGCAATTTGAAGACTTTATTCTTACTATCTATATTTAGGTGTCATTCCATCAGAGATTATAAATTTCTTAAACGTCAGTACCGCGAACCACCAATGTGTTAACTATGGGAGAACAGTAACATGCAAACCCAATTTCTCTTAATTTTCAGTACGGAGACAATGGCCCACCACAGCATCACCCATCTCTTATTCCTCGAAACGAAGCGTAGGATGGATCACGCAGAATTGGTAACGGTGGCAAGGACACAGGAATTGGATGGCTGGAGAGAAAAAGGGTGAACAAAGGCCAAAAGGTGTACCAGGAATATCCTCAGCCTCACTTTTGGAATTCAGCACAATATTCCAGAAGAGCCAGTCTACCCGATAGTATCCAAGGTCATGCCCCACCCCACTCCCCCGAGGCAAAACGGCTTGATAAAAGTCGAGCCACCACAATAGCCGTACCTGACTGTGATCCTCAGGGATGTGTGCAACACGGCTTGCACACATCCTCATTTCTTATACTATCTGTCCTTGCGTGGCTGCTCAATCACCTAAGCATCTACATTTTGGCTACACTCATTAGCTCCGATATTTGTTCGTTGCCCAACATACTGGACCATAAAACATCGCTGGCCACATTGCCGTTCTAAAAAAATTTTCCTTCAATTTGATCACAAAATACTCCAGAAGCAGACCTCTACTTCACCCAACCTGCCGCTATCCTATGGGCAACATCGTCGTCAACCTATCCTTCCTTGCGCAATATTGATCCAAGATACCTATAGATATCTTTTCTGTTATTTTTTCTTTGAGTAACTACAACGACTATCAACCTCCTTCAGAAGCATGATGAGAGAACCCAGTGCACATCTACTTTTGACCAAAAGGCACCTTCAGATCATGTTGTTTCAAAAGAAGGGAAGTGTGTCTTTGCTAAAAATAGCTAGTGAAAACAAGAGCATGTATGTTATCCGTCAAGTTTTAACACGGTCAAAAAATCCAATTGACACATCCTACAGGGACAACTGACAAGTTCAAGAAAAGAAGTTTAGTATAAATTCCACTGTATGGTACGTAAGTTATATTGACCCTCACTTCCTCACGAGGTAAAAATTCACATTTAGGCCACAAGCTGATGTCTAACTTTACACAGTGAATTTTGAGTTCCTAAGCTTGTAAACCTCCATAAATTAGATCTCGGAGATGTCAGTAAAATCCAACTGAGAAGTTGATGAAAGAGTAAGACAAGTAACATGTAGATCTCCATCACAAAGACCACGCACCTCAAGAATGTGACCGCGAACGCATGAACTCTTCTAGTCTGTCCCAAACTTCAAGCGCAGCAGCTCTGTCTTGGTGACGCTTGTTCTTGCTAATCTGGAAATGTATGTTATCCTCACATTAGACAAAGTTATGGAAGCAAATTAATAGCAAAAGCATTGCTGCGGGCACTAACTCAGTAGAAAAAGACTGATAGCTTAAGAAAATATAGCTCACCGATATGATCTTCACATTCCATTGTTTCACAATCTTCGCTGACTCCACACTGTCATCCTCAAACCGCATATAAAATCCGAGGACTGCATAAATATTATGCATCTCAGTGTGAATTAACAAAGGACAACACGTCATTGGTAAGTCTTAGCCATTGGTTGCCGCCCTACATGTTATACCGTGCCCAAATTTTGTTCTCTAAGTAAACGAGTTTCCTCAGAATTTGCACTAAAGATAAACACGAGCACGATTTTAATTTAAAAAAATTACAGCACTGATTGCTTTGATTCAAACAGCATAATAACCAATGAAATTTGAACCAAAACAAGTAAATTATGATTTGCATTGGTTCAGGCAGCATTTACACTAATACAAGTAAATCACACCACCAGAATCACTTACTCTTGTTAAAGATTTCGACGTGATCCTTAAAGGGCCAATCTTTAAACTGCCACTCCTTTCCCAACACGAAGACTGCGACCACCCGATCCCAATCCTCCGCCTTGAGTGCAGACGGTTTGTCCCTCACCTCGTAGGCCGTCACCACTCTATCCCTGCTAAACTTCTTCTGCACGGTCACGCAGTCCGGCCTTGGCTCCTTCGCCTGTTTCGCCACTGCGTCCGTGGGCACAAACACTCCGTTCTCTAGAAACTCCTTCACATTGTATATCGTAATCAAGGTCTGGAACGCACTCGGCACCAGTATAATCGGCACCCCCTCCCCTATCTTGCTCCCCTTCAAGTGCATCTTCGGCTTTGCCGTCCCATCAAACCCTACACCTAACTCCTCCCCGTACCCTCTATCTATTCGATTCTTCGCCACCAGCCCGTCCTTCCTCTGCTGCGACTCCAATCTCTGCCTCTCCTCGTCCCGCCTCGTTGCCGCCGTCAAAACCGCGTAAAAATCCCTGTTCCTACACTCCAACAAAAGTTCCCTATCTTTCAACGGCTTCTCCATGGCCATAAGCAAAACCATAGGGTTCTCGTCCTCCAAAACGGCAGCCCTCGAATTTTCGCCATTGAGGTCAAAATCGCGGTCAACTGGGGTAGAATCGGGGATGGGGGCGGATGATTGGGGCAGTTTGGGAAATTCGATGGCGTCGGTGGAGGAGATTTTGCCGAGGAGGTAGTTCTCGAGGCCCTTGCGGTCGAGCAAGGTGACGGCGGGGATCTTTTGGGTGCTGGTGGTGCGGATGTAGTCATGGTGCTTGGCGTGGAGGTTCTTGACGAAGTGGACGAGGGTTTCGAGGGTGTAGAGGGTGCCCTGCTTGGAGCGGTATGCGGTGGGGGCGGCGCAGGGAAAGGCATAGGCGGTGGAGAAGTGGAAGGTGTCGCCGACCCGGACGATCTTGTCGAGCTCGTTCCGGACGGTGAAGTCTCGCAGGGCGGAGAGGGGATCCATTGCGGTGGTGGCTGGTGGGGGATGTGTTGTGGGGTTTAGGAGGGGTGAAAGTGTGATATTGGAAGATGAACAGTTTTGTCGCAATTATTAATACTAACTAAATATTTTTAGTGATTTTTTATTATTGATAGTAATTAAATATTTTTAGTATTTTTTTATTATTAGCGACAAATTTTCCAGTATTTTTAAACTTCATTAAATAAATTTTACTGAAAATATTTAATGATACTTAATTATTGTTATACGAGGAGTTATAGATATCTTCTTACGACTCCTCCTGATAGCAATCAAAAATTCTTGTTTAGATATTACTAAGTTTAAGGTTGTTCAAGGGTTAGTACACTTCAGTTTGGTTTGATTATAGGGGTGAGTATGTAGCTTGACTTTTTTTAGTGTCAATAAATTAGTTTTATTTCTCGTGAAATAAAGTGAGTATGCAATTCGAGGTTATCTTTGACGTCTTGGTTGCGATGTACAAGTTCTATTTAGAGGTTTGATCTTGACTTGCAAAGAGGTGGGTGTTCACTTATTGCATTTTATCCCCAAATCCTCTCTTTGATTCTTCGTTCTATCATATTAGATTTCTTTGAGTTGAATTCGTTGGCGGAGCATGTTACATTTTTTATTTGAACAAGTTTTTCAGCCGTGGTGTTAGATTATATTCGCATATGCTCGCGATTATGTTGGTCGTGGCTTTGGCTAGAGAATGTGAGTTTGAAGAGTTGTTATTATCGGTCGTGTATACATATAATAACAAATTAGAGTTGGAAAAAGAAAGGACGGGAAAAAAAATGAGAGAATCTTTGAGTTATGTGCTTAGGTATCATGGTGTTAATTTCTTGTCATTATGATAAAACAAAGAGCGAATTTCAAATTCTTTAAGTTAATCATCAATGTAAAATTTAAAAAGTGGGTCAAGTCTTATGGTGCAAAATATATTCTGCCTTGGTTATCCTGCTTTTCTAATTGGTTCTTCAGGTGGTTAATGCAATTTTTTTTTACTATTTAACCAAAAAGAAATTATTGCAACCTAAGCGTTTTGGTCGACGCTGACACTTACGACTCAGTATGGATATTAAAAGATTCTATATTGTAATTGACGATTCAATAGACAGGATGATCATGCAAGAGAAGTTGATACATAGACAAAAATGACATTGATGTCACTGTAATTTTATGATATTTGGGATAGCGGGTGTAACAAGACCAAAATGAAACGAGTGATCGACAGTGTAAATTATACCCAATATATAACTCGTTGCTGATCTCAAACTACAACGCCATAAAATCTTTATTTGAGTAGTCTGCATAATTAATCCTTGTGAGCAATTGTATAAAATTGTACTCTTTAAATTACATGTTGTGGTTATGAAATCTGACTGTAGAAACAAAGGATGTTCACATGTAATATATAATGCACATGAACTCAGGGGTCACCCACTTAATTATACCTTGGTTGTCCCTGTTGCACATTGTTTAAGTCTCCTAACTTTTCAAGTAAAGATGGAGTAATTTACTTGGGGATCAGAAGAGAGAAGACTAAACATAACCATGTCTATAGGCCTCCTCTTGAGAAGATAATATTTTCTCAGAACACCTTCCCTCTTAAATCCAACCTTCTCCAGCACCCTCAGCGAGCCCATGTTATCGACGTCTACTAGAGCTTCAAGTCTCTCGAGATGTGGCCACTCGATGAATATGGTAGAAGCCACCAATTTCACCGCTCTCGTCGCGATTCCTTTGCCCCAGTACTTGGATGCTAAGTGGTACCCAACTTCAGCTCGACAACTCTCGTTACCCTTATTTGGTGTGACCAAAATGGCACCGATAGGGCGGCCCTTTAGGCATATTGCTCTGAACCATGGGTGAGGCACGACAACGTCGACGATAAGGTTCATGGCCTCGTCTTTAGATGTGTAAGTGTCCCACGAACAATATTTACTGACCTTATCGTCCGTAACCCACACCATGACATCATCTATGTCCGAGGGATCCAACAGCCGAAGCGAGACGTTCGAATAGTCACCATCTATCTCTTTGTTATCTGGTTTGGCCTGAATTTTCTCCATTTCTCCTTGTTCACAAGCCTCTGATGGCTAAAGTGTGGAAGTGAAGCTTTTTTATAATGGGGAAAACTTGGAACCAAAGCAACAAAAAGCAATTATGGGCTGCTTTTGCCTTCTGCCTCAATGGAAATAATTGGGTCAAATGACTCAAATGTGTATAACTTGGTGGCCAAGAATGGATGTATGCTACAATATAGATGCTATTCACAACATGCAAATGTAGCCGCCTTAGTTGACAATATTTTCAGGGCAAAATATAATCTAATAGTCTTACAAGTGGAGACCCAACAACTTTTACCTATTTCATGAAAGGTTATATACCAATTAGAAAAAGAGGGGGTGTTCTTGAACAAAAAGGATCTTCTACTGCAACCGTCCTAGTAATAAAAAAAATTCATTAAAAGTGATCAGTCGCTATTACAAGAATCTATAATAACAATCTTTCGCCACTACGATGTGTTTAGCGACAACAGAGATGTACAGCAGAGGATCAGAATCGGTTCCTAACAAAAGAGAAGGTGCTTCTACTTTAGCAGTTCTTCTGGATATTTCCTCATGTTTTTTTGGGTGATCAATCAATTTGACTTTAGTAAGACAATTTGCCTCTCTTAATTGGTACTTTTGCAAGTTGAAAAGAGATGTAAGAAGTAAGATGTTGCTGCAAATATGGAGCGGAGAAAAGACAACTTACCGAGCCATTCACGAGCAGCTCGTGGTTTGTTTTCCAAAAACTCGTTGACATACGTTCGTTTAATATATAAACTGAATATGAACAAGTTTTTAGAAGTCGTTTATTAAATGAGCCGAATATGAACACTCCAATATGTTCACAAACGTATTCGCGAACAGCTCCCCTATATAATAAATTAATTATAATTTTTTCAAAAAATTAAGAGGGGACATGAAACCATATAAATTAAAGTTTAAACTTGGAAGTCCTAAACTCAGTTAGCCTAAAACTCCAAGCCTACTTAAAAACATAGTAGTCCACGGGATTACATATCAGAGCATAAGTCCAACTCCTAAATAGCCCAACTTGAAGCCCAACATAAGAAATTCTAACTATATAAATTAAAAACCTAAACCGAAACACTCACAATCACAATAGCCGCACTTTTTTTTCCGTCATCCCCTCCCTCGTCTCTCTCTCTCTCTCTCTCTCTCTCTCACACCCACACACATGCACGCACGCGCACATCACGGCTTCGATGTTGTCATCGCCTGTCTTCGACACCATTATGTCCCTGTCGCCGGTGTCTGCATCATCCCGTTGTCTATGACATTATTACCGATCGATCATCGATCTCTTGTTCAATTTTTTTCATTCCTAACCATTACTTCCTTGTATCTTCATATCGTTTTTGATTCATTATAACTTGATTGCTTAAAAGATTTTAGGATTCTGAGTAAATTTAGAGATTTGGTTGGAAGTTGATCACGAATACAAACCGAGTTTCCAAACTCAAGTTTGGCTCGTATGGTTAAACGAGTAGAGCCCGAGTTTTGCAGTCACGAACTAGAGCCGAGTTCGAACATGGATAATTTGGCTCTTGGTGAACTCAAACCGAGCTTGAACAATACCAAAACATAGACGAACTGCGTTCAAACACACACCCATGTTTTGCTTGAACTCAGTTTTTATATAGCCCTAAGCTGCAAACACAAACTTTTTAGGAATTAGGATATTAACTTATGGGTGCAGATCACTGTTGAGTTGAATCAAAATTAGAAAGATGCATTAAATTTACTCCCAAGAGAGAGCATGCACGTTGATTTCTCAGAGAAAACATAAGGGAAACTCATAGTTAATGAGAAGCAGAAATTATTGGAGTTGAATATCCGAGGGCAGAGAAGGGCTCGGAGGAGTGGAAGTGAAGGCGGTGAAGTATCATCAGAATTTGACTTGCTGAAGTGAAGGGAGAGGGGTGGATACACGTGAACGAGTAAGTTAGGGGTTTTAGAGGTTCTAGTTGAAAAGAATTTGGCCACAACCCTAGGTTTAAGAATAGCTTACAACCATCCTATTATATAGTCGCAATGGCGCTAAATATAGTAGATGAGTGACTTTTAATTTGAGACATTCATGTATACAGAAGTGTCTCACTAATATTTAGCGACAGTTAATGATCATTATATCACTGATATATATTAGGGTAAGTATACCGGGGCGGGGCGGGACGGGGCGCGGGGCGGTTGGGCAAAATACCATACCCGGTCCTAACCCGTTACGGGTTTTTTTTTAAAATACCATACCCGCCCCGTAGTCCGATCAAAGTCAAAAAAACCCGCTCTTAAAGGGACGGAGTGGGACGGATATCCGCCGGATCGGATTTAAATTGCCATCCCTAATTATATGGGGGAATATTGCAGCCAAACTTTTGCACTTTATAAAGTGAAAAGTGTAACAATCAAGTCAAAGGGTAATGATTGTGAGCTTTTCAAGTAATCAAGTGGCTTAATCACCAAGAAACAGTAGTACCGGTGAAAATGGTCATCTCCTATCTCCTGGTCACGGTCTATGTTCCGTAGAATATAGATAGATCTGGATCCTTCGCTATGGCGATACTTTTTTGTGTTGTCGCTAAAGAGTTTAGTGCCTAACATTTTTAATAATAACTGCTACCATTAAGTATTGTGTCAGAGAATTAAAGTGACCGTAATGACTAAAGAGCGTAAATTTTGTTTGCACATGCCGAGGGGAATAAACATTTGTAGGCTATTAGATCATGGAGCCTCGAGATGATAATACCTTTTTTTCTAAGTTGTTTTTCTTGCAAATCAGCAGTCGCGTCCTGCTAATGTCAACCTCCTCGAGCTAATTTGTTGTCTTTAATGCACACCTATTTCTTATTAATTTTTCAGAGATTACAAATTAAAATTACAATGAGCAAGGTTTATAGCACGAGTCGTTGTACAATTATGAAGTTACACAATTGTTGTACATATAAGCATTAAAGACCATTCAAACTCTCAGATACCTTGTCTATGACCGTGACAGATTCATGAAACTCTTCAAATAAGCAATGAAGTTCAGTTCGGAGAAGACTAAACATGACCGTGTCTCTTGGCCTCCCCTTGAGAAGCATATACTTCCTCAGAACACCTTCCCTTTTGAACCCGACCTTGTCCATCACCCTTTGTGAGCCCGAGTTTTCTACATCTACCAGAGCCTCGAGTCTCTCTAGATGTGGCCACTCGAAAAATATGGTGGAAGCCACCAATTTCACCGCCCGAGTCACAATCCCTTTGCCCCAGTACTCAGACGCTAAGACGTACCCGAGCTCGGCTCTACAACTCTCGTTGCCCTCATTTGGCGTGACTGAGATGCCACCGACAGGGCGGCCTTTAAGGCATATCGCTCTGAACCACGGGTGGGGCACGACAACATTGACGATGAAGCTCATGCCATCTTGCTTGGATGTGTAAGTGTCCCAAGAGCAAAATTTACTGACCTTATCATCTGTAGCCCACACCATGAAGTCATCTATGTCCGAGGGATCCAGCAGCCGGAGGGAGATGTCTAAATACCCATCGTCCATCTCCGTTGCTCCTGATTTGTTCACTTTCAACTTCTGATGGCTTAGTATGTTGCCTCAGGCCGACTTATACAAAGCGGAAAGTTGAAATTGCGTGGAACCAAAGTGTGAAAAGCAAAGTCAAGATTGGACTTTATGGTTGGTGTAACTTGGTGACCAGGGATGGACATACATATAGGACGCACAATTGCCTATAGCCGCCTGTATTGACTACTCTTCCGAGAAAGCTACATGACATTATGTTGTATAAAGTATGAATATGATCTCATTGGCGACTCACTTTATGAAGCAACACTTTTTATCTGTTCAAATAAAAGTAAGTACTTGCAGTTGTTAGTTGTTACCATAAACAGAAACGTCTATGCAGAAAACCAATAAAGAAAAAAAGAGTTGTAGCTATGATACCTTGACCATCTATAGCTAGACAAATAATCAGGGATAAAGGATTTGCTGCAACCTTAGTTGTGTCAATTTAGCTTAGCTCCGCATCCGAACGTTATAAAATTTTAAGCTGACACTAGAAAATCTGAACTTAACAACCGTCACAAGGTCACTTGATTTTCCAGTATGATCGATCTCCATAATATCTTAAAACACCCTCCTTCTGGAACCAAGCCTTCTTCAGTTGTCAGTACCCTTGTTGTGTTACTTAATTGATACACAGGAGCAAAAGCACAAAGAGAAAATTTTTAAAGAAGAAGAGATAGCTTTCAAGCTACTTCCTTTATTCAGAAAACTTAGAGGCTTATATCCAAGAGAAAACATGCAAAAATCGACTGCTAAAAACTATGCTGCTCAATTATGTTTTGCAGAGCAATAGTACCCAATTCCCCCGAGACTAGGACAAATTTGACTAAGTAAAAACACATGTAGCGAATAGAAGAAACTTGTTTAACATATTGAACCCGGGTTTCCGGCGAAGACATCAAGTCGCTTCAGATGCAACCACTAGGCGAACCAGAAACCACCATCTTCAAAGCCCTTGTGACAATCTTGTGTATTAGTCATGAGTGCTTGTTTAGGAACATTGCCATGTTTTGGTTCTTGACTACTTGTATAAGTTTTGCTTACTGAAATGCCTGGACTGATCTGGTTCAAGCGGAATATGATTTATGCTTGGCAGTTTAGAGGTAAGAGTTTACATATTGCAACTCCTGAAATTGTTGTACAATGATACTTGTTATAAGTTGGTCATTTGGTTCGTATCGATGGTTGCCGTACACTACACGTGACTAACTATATGACACATTATTACAGGGAGTTGCAACAATTGCCAAAAGTGTTGCTAATATCGTGACTTTGAGCAATAAAAATTGAATGCAAAAACGTCAGCGAACAAAATATGTAGGATTTTAACTTAATTCATGGTACAACAATACTTGTATAATGCGTGGATTGGCTACAATATTGGTCCTTAGAGGCCAAAAAAACATTACTAAAGGATGACAATTGTTAGATTAGGACATCGGTAGAGAGAAGGATAAACACTACCAAGTCAATTGGTTTTCCCTTACGAAAAAAGTACTTGCGCAAGACACCTTCTCTCTGAAACCCAACCTTTTCGAGCACCCTTTGTGACGCCGGGTTAGCGACATGAACTAGAGCTTCGAGTCTCGCTAGATGTGGCCACTCGATAAAGATAGTAGAAGCCACCAATTTTACCGCCCGCGTGACGATTCCTTTGCCCCAATACTTGGACGCTATGAGGTACCCAGGCTTGGCTCTACAACTATCGTTACCCGTCTTGGGCATCACGGTAATTTGACCGATAGGGCGGCCTTTCAGGCATATTGCCCTGCACCATGGGTGAGGAACCACCACGTCGGTAACGTAAGCCATGACTCTTTCTTTAGTAGTGGTTTTTTCCGTAGCTGCAGCTTCCCTAACCCTTTCATCCGTAGCCCATACCATGACATCGTCTATGTCGGAGAGATCATATTTCCGGAGAGTGATGTCCGAGTAGTCTTCCTCGGCCTCTTTATCGCCCGGGTTTATCTGAATTTCCTCGACTTTTGACTGAATTTCCTCCATTCTTACTCCTCAGATCAGCTGTGACATTTAGGCCTCTATATATATGCGACTGTGAAGGAAATTCAGTGCCTTGTTTTCTTAAAGAAACTGCTTGGAAGCTGGGTATTGACAAGAATTTAATGGCGTGATTGGCGTCAATTGTCAATGACGTAATAAAGGAGATGTTCTTCGTGGGCGACTTTAGTTGACCAAGGCGAAAGAAACTTCTTCATGGTAAAACCATTTTCTTAAATAATTCTTACCGAGTTACCAACATTTTCTTAAATAATTCATTTGTGGAGCTCTTCGCTTAATCAGAATAAAGCTACAACTGGGCTCAAGTGCATACATTGTTACGATAAGTATAGATCATGTTACCGCTAGATAAAGGTAGGCATTGAAGAACAAGCGAGCGACCAGTGAAGACCGCTAGATAAAGTGTAATCAGATGCCTATTTACTCAGAAGAAGAGTAGCTTCCTTTTGCCGAGGAAACAATTCGTAAGAGGTTCAAGGCGCCGGAAGCTCCCAATCCACCCCCTCCCTCTTTTCCTTCTTCAGTTATATCAAGTTTTTGCTACAAGATATTCAAATTTCGTGGGTGTAAATTGATTAGGTTTATCACAAAATAGTGCAATGTGCTCGAATTTGTTGTCTTTAATGTTTATCGCAAATTTGCAGCCTACCCTACTAGTAAACTCCCCATATATCAATTTTGATCTAAGTAGTTTATTGGCGTAATGAAGCCTGTTAGGGTAGGCTGCTAATGACGAACAGGATTGCTGCGCATGAACATTATTCAGACTCTATTTGACAAAACTTTCAGTTTTCAGTTTTTTTTGTTTTTTGAAAACTGGAAAGAGGTTTGGTTTTTTTTTCTGCCAGTTTAAAAAATTGGTAGGCGTTTGACAGAGTTTATTTTAAAAAAAAAATACTAAGAGCGTTTGACAAGACAACTTTTTTTTTAATATAAATTTTCACATAATGAAACATAATTAAACAAATATATTACAATACCTTACATATAATTAAACATAATTCTACAAATATGTTAAAATGTCTTACAAATAATTAAACATAATTAAACAATTACATTACAATAACTTTTACAATGTCTTATACATAATTAAACCAATATATTACATTGTTTTACATCCCAATGCTTCATTCTAGTGGTATTAACAACTACATTACAATAACTTTTACAATTTATATTCCGCATACATCCTCCTTCAAACCCTTTAAGCTCTTTAAAGGTAAGCTCAATCTCTCCTTAATCCCATCTTCAATTCAGTTCAACCCAATCCAATTCAATTCTGTTTGATATGATAATCACATTATACATCGGTCACCAGTTCAATCTTTTTCCCATCTAAAAAGCCAAAAAGCAATGTCCCAACGAGATTTACCAGAAGAATGCTGGGAATTAATTCTCAATCGAATCGACCACCACTCCCACTTCGAGTCCCTTTCTCTCGTGTCCAAACAGTTCATCTCCCTCACCAACCGCCTCCGTCAGTCGCTGACCATCGTTGACCCAACACCCTCCACCCAATTCCCCATCTCTGATCTCCTTCAACGATTCCCGAATCTCAAAGTCATAGATCTCAGTGAATGTCACAATAATCTGAATACTATTCTTTTTGAAATTGCACATGCCCCTATTTTACGCTTAGAATCATTGAATATTTCGAACAAGATAAGATTTCCGTTAAGGGATTTGGTCGAATCGGGATTGAGCATTAGCAATTTGAGGGTTCTGAGCTGTGTGAATATCTCGCTTTTGGGTGATGGCGATTTGATCAAGATAGCTAGGTCATTCCCAATGTTGGAAGAGATGGATGCACTGCAAGATCTTGGCGGTGACCGGTGGCCGGTGGAGGCGATGGTGGCGTTGGGCTGCGGAGTCACGGTGAAGGGTGCGGCCGGTCAATCAAGGCGAAAGAGATGGAAAGAAACCCTAGTTTTTTTGGGTTTTATACCAGCAAACAATTGGTATTTTTTGCTGTTGCTGCCTCGGCTTGAACCCTTGATCTCATTAAAGTATTCCTCAAGCCCGCGTGAAACCGTCAGGCCGGCGTGAAACGGATAAAAAAGAGCAGAGAAAGAGCTTTCAGCTCTTTTTAAAAATGGGGCCTCTTTAAAAAGAGTTGGGCCTATTTTAAAAAGGCAATGCAAGCCAAACACCCCAAACTTCATGCTCTTTTGCCCAATTTAAAAATTGGGCCTAAAAAGAGCAACAAAAAAAAAAGTGTCAAACCCATTCTCATAGAACTTTGTTAAAATAAACTTTTCTTAAAGCTCGGTTCGAGATCATTTAATTATAATAAAGGCATTGTGGTAAAGGGAGCGAACTCGAGAGAGCAAACATGTATGCATGCCAGAAAAGATACTAAATGGAATTGCTTTGCTCATGCTTCCATTAAGTATCTTTTGACCAAAAGCGTTAATCACTTCATGGCATAAGCACAACCTTAAAGCTTAAAGATGGTGTTTTCTTCATTTGACTTAAGTTAGAGTTATGGAAAGCTGATTTAAAAGTTGATTAGGAGATGATTGTTATGACTTTCCATGACATAATGCCAGCCATGCTTTAAGCCCTCTTGCAGCCGTATTACTTAAGCAATGAACTGTCTTTGGTTTAATATTATAGATTAGCTGTACCCATTCCACTGAAAACAGGTAACAAATAGTGCTATTTATACTTAATTATACGAAACATTCATCATCAACCTTAAGTGACATTGCAATTGCCATACAGGCTAATGGAAGTAAACCCATCAGAGATCACAATCCGGCCATACAAAGCTTCTGATGTAGATGACTTCATGGTATACGCAGGCGATGACAGGGTGACTCAGTTCACCCGGTGGAACACCTTCACATCCAGAAATGAAGCCTTGACATACATTCAGGAGTGCTGCATTAATCACCCATTTTGCAGATCCATATGTTTGGGTGACCGTTCGATCGGGTACATTTCCATCACGCCACAGTCCGGTAATGATGAGTGCAGGGCAGAAGTTGGGTACGCTTTAGCTGCCAAGTACTGGGGGCAGGGGATCACTTGCCAAGCTTTGAGAGTTTCCATACGTGATGTCTTTGTCAAATTCCCACAGCTGGCGAGGCTTCAAGCTCTGGTTGCAATGGAGAACAAGGGTTCGCACAGGGTGTTGGAGAAAGTTGGATTTCTTAAGGAGGGTGTCCTGAGGAAGTACTGTTTGGCCAAAGGTGAGATTAGGGATTTGATGATTTTCAGTCTTCTGTCTTCCGATCCCATGTAGTTAGTGTTGCACTTTTGAATTACTTAGTTGTCTACAATAAATGTGAGAGCAAGGACTTGATTATATTTTAGTCTTTTTGATTTGCAAGTCCCAGGTTTTTATATGTTATAGCTTCAAAACTCATGGGGGATTCTCATGTTTAATTAGTAACACTTTGGCGCTAATTTAGCGACAATTACAAAGTGAAATTTTTTTGGCTCCTACCGGAGTTCAAGGAATTTTCTTCATACCCACTATGTATAGTGACAATTAATAGTCGCTTTTATGTTTATTAGTGACTTTTACTTAGTGAGGCTAAAAATATGCAGCTAAGAATTGTAGCTGAAAGTGTCAGCAGAAAAGCCACTAAAAATATCGACTATTAATTGTCACTATATACAGGATTGGAAGAAAATTCTCACGATCCAGGTAGCAGCCAAGTGTTGAAAAGTTGTAAGTAAAGATTCTACTCAGATACCAATTGCTCATTTTTAGCGACAATTATTTCTCATTCGATTGGAGAGTACGTAGCAGTGATTTAATTTGCTATGACCATAGTTGCAGATACAATAATACTCCAAGCATTTTTTGTAGTTTTATGACAAATATGTAAGCAGGGCATATTTTTGCTCCTACTCTAGTTGGAGGAAACCTCTATAAGCCTCCCATTTAACAACTCATCGATAAAGTTCATTGGTGACACTTTTAGCAGTACTTTTGATGACAAATTGGTGCTATTTATTTCACAATTATTATCACACTTTGGCAACGAATGGCCAATTTTCAGAATGTTGGTTAGAGAACATGCTTGGAGCAAAAATAAAACATAAATATGTAGATGCGATTTTGTGACACGAATCACTTTCGAAAACCAACTACTTTTTTAACGAGGAGTCGATTACGTGTCTTGTGTTATCGGCGAAAACATTTGAAGGAAGTAAAAAGGATCGAAAACTTTCACTGTACTACATTGTAAATTTGCCGCTAATTTTTTTCCTTTAGTGTTGCTATAAATCTTTAGCAACAAAAGCAATCTCTAGCATCCAAGAACTAACTCAGAGTCAGCCTTTGAACTTGCAAGTCAAGAAAGGCTCATTGGTATCTTGGAATATTTTAGCTGCATACAAACTTTTGACCCAGTCGCCTTGTGTCATTATTGGCCTTAATCCATTTTGTTATATGGTCCTCAACAGCCTGAAGACTTATGGACTCATCAAGAATCTCTCTCCGGCCGTTCAAACTCTCCGACGTCGACGATTTCTTCTCGTGGGCTAGTGATGATAGAGTAACCAAATACCTAAGATGGAATAGCCTTGCCTCAAAAGAAGAGGCCTTGAAATATCTCCAAGAGGTTGCTATCCCCCATCCTTGGCGCCGGTCCATTTGCTTGGACGGAAAGTCCATCGGATACGTATCCGTCAAACCAGAATCCGGCAATGACCGGCATAGAGCGCACGTCAGCTACGCTCTTTCTGTGGAGTATTGGGGGCGTGGAATAGTCACCATGGCAATGAAGATGGCCATTTCTGTTGTGTTCAAAGAGTTCCCTTATTTGGTGAGGCTAGAAGCTTTGGTGGAGGAGGATAACAAAGGGTCTCAAAGGGTTCTAGAGAAAGTTGGGTTCCAAAAGGAAGGCTTCTTGAGGAAATACGGTTTTAACAAAGGTGAAATTCGGGACATGATTATGTACAGTTTCTTGTCAACCGATAAGATTTAGTGATCGTTGTGGCCGGTCACAAGCGATGTAATACCTACATTTATCAGATTTCTCGTCGATTTTCTCCTTTTCACGAGGTGTTACAAAGAAGGTGATCACCACTGAACTAATTGTGGCTGGGATGAGTGGTACGCGTTACTCATCCATGATCCATGGATTGATGTCTCCTCACTTGCCTCGCGAAACACATAGTCGAGGGTCAAAAACTTGACATCTCATGTACATTATATCCTGCTTATTTCCAACAACTAGGCTATCCCCGTGATTTGAGATCTCACAACACCAAGCCATTGCTAATCCCCTGCATATGTGTTGCTAATTTTTCTTATTTTGGCTGATAAAATTTAATGGTTGATGCACCTGTTACCCCTGCCTGAGCGGCCACACTCGTGAGCTAGACGACTGTGGCAGCAAATGTATACGGAATATGTCTTCATAGATCCCCTGACTCCTCCCTAATTTACACAGCATACATTGCACAAACTAGAGATTTACAGAAACCAATGAATGTTGAAAATTAGCATCACGCAGCATGGACAGAGATGCTACGAGAAATCAGGCCGAAAGCTATTCCTAGACAGCACATTTTCATACTGCTGAATGCTGATGTTGGCAACTCCTACGCTTCGCTGTAGTCCTCGTGCTGCCAAAGTACCTTAGCGTCTTCTTATTGTCTCCATGTTCTGCAGCGATCCTCCAGACGTAGGTTATATCATCGCTGCATCCTCTAGCGTACATGTGTTTCCATTCGATTCATCGTCTCCCCGTTGGCTAGAACGCCCTCTTTTTACTCTTCGTTTTTGCAAATTCTAGCAACTATATTTTCTCCCCCTCGGAGTTTCTAGCGCCATATGGACTACTGAAACCAATTGCTCAATGTCTGCAGTTGCACTAGCTAAAATGTCATGAACCATCACATTGTTGGCTGATTTCTTGCAAACCTCTCTTGAAGGAAGTCAAGCGTGAGGGTGTCTTATGTTTTTCCTAAACAGTAATGACCATAATCAAGCAATTTTGATAGTCTTCCATCTAATAAATCATCCAAGTTAAGTACAAAAAGGATCAAGGGGTGATTTTACTAAGCAGATCTTGGTATGTTCACTAAGGATGCAATCGAGTAAATAAACTCAAAGTGCCTCGCCCACCCGCATGGCGCAATCAACAACAAAGCAAGTATGTTGTGCAAGGCAACATGTTACCTCGTTTCTAGTCCTTCTAACAATGGACAATACAAAATCGTCAAAACAACATAAAATTTTCTCAATGTCATCTAGTAGTGCGCCATAAGAAGACCAGCGTTCTTCAAATCCAAAGTGCAGGATTTAATCTTTTGGAATCTTACTGAGGAATGTAAGATCAAGTTAATGATTGCACCAGGATTTTTGAACAGGAATGTATTACTGGCACAAGTGACGTCCAACGTATCAAAAAGGAGAACAATCATTTATCAAAGTCAAAGAAGAATCACCTAAAATTCTCAAAAATGTCAATAGAACAATCTCATGTCGATAGACCTTTTCTACTTACATTCAACCGAGTTCGAAGGGAAGATCTAAAATGCCATCAAGTTTCAGGGAACAATTTTTCTTTTTGAGTCGAATATGCGTTGAGAACCTCATTGAAAATATATAATTTAACATGAGTACAAACCTGTGCTAGCAATTCATATAGTACTAACCAAAGTTCTAGACCAGATATCATTTCAAAGTTACCTGCAATTGAACATTTTCTTTGGGTGCTGTCTACTCTTAATCTTTAGTCTTCGTCAAATGGACAAGTTGTCAAAAGGTGGATCCTATCAGCCAGTGAACCTCGTCAGTGATGACACGGATGAAAGCAAGTTATCATTTCAATTAATTTGTGGTTTCAACTCTGATGATGTATGCCATGGGGATCTTGACTTGATTGTTGAACAAGAGGACCCTTCTCTCTCGATAACCCAGACATAGATGGCCCTCCCTCTCTCTCCTGCATAACATAGCAGCTTGCTTATTTTTCTTTCTAAAATAAGAAAATTGTATTGATAATAAAGATTATATATATTTTTTAGTCGCGTAAAGGCAAAATACTCAACCAGCAGTTCATAATATTCCCTTGACTCTGATCGATGCAATAGATAAGTGTAAAAGTCAAATTAATAATATACTACAAAATAAAAAGTTGTAATGTGTTTGGTTCCTTTTAAATACTCCATCCGTCTCAGAAAAAATGAAAAAAATTTGGCTTTTATATTGGTTAAAGAAATTGTTCACTTTCTAAATTATATAGCGACAATTAATTGTCTTTAAATGTTTCTAGTGGCTTTAATTTAGTGACGCTAAAAAAGTGCTGCTAAATTTTATTGTCGTTTGAAACCTTTAGCTACTATTAATTGTCACTATACATAGGGTCGAAGGAAGATTCCTACAACCCGGGTGGAGCAAAATTTGTTCAAAAAAAATTGATCTTATTTCCTCTTTGTGTTGTTCCAAAGAAATTGCTCACTTTCTAAATTAAGAAAGAAAAACGTAATTACCTTTTTTACACTTTTTTATTTCTATTTCTTTCTCCACATTTAACACTCAACCAACTTATTTTTTCTGTCCTAACTCCCCCTCCCCCCCAATCTAGGGATAGAATGGATAAAACACGTTATATGACTTATATCCTTAATATGCGCGCTAACTCAAAATGGAGCAACTCTTTTAGGACGGAGGAAGTAAAAGAACAGCTAAGGCCCTGCTGTTTTCCATCTAGAAGAGCATTCATATCTATTAAGAGACTGGAAAATCTAGCTCACAGTCATCGTGGCCTAAGGCGGTAAATTATAGTTTATACAATTATGCTTTATATTCACGTTTAAATTTTATAATAAAACTTATTTAGATTTCAAAAACCAACCTGATTTGACTAGAGCAACTCCGTGGCCAAGTCGTAAATGTGATTCAGTGCTGACGTTAGCATTGCTTTACTATTCAAATGAACTAAAATGTGGGTCATATGTTATAACTCTGGTTACAGCCATCCGATCAAATCGGATGCGCCAAAAAAATATTTTAACTAAAGGACTTTACCAAGAAATAGTATGGCTAAAAGAAGCTCCAGATCTTATTGTTGAAGCTGCTGGCAGTGACATCTCATGAGCGAGGAGCACCACTTCCTCGTTCCTTCTTATGTTTTCTACACTTCATGATCGAACTGGCAACATGGTTTGTTTGCTAAAATCAAATCGGTCGTTGTTCAATCTTACAAGGCAAACGTGCAATCTCATCTAACAAGTGATTGTTACACATGGAACAATGATGCACCTGAGCAGTTGTGCAAAATAAGATGGACGAATAACGGCAGGCCCAAAAAATCGGAGGGTGCCAAAAAATCATACAAAAAAATTGATGACTAACGTAAAAGAATTCAGAATGTTCAAGTTTACATAAAACATGAATAATCTAAAATATATTATAATTAATGTTACTTATTGAATACATTAAATACAAAATAGATTGCTCAATTTGACTATTAAACATATAATTTTACTATTCATAGTAATTTATTTAACTTGATAAGGTTAGTCAACAATAAATTATTAATCTTACATGAAAAAAACTTAACTCTTACTGCATGGATGTATCATTAATGTGATTATCAATTATATGAATACAATAGTCACGTATAAGTTAACATACTATAAAAAATTTAATTAACAAAAAAAAGAACTAATATTGTTCTATTCTTTTTTTTGTAATCTGGAGATTTAGAATTTGAAATTTGGAAGAAGAAGATAGAGAAAAGGAATGAGAAGACAAAGATTACGACAGCCGGGCCGGTGGCACAAAGAATAAAAAGTACAACAAAATGAAACCTTAACAAATTAAAGTACAATATAGTAATATTTTCATAAATGTTTTAAATAAGCTTATCCATTATCTAGAAAATTAAAAAAAAATCCCAAAAATTTTATCTAAGATTTTCATAAATATTTTAAATACGCTTATCCATTATCTAGGTAATTAAAAAAAAAATCCCAAAAAGTGCTCCCCCCCCCCGGGGGGGGTTCATGGGGGTGGTCGGTCCTTGTGGACGAAAATGATATAGTTATCTAAGGCGCTCGTGAAGTGTTCGGACACTACGATATGGTACTATAAAAGAAGTGCTAAAACAATAAATCAGAGTTCACAAATATACTTTATATTCACATTAAATCTACCACGAAAGGTATTGTTTGCACCACAAAATATCTTTTTTTTTACTAATAAGTTCATTTTGATTAAACGACATTTACTTTATATTATTTCTGAATAGATAATGGAAGATTCAAGAAGTGAAAGAAACCAACTTTTGAAAATGTGTCCCTATTGATAAGAGATAAGTGTGGTTGATTACTTATTAGTGGGTAGTTATTTTATAAGTGGGTAGAGTGGGTAGTTTCTTGTAATGGTAGTTATTTTATACAAAGCTTCTAGTATATATAGTGGGTCAAAGAAAAAGGAAGAACACACACAATCAATCATCAACTAGACAAATTAGTCTTTTTCTTTCTTTAGTTTAGAGGCTTTTGCTGCCATCGATAGGAAGTTCAGTTTCCAGACTTGGAAACGTTGCTGTGTAAACATTTGCTATCAATCAAAGCTCTCTTTGTCATTTATGGGCGCGCAATCATTCTACTTGGCCAGGTTGTATGCATGATCCGTGGCCAGGTTGCATGCATGATCCAATGCCAACATAATTATTGGTTAACTGTTCAAATGAACTCAACTTGTTATCAATATTCCTTTGTATTTTATACTGCAGATTTGATACGGCGTGATTCTATCCTCCTCCGTATATTATTCTGTATTAAAGCATAATATAAATACTCCTAGAAGCTAATTAAGAGAATGAGATTCTCAAATAATGTATCTTCAACCAACGTATCTTGCATTAAATTAATGTCTCATAAAATACCCTCCCCACAAGGGAAACATACCATGTTGTGTTACCCATTAGTTTATTTATGTTGAGTAACCAAGGTTTCGTACTAAATTATGCAGACATGAGATGCTGAAATCAGACCAAACTGTCCAAACTTAACATATTCAATGATGCTTTATCTTAGATTAACAAATAATGGGATGTTTCTTAAACTCTAGCTAACCTAAATAGGGTATTATATTAGTAAGTGGGGAACATATGATGTGGGAGAAATTACATTATGGCACTAATTTTACGCTTTTTAACTAAGAATCTCGCTTGTACTGAATTTCATATTTTCTTGAATCAAATTATTGTTTGGCAATTATGAAAAAGGATTTATAAAGCTAGCGTTTGAAGTCTATTCCGTTTTCAGTTTTTTCTCCAATTTTGTAAACTAAAGAAAAAGAATATATGTTTGGCACACAGTTTTTGTTTTTGTTTTTTTTCTTTTTCTTCAGTTTTTAAAACAGGGTTGTTTTTTAAAACTCTCGTTTTGGAGATTTGGGCTTCCATTTTTTATTTTTGTTTTGAGACCACCACCACCCCAACCCCCCCACCCGCCACTGCCCACCGCCGCTGGCCACCGCCCCCAGCCGTCCACCGTCGCCGACCACAGCCACTGCCACCCCCATCACCACCACCACAAAAAAAATCAAAAAAAAAACTGGGTAATTAAACACCCATTTATTTTTTGTAAAAAATAAAAACTAAACTGATTTTTATTTTTATTTTTTTTTAAACAAAAAACCAAAACTGGAAGTGATTTTAAACAAGTTATACACTGTATTTGAAGAGGGATTTGACCATCCCTAGTACCTAGTCCAAATAACCCATCTATACTAGTTTTTTTATCAAACCCTTAGCTAATAATTTGAGATAATTTTTAGCCTCAAATTATAGAATGAGAAAATGAGTGGACTAACCAGCTTCTCCCCCCGTACTTCACTCTCCTCCCCAAGATATGTAACTTCCGGCAAAGCAAATAAAAACACCAGCCAAACCACATCAAAAAAGGGGACTTTTTTACTATATTAAAGACAATAAATGTGCTATATATGTTATACAAATGAAATATATGTAATGTTAAATTTGCAATGTTCGCTAACCAAATTTACATCCCAAGTGTTACATTAAAGAGAAAGTTGTATTACTAGAAAATTACCCTTGTAATCTTCAGGTTTATAGTTCAAGACGTTCAAAATACCTTGATTACTAAAAAACTATTCAAACATACAACTTTAAAATTGAGGGATTTTAAAATGAAGGGATTTTAATGTTCATGTTTAATTTGACACCAATTATCGTTCGTTAAGTAACGGTGTTAAGCGTGTAAAGAGGCGAGATATTTTACTCGCACTAACATTTATGAGATGCAAGCATAGGGTGGTTGGAGCATGGTTCATCAACAAGCCAACAAGTCATCAGCAACGGTCCGGTCGTCTGCTTCAGTTCATCAGCAAGTTCAAACGCTGCTGGTGAATCGTCACTGCATTGTGTTTAGGACACTTTGGACGTGTCTTTGTAATAGTTTAAGGTTTGGATTACATGACTTGATGACGACTTAATTTTCTGCTAATCGAGGATTAAACAAGCTTAACCTCCAGTCAGGTGGGAGTGTGTGGCGCATTTGGTGTTTCCAAGAGATTACATGTGGTCATAATGATGTTATCAACAAAAACTCTGCTTTGCCATTAACATCTACTGTACGTATACTATACTATACTATTTGGATCAACAGGCCAATAACATTATTGGACAAATTCATAAACGTTTATGACAATATTACTTGCACTTAAAAAAAACGTCATTTACGTAACACGTATTACTTGCACTAATATTAACCATATATGTATGTTTTAAAAGTTTAAACTATTAAAAATGTATCCAACAGGATAAAGGCCCTACCACTGGACAATGCTTCTCTGGAAAGAAAAAAAAAAGGAAAGTTAGTACTTTAAAGATCATAGACAAAGTCTTACAAAGACAAACTCAAACTAGCCAACATCCGATGTGCGACGTCACATCTATCATGCTGTGAAAGAGCCGATATCAGTAGATAATGGTAAAAGTTAGATAAGAGCACAAGAAATCAAGATGGTTAATGTTCATCTTAAACTCTCAATTTTTTAAAAGTATGTAGAATAATTCCGGTACGAAATGCATCTCCAAATGGTCAATTGACCGCCTTGAGCTAAGGGTAAAACCACCCTGATATCATGTATAATAATTTTTTGGTATTCGTTACTTGTTATTTAGTTTTCTATAACATGTCAGATAGATAAAGATCTTCTAACGTTATAAAGATCTACTGTATAACTTGGATACAAAATAACTTTTTGGTAGACTGAAAGTGTAAATTATAAATGATAAGTAATTATCAAGACATTTATTCCCATCTCTTACGCTCCAGTTCAATCACTAAAGAATATTAGGAGATACTCTTATATGCCCATTGATGTTTTTTATTTTCATTTTTCTCGACAAAAGTGGGGCTGGACACGCATGCTTTTTAATTATTAATTAATTATTTTGCAGGGTGGAATTCTATTTGGGTCCATTGGCAAGAATCGGGATCTTAACCATGGTTATAGTCCATCGGCAAAAGCGAGAAGTGGGTCGGACCACTAAGCTGGGCCCACTGAACTGCAGTTAGTTGGGCCCCTCACCCTGGTAAAGTTTTACGTGAACCAATGAGTTCACCATGGGCTTTGATAATGATGGCACTGCTCTGCTCTGTACTACTAACTGTCTCGCTCTCTCTACAAAGGACGGACGGTCCGTGAACTTCACACCTCCTCCAACTAGCATTTTACAAACGTTTGTTGGTCCCTATAAAACCTCACTAACTCCCCACCTCAATTTCTTTAACGGTTCTAATTTCTTAATTAGAGTTGCTTATTTTTCCAAAGCATGATGGTGATGATTTTGTTTTTCCAACCGCGGAGGTGTTCGATACCCGTAGTTCGATTAATTTTACGTGATATTGTGTCGTCAGCTAACCTTCATCCTCGTAAACGGATGTTTTTGAGTCACTTTGGGTGGGGTCTCACTCGGTCTCCATATCATATATGCGTGAAGACACCTGTTAATTACGGGTGACTAGCCCTGAAATGCACCTGAGTAAGAGGCAAACACAATTTATCTGAGTTTAGAGCTATTTTATGTCTTCTGACCCACTAGGCTGGACCGATGGATGGTTTTTTGCAAAAAAAAACTAAGTTTGAAAGCAAAAATAGTTGATAACTAATTGAAATTATCCCGATCTCAATGTCGTTGGAGATAATGTGTCTCGAGTATAAATATTTCAAGGCTAAGTGACTATGTAATAGTTTGTTTTATTTAATGTTACTTTGGCATAAACCATATTAAATTGTTATAATTACATCACGAAAAAAGAAAAACTGCTATCAAGATATTGTTTATCTGCATTTACATCAATGTTCGTCCTTTGTTATTTCGTTTGACTTTCTTTTAGCCACATTTGGCCTATATACAGTAACATCCAGATCCGTGCTAAAAGTCCATACATTCACTTGCTCATATATAAATATCAATCCAACAAGTTCATTTTGATAATTTATGGTGTCCCGTACGATCTCAAATAATTTAAGTTAGGATAGAACTTGTCATTTCTTTTACGTGTGTACTGAAACTGAATAAGGCTTTCTAGTAATTGGGTGCTCAAAAGGTTTGCTAGTTATCCTAGTGTTCCCAACCTATTATGATCGTACCCAAGGGCCCATTAGGGGTCCCGCTTCAGGCGAACACGTCGACATTGTCAACGATCAATTTTTCAACGCATCGAACCGGTAAGCACGCGCACGCTCAAGTCACGTGCATTTTTCGCTCCGCGCGCCTTGTGCGCGACTTAGACATTTTATTTCGCGTTGACGTCACTGATGGTAACACGATCGCCACACCGAGACCACCCGAGCACCTTTTCACCATAAATGTCGACTGACGGAGCAACCAGAGCAACGGGGTCAAGGGGCAAAGGCCTTGGCCAACCCCATGGGGTCGGCCTCGGCCTCCCATGGGGGTTGGCCTTGGCCTTGGCCTCCCCCCCCCCGGTTCTTCACTTTTTGAGCAAAGTCCTTTTTGCACTTTTTTCACTTCGTACGTTTCGTATGTGACATTGACACCTTGTTCGTTACGTGGGTACGATTCACGTCGACACGCTCGTCGTAACACAACTTCTGGATTTGTCATTGCCCATCAAAACACCTACCGTCGGCGCGTCCGAAGTTCACCGAAAGGGAGAGTGGCCTTGGCCTCCCTTCATGGGAGTTGGCCATTGGCCTTGGCCACCCCCTAGGGTTGGCCTCGGCCTTCCCCCAATGTTTGGCCTATGGCCTTCCCTCCCGCGCGCACTTGTTTTCTCAAGCCTTTGCACCTCCGCGATGTTTACGGACGTTCGTACATCAATCTCACGACGTCCATCGTACATCAACCTCACGACGTTCATCGCCTGTGACCGAGCATCACTCCCGCGATGCCCGAACGCCCAAAGTCGCGCGCTACCGCCAAATGACCCGTCGCCGACGACCGCATACCATAACTCCCAACTTTGTCATTACTACATGTTGCATTCATTATCTTGTTATGACAGGCACACTCAACTCACATCCCGTCTTCAGGACACCCGACGCACGCCCGTGCGCCGTCTCTACGACGTTCGTTGTCGCGCCCGTGCGCCATTCTCGTGATACGTGCCCCCAGCACCAAGTATTGCTCCACGACGTTCGTCGTCGCGCCCGTGCGCCATTCTCGTGATACGTGCCCCCGGCACCAAGTATGCTCCGTGACGTTCGTCGCCGCGCCCGTGCGTCATTCTGGTGATACGTGCCCTCGGCACCAAGTACGCTCCGCGACGTTCGTCGCCGCGCTAATGCGCCATTCTCCTGGTATGTGCCCTCGGCACCAAGTATTGCTCCGCGACGTTTGTCGCCGCACCCGTGCACCATTGTCATGATATGTGCCCCCGGCACTCCGCGACGTCCGTCGCCGCACCCGTGCGCCATTACACCAAGTATTACTCCGGGACGTTCGTCACCGCGCCACTTTCATAACATGTGCCCCCGCACTAAGTATTGTCTCTACGACGTTTGTCGCCGCGCCCGTGCGCCACTTCCATGACATGTGCCCACGGTACCAGGTATTGTCTCCGCAACATTTGTCGCCGCGCCCGTGCGCCACTTTCATAACATGTGCCCCGGCACCAGGTATTGTCTCGTGCTGTAGGCACCGCGCCCATGCACCACAATCATATTCAATCAAAAAACCTTAAAGCCATCGCCGTCACAATCACAGGGGCGCTCCGGCCCTCACACCGGGATGGGCTCACAACCTTAAAGCCATCGCCGTCTCAATCACGGGGGGCTTCGGCCCTCACATCGAGATGGGCTCACAACCTTCAAGTCATGGTCGTCTTAATCACGGGGGGCTCCGGCCCTCGCAGCGGGATGGACTCACAACCTTATAGTCATCGCCGCACCAGGATTGACTCACAACCTTAAAGCCATCGACGTCTCAATCACGGGGGGCTCCAGCACGAGAAGCCCTCGCAGCGGGATGGACTCACAACCTTATAGTCATTGCCGCCGCGGGATGAGCTCACAACCTTAAGCCATTGCCGTCACAATCACCGGGGGGGGCTCCGGCACGAGGACCCCTCACAGCGGACTCTGAGCACTGAGCTGCGGGCATGTCCACTCATGCTACCGTTGATCGTCGACACCACCAGGACAATGACCCACGGGTCGCTCCGGGACAGGAGCAGGTCATTGGAGGGCATTGCGCCTAGTCAGCCTGACAGTTGGCTATACGGGCAACTCTCACCACTGTCAGGTTATCTATGAGTCTCTTGACGCATCTTGTGGGATTCAGTAAAGGCTTGGATCGGTGGCTGGGGCAACGGGCTTACTCTGATCATGCTACCGCAGTGTGGTCAGTTTTCTCAGACAAGTAAAGCGACGGTGTATGGGGCAGGCAACGCGAATTTGGGAACTGGCAGTCCAATGAAGAACCGGTACTTTGGTACCCCCTGGTGACGTGTCACTCCCAGGAGATGACATGTGGCACTTTATGACATAAGCACACTGTTTCCTATAAATAGTGCACTTTATGACTCAAAAGAAAAACTTTTGGCTCATTCTTACAAATTCACTTTCTCACTCTAGAATTTGGGAGCTCTTGGATTCTAGTGAAAGAAACATAACATTGGACCCCGACTCGGACCACTGACTTGGACTGTCGACTGCCGGCCATGTCCGTCTCAGCTTTGCCTTCGGAGCTCTGCCACTCCTCACGGCCTGTCTGGGAAGCCTTGCTCTCTGCCCTTACTCTGTCTTTCTCACTTTGCATACTTGGAAGCTGACACGGACTGTAGTCTTTGTGGCACCTCCACGTAGGTACGAACCCACTTTCCTTGGCATCACCTAGTTACACACATTTGACCGCTTTTGCGATAGACACGTCAACAAATATCCAACGATCAAAGTTACCAACCCAGTTAACAAGAAGCGCAAGCTACAAGTCACATGCCATATTTTTTTTCTTCCTAACATATTCTAAGTGTTGGCATCAGTGTGCCCAGAGCCCTCCCCTTGCGGAGATCGACCGAACCCTTCCTGCTAGGGGTCTGCTCGAGCCCTTCCCTTAGATACGAAGATCGGCCAGAGCCATTCATCGGGGCTCCTTCTCTTTGCGCCTTTGGTCTCTCATCTCCTTGGGGGCCTCTTGTCTCCCCAATTGGTCTCTTCTTTACTTGTGGACTAGTTACTTGCCCCTTAGTCTCTCATCTCCTCTTAGGCTTCTTGTCTCACCCCCTTTATCTTATCTCTCTTTAGGGGCTCGTTACTTGCCCATTGGTCTCTCTGCTCCTTCGGATACCTTGCCTCCTGCCATGGTCTCCCCTTTCCTCGAGGGCTCTTTGCTTGCCCTTGAGTCTCTCATCTCCTTAAGAAACTCATTTCTCCATGAGCTATGTTACCTACCTGAGTGCCACGATGCCCTGCCTCGTCTGAGCGCTAGCATGCCCACGACGTTGTACTTGTCTCAATCCCAGAGCGATGTGACGACCGATTACCGATTCTTACCATACGTGCCTCGGCACTAGTTCCCTCAATCGCGCCTATGCAATGTCACCGTGCCACATTTCCTTGCACAACACTTAGTGACCGCACCCCGCGCCATCTCCACTAATAAGATTTCCACATAATAAACTAATCTTATCACTTGATCACATTAAATTGAAATCGTAAGAGTTACCGAATTTTTACTCATGTGAGATTTTTAGAGTACGAGACTAGGAGCATCATAGAAATTTTAGTATTCACTTAAGTACATTTTACTTTCTCGGTCTAGAATACTAGCGCTAAGGAACTCTAGAAAGAGACAAACTTAGGACTGTAGACCTTGACTTCAAACCTCAACTCTGAACTGTGACGTTGGATCTAAGCATTGAACTAATGACTATTGTCGCGTATTCACTTCGCGCCATGGCCTTCGCAGCATTGCCACTTCTCAGGCTCTATCTGGGAAGCCTTGGTCCCTGTCGTTTCGCTTTTAGCTCAGCCCCACCAGTATACTTGACTTCTAACTCGGATTGCATTCTTAGTGGCACCTCTATTTATACTGTAAACCCACTTCCTTAGCATCAAAAGCTAGATGAAGCTTGTTAAAACATAAATAAGATTTACTGATACGTATTTCTTCTTGACAAAACAAATCTTTTCACTCTGTCACATTAAACTAAAACTGCAGGAGTTACCAATTTCTAGTTATGTGAGATTCTTACGGTTTGAGGCTGAGATCAACATAAAAAGTCTTTTGTGGTCGTTTAGGTACATAAAAATGTTTCGACCAATAACATTAATTTAGCTGAGCAAGGTACAATGGAGCTCGAAGACGAAGCGAAAGAAAAAGTTAATGCTTACAAGAAGCAAAATGAATCTTATATTTGACGATTCACAAATATATATTATAGTTCAGGACTAAGAAAAATATGGGATATTACACTATAATTATATGGTCGAGATAAATTGATCCTATCCTAGAGCAGAGAATAGGGCCTTTCGCATCACCATGGTCAGGGCCACTGTTCAAGTACAAAATTCCAGCTTCTTCATGCTTTTTTTTTAATATCAAAATTTTTTTTTTACCAAAAGAAGGCAAACAGTGCGATTTTAGATGTATTTAAGGATTTAAATAGCACTGTTCACATACACCCTTTATTAATTAGTTAGTGACATAGCAATACACTCATGTACTCTTAATGATTTAATACGTTTTGAAGAGATACGAGGGCATTATGGTCTTTGTATTGTGATGCCATAGAAAATTTTTCTATGACATAGCAATACAAAAGTTTTTCCCATAGTTTAATTTATCGTAGTGGCATTTTACATGTCACTAAAAGACGTTAAAAAAATAGTAGATATTTTCTCACAAAAAGAGTTGTACATGAAAATTGAAAAAAAATATCCGTTGCACCACACCCAAATTATAGGGAATCGATTGCGTTTTGCTGTATTTTTTCGATGAATGAGATGCTTCTGTATAACGTTCTCTAAGAAAATTTTACGTTCTCGTGTCAAACGGTACGAGCTTTACTTATTAATATAACAAATACATATCATATGATTTATAAGAAAAATAGAGGTCAATTCATTAAAAATGGAGTTTTGAGTTCAATTACGAATCAAGTACTCCCTCCTTCCCACTATAATAAATCAAATTTATTTTTTGACTTGTCTCGAAAAAATTACTCATGCACTTTTCAGATTAGAAAAAATTATTTACGAGTTTTTTCATGTTTATATTTTTTTATTCTATTTTTCTTTCCATATTTAACCATCTATCAATTCATTTTGTTTCGAACGCGATTTTTTTTTCTTCTCTCTCTGTAAGAATATAATAACTATTCGAGCATATAATAAGAAATACAAAAATTCTTCTGTATAGACCAAAAAAAAAAAAAAAAGAAATACGATATCATGTGTGTGTATATATATAAATTGTATTAATATAAGTGTCAAGTCAAATAGAGTATTAAGCTTACACATTAATTAATCTAAACAAAAATGGAAATGGCCCCTCAAGAGTCAAGAGGCTCTGCATAATTACATCAATGTCGTCAGCACAGGAGTTTGCCTTCTTATATTCGCGTCCAGTGACGCTGAAGTGATGCGGAAAGAGAGAGAAGCAGGGCCTCCCTCGAAATCCCACACAGACTTGCAGGCACAGTGTTAGCAGTGTGTGAGTGTGAGTGTGTGTGCGTGTGCGTGTGAGAGAGAGAGAAGAGCTCTGGCGTAAACCGCCATGAGAAACTGCCATTTCAGAGCAGGTGGAGACTTATTAGCGGTTTCATTAAAACCACTGACTCCCATGCACACGCGTCTTTAAGATTGTACCCCAACACCAGCGTCCCCCCCAACCCAATCCCTCTTTATCTGGATCTCTGCAACTCTCCATGGCTATTTCTCAGAACTGGGCAAAACTGATGGGTAGTGGGGGAGACAGAAGCAAAGAAAAGAAGACGTACTAAGCAGTAAAAGGCAGCCATATAGAGATATAGTGTGTGTGTGTGTGTGTGAGAGAGAGAGAGAGAGAGAGTAGGAACAGTGAGCAAAGCCTTTTTGTTTTCTTCTTTGAGAGTTTAGTAGTATCTTTTTTTCTTTTTCTTCTTTTCAGGTCCTTTTGATTTATGGGTCTTGTCTGTATACAGGGGTTGGGCTTTGAATCCTCTTGATGATAAGAAATCGTTTTTGCTGAAGTAATACCATTTGAAGGAGACAGGGGTGGGATATTAATAAAGAAATAGAGGGGAAAGCAAACAAAAGAGAAAGGAAGGAAAGCAATTTTTAGGCTTTTTTGTATCTTTGCTGGTATTAGTGTTTGGTTGTAGTCATGAATCAGTAAGCTTTCTTTGATTGTCGGTTCCGTTCCGAAAATAGATTGTGTGTAGCGAGAAATTTGGGGGAAAACTGTGAACTATCAGTTTTCTTGGGGTTTCTCAGTGTGTCCTTCTTGAGTTTTCAGTTTTCTGGGCTTGTTGAAGAGTGGGCTTCTATGCCTATAACATAGCCCCAAAGATTGGTGAGTACTAATAGATGTTTGAGCTCAAAGGAGCGTTTCCTTTCAAGTCAATCCATGGCGGTTACCGATTGAATACCCAAATCATTTCAGGTTTGTGGCCTCTCCTCTCATCTCCCCTCCCCCCGAGCGCACACACACACACAGACAGAGGATTCCAGTATTTTTTGTCTTTATATTCTTAGTATGGTACATAATGTAAATTTAATGTATTTAGATTGAGCAGAGAGGAGTTATGCTGAGGAAGAGATCTAGAGTAACAAGCAAAAATCAAGCTCTGATGGCAGAGTGTGGCTCCCAACAATCTCCTGCAGAGAAGTACAAAAGACCCTCTTCATCTTTCTTCAGTTCTCCAAGGTTGTTCACTGGATTTACTTCAAAGGGTGTTACTGACACAGAATCTAATATGAGCCCAACTTCTATACTTGATAGTAAACCATTTTCTGCTTTCAAAAACCCCTTTTGGTCCGACACTGTGAGTCACCACACCCCCAAAACCCCCAAACCTGAAGTTAGAACCCCTTGGGATCAATTGGATTCAGGAGGAGTTGGTCTTGCCCTTGTTGATGCCCTCACTCATGAAAATTCCGACTCCAAAATATCGAAACCTAAAAGCCGGATGGTCTTATTTGGATCAGAGTTGAAGATTCAAATCCCTCCCCTGCCTCCCTCTGTTCTGTCCCCTGCTAATTCCCCAAAATCACCCTCGGATTTCGGCATCAAAACCAGGAACTCCCAACTAGGTCCCTTCTCCCCCGCATTTTCGCCGGCTTCCGCGAGAAAATCACCTTTCGGGTCCTCGAATTTTGGCCTAGAGAACCCGATTTCTCCTATGGTTTTTAGTGGATGCCTCTCTGCTAGTGAGATGGAGCTCTCTGAGGATTACACTTGTGTGATTTCGCATGGCCCAAATCCTAGGACTACCCATATTTTTGATGATTGCATTGTGGAGAGTTGCTGTGGTGTGGTTGGGTTCTCTCCTGCATCACAGAGAAGAAATGAGCCTGTGACTAATCAATCCATGAGCTATCCTTCTGAGACCTTCCTCAGCTTCTGTTACAGTTGCAAGAAGAATCTTGGACAAGGGAGAGACATTTACATGTACAGGTTAGCTCAAAAATTACCTTCATCTTTTTGTGACTCTTTTAGTTCAGATTGATGATGTGCACAAGCGTTTCCTTTGTTTAATCTTGAAAAAGAAAGTTCAGTCATTCAAAGTAATTACTTCCATCAGAGTTCTGAACATACATTATTACTATGTCATAGATTTTGATAATATGGCCTATTCATGTAATCAAGTAGGAGCTTCTATGCACGATGGTTGTCATATCACTCAAAGGCACGACATTACATTTCTCAGCGTTACACCGTTGAAGAATCCTATGTCTTCGATTGGTGAATATTATTGCTCTGTGTTCTGAATCTCGCCTAGTCTTGGATGCGTTTTAGTCGTGTTTATTGCCATTAGAGGGTAAGCGCGATGAAGTACTAAAGTTGTTCCTCCATAAGCAGAGTGTTGCTCCACAAAAGCCGAGTGAGAGTGTCGGGCGTTGTTGACAACATCAAGATTAGTTTCTTTAACCCAAAATTATGATCTAACTTCTCTGTTTCCTTGTTCTTTCAGGGGCGAAAAGGCTTTTTGCAGCAGCGAATGCCGCTTCAAGGAAATCATTTCGGACGAGGGAATGGAAACTTTGGATTCCGATGATGTTTATGGGGCTTAAAGCTCTGATACTTGTCTATAAGCTTCAATAATCCTCTACGTCAGAGTTTCTACTGTGGCTTCCATGTACCAATCAACATAGGAGAAGTGAGTTTAGACTAAATTCATCCAAAAAAAAACAGAATGAGGGAACAAAGATGGCAGTTGTATATTTTGGAGATTTGGACCTGTTTTGGTTCTCTTGCTTGCTTTTACTTTGCAGGATGGGATCTTGTAGAGATGATTTTGATATAAAGTTATGATTAGGTGATTGGTGGCTTTTGTCCAGCATTTGGCTTTGGAATTGATGGCGATGGTGGTGGAGGTGATGATGCGAACTGAAACTTGCATTATTTTCATTTGTTATCTGTTGTAATTGTCTTTGTCGAGCACACAAGGACCAATGCACTCATTGAGTAGATTCTCCTCTCTTTCTTTTCTTTTCTTTATTGTGTCCTTTTCATCATTTTTTTTTTTTGGAGCTGTTCCAAAAGGTTTTAGTTTCAAATTTTCAGTTTTACCTTTATTCTATTTCCCTTTCTCAGTCCACATTTGGTTGCTTTTCAACGGAGACCCACTGTCTGTCCCCTTTTATCTTCTTTCTTTTCCTTTCTTCTGTCACCTCTTTCCTGTTTGTACCCTCCCACCCACCATATACCCATTTTTAAAGTCCACCATGGTTGGTTGAGGTGGTGGAGACATGATGGTGTCACCGTAGGGGGGGGTAGAAAATTTAACCATGTTCTTACATGCGGTGCAAGTCAAACTAGTGTAATTATTCTGGGACGGAAGGAACATTCAAGAGGGTCAATAATTCTACAGCACTGTTTCATGTGTGATATTCGAGGGGAGTAATGTTTGAAGTTGTCGATTATGGTATTTCATTACCTTCTCATTTTGATCGTCAAATAAGAAAGTTGAAGTAGGTAAGGCAGGACGAAATACTTAAATAGTTCCAGACCATTGAAAGCTATGATCATGGACTTCATTTGAGCCAGCATGCCAAGCTATAAATGTCTTTGAAACTTGTGGGTTTGCAGAATGGAAATGGCTTAACATGCTCCTGTAATCCCAAGTTTGACTTGATAGACACTCGGGAAAAAGAGGCACCAAATTCGTAACATGCATATAAATGCCTTGTTCTTCAATCCCTAGGTCCTCGGGCTCTATTCCCCAGCTGATCAATAATGTGTGCCATATGAGGAGACAGCAATTGGGGGACCCCTGCCTCGTTCAATTCCTCAACTACAATCCATTGAAGATAGATGCAAGCAGAGACATGGGTTTTGGCTTGGTGTGTGCGTGTGCCTGAGTGTGGGTTGTGTGTGTTAGGGGGGGGGGGGGACCTTGCAACCCTAAATCTGGTCTAGATAGAAGCAAGCAAACAAGTTTGGGACCCCTGGTTTGTAGGACTCTATTCTAAGGATTCATGCATTCAGCCACTATGATCACGTGACGTTCTCTATCAGTTAAAACTGTAGATCAACCGTTTGCTGATGAAAAAGAGCGCCAAATGGCCTTGGTCTAGAACCATTTATGATGCTCCCCGAAGTGCAACTCTACGATTGTGGCCGAAAGAACTTCATTTACTTCACTAAGAAAATGTATCAGGCTTCAATGCCATCCAACCACACCCTGTTTTCAACTTAATTGCATTCAACATCAATGGTTGGTATTAACTTGTGGGGATTGGCACACTTTATTGCCAGTTTCAGCATTAAGGTCGGTTTCTAGCTTGTAGCTGTACTATCTAATTTCCACTAAAAAAACAAAGGTCCTTACAGCTATTAGATGCATAAATTTTGTTAAGTAATCCATCTTTTAACTTCTATCCACATTCGAGGAGGAAAATCTCTAATAAACTAGCCGGAGTTTCTCAAAAGGGATTGGCGTCTCTTTACAGGCATGGAGTGCCTATAATCATCTTAAAATGTGGCTGTCTAAACTACACGTCTTGTCAGTGCACACCACGTATAGTTCCGATTTACTTCTATATCTACTAGTGTGGTTGATCACTCATCGCTATCGCCAGGCTAATCTAGTCTCGCCTAAATCAACATTTTCTGAACGGATGTATTCCGCGGCATCACTTTCGCGGCATCAATGCACCAACATAATTTAAATAACCACGACGGGCATCACTTTCGCGGCGACAATGCACCAACACAAGTTTAATAACCACGGGCATCGCTTTCGTAACTATCTGGAAGGAAATACTATTTTTCTCCCCTTAGAGATGACAGGTTGCTACAAAGGCTAGCATCACTTCATCTCCTCCATCGTAGTCGGAGTAAGTAACACTAATTTAACTCTTGAGCAAATGAAGCCACCCATCAACCGAAATCGTTCTAGGCTACAAGTTTATCCCTGAGGTGTACTATACCCATCAATCACCGTTATTTTGTTACTCCCTTCCTGTCACGTATCTTTTATTTCTTTTCCTCGATATACTCCACGATTCATCACAACGAGCGGAGTGGGGCATTAATGTAACAGCAGTAAAAAGGCCAACAAAGAGAAAAATAGTTACAGCTAAAGCATCTACTGCCAGTGGCTAGAATTTGAGTCACGTACAGACCTGTTTGCTTGCTTTTATTCATCTAGCAACTTGTTGAAATCGATAAGAAACCTTCATAAATTAGACTTAATCATGATCACTTGGTATCGTCAAGTTGGCTATACCTGGTGGCAGAATCACCTAAAGCGATCCAGGATATGTAGTTAAGCCAAGAAAACTTGTGATAGGAGGGAAACATGTACCAGAGAAAATAATTTACCAGCACACCTGCTTATGGCAGTCCTGATTATATTTTGATGGGGACACAATCCTTCTCGCACAACACATCCCATGGGGCACAGAAGGTTGAAGATTTTCCTAATTCAAAGAAACCAGATAATCGCAAAGAGGCAGCCAAGAATATTGTGATTCATTTCTATGATGTGAGAAAGGAAATTACGGCGCCACTTGGCATCACTTGCTGTAGATACAATCCTATTGCTATTTTGCTCCTCAGTCTGCCATATCCCCATGAATGGGACTTCCTATCTGGCTCATGATAGCTGCTGCTTGCTGAACTCCACATCATTGCAGCAGCAAAAGATATGAAGTATGCCAGTCGATGACAGCTGCAGTGTATTACCAACTATGGCTCATGGAAATCTAGATACTTGCAGCGGCAACTGCTATAAACCACTCGGTTTAACGACTATGGGCTGACCAGCTAGTTGTGCTTAATATATTTTCCAGCAAGTGTAATCGGCAAACCTCACCCCTTCATATTTGAACAGAAGACACTGCCAAAAGTATTTCTGTAAACCAAAAACAAAGATTGTATTATTTCTCGTTGTGCTTCCAAAATTCAAGTGACTTTGTATTAAATAAATGCAGCATGGATCACCAGCATTAATTTCAGATAGAGACGGATAATGAAAGGCAATTACTCAACCAGCAAGCAATGAATGCTGGAATATATAAAAACCTAAGCTAATGCGCCTGTGCACTGAAGAATGATGATCTCACAAATACTATTTCTAAGAACTGTCGGAGAGAATCACCTCATGAATTTTTTCTGTCAACTAATGCATTTACATAACGTAAAATTGTTCTCGTTAGATGAATGCTACATAGGATGTTCTGATCAAAAATGTTTTCCACTGGTCAAGAAGATCTGGTCCAACATTATCATTTATCAAGTAGGTTAAATGAATCTAACACAATGGCTCCTACAACTCATGCACATACCACAACATAAGACGGCAATAAAAAACAAGCAAGCTGTACATTTTTGTCAGTGTGCGCATGGATGGTTGCAGGCTGAAGTGAGAAGGAGACAGGAGAGCGAGAGCGAGCGAGGGGGGGAGGGGGAGGGGGAGAGAGAGAGAGAGAGAGGGCAATAAATTAGCAAATTTTAACCATACGAACTTGTCCTAGAATAGTTTCGTTGCGAATATTAGTACTGAAAACTGAGATTGTGTCTTTACTTTGTTAGTAACAATGGACAGCTGCAGGAAACAATTCCATTAAGAAGGGCGGGAGCATAATGGAAACAGGACCATGAGGAAAGTTGTAGTACCTTTACTTCATTCTCTCTCTTATCCAAAAAACGCTCCAGATGAATCATCAAACAAATTTTGTCAATCGCATCATCACTTCAGTGGAAAGCTCAGTAACAACCACGTCTGAACAGACACAAGCAACCACTGAATCCCAGACAGACCGATCTGGCATCTTTTCTTGGCTAACCATCTCCTCCAACCACATAATTGCTTCATATCGCCTGCCTATTGAGCAAAGGCCCTTGATTAGTGTGTTATAAGCACCAACACTAGGCCAATGAGATTTAATTAGCATTTCCTCCAAAATCTGGCTGGCTTCAATAAATCTACCATCATAAGATAGCCCTACCACCAAATTGCAATAAGTCTCCTTGTTAGGAATACAACCCACCTGTCTAGAGATCTTCTCCAAATATCTAACTGCCAAAGCAGATTTTCGGTGATCACATAGGCCCTTTATTACGGTATTATACAACACAATTGTTGGAACACAATTCCCCTCCACCATCTCTCGTTCAATCACCTCCACTGCTTCATAAACCCGACCTTCCCTACATAATGCAGCAACTTTAGCTTCAAAAACTAGAACTGGTGGTCTGAACCCCCTTCCATTCATTTCTCTGATCACCTTGTTAGCTTCACCAATTTTGCCTTCAGCATAAAGATCAACAGCCATCGCATTGTAACTATCCGAACTAGGAACCGCGCCTTTGATTAGAGCTTCATTAATTAAGACCTTGGCACCTTGCATATCGGCACCATCATGGCATTGGCTAAGATCAAGCTGCTTGCAGCGTCTAAAAGGAGCCTTCAGCCCTTTCCTCAAGATCTTACCAAGGATTTCCACAGCCTCCTGGACCTGTCCAATTTCACATAAAGCATCTAAGAAAGTTCTGTATATTACGACATCATTACCACTACCCTTTTGAGAGATTCGCCAGAACATTGAGTACACCAAGTGAGTGGCCTCATTTAGTCTCCCATCATCACACAAACCTCTCATTAGGATCCGATAAATTTCATTGTCTGGAGAACAGCACTGATAATTCATTTCTTGGAAGACATTTAGTGCGAGATCAGACCGGCTTCTTTGACAGAGAGCATCTATAAGCAGTTTCAATGAACGTGTTCTAGACTTCACTTCCCACCCATAAGAATTCTCCAAGAAAAGACGATGAGCAGTTTCCAGCTTAGATTCTGTCACCATTATCTGCAAAAGGGTATTAAAAGACTCTGTCCAATTCACACAATTGAAGTTGGAAAGGTTTCTAAACAGAGAGATGGCTTCATCCAGCATGCCAACCTTGGCATAGGTTTTCATTGCACTTGCAAATACTGAATCTCGACAAACACAGGAGTCATCTTTCATCTGATCAATCACTTCTTTCATATCAGCAATTAGGCCTGAGCTACCGAGGATATTGATCATGGTGGCATAGACCGGACCATTGTGCCTGTAGTTTGGATATTTGGATTTTGCTTCATTAAAGAGTTGGAGAGCTTTTAATGGGCTTTTTTGGTTTCGTATGATCTGAGAGAGATGTGTGGGTGTTAAAAGCCTTGGCCATCGTACATTCATGGCAGTAAAATTTTTATCCTGCATTTAAAACAAAGTGAACATCACAGATCAAATATGGGTGAGACTTCCAAATATGAGAGTGTGTGTGTGTGTGTGTGTGATAATCCAAGGCAAGATTTAGCGTTGGTAAAGATAAGTCATCCCAAGGTAAACGGATGGCTTTTCGGATAATTATGAAGGTAAGCCATCTCAAGATCCAAGTGTGTTTGTCTCCAACGGGAGGCCACTAATATCATCTCAACGTTAAAGTGTATTTGTCCCCGACGGGAGGCTGTTAATATCATCTCAATCAAGTGTACTTGTCCCTAACAGGGAACCGCTAATACTTTTGCCTTAGTTTTAGGCACATCTTCACCAACCTCTATTAGCATTGCTTTTTTCAATATTGCTTATATAAGTTAGCAGCAACGCACTGATAGAACCCTCAAAAGGCTCAATGCTCCCATGAGTATCAAGTATGGTTTTAACTGGATTATGCTAGGATATATTCAATTAAGTACTAGATTATACTTGTAGATGAGCTTATGAGTTATTTTCTATTGAGGCGAAACTACGAGGCGAGGCCTTGGAATTAAACTAAACAGGTTAGGAAAAATCCACTTAAACTAATCCTTACTTTATCTCTTACTAATTTTCAATCTGTATAGTTAGAAAGCACGTGTTGCCTTCTCCTTCATGCCTTTCAGAAAATTATTTTTCTGTGAAGAACAATGAGGTAACCAACAAAGATTTCTTTTTCAATTCACTCCCGAGAGCCTCCTTTTCTTATTGATAATGTTCATTTAATTAAATGTTTACTAATGCGTTTATACCATTAAAAGTTCCAGATACAGAATCCACGCAGACTAAAAACATTAGTAACAGCAAATAAACTGCATAATTCCAGAACCACGCTTAATTGAATTAAGGACGAAAAAACAAACTCGTATATGTTCTTTGTAGTTACCACATATGAAAGGAAGATACTCCCTCCATTTCATAAATTTCGTCATCTATCCACTTTTTACAAATTCCTAGAACAGAATTTGAATGTTCAATGTTGACTTCATACATTGTTTTTGCTCTATTTTGACTTGTCAACCAATACTTATCCGGTTCATAATTACTAACTTCAAACTCGAGTCATAATTTCGACGTGCAAATTTTATCTCTGAAATTCACAAAAAGGAAAAGTGGACAAACATAATGAAACAGATGGCGCATGTATAACCAAAGATTAAGTACTGTGCATTCGGAAAAAAACTTACTTTGCAATACCCGGTGGAAATTCGGCAGCGAGTTAACTCCGGTCACAGCCCGGTCTCGTACTGGTTCATCGAGTCACCCGAAAGAGGAGAGGCAGAGGGTGAGCTTGGGATACTGTTCAGATTTGGGATACCCATATAGTGGGCTTATCATGGGATAGAACTTATATTCGGTCAAAGCCGGCACCAAGCTAATGTATGCTTACTAGCAGAGTTAGGCTTCAGCACTTGCGGCCTATTTGATATTGCTTATGTTACAATCATTTTCTATCAAGGGGAGATAGGATGTATTGCTATGCCATAGTTCCAGAGAAGGGAGGACACGGTGGTGTAGAAATCAGTTGCAATTCTTCTTGTCAGAAGGGGGCAACTCGGTGAGGCTATTGTGGTGAGGAAGCAGGGCACGGCGGCGAGATGGGAAAAAGGTGGTGGTCGGGAACGGTGGACAGAGAGCGGGGGCTCTTCCTTGTTCCGGTGGGAGGGGGAGGAGATCGTCGCCGGTGAGCGTCCGGGAAACGGCTGTATTGGAGAAGCTGCTATGGCAACCTTTTGTCAAGCCGGGTTTGGGCCTTGGGAGAGGAAAAGAAATGGTGAAAAAATGGGGTGGAGCTTTACTCAAACGTCGTCGTTTGAGTAAATTTGCCATAGAAAAGTAGCCGTATATCTAATTTTCACGTTTATTTATACCGGATATAAAGTCAACATGGTGTAACACTTTTTTGGTTACAAATGACACATTAATTTCACGAAATTCAATACTTATAAAATTTGAAATTATAAGTTTGAAAAGAAAAAAAAAACTGATAACTACTTTTTATTTGGCAAATAAGAGTGTGTTTAATAAATCAGTTCAACACTTAACTTTATGACATTTGAAATCTGAACGATTAGACGATGTGTATGTTGGATTGATAAATGTCACTGCGTGATCCTTTGGAGTCCTTGAAAGCCGGTTTTCAATATTGAAGAGGATGCTACTATATCCTTTTCGAGTACAAATGAATGTTGTCATTGCAACGATACTTAATTTCCTTCAAAATTCGATTATCATGGATTCACTTTTTAAGCAATTTGATAATAGGAATATTCTTGAGAATACCGAGCACGAAAACAAAAATGAACTAGATATGGGAGCATGAGCACGGCAACTTGATCAAGTTTTTATGGTTACCTTACGAGAGCAAATTGTAACTCAATTATTTAATTCGACTTGTAGTTATCTGATGTAATAATGTGACTTTGGACTATTGAAACATTATTATTAATTCCTATCTTTTGATTTGAATATTATTTTGTACTTTAAAGCTATGCTTGTGATTGTTGTCTAAAGAAAATAATGTGCCTGTGGGTATGCGCATGCAAACACTCTAAACAAATGAAGGAAATTGGGTTTGCATGATCTATCATTTGTATGGTAACACATTTTATTATGCAATTATATAACAAGGCTGACAAAAGAGTATTAGTGTCGAACTAAACAATTTTCAAACTTTATTTATTCCGTTTATTTAATAGATCAAACTGATTTAACACTTAAATTTTAAGCAAAATCTTTTTTTTCTTTTTGTGTTTAACATACAGTAGCTAAAAACTATTAATTTTAAAAATTCAGCAGTTCTTAAATTTTAATTTTGTCAAACCCGTCGAACTATTGATGCCAAGGAAAGTGGGTTCGTACTTACGTCGAGGTGCCACAAAGGCTGCAGTCCGAGTCAGATGCCAAGTATGTTGATGTAGGACACAACAAGGGTGGAACAAGGACAGAGACCAAGGGCTTCCCAAACAGAACTTGAGGGTGACAGTGCTGCGAGGGCGATGGCGCGGGATGAATACACGATGACAATCACAGTCCGATGCTTAGGTCCAAAGTCAAGGTCCTGTATGTTTCTCTCTTTAGGATTCTAGAGTGAGAAAGTGAAAATGTGAGAGTGAAAAAGAAGTCCTGAAAATGTCCCTTGTTCCAAATGAATTCTCAAGACCTCTATTTATAGAGATTGAGATGATGATGTCATAAACCGACACGTGGCGCTCCCCGGGAGTGACACATCACCGGGGGGTCCACGGGTGCCGGTGCTCGATGGACTGTCAGATCGCATATTCACCCGGCCTGCCCCGCACAGCGTCGCTCTGTCTGTCAGGAAAGACTGGCTCCCACAACGGTGTGGCCAGAGAACCCCCTTGATCTAGCCTCCAATCCAAGCCCTTGCGGAGTCCCACAGGCTTGGCAGCGGTGGGGAAGACCCGACGCCCAACTGCCAGGTGAACTAGGCGCGATGCCCTCCAAAGACCTGCTCCCGTCTCGGAGTGACCTGGGGGTCATAGTCCCTAGGGGTGCCAACGCAAGCCCCCAGTGCCGGAGCACGTAGGCCAGTCACGCAGGCACCCTGATGGAGATAGTGTCCCAGAGGAGTCGCCTATTCTGCAGGCCGAGGTAGCATCCCGGAGGAGCTGTCTACCTGGCCGGCCAAGGTAGCATCCCGGAGGAGCCGTCTACCAGGCAGAAAGGTAGTTGAAGAGCTCCCTGGCAGAGATAGTGTCCGGGAGGAGTCGCATATCTCCGCGGGTGAGTCCTTGTGCCGGAGCACTCGGAGCGAGTCAAGGTAGCATCCCGGAGGAGCCGTCTACCTGGCGGAAGGGGAGTTGAAGAGCTCCCTGGCAGAGATAGTGTCCCGGAGGAGTCGCCTATCCCCGCGGGTGAGTCCTTGTGCTGGAGCACTCGGAGCGAGTCAAGGTAGCATCCCGGAGGAGCCGTCTACCCGACTGGCCGAGGTAGCATCCCGGAGGATCCGTCTACCTGGCAGAAGGGGAGTTGAAGAGCTCCCTGGCAGATATAGTGTCCCGGAGGAGTCGCATATCCCCGCGGGTGAGTCTTTGTGCCGAAGCACTCGGAACGAGTCAAGGTTGCATCCCGGAGGAGCCGTCTACCTGGCGGAAGGGGAATTGAAGAGCTCCCTGGCAGAGATAGTGTCCCGGAGGAGTCGCCTATCCCCGTAGGATGATGTACACTCCGGAGAGGGGGTTGAAGCATGTTCCATGACCAAGGCAAGGTGCGCATGGTGTGATGAATGAGTGTGGTGCCCGGGGGCATGTAACATGATTATGGCGCATGGGCGCGATGAAGTGCGTAAGGTGCCGGGGGCACGTCTGTGTTAGTGGCGCGGCGCATGTGCGCGGCGGAGTGCGTAAGGTGCCGGGGGCACATTTGTGTCAATGGTGGCGCATGGGCGCGACAGAGTGCGTATGGTGCTGGGGGCACGGTAGTGTGACAGAGAGCCCGGGGGCACGACTATATCAACGGCGCGGCGCACGGGGCGCGGCGAAGTGTTGGAGTGTGACGCCTGAACGTCGGTGACGGGGGTCACGGAAACGACGTCCGGGCGACGGACGATGAGTGTCGTGGAGTTGGCGCGCGGGCGCGAGCGACGTCCGGACGACTGGTGACGGGGTCGCGAAGTTGACGTCCGGACGACGGGCGACGCAGAGATGACGTCCGGGCGACGGGGGTCGCGGAGTTAACGTCCGGACGACGGGCGACGGGGGTCGCGGAGTTGTGTATGGTCCCTTGAAGAGAAGTGAAGGTTTAAGTATGGAGATCAAAGGCCAAACCATAGGGGAAGTCCAAGGCCAATCCATAAGGGGAGGCCAAGGCCAACCCCAAGGGAAGGCCAAGGCCGACCCCAAGGGGGAGGCCAATGCCAACCTCCTTAGGCAAGTGCCATGGTGCATCGACGGATGACGTGTGAAGTGCGACGGTCGAAGCGTGATGCGGCGTCGCACGATGATGAGTTTCTTGGTGACAAAGTCATGTGACGAAAGTGAGAAGTGCACGTGACTTGAGCGTGCATGCTTTGACCGGTTGTGAGCGTTGAAAATGACTGTTGCTTGTGCAGACGTGTCATGCAAAATGGGACCACAGTGGGCCTTTGGGTACGACCAGAATAGGTTGGGAACAACTATTAATTTGATAACATCCCCTTTTTTCTACCTTTGCTCATGAATCACGTGTCGCAAAACTATGCCAAAAGCAATAGTTCATTTGCTTATGCAAAAAATGCCAATTTCTATTTTTTGAGTTCAAAATATAAAAGCACTTGTGATCGTCAAACTAATTATCCACTTTTGAGGCTAAAGCAATTACGAGCTTAAGTGACTTTGTGAGAAGTCTAGTGGCCTTTTTATGTTCCTTCCAAGCCAAAAAAAATATATATATATGGAGCATAAAAAAGTATGTCGTATTTTACCTATCATAATAAATAAAGAAAATTGATCAAAGACAATAAAACTGCGATTGCAGACTCAAATGCAAAATATATATATATTTTTTTATGTTTCAAAAGTACGTTTTAAGATTCGGCTTTAAGGTATTTACAACATGTATAAATTAGTCGTGCATACTCAATTTTAAATGTGCTGTGATATTCTTAAATAGTCATAATAATTATCAAATTACTCAAGTTTTGATCATAATTGGATCACAGTTACTCAGTTAGTGTGTCGGGGTATCTACTTTTTTCCCCGTAAAATGGTGTGTATAAGTACTGTCTCAAAATTTTAATCAATAATATGTGTAGATGCATATATATAATACTGATTTATTAGCGGGCTATATATACATATGTGTGTATATATGTACACACACGTTCCTCCCTCACGGTTCATCTACGATAAAAAAATACTTATTCTTATATTCCTGAATAAGTTGTTTGTTCTCATATAGTGACACTAAGAACAAATAGGTTATTAATTAAGTTCCTCTATGGTTACTTTATTTCTTGGTTATTTCGTTTGCGAATTCTTATAAAAGAATGAGCTACTTGTTTAATAATAACGTCTTTTGGTTCCAGAATAAGTTGTTTGTATATGCGCGTAAAGCAATACATCATATAGATGAAAAATACGATAAAAGCTTCCTGTTATAAAGTAAATCAAAGTCATAAGGACAAGTAAAGACACTGAAAATTGCAATGAAGACTGAAAACTTACTAGGAAAAATTTTGCAATTTTATAATGGGTGTTATGAGGAAGATGTTGCAGAGGTTTTGATCGATGTAATAGTACCTAGGTTTTTTTTTTTTTTTTTTTTTTATATGGTCAATCTACTAAATTTTCTAACAAAATTCTTAACTTTGATATTTTTTTAAGGAACGTGTACAACATTATCTCGACCGGTACATAGTTTTCGGTCGGTACAACTGGTACATAAAGATATTTTAGCTGTTAAAAAATATGAAAAAATACCATACCGGTAGAAAACTAAAGCGGAATGTACCGACAAATACGATATCGATAACTATGAATTGGATAGACACCTTTGGTTGAAAGAAATGAAATATTGAATGCAGTAAAGACAATTCGTAAGCACTTCATAGGCATAAAATAAATGAGCTGATTATAGAATCTAGTGCTCAAAACAACCATTCGTAAACACTAGTACAACGACCTTGTTATTTCTACGCAGATCCTTTAATTGAGTTGCATTAGGATCTCAGGGTTGGGATAAAAAAGATATGGTTGTTGCTAGTATCTTTAGCCGTATGCTCCAAATGTAATTATTTTCCTTGCATTACCCCTTTTCAACAATAAAGTTCTCGAGCACTTTAACCAAAAAAAAAAAAAAAGGCCCAAAAAATCTAATAATACGTACTAGATATCACTCGTGTCATCTCCGGGATGTGCTCCTCGTTTTGTCTGGTAGGAGTTTTATGCAGCAGAGCTACAATTATGTTGGTTTCTTAAAAAACAGAAATAATAATGCCGGTATCTGAAATATGACTTCATTTAAGATCACGGAATTTAGACCGAACCTTTGCTATAAAACGTGTCAATTTCATTTTGAAAGGCGCTATTAATCAAGTTGTTATTATACCGCTTACAAATCGTTATAACTGTCCTCGGACGCTCTTCACATATTTTGTAAGGCAAGTAAAATTAAATCATTTTTATTTCCAACCACTGAAGATAAAGCCTAAAGGCGTAGCAGGACCAATTTCGTCATTTCGAGAATCAAATAGATATTATGGCAATTCAAACCAGATTATCAAAATACAAAAAGAAATGCACAGAAGAGGCTGGCCAAACCAAGCTTTATAATGGCTACACTGACACCACTTTCACTCTCCATCTTACCCTCGCCAAATTCAATTTTCTCCTTCCTCTCCCTCCCTTCAGTTCGCCGGAAGCGTTCGCCGATTTCCGCCGCTCGCCGGACCAACCGCCGGGATTTGCGTCGCAGGAGGCCGGAGAGAGACATGTCCGTCTCCGTTCCGATTCCGTCGCCGTCCTCCCGACGCGATTTAAACGACGAATTGTTCGTAGATGCTAGAAACCGTAAGACCTTTTATTCTCCTTTGGAATGCAATCTGCTCGTATTCTATTGAAATGCAGATATGTAGATACGCAAGCCATAAGTTTTTATACTTGTGTGAATTAGTAGTGACAAGGCCATCAAGATGTTACTAACTCCATTCAATTGGATTTTTTCTATTTGGCTTTCTGCGAATTATAAGATGGATTTAGTACCATGTAGACGTCGAACTAAACTGAAAAAGTAATCATAGATTAAAAAAGTGTCGTTTGGCAAGTCAAGCTATGTTAAAAACTACGAAAGAATTAGTATTTACACGTATACAACGTACCCTAGAACTTGTTACATGTAAACATTGGATTGAACTCAAATAGCAATCTGCCTTGTCCCCATAATACTCTCTCGAGATTCTTCATAGTTGTGGTTGACTTGCCAAACAATACTTGTTTAATCCATGACTGCTACTTGAATCCAATTCAATGTTTACATGCAACAATATCTATGCTAGGAATTTGCAAAAGGTCAAAGGAGGAAATTCGAAGGGAGAAAGTTTTTAGTTTGGAAGTACTACATACTTGTGATTTTGCTGAACTAATTTTATGAAGCCCAATAAACAGCTTTGGAAGTTGCCAATTAATAATTACAGCTTATGAAGTCCCATCTAATCCAACACAAGCTCCAATCTTGTTTAAGCAATGATCTTTTGTATAACTTACCCTAAGTAGGGGAGGCCTGGATTCCTCGAGAAGGGGGCTGAATTTTCTTCTCAATAGCATTGCATAGAGTTCATTTGAAATTTATTAGCTGCATGCTTTTACACATCTTATTTCTCGCTAAAATTACAATAGTCAGTGCAACAGAAGAAATTTTCTGATAGACTTTCCAGGGTAGCAACAAAACGAACCTTCAATATTCTCCAAAATAATTCCTTTGCCTTTTTGGCTAGTATTGGGGTATAATTTAACACTCAATCAATAAATAAGAGGTTTAAAAGACGAAATGCATTAAAGTTAATGTACTAAAGGTTCTAGACAGTAGTTAAAGCCAAAAGCACTCAAATGTTAGATTGAGGTAGTAGAATAGAGAAAGAATAAAAGAACAAAAGTTAGTTTGGGAGTAAGAACGGCAAAGTGCAATACTGAGCCCTATGTTCTTTGCTATTTATACGTTCGGAACGTACACTAATATTTGTTTCAAAATGACACTAATATCCTATTTGTTTCAAAAGGTGACTGTATCTTCATATATGCAGGTTACCAATACGATATGCAAAAACATACATTATTTAAAAGGTTTTTCATTCCTGAACCTGAATTGGCAAAAAGGAAAAAAAAAAAACTGTGTTTGAAGTAGCTCAGTTTTGAGCCTTTTTTGTACTTTTTTAATTACACTCTTTGTACATGGGATTTGCCCAGCACTTCGTTGATAATACATCTACTTAATAAGAAAAATGCTCTCGATGACGTGGACACAGTTGGTTTGGCCTTGTTTAGTGCATAACAGGAGCTTGTTGAACAAAAATTAGTTTCTAAGACTACGCATATGTGATAATTAGGGTTTTGGAAATCTTTTCTGAATAACAAGTTCCTTAAAAGAGCTGATTTGGACGTAAATTGTTTGCTATTTAAAACTTCTAATGCTTGGCATGAATTCTACTTTTGAGCTAACTAGCTTAAGTAGAGTTGCCTGAGGAGAAATATGAACAGAAAATAAAAATTTCGAGAAACCTGACATAAAATGAAAGTCAGAGTTACTTTTAGAGATTGTCTTCTCCCATGAGACCCTTGTTCGTGGTCCTTTGTGTCAATGCTGGTTTGTCTTCATCTGTAATATGTCTCTTTTACTTAGTAACACATAGTTGCGCTCAAAACCTTTTTGATGTCGTTGTGTTGTCTATTTCTTCCCTTCACTATTGGAATGACGAGGAACCCCTACCTGTTACGACTTAAGAGCTTCCCACTTTTATCTCGTTGGGGACTGGTGATATAAATGAAAAATATCTAGCACAACATGGAGAAGTGACTTCTGATTGCTGATTCCAACTAGCTGGGTATGAAGGCTTAGTTGAGCCCTTTTTTTGCTTTACTTTAGACTTTTTTTTTGTTCCTTTTGGATGCAGGTGCAGGTAAAGGGGATTTACTAACAACCAATATGGAAGAAGGGATGCGCTCTTCTAATAAAACTGCTCCACGCAAGAATAGATATTTTAGCAGTCCAATTAGAGTCTTTGGAGTGGACTTAACCCCAGATAACATTGCAGTTGCTATGGTATACTTTGTCCAAGGAGTCTTAGGTCTTGCTAGGCTTGCTGTCAGTTTTTACTTGAAGGATGACTTGCATTTAGATCCTGCAGAGGTATGTCATGTTCTGGTCATTTCTTTTCTCTCTATTCGGCATCCATTGGTTTTTTCCAGAGAAGGTTAATACTAGATCTTGTGACAAAGATCTATTACTATTGGTTAAACGAGGGAAAATATACCTATTCATACAAATGCTAGATAATAGTTCTACTTGCTTTTGCATTACTAGATGTTCTTGCTTTGCCAGGTTTCCAGGTTGACTACTTGCATGCAAAATATATTATTGCTTTAAGTTTACCTATTAACCCTTTAGTTTTGAAATGCTCATTCACCCAGATGATGAGAAAATTGTTCATCAAACTTCAATGAGGAACTGTCTGCACTTCAACATGAAGGTGAAGATGGAGAAAATAAATTCAATCCACTGTTGACTGCTATGAAAAAAGGCCTGTTGGCCTCTTGATGAAGGACAAGTTATGCATGAAAGGAAATAGAGAGGTCAGGGAGAGAGCAAGAACCCTACGAATAGGGCGATGGACGGATATTTGAGACAAAGCATAGGTGTGCTTGGGCAAGAGTAGTACTAGGGTGGGTGATCCCTTGGAAAGTCCTCATGTTGTACCCTTTTTAACTTGTCAGAAGGAAAAAAAAAAGGAAAATAGAGAGAAAGCAAATGTCTGATGAATTAATTTATAAAACGGAGTTATCCCAGACAATGAGTTATATAGGCAAGAAAGGAAAGTAAATTAACAAAATCACAATTTACATAATTAGGCATAGAATAAAGACTTTAATTCTGTCTATCTTCAGCTGGGCCACAATTTGATTGTGTGCCTGCTAAAGGAATGTTTAGGCCGCCGTATCTCATCATCTCTACTGACACATCTCTTTGTTGGAAGAAGATGGTTGTACAAATTATGATTTCTTATCCATCTCAGGAAGCTAGAAGGAAAACTAAGATAAGATGTAAGCAAGCACAAGAAGCTCATCCTCACTTGTTCAGAAGGATATTAGAAATTTTTTAATGTCTTGAAACATGCTTATTGGTCCAAATAAATTTTCAGTGTGAAAGTTTATGGGCAATTTTGATAATATTACTTCCAATAGGTAATAATATTTCAATCTCGCATGACTATTAGAGGGCTGGCTGTATGGTGCATTTAGTAGGAAAGGAATAAGCGTAAGCTTGTCTGTCAATTTTTCTTGAGGACATTGTGCTTGATCTTTGAGGTTTCTCCTTAGACTTTTGCTTGATTTCATTGGTGGTCTTGGTTACTCTTGTAATTTCAGGGGGATTTCTGGGTGTTTGTTTTGTAGAGATCCTCTCTACATGGATTCTACCCCTCTGTTTCTTTTGTAAGATAGTGTTACTTATCAAAAATATTTGTTAATGTTAGATCCCTATTGACTATTTAAGTATGTAGGGCTTACGGCTTGAGTGCTAAAGTAGCACGTTTATCTTTTTAACTAAGAGAATATGGAGAGTTGTGTTAGATTGTCCGAAATTATATCACACAGTTCGGAGTTGAGGCATTGGAGTTCTCTGTTATGCATTACTGCTGCTTATTTAACCAAATGAGGACTGACAAGTTATTCATGGTTGACTAGACAGCTGTAATATCAGGTTTCTCGGCATTGCCATGGCTGATCAAACCCTTATATGGTTTTATTAGGTGTGTATCGATCAACTATACATGTTTATCCTTTTGTCACTATTGCCTTAATTAAGATTTTTTTTTTAACTGTAATTTTGTCATTGTAGCGATTCCTTCCCACTTTTTGGCTATAGAAGAAGGTCATACCTGGTCCTGTCAGGACTTCTTGGGGCACTTTCGTGGACTTTGATGGCTAGCCTTGTTGACGGCAAGTATGGTGCCGCTTTCTGCATACTGGCTGGATCTCTTTCTGTTGCTTTCTCGGATGTTGTAAGTTTCTGCAGTTACTTGTACATGATTGCTCTTCCAGTTGTTGGTCTATATACATTTCTGGGTAATTAGTGAGAAGTAGCCTCCAGTTCTCTATTTGAGTGGGAGCTGCTATGAATTAATAGACGCAAATTTTCTAGTTTGAAGCACTTAATTAGAATATCCCTCAGCGGCAGCGTGATTGACATCACTCTCTACGATTTCTTTGAGGATATGGTATGGTCTTGGCCTTCCTTCTTTTTCCTTAACATTGATTGTAAAAGAGAGGGAAAAGAGTGAGGGAGTGTGCATTGCATGCTCTAAGCTGTAAGAGGAGAGAGAGCAAAAGAACGAAGAGAAGATGCTTTAGGGGATGGCTGTTTTGATACCACATAACATAACATGAGACCACAGCATCTTGAGTTTGGGATCCGAGTTAGTTACGGTGCTCTCTGCAAGTTAAACAGGAGGAGGGGAACACATTTATGCAAATTAATAAGGTGACGGAGTTGGATGATGGTTAGGCACGTAACTGAACCTGACTGTCATGCCACGTAACATAGGATGAGTCCCAAAAGTGTATTTCTGAGCCTCTAAGCACTTTAAAATGGCAAAAGGCAACTGTGTAGTTGAGAGGGAGGGAGGGAGATATCTTCAGTATTTTAACTTCAACTTCAACTTCTTTCTATTTCTCATTTCGCTAGAAAAACTATACAGCCCTATCATGATACGCATAGACACACTTACCAGAAAAAAGATACAAATAAACATCCCTTATCAATTCTTTTAGAAAACTTCACCTTTTCATGCTATAGAGTATTATTCTTTTTCAGAAGCTCTTCCATTTTGAGATTCCTTTTCCTCTTCGTTCATAGCAAAGGCCATTAACATGTAATTGAGTCCTACAAAGTCTAAAGTGGCAAATGAATCTCGTAAAACCCTTTAAAATTCCCAAACTTAATCTCTTTTTTCATAGCCTTATTCAGAAACTAAACTTAATATTGTTTCTCTGGGAGAGTTATCATTTTTTAGCCTTTATAGCCTAACTAAAAACCAAAACAAGTTCAAACATATTCCTTTTATGCATTTCTGAGTTCAATTGTAGTAATTGTTTACTTGCAGTTTAATTTCGTTAATTTTTTTGGTGTACTTGGCCAACATGCCAAACTTGAAGCATGGTGTAGGTCGTAGATTCCATGGTTGTTGAGAGGGCTCGTGGTGAGTCGCAAAGCATGTCAGGATCTCTTCAGTCGTTATGTTGGGGTTCCTCAGCTTTCGGGGGGATTGTGAGTTCCTACTTTAGTGGTTCCCTTGTGGATGCTTATGGTGTAAGGTATACCAAACGGGATTTTTTTTCTTGAGTTCAGTTTCATAGAACTAATGTGCCGTTTGGCCAATTGCTCTGATACTATTTCATATGTTACAGGTTTGTCTTTGGTGTCACGGCTTTGCTTCCATTGTTAACATCGGCAGTTGCAGTACTTGTTAAAGAGCAGCCTGTGTTTGGTGGTGGGGGACAGAATCTTCTTTTGGGCAGTCCTAGCTTTCTTGATAGCACTAGACAAAACATTATCCAGTTGTGGAATGCCATTAAACATCCAAATATTTTTCTTCCCACTCTATTTATCTTCCTTTGGCAGGCAACACCACATTCAGAATCTGCCATGTTTTACTTCACGTATGTTTGGTCGTCATGTTTTCCTTTGCTTTCTGCAATGTGATTTGAGGCGGATTAGATACTTTTTTTTTTTTTGCAATTATCTTCATTCTGCAATCTTTAACTAGAGATTTTTCAATTTCAGCACCAATAAACTTGGGTTCACACCAGAATTTCTTGGACGTGTCAAGCTGGTCACTTCAGTTGCCTCACTTCTTGGTGTTGGAATTTACAATGGTTTTTTGAAAGATGTTCCATTACGGAAGATATTCCTTGTTACTACCATCATTGGTACAGCTCTTGGAATGACTCAGGTTTGTAATTCGGGTTTACATCTGGTTATGTTTTCCTCAGTGTCTTTTCATCAATAGTTTGTGGAATGCTATGTTTTCACTTAGGTATTCCTCGTAACTGGACTAAATCGGCAGTTTGGTATAAGTGACGAATGGTTTGCCATTGGGGACTCCTTGATTATAACAGTTCTTGGTCAGGTACTTATTTTTTTCTAAGCATGGTTTACAGGCCTGGTTTTTAGTATTTGCAGATTCTATTGCAGGTCTGACTACGTGTTTTCCTGTAGGCCTCTTTCATGCCAGTCCTTGTGTTAGCAGCAAGACTATGTCCAGAAGGAATGGAAGCAACCCTTTTTGCCACGCTAATGTCCGTATCTAATGGAGGGAGTGTAATTGGGGGGCTGATTGGTGCTGGTCTTACCCAGCTTTTTGGTGTCACCAAGGACAGGTTTGATAACTTGGCCTTTTTGATAATTCTATGCAACCTGAGCTCCTTGTTACCTTTACCGCTACTTGGTCTTCTTCCTAGTGATAAAGGTGATGCCACTTCAAAGGAGAGTGGTGATATTGAGATAAAGTCTAGTTAGGGTTGTTTATAATTATCCAAATATAGTTAGTTGCCTCCATCCTTGAAGAGTCTTCTTTAGACTAGGTGCACAACTGCGGTTTTGTTCAAGCATAGCTGTTAGGAATAACAACACAGGTGAAAGAGAAACCAAGAGATGTATAGTTGTAAATAATTAGTATAGGCTCTAAGTGGCTTCTGTTTGTTTAGAACATTATAGTGGAGTTCAGCATCTGTTACTTGAAGTCTCCGAAGCCTTGTTTTTTGGGAATACTCCCTTACCTTCCTATGGCCATATTGTACGCCTTGCTTTAATGGAGATACAAGTCTGTATGAGATGTATGGGATGTTAAATTCTTGAGTCATTTTATGAAGTTTATTAGTCTGAGCTTGGGATTGGTATTGATGCACTATTCTCCTAATGTCTGTAATCCTAACTTATGTCTTACTTTTTAGTGGATGCTCTTCCTAATACATGTATTCCTTTTATCTGAGAACCATAGCGTGGAAAGAGAAACGTGACCTAAAAAGAGCCAGTAGATTAAGAATAGCCTTGCCATGTTTGGTACAAAAGAACAGTAGCTTTGCCATGTTTTGTACAAAGGAGCATCCGCAATACCTAGGCAATTTAAAGGTTAACGGAGCTAGATACTAAAATCTCTAAAATTGAACAAATCCTCCTTTTTAGGGCATAATCTTTTCCTCCCTCTTAACCATCACCTGTTATGATGCAGCTATGATAAAGAGTTTACTGCAGCTATGATGCCACCATCACCTGTTAGCAGAAAAAGCAGTAACTTTAAGTCAGCAAGTAGCATGTTTGATGTTACGTCCGGTGCAATTAGGGAGATAATGTTTTCCTCTAGTGTCTTATGGGCTATGGCTACAAGGCCACCAAAAGCAGAAGACATTCATAGTATCTATATGAGGACGAGGTTAGAACCTGGGTCTACCTTGGAATCAATCGGTCTCGACTTGAAGAAGTACTCATGCGAAGTGTCAAGTGTTGTAAAGCCCTTGAACATGTTTTCTTGGGGTTGTGTCATTGGGATTAGAACCTGAACCAGGAGTTTTATCGTAGTCACTTTGCCTACCCTTTGCGAATTAGGCATTAGAAGTTTCGACATTTTACTGCTGGTCTTTTACAACACTTGGGCTCAAAATTGTAGGCAACAAGTATCACCACATTGTGAAAAGAGAGAAGCATAGAGGAATCTGGTCCGAAGTGGCCTTTATGGTTGAGATGCTAGTGCTAACCAATTTGGAGCCACCATGTAAGGGACAGACACCAACTTTCAGTGGGACCTGTCTCGTAGCATGATGAGTGTACGCTGGTGGTTCACATGGCGGGTCATACAACTCCAACCAATTGTCACATCTGAGTGATCCAACCAACTTCAAGACTTGAAGCTGATCCTAAAACATACCAGTATGTTAGGTTAACCGCTTACAGAAATATGACTCCTTTTGAAGTTGCCCTACAAATCTAGACACCCAATCCTTGTGGGGGATTCATCTCCTGTCTATGAGCTGGGCCCCAACTAAATTCCAATCACTACTAATTCACTCAGGTTGCCCAGGAACTAACAGAAAACGAGGAGAGAGGAATGAAGAGGCGAATATTGCGTCATAATTGGCAGACTCATAATTTCGTGAGCGGAGATTAAGTTTGATTTTGTTGTAGCCTGTGTTGATGAAATTAGTTATTCCTAGAGTGATTAGTAAAGCTTGTTAATGCTCTAAAGCTTTCACATTTTTGTTTTGCACTTGTCTAATTTAATTCTCGTTACACAGCCTGAGTGTTCGCTCATTATGTTCTTTAGTCGTTCTAGTTCCAAATCACACAAAAGTTTCAAAATGCATTCTGTGATTGTAAACAAACAACAAGAAGGTAGTTTTAGATGTAAAGTAAAAAAATAGAAAATGAAGCAGAAAGTAAAGGGGCCTTAACTTATGATACTCCCTATTGGGTATTTTTCTTTTTCATTCTCACTAACCCTGAATAGAGAAAGATACAGTACACGATGTTAGAATTATATTCTCGTTGTATATATAACTCGTAAAATGACAGTCGCAGGTTGGATGAGCATAGCGCCTATTTTTGTGTCCATTTTTTCCTTCGGTGAGTACTTGTGATACTTTGCAATTGTCATCAACTAACTTGTGGTCAAATTCTAGTGCCGAGAAACAAAGTATGATCATCTGTTACAAGTTAATTCATTTTCTCGACATAGTTTTTCTAATGTCTTGTAGCAGCTACCCATTGAAAAAAATATCTCGTAGTAGCTACTGTTTCCATTCTTTTTCATGTATTTCTAAATTCTCCTATGCTTTCGATTGAGTTCCTTGGATTTCTTTTAGTAGTTCAACGCTGAGTTATTAGTGCAACTCAAGGGCAGCAAAATGAGCGAACTACTTAAGTCTGGTCATCCTCTTCGAGTGAAATGCTTGTTCGAGACCCGAGTTGTGAGAAATGAGACGAGCTTACACACATATTGAAGCGCCCGTCTTAGAAGTCGAGTTTTGATAAGCCATCAAACACCTTATGAGAACTAGGTAAAAGGCTGGAAAACTTGAACTTCATAAAGTTTCACACTGATTTCGGTAGTCGTACTCTCAGCTCAACTGAACCCAATTATGCCCTCACAACTGATGACATCTTATAGTCCCATATTTGCTTTGTGTGGCTTAAAAAATGTCGTGAAACCTATATCCTTCCTTGTTATTCCATGAAGATAGAGGTCGTTTATTTGCTTTCTTATAGCTTTCAGTGTAGAGGCAATGAGGCAAAATATTAAACTTGTGTCATAGGTGGAAGTTTGCAGTTAGATTAGTTGTTAGACTGCAAATGATTGAATCTGTTTTAATACCAAAAGTTCAGAAATACACATATTATGTAGATTCTTATAAAAAGAAACTGCAGAACATTATAGAATTCAACAAACCTGACACAGTTTGAACCAATAATGTCGAGCATATAATAATAAACCTAATTTTATAAGAAAAACTGCACAACATTATCGTATACAACAAACTTGACACATTTTTAAAACATAATGTCAAGCATATAACAAATCTAACTGTAACGCGATTATAATGAAAATGCTACTACAAGCTATTGCTTCTTCTCAAGAGGTTGGTCTGTGAAAGAGAAATGCTTATAGACTCGGCTCAGCACACATGGGGATACAGTGGTTAGGATTCATATGCAACTAGAAAAGATCCATTTTTGTTTTATTGTTGTCTCTTGCTAGTTTTCCGTATGAGGTGTTTGGACATTGAGTAATCGGTCCTAGACATGTCTAGTCCTCACGTCCAACAGAATCATTCATTGGCGTACCTTTTTTTTTTTTCAGTTTCCATTTCTCTGTACTTTGTGTTGTTACTCTTGATTCTAGTTCACTTTCTTTTTTGGCAAAACTAATGCCGGTTATGATTTTGAAGCTTGCTAAAGTTTAACAAAAGGTGTTTTGAGCAACGATTTTAGAAGCAAAAGGGAACGTGATAAACAAGCGTAGCGTATCTATCAGAACAGAACTAAAAACAAAACTAACCCCGAACCGAACTCTATTGAGACGTACTCTGAATATGGTTGATGTTTCTCATAGAATAAAGATAGCAAAACATTTTTTTGGTGATAAAGCTATTCTACTTATTATAGGTAGGAAGAAGAGGCCACAACAATGATGATGATCATGAGTCATATGAACCACAGTAATCAAATAGCGGTTAATAAATTATTGCAGAAATCTTGCTTCAGTCCAGGAACATATCAATACCCATATGAGCAGTTCGATTGAAGATGCAAGACTGTGAGGTGATTGCCCATAGTTTTGGAAAGAGAAATTGGTGGTGTAGGATAAAAATAATCCATGGTTGGAAGGGGAGTTGAAGAGAGAACATGTGGGATGCCATGTGAAGGACAATAAAGACAAGCTCCAACGGCCATCAAGTTAATTTAGTTAATGGCGGAACCAAACAAGGCTCCACGTGAGAAATCATTGGAACTCTGAACAATGGATCTAGAGCTAAACCCCATCCAGAAATGATTATGCAGAAGAAGCCTATGAACAAATTTTATAATATGGGATGTAGTTAGCTAAACCCCATAACTAGAAACAGAAGAAATGTCACAAGTTAACCAGGTATACTCTATAATACTTGTCAATTCTAGAGTTTACACTTTTCCCCCTTCTAAGTTCTGAGCAATCTGGCGTAATATGATCTCTTCGAGCTGAGTTGTTGAGCTTAAAAGCCACATACTTGTATACTTAAATTGAAGGACCTCTTTGCTGTTTCAGTGGGGCAGTGGGAGGGGGGAGTATTCATGTAACATGTGGTATACGGGAGGTGTAGTGGCAGAAGGAAGCCTGTGCTCTTCCTCCAGCGGACCTGCCAAAGTTCCTTTCAAAATCCTTTAGGAGAAATTGGCGACCATAAATGATATAAGGTGGTGATGCCTATGTAATATAGGCCATTTATATGTATTGAGTAGCAAAAGATTCATCTCTAATATTTACAACATGCCAATCATGACGGGCTTGTGACCCTTCAAAGACAGAGATAGGAGGTTCTACTGTAGCCACTGGACTTCTGGTGACCTTGTAGACAAAGATTCACATGCTCTGGGGTTGGACGAGTCATTACGCCATTTATTGTGGCCAAGAATTTGAACAATTGTATGTGGGGCTTTTGCTTCATTCAAGCTGAGTAACCCCACATGCTAGCTAGGAAAGGCCACCTCCCTGTCTGCGGAGGCCTTCAGGCTGCAAGTTTGTGTTGTAGACCCTTCTCTTCATGAGGACAAATTGCAGCACCTGATTCCAATCCTAGGCCTCACATGGAAGATGACAATTCTGGGTAGACCCTGACTTTTGGCTTAACCGAATGAGGGAATGACTTTTTACTAGCATTATCCGCACTTCATCTGTCTGTTCTTCTGTAGTTAAGCTTTCAATAGCTGCGGAAGATTTTACGTTTTCCATTAAGTTATATGGTTCTTAGATTATCAATAGCCGTTACGCTCGGGTTATCAGGTCCAATTAGCTATCTATTACGGCGGGTCACTGTATTTACTTCTCTGTGTGTGTGTGTGTGTGTGTTGGGGGGGGGGGGGGGGGTTGATTTTTGGTTGAAAACAATGGAAATACTTATTCCAAATATTCCGCCTTCATGGAATTCAGAGTTGTGACTTTTCATTGGAAAGGGAGAGGCTAACCCCTAGAAGCAGTCTTGAAATAGGAAAACTTAGGTGTGAATTTCTACATGTTATCCAGTTAGATGTTGATCTTAACAACATGATTGTGTTAATTGAGAGCTTTATTTATTGGAATTGAAGGATAGTTTTTTCTTTGTTTCAGCCATGGTTGTAATCTAGCTCCAACCCCCTCCGATTACTCAACTCTTACAATGTATTTGTATGAAGAATTTCAAAGTACCTTGTATTTTAAAATCCTTTCATTTTAAAGTTCGTTGATTTATAAATTTATGAAAATGCAAATTTAGTGTTTGGGCGATTTTGTAAATTGAGTATTTTATGTGGATTTACATTCGAAAATTTGACCTAGATAATTTGACAGTGTATAAGTACAAACTTTTTTTACGGAAGAAGTTACCTAAATTTATGGAGACTTTTTTGTGTGGAAGAGATTTAACAAATAACTAGTCTGAACTAGTTATTTCTAGAGATGATTTTAGCACACCAAATTCTGTTTTCAAATCCGTCTTAAAATTTGACAAATCCATCTCATTAGTATCCAAACAAGATGTTTTATACGGCGTATTATAAAATTCTCTATAAAAGTGAAACATTCAATTTAATTACCTCATTTAAACATACTCTTGAAGGGTCATTTTGAAATGTCATCGTATTTCCAAGACAGAATCATATTCATGTGGTCCATTGCAATCTCCCTGGGTCACAAATTACATTTGGAGTAGACGTTGTAACAAACCCATTTATGGATTCCTCAAGTACTGTTTGGCAGGACCAACTTTTAAGTCTCTTCACCTATCCTTACAGTGATTTTATCCCTCCTCATATCATAGGATAATGTCCATAGCTGAAAGTACTGTTGTCACCTAGGTCTCACCTAGGTCTGCCATTATTGAAAAGCAAAGTATGTTCCTGAATTTGGCTTCTTAGAATCACTAGGCAAGAGAGTTCTACTGGTGCATCCATGTATGAGAGGGAACCTCCTGAAGAGATGTTCTTTTCTCATTTCTTTTCCACGGGGAAGAACAATAAACAACCTTCCCTACCTTTTCAAGTCTAAATGAGCATTGCCAAAACCCGTTTTGCTCTCGCTGTAACGATCGTCATACGAGTACTTAGGAGCATGTCCTGAATACCTTGTCAAGTAGGATGATGAAGATGTGTTTCTCTCTATGTGGCTTTGGCAACATGACAGCTACACAGAAAGGAGCATGTCCCTTGGTTGACATGCTTCTCTTGAGCCTACAAGCAGAGTTGCACTTGTTAACTCCTGTAACTGTAGATGCCTGCATCGTGGGACAAGAGAATGCATGTGTTCTGGGGGACTCATCTAAGCGTAACGATCTCTTACGAAAAAACATTATATTTCCACTGGAAATTGGCTACCGCTTTAAATACGGTGGAGGTTAGCTTTGTTTGTTATTATATTCTTGTTGTCACTCTCGCTCTTCTGGCTACTTTACAAATTTCTATCTCAAACATTCTTGTTTGCTATCAGAATATCACGTCTTTTTCTCTCAATCTTTACGAAAAACCAGGCTAGAACTTTTACTAGTAGACGTTTAAGCTAATTCATTCTTTTTCCTTTATCGCAATGGTAAGAGAAAAAATGGCTCTGTTAAGCATCCAAATAACCGTTGACCGGAGATAAAAGTTAGGGATGTCATTATGGGGCGCTCCGCATGGCAATGTGGGGCGTCCCGCCCCGTCCCATGCCAAAGTCGCTTCATCTCTATGTTACCCAATTTTAACCCTGACTCATTCCGTTCCATCCATTAGATTCAACCTGCCCCTATTAATCTGGTCCAATACGGTTAACCCTGTTTTGTTTCTAACTCATTTTCTTTTAAAATAGTCAAATCTTTTTTTGGAGAAAATTATTTTCATTCGCCCAGTTAGCGGCGGCTGCGAGCGGAGGTGATTGCCAGAGTTGGACGGTACCGAGAGGCGGCGGGTGGCGGCAACCGACGATGGTGCTTGGAGGAGGCGTATTTTTGTTGTCAAAATTGTCGAAAGAGAAGCACCATGTAAACAACACTTTTAGTAAGAACATGGAGAAGTTAAAAGTTCAACCAACTGCAAATCATCATGTACTATAAACCAAAGGGTACGTACCATTATCATCGTCGTCTAAAATTTTGATCCAAACTAGGTTGTGTCGGCTTCTTAAACCTCATCTTTCATTCTCTTTGGTAGGATTCATGTCCATAAGATGTGATCACAACATATGTATTATGTTGGGTGTTAACCTATCTGGAATAGTGACCGTTCCGCATAGAAAAAATGACAGTAAAACATGATATCGATAGAGATTGAAAGGTCCCACAAAAAAGAAGCAAGGTTATCGTACGTACTTGATTAATTCACTGTGGCCATTCTGATGATATTTTGTTTCTCTTGACCAAATTAAGAGCTTGACTTTGTCCATTCTAATGATGTTGGATTATTAAGACAAGCTAATTACTATTGCGCAAGGGGAGCATAGAAGAAAACAAGAATGGGACTAGGGACAAAATGTCTCCATTCTCCTTAAAGCCATGGATTAATCACCTAACACCACACTTAGATATTGATATCTTATTTGATGCATTCACGGACCGTTTTCTTTCCTTCTTTGCTGTGAATTATGCAACGCGCACACTTTTATCTATGGGGACCAAGAATCAAGTGAAAAGGGTCAAAAGGGACATAGGAAAGAGTAAACTAAAAAAAGAAAAGATTATGTGAGCAAACCATTTACTTTCTATTCCTTTTATTCATCTGATTAGACTCCACCCCACCTTCTACCTATAATTTTACTTTTGGTTCAACGGAGGTGAAAACTCTAGGGTCTATAATATGTTGGGAACTAATGTGACATGTAGATGGAGTTTCTGGACATCGCGCGGCTTAGGTTGGCTACGTGCATTCAAGACGTCTAGCTTAAGAGGGTACGCTCGATCCCTAGCAACGGAAATTTGGAAGGGTTAGGCGGACTCACTTATTACCCCCACCTTGCATGCGGAGAAATATTCTACTCTAGTGCTAGATCCACACTTTTTTCAAAGATTACTCTGGTTTACGGTTTATGGTTTACAAATAGTAAAAATAAACTCTGTCCACCTTACATTTTTTAATATCCTGCGCTTAATAGAACTCGCTCGCCTTAGTTTCTTAATCCGGAAAACGTGTTTACTTACCTTGCTTTATCTTTTCATTCCTGCTATGTCACGCGTTCAATCTCCATATATACTTGCTCTTATATGGGAAAACAACTTTTGTTCTATTTGGCATGAAAAAAATGCCAAGAAACTTTGATAAGATTTATGAGGCAAGCAATTATGGGCTGAAGAAGTTAATTATGTGACGCACGTAACGCAGGTTCGGTGTTTGACACAATTCCATACCTTCTCCATTGAAAATTGAATTGGTTGCTTGAAACTTTCAACCGAATGATAAGGCGTTCATCACATCACCATAAAGAAGATTGGTTACAACACTAAATGACAATGCAGTGAGCTCCATATTCATATGTACTTAGATTTTCTGTTGTGTCAAGCTCAACATCAATGACCTAAAAGCATGTACTATAGCTTAGGCAAGAGACAAGTAATTTCTAGAGTTTGTCTGTTGATAGTTAGGTGTTAGGTAAACCTTTTAGCGTCTGTTTTGTGTTAGGAAAGAGTTATTTGGGTGTTCTCTCGGTCGTTATCCTTTTTTTTTTGTTCTGTAGATACTTTACCCGTTAGCTCGTTTATGGCCCCAATTAGGATGCGTGTCCACAATCGGAGTTAAGAGATGGAGTACAAAGTTACTTTTTTTAGTAAAATCTAAATTCTTATGTTTTACTAGGAAAAAGGAAGAAAGAAGAAGAAGAAGCAAGTAATTTCGAACTTACATATCTTCAAAAAATTAGTTGCCGAGTAGTCGGGACAGCTTCGTAAGACCCTTTAAGAAGTTGTTCCAACTATTTATCAGGAAAAAAGAATATCTTCAAAGAGTAAGAAATGAAGAACAAGGAATTCGTAGGATGAAAATACTGAGTCGATCAATGGAGTAACTTCCTCCATCTCTTTCTTTAGCAACAAATTCGTTGCCAAAAATTAAAGGAATCTAGGTGCTTCAAATGATTCAAAGGCCACGGTGCTCGTAGCCTCGTAGGAGTCACTTACTACTAGTTATTTTGTACTTCTATCCCCATTTTATTAATGAAGTTCTTAGAATTCGTAAAGTGATAAATGTCACTATGTTAGTCTAACGAATAATCATCTTTACTTTTGTTAACAGAACCACCCAATGACAATTCATATATATCCATATGATCAATCATTGGGCTCTGGAACCTCACCCAAGCCAATTGGTAAATGAAGTATGGCTGTGAATGGTGATGCTGACCTGATGATGTATTGGTTTTATCTTATGGTCAAGTGGTCAACAAATTTCACATGCATGAGATGAAGACTGCCAAAGCAAACATGCAGAGGCCCTAGCTAGCCAACATGTGAAGCCACTCAAGAGAGCCAAAATCGAGTAAAGCCATCTTTGAAAAGATACAACCATCTCAACCGAAAGTAACTGTCAATCAGGCCAAAGAAAAAACTACCCTAAAGTAACAACTAACGAATTTAAAAACAAGAGGACAAGGGCAAGTAGGAAATCCCCATTCCACTGATTTACACTATTGTTAATGAAGGAGACAGTACCTACCGAGATTATTAACGATCTACTAATTCATGTTACAAGTATGGAGAACAGAGACGGAGGCAGCAGGAAGCATACGGGGGCACGTGCCCACCTGTTGCTGTTCGCACGGTGCCCATCTCTCTATCTACACCTCGTTGTGCCTGAGGGACGGTGCCCATCTCTCTTTGCACACTGCCAATAAGGATGAAGATATTCCGCGCAGCATCGGCCATTTCATTACTGGCATCCGAGAGATTGCAGACACAAGATGTTCAACTAATTTGCCAAAAAACCTTACGAAAAATTGGGAAAGAACGGAAAAATGACACAAGAAGTTGTAGGTTAGTTGTGAATTTACACGGTCCACGCCGGTGTTTGAATTTCCACCTGCTAAAAGTATAATCTACACGTGCCCATTACATTGATGCTTGCTTGGGTTTCTCGCTTGCTAGCTTTAATCAGCAATGAGTAAATTTAAATAGATTCATAATTATTTGCCTATTCGGTACCCACATCAAACAAGGTTCTGGCTCCATCACTGATATGAGCGAGAACATTTTTGTCGTGTTTTTCATTCCTAACTTAAAGTCAAAGAATCACAAAACACCTTCAACGACTTATAGTCTGAAATATAACTTTGAGTTAAATGTCGCGCTCCCGTGAATAATAAGCTCGCAAGTTAGGTTCTAAAAATGGTAGAAAGGGCCACACCATAGGGTCCCCCCGACCACTTTGTCTCGATTTCCACTGCCCCATGTCCCTTAGAACATGGAGGGATTTATGGCAGCATTCCCTACTATAAGTTCCCTCTCCCTCTCCCTCCAACTTTCTCCCCCCCATGCCCTCTCTCTCAGGCCATTCATAAAAGCTCCCAAACCTCTCTCAAGCTCTTGTCAGCTCTTATGGCAACAAACCCACAATTCCCATAGCCAAAAGAGAGAAAACAAAACAGGGTTCACTTTCTTACCATGACCAAGACACCAAGTGATCAATTTCCTTGAATACCAAGTTGTCTCTCCAGATTCTTTTGGCTTTTGTACTTGGCAAGAAGAGAGAGGGTGAAATGGACATAGAAATGGCAAAGTGTGATTGTTGTGGACTGAAAGAAGATTGCACCCAAGACTACATAAGCGAGGTGAAGGCGAACTTCGACGGCAAATGGCTGTGCGGGCTGTGTTCAGAAGCTGTAAGAGACGAAGTTAACAGAGGGAACAAGCAGTTCGGGACTGAGGAAGCCATGAAGGCTCACATGTCGTTCTGTCGCAAGTACAAGTCGAATCCGGCGATCCGGGTGGCCGACGGCATGAGGCAGATGCTGAGGAGGAGGTCCGGCGACATGTCGTCGCCGTCGTCGTCTCGGGCATCTTCGAAGAAGTACTCGAGATCGGCCAGCACTTCACAAGTAGGAGATGACTCGTCTTTCTCTTATTACTAGCTAGTTTGGTTAGGAACACAGAGTCAAGGAATGGCCTCATGATCTTCATCACCATCACCATCACCTGCAGCATCTTTGGTTGGAAATAAGATATACATAAAGAGCCTTTGATCATCATGGCTTTAACTTGCTTTTGTACAGGAGATGTCATCTCAATGGAGGCTTTAATTTGCTTCTTCCTAGCTTGTCTTTTTGTTTGTGTTCTTGTTATTATTGTAGGCATCAACTCTTTTCGGAAAAGACTTTGACCCCAGCACCGGTAGTAGAAATAGTTTACAACTCTCCATGAAGTAACGGTTGTAGATAAATATTGAAGGTGACATTTTTGCAAACGCTGGTCTTAGCGGCACTATTCTAACATCGTCAATCAAAAGTCACTAAACATATTTAGCGACCATGATTAATCGTTACGTGAGAGAGTTGTAGCTCTATCAAGCCTACCTTTATTCTTTTTCTCCCTTGAAAACCCACATTTTTTTCATCTACTCGATAGCTCTCAATTTATACTTTCACTTCTTGAACTTAAAAAACTTTGTTACTTTAAAGGGTTTTAAGGAATAAATGAAGCTCTTTGTCAAAAGTGAAAAGGATCAGACTTTGAGCAATGAATAATGCATTTTGTCTCTAAAAGCAAAAACATGTTCGATACACGATATTTGAATCGATCTATACAATCGATAGATTATCCGATAAACTTGTGAATTTGTAATTTCTTTCCAAATCTTTGAAAACTTAATCCAGACCAATTCAAGAAAAAAGATATCCAAGGCTGCTACAGAGTAAACAAGATTAGGGGTCAACCAAAAAGGACTTCCAAAGCATTATGCTATATGCTTTAATTGTTTATTAAGCTGGACATTAATATTTTATTATGCACTAAGTACCAGTGGTTGGGGAAGGAAAGTCCTAGTAATAATAATCTTTTAATTTACTTAAAATCACTAGGGCCTTGTAATGATAAAATAGAAGTGGAACATAATAAGCTTTTGGCTTGATCTAAATGACAATCATTATGTGAATCTTTTGAATAATTATTACACAATTGGTCAATTAGTATAATAAAATCATCAATATAAAAATGAACTACTCACAAGTTGATGCAATAATTTCATTCTCCCTGTGGAGAACAAGTCGCTTCTAGTGATACAAGCTTTGGAAAGAGATAGTATCCAAATTTGACATTATATGAATCCTATTTAAGCAATGAATGACGTATATTTCTTGCTAGAAGATCTTGGAAGATTATGTTTTTTCAATCTTTAAAGTAATTCATCGATTAACCCTTAGGGGTGGTGGAAGAGGCAAAGGGTTTCGAGGAATGACCTCGAAGTCTCGAGTTCGATTCTCCATACCGACGGGTCATATTGAATTGCAGTTCTAAACATTAAAAAAAAAAGTAATTCAACGTTTGAGAAGTGTTCTTTGCTTTATAGGGCCTAGAATCGCCTAACCGTGTTTTATTTTCTTTGGTACATCAGAGGCTCTTTCAATTTGATCTACACGATTGGACGTAATTAATCTCAAGTCTAGGCGAAAATTGCACGGCACCTTCATAAGCTTAAATTGTACCACTTATTCGTGATGCACCACTTTTTACGAATAATGTGATGTGATTAGCCATAATGTCTAACAAATCATGTTACCTTATGTCTGACGTGTTATGGAAGTTAATTGGGATTTCAGTAATGTGTTATAGTCAACCAGATTATGTCATATAATCATGTAAGTAATGATATGCTTGGAACCAAGACCAATTTTTGCACTCATGCAGTCGCACATTGGCATACAAACGTAGGGAGAGTGAGAGAGATGGGAAGAGAGATTCGGACGTAAACTAAGAACCGCAAAAAAGGTAAAACTACTGTTTTAGGGTTTGATTGGATTGCCGAATTTATGTTGGATTTGGAATTTGGCACTGAGAATTGTAATTCTGCTTATTGCAAGGTCCAAGATGATTTAGGGATGTTGGATCGGAGGGGCTGGTGCGATAGGAGGAGGTGCTAATTAAGGAGGCCGTTGAGAATTATATTATAAAGTTAGCGGTTTTAGATGGTTGAGACCATTGGTTCTTAACCATCAAATATTTTTTTACCTCTTTGGGCACTCTATTCAAAATTGGAATTTTAGTGCAATCATATGAAATTTTGTTCTATAATATGTTTAGTGACTTCTGATTCTTAGGTATCTAGCTAAAAATTACATTCCGAACTAACAGGTCACACATGCCACCCCATCAGACCACTGTGCATATCATCCTAGGTCGTCGCCGGACTTTTGACAAACTAGAAATTTATTGGATCGCCGTCGAGCATTGCCGGATTTCGACTATTGTTAAGCATAATAACATTGTCTATCCTATTCTCTAACAATTTAAACTTTTATAGTAGATGATAACTTAATATGTTGTTAAAACTCTGGTTTAATAAGGTCTTGAGTTCGATTTTATCCGCTTGACTTGATTTGTCTCTTCATGTGCAATCGCGGATTGCATGTGAGGTGGAATGTTAAGCATGATAACATTATTTGGCTCATTTTCTAACAGCTTAATGTCTTAGAGTAGATGGTAACTAAACGACTGTTGTTAGCCGAAAAATCGTGGGAACCACTTGAGACAAGATCCAATTTTAAGTTTTCAATAATTACATCCAGACAATAAACTCTAATTCTTTTTCAATTCCAATTCTGCCAATTCTGAGAATTGATATTGAAATAAAGTTCTAAATATGAATTCTATTTTCATCTACCAAAATCAGACTTAGATTAGAGGTTATTTCTAAGATCTTGAAGTTGCTCAACCTAAACTACGTATACTTATTATATACAACAGATCAAGTCTGGCTCAAGTCAAATTTTATAAATTTGGGAGCCAAGGGATGATGTCCTTTACTCAATCTGCTAGTTACCCGTGAGAATCCAACCACTTCTTATGCTATAAATTGCACGAGGCAAACTTGTATCGGTAAAGAGCTTCACAAACATAAGACGTACGCTCGTTTTTTAGCGTAATCATATCTAATCCGTTGCAGAACAAACTTTAACTCCTACCCGGGTTGTAAGAATCTTCTTTCAACTCCATGTATAGTGATAATTAATAGTCGCTAAATGTTTCAAGCGACTTTTCTTCTAACACTTTCAGAAATAATTATTTGCGTCACTAAAAAAAGTCACTAGAAACATTTAGAGACAATTAATTGTCGCTATATAAGGGGTAATCGCACCACGACAATGAAATAAATTCGTTCCAATCAGGTTTTAACAGTCAAATTTTTTAAGTAACCGTTCTCATCGCTCCGCTGCCATAACTCATAGGACCGAAATGACGCGGCATCTCGAGTGGGTTCCTTGAGAGGGTTCTGACCCCAGTAGTAACTTACCATGAAGAGTCGATTCCATGGTCCTTAGGCTTGCAAGTTGGAGGAAGTTAGAAGAGGCAATTCCTGTATATGTCTTAGTCAAGCAGAATGAAACATATCAACAAGCTTTCTAAGATTCCACCAAGCATATACATATCAAAAACCTGCAAGTCAAGATCATCTCCAGACAGTCAGTCTGTTGGAACAATAAGAGAGTGGCTCTTTGGACTAAACCTTAGACTTAGACCCTTTATACTGGTCAGTCGGGATAGATAGTTACAATGGAGTAAAGCAAGTTAATGCAGGGTGAAAGTGAAGCATAAAGTTATTGTTCCCATTATGCTCGAGTAATGATTGAAAGAGTAATGCTAAATTTCACATATTCTTGTTAATCCTGAATATTTGTACTGTGTCACACTCTCTTCTTGTTCATAAAAGGAAACGATTTTGTTGCTCAAATCAAGCAGACTTTACGTCATTGATGATGATGAACGGCATCAAAAACCTGAAAAGTCTCTTCCATCCATGAATAGCACTTTGGTGGCACAATTGTCTTCTAAGTGCATGAAAAGAGTAGCTTTGCAACTATTTCAACGGTCTTAGTTGTGCCTATGAAAGGTCCTCAAAATAATAGGCTATTTGTGTTGCATTTTCTGCTTTAGTGTTCAGTGATTAAAGCGGAGTGTGCAAGTGTTAAAAAATTGGTATCCAGTAATAACTCCTTTTTTTTTTCTTTTCTCTCCTTCGTTTTTCTTGCAACCCTTCAGTCCTTTGTAAGTATCGAAGCTCGTGTTTGGATATCTTTTCACTAAATTCATATTTTCACTATTTGAAAAAATACATATTCGCAAGAAAAGGCAAAAACCCTTGTAACCTTGTTCCGTTACCATTTTCAAAAACATGAATACGTTAAAGAAATTCGAATTTATTATAAAGATATAGCAGTACTGTATGTTGTTTGGTTATCGCTTATCAACACATTACCAAAGTCAAAATAATTGGAGTGAATTCTTAGGAAGGTTGATAATGAATTCGTAATGAGTTGAAGTACTTTTGGTATTTTCAAAAAGAAATTAAAATTAGAAAATAAACAAAACCGTGTTAAAAATAGGAAAGTCCCCCTACGCCAGATTTGGGCTGGACCGACATTATGTTCTCTTACCAAACTTGATTTCAGCTTAGGCCCTGTTACTTCAGCCCAGAACTTTGCGGTTCGTGTCAGATTGATTCAGGCCCAGCCCAATAGACGACCCAAAAATAATTGCAGTTGTCACAAATTCACAATTGGTTTGGAGCAAGGGGGTCAGAAAAGTAATTTGGAATTGGATGCCATGGTTGTAGTAGTATTGCTGATTGAAAGGTTCACACTAATCGTTAATCGCTGTGTGACATGGTTCAAGGTTGGGATTGCAAGATTAAAAATGTACACCGAGACGGAAATGCTTGTGCAGATTTCGCGGCGACACGAGGGAGCTCTCGTGCAGAGGACATCGAGGTATCTAGTACTCTGTAGGAGGGATTGGCTAGACTTTTGGAAGATGATCGCATGGGGTGCTCGTGGCGTCGTTATTAGTTAGTTTTTCTTATATTAGGATTAGGATTAATACTACGATTATAAATGTAAAGTAAACTACTACGTTTTTGGAGGGACGTCGAGGACAATTTATAGGGAGTTGATCTCTTACCCGCGTTGACAACTTAGTTTAAGTAACTAGCGCATTCTGAACGTCATGAATGGACGAACGTGATGACCTTTTTATACAAAAAAAACTTTATCGTCTGTCATATCATGGGACGAATATCCAAGGGAGGGGGGGTTTTTTTTTGGGGGGGGGGGGGGGTGGGTTGTAAATCATTGTCTGTCCCATATTGAACGGAAGTCTGGGGCGGACGACGTAATCACTTAAAAAATAAAGGAGATCTGGGTCGTTCACGTGGACAACGTGGACGGTCAGATCACCACCGGTAACTTAGCTAAGTTACTGACACTATCAATTTATTAGCTCCCAACTTATAGGCAACACACTTATTTTTTTAGCACAAATGCAAAGTCATTTTCACGTATGATTGAAGTATTCTTTCGCAGACTTCTCTAAGAAATTGCTTTCTTGCACATCATATATAACAACCATAGATGAACGATCTTTAACATGTTCAAAAAAATAAGCATATATAATGCGATTCACACAAGCTGCTGGATAATATATATACACCTTATTTCTCACTTTGAGGGGAAACAAGAGAATTGACTTTTAAAACTTATATTTCTTTAAGGCTACATAAACCATAACCAGCCAAACCATAACCTCTAAGCTATATATCTTAGATGGGAAATTGGGGGAAAAAATAACCTTGCGATATGGGCAACTTACAGAAACAATCCTCTGAATTCATGTTTTACAAGTGGACGCATATGGTGGTTATTGTGTTCCATCTGTCCAAAAAGTCAATTTGGTGATGCAGATGAACTGGAAAAATGCATTTATAAGCAGATTAATATGACCAAATTACTTTATACCCTTTAATTGCTTTTGGTTCCCTCCCATGACCCCTTATACACAACAAAACCCCGCCCAAGGCCAACCCTAGCCCCAGTTCTCCACCTTCGCCACCACCAAATTAGCCTGTAATTTGACACCAACCCAGCCCGTCCACCACCACCAAATTAGCCTGTAATTTGACACCAACCCAGCCCGTCCACCACCACTAGTAACCCCCAATTAACCACCAAACTTGACGCCCGTCCCTCTTAGAACCACCAATCTATGCCCTGCCGTTGCCCCATTCCCCATCTCCACTACTGACAACATCATGGCCATTGGCATGGCGCAACACAACCGGTGCTATTTGTCATCCCACTAACACGCCTCCACCCGTCTAGCCTAGCCCCGTCCACCACTACGACATCAAGCCCACCACTAATCTAGCCTCGCCGACACCCCCCCCCCCCCCCCCCCCCACACACACACACACACACACACACACACACACAACCAAATCTGGTTCCAAAATGCTAGATGACTTTGAAGCACATGTTTGTAAGGAGCAAACTCGACATTTTCTCAATTTTGTTGGAGTTTTTGACGTATGCAATATAATTAACACCACATACTTCCCTTTGCAAAAAATAAATCTATATACAATTACCCAATTTGGATCTCCCCCGGTAGGTGGCACATTTTTACAAATAAGACCCTAGATGGAGTACATAGACCCGCTCCCACCCTAACTTATCCACCTAATCACTCCCCCATATTCGACCGTTAGCTTTTCAGATTTGAAATCATATATCCACCAAAAACAAGGGACTTCAAAAGCAGAAAAGAGTGAAAGTCGGCCAGAAAACCGAGCAACCATGAAGGCCACAACGCTAACACCACTCTCCTCCGTCAAATCCACCACCACCGACGACGGCGGTGGCAGCTGCTCCTCCCGGCAGGGTTGCCGGCGAGACGCCAACTGCAAGTGCGAAATCTGTTTGGACAGTATCAACGCCACCCTCGATCTCATCCCCACCAGCTACAACAAGAGCTCTATCACCAAGTTTTCAGCTACAAAACCCATTTCGAGAAGCCCCGTTTCGTTCAACATCTTGGAGTTTTCGCCGCCTGAAAAGGGTTCACGCCAGATTCCGGTGTCGCCGCCGTTTAGCTTTACGGCCAGGGTGGGTATTCTTGAGAGGATGAAGATGAAGAAGAGGGATTTGGGGGTTGGGGTTATGATGATGAGGCTGGTTTTGGTGTTGGGTTTGGTTTTATTGGCGGATTTTGGGGGTTCTGGTGTTGTGGGGAGGGTTTTGAGGCCAAAATTGTCGCCAGATTTGGTGACGTATGTTGGTGCAAAATCGTTGGTTTTTCCAAATTTGAATGGAAAGATGAAATACTTGGAGAAAGAGTTTCAGGGTTTGGTTGGTGGCAAGGTTTCGAATTCAAGCTCTCTTGATCCAAAATGGCAAATAATTCAGGTAAACCCTAGTTTTACTTCGCTTTAATCCCTACGTTTCTTGAAAACCCTTGTCTTATATTGTGTAGTTATACATACTGAGAAGTGTTTTTGGGATTTAGAAGAGACTAATGGATTACAAATGTCGTCGTCTTTTAGGATGGTTTGCTGTTGAATTCGCGTTGTACATTGTATAAATCTGCGGTGGAGGAGGTGAGCGTATGGGGATGGCCTTTGCAGACTGCTGGATTGCTCACAGCTGAATTTTCTCCGCGGTCATTCACTATCTTGTCAGGAAGAGTTACAGAGGTAAACTCTCAGTTGATTCTTCAAAAGATTCACAATAGTTCAAAGTAATTATGTACTTTATGTAGCGTGAGGGTCAATTTGATCACCTTACCTAATTACATTCACTTCTTGAAATGCAGTGGACCAATGGGGAGGCCAGGTACCTGACTAGAAAAGCTAACAGTTCATGGGCACAAGGAAAATGGAGTGCCTCGCTCGTGCATTTTGATAGAAATACTTGGATTCTGGAGTACAGGAGGAGCTCTCTCTTGGAAAATGCAAGATTGTTTTCAGCAGTACTTCAGTTCCTGAAGTTCAGGATGATAAGAGAGGTTCAAAAGATGAAGCAGGAGTTCTGGCTCTTGTCTGCTTTTGGCAAAGAGTACAAAGATCTCACAGAAGACAGTTTCAGGGTCCCAACTTGAGAAAATTCATGGAGAGAGATGCACAGGATAAGCTCATGGAGTACATATCTACGTCTCATTCCTTGTGAGAAGCTTCCTGCTGGTTTTTCTTTTTAGCTAGGTTATTAGAAGCATGTAGAACTTTATACCTTTTGTCTCTTGGAGTATAAACGATCAACAACCGGATGATCAAGTATGATGCTTTGTTTTGTTAGGATGAAATTTATCTAACTCAATTTCCATAACCTGTTTTTTTTTCAACCTTTTTCGCAATTCAGTAGAGACTTATATGCCTGAATTTGGTAACAATATACAGCTGCATCTGTCACCAGTAGTCATTACAAGAACAAACACCATCTCTAAAATGGTGAAACCTAGTTCTGTCTCTAATAACAATTTCTGTCCTATAAAAATTTGATACCAACTTCATGTACGTATGGCAGTCCTCGCAGATCCTAAGGTTCTTGATTATACGAATGCAAGATCCTTGTTTCTGTCTTATCAGACCATAAGAAACAGCCAACTTCTCGCTGTGCCACAAAACAGCTTCCTTCTTATCTTCTTCATTTAAATCAACCAGAACATTAGAGGTATTCGGAGCATAACCAACCAGCTTCAACTCACTGACCATCTCATTTAACTTGGCATATATCTCATCTGCTTGTTTATGATTTTTATCTGCTGTCAAAAACTCATGCAATTCACTGTTCAACTCAATCCTACTACATCCCTTTTCCTTGAATATGCCCTTATGTTTCATCGAGTTTCTCACATCCCCAACATCTTGCCATCGTCTTTCCTTGGCATAAATGTTTGATAAGAGCACGTGAGCCCCGTCATGCTCAGGGTCTAGCTCAAGAAGCTGTTTTGCAGCAAATTCCCCTAACTCAAGCTCACCGTGCTTCCGACAAGCAGCCATTAGGGATCCCCAGATGATGAAATTTGGAGCAAACGGCATGCTCTCTACAAGCTCGAGAGCTTCCCTAAGAAGATTAGCACGACCATAGAGATCTACCATGCAACCGTAATGTTCGTGCTTGGGTGCTATGTTGTACGCATTCACCATCGAATCGAAGATGTTCCGGCCCTCTTCAACCAACCCTGCATGGCTACAAGCATAGAGAACGCCAACAAAAGTAACCCCATTAGGCTCTATATTTTCAGCTTTCATCTGATGGAAAAGCTTCAAGGCATTACTGGCATCCCCATGCATGGCAAAGGCACTGATCATACTTGTCCAAGATATCACATTTCTCCGACGCATTTGAACAAAAACTCCTCTTGCACTCTCCAGACTACCACACTTTGCGTACATATCAATAAGGGCATTGTTTACAGGCAACGCTTTCCCAAACCCACTGTTGTCTACAAATTTATGGATCCATTTGGCTTGATCCATTGCACCAAGTTGAGCACAAGCTGAAATAACACTTAACATGGTCACTTGGTCAGGTTTTAGTCCAGAAACTTGCATTTCATTGAACAACTTAAGAGCCTCTTGAGGCTGATCACTCTCTGCATAGCCAGAGATCATTGCGCTCCAACAGACCAAGTCTTTTTCAACCATTTGATTAAAAATCAGGCGAGCAGCTTCTACCTGTCCAACTTTTGAATACCCATTAACCATGGCAGTTGACGCGACTACATTCTTTGGAGTCAGCTTTGCGAACAACGTCTGCGCAACATCCATGGAACCACACCCGGCATACATGGTAACAAGCACACTCTGCAGATGAGAGTCAACTGCGACATTTTTCTCAGTCACAAGCTCATGAATAGCCTTCCCAAAATCCAAATTTGCAGCACGGCCACAGGCAGAAAGAACTGTTGAGAACATTTTCTCGTCCGGTTCAATATTGGAGCTCTTCATCTCTTCAAATAGCGGCAACACATCGTCAAAGAGTCCACTCTGACAGTAACTGTTCCACCAAAGTTTTCACATCAGTCAGTCAGAATCATAAAGCAGCCAAACCTACAGGAAATCAAATAATCAAGAACCAAAGCAAAATTGAAAATAAAAATAAAAAATGCATCTACCCTGTCCATTCCAAAGTTTAAGTCATTTCAACCTTCTAGCAGGCCCGAGTACATTGACAGCGCACAAAAGAACTACGACTAAATACACACTATATGATAGGTGTAAAAACAATGGCTAAGATCATTGTTCATGTCGTAATATCGACTGAGAATTCTGCTGGAAAGTCGAGGGAACTCAAATTTTAAACCAACATTAGGCAAATAAAAAATGTCGCTCTGGCATACCAATCAACAACTACTAAAATTAGCATCCTACCCATCTATCATCGTGTTCCACGTCACGATATCCCGGTGAGACATTTTATCAAACATTTGGCGCGCATCTCGAATCTCCCCACAGGCAGCATACATTCCAACCAAAGCCGTCTGCACAAATGGGTCCGAGTCGAAACCCATTTTCGCCGCCAGCCCATGAAGCTCCATCCCTTCGCTCAACCCTGAAACCCGGGCCGACGCCTTCAGCAAAGAAGGGAAACTGAACCTGTCAACACCCAATCCTTCCCTCCTCATTCTTTCAAACACCGAAAGGGTGTTTTCGGGCTGGCTGGACCGTGATAGCTCGCGTAGAAAGCGGTTCGAGAGGTGGGTTTCGGGGCGGTGGAGCTGGTGGAAGAGGGAGACGGCGTAGGCGGCGTTGTGGGGGAAGGAGGAAAGGAGGAGGGTGAGGAGGAGAGAGTTGGAGCGATCGAGGCGGTGGCGGAGGATTTGAGCGTGGACTTGTTTGAGGTGGGGGAGGGATGTGGAGATGGACGAGAGGAGGTGGGTGTAGTGGTGGTGGAGGGCGGTGGTGGTGGGCGTGGGGAGGGAGTGGGGGCTGAAGGGGAGGATGGGGTGGGTCATGATGGCCATGGTGGGTGTGAGGGTTTTGGGTGGGGTTTGGAAGGAGGGAAGTGGGGTGGAGATGTTGGGTGGGACCCGGGAGAGTGGGGAGTTTCAACTTGGGGAGCCAAGAGGAAATTACAAGCCGAACACAAGACTAGACAAGATTGACATGTACCTCCTGGTCATTAGAGTGTGACTGTGTGAGACCATGGAGGGAAAATGCAAATTTGAGCAAATATTTAGAGAGCAGCTTGTCCTTTTTTTAGAATATTTTTAAAACTTTGTTAACAAAACAGAATTTGACATAAACTTGATCGACTAAGTGAGAGAAGGTGTGATAACATCAAAGTGTCTATGACTATAAACATTTAACAAATCACAACCTTCATTCAACTCAGAGTCTGGTCTGACAATGGTTTAATTATAGTGTAGTGAAGTAGGACAAGGTATTGTGTTTGCAATTCTCTTTATCTCCAAGAGTGACGTTTGAGTGGTAACCCAAAGTTTAAACCACGTGAAAGAAGAAGCTTGACAGCGCAGCTCAGACAAGCTTAGCTTGAGGAAGATTTTTATGGTGTGTTGTTTATGCAAAGGATTTGAGTCCACAGAGAGCTGTTATTGATTGATGAGCTGATAATTTGAGTTCACGGAGAACGACTATTAGTTAATGAGCTAAGTTGAGAGATACCTTGAACTGAGGTTCACTCCAAAACCCGGTTTAGAAAAGCAAATAAAACAAAATCTCTTGAGATATAGAGCATTAATGATGAGGCCATCGAAGGTCGCTATTTTCTTTTAGAGTGCGACACAGTAATAGATCAACCATAATAAAAATTGCTTTGAAAGTTGAGGACCACTGCAATTTAGAGTTCCAAAAGCCTATATGAGGATCTATATTTACAACTCTAAGATCATGGAAGACATACTAGAGGTGTTATGGAGAATAGATTTATCCTTAAGCCTAGACAAATTTGATAGAAGACTTGATATTTGACTTGTTCTTGAGTCTCTTATCCAACCACCACTCCAAGATATCAGTACCCATACCTTCCACCAAAGTTTATAGTAAACTCTGACTTGTGAAAAAGAAAAAGAGACGAGAGTTATAAATGAGAACTTAGGTAGCGTTTGGTAATACTTTCAGTTTTTGATTTTCTGTTTTCAAAAAAAAATCAGTTTAAATTTGTTTTTACAAAAACAAATGGGTGTTTGATTACTCAGTTTTTATTTTGAGTTTTTTTTCTTTGGTGGTTGTTTGCGGTGGCGGCGGCCGGCGGTGAGAAGGTGGTGGTGGTCTAAAAATAAATACCAAATCTGAAAATCGAAATCTCTTTTATGAAATTTTAAAAAACAGTCTTGTTTTGAAAACTGGTTTTTAAAATTGAAAAAAAAACAAAAATTGATTTTAAACGCGTTTACTTTTTCAAGTTTACAAAACTGAACAAAAAAAAAACCGAAAAAGTAATAGTGTTACCTACCTGAACCTCGCAGCTTTAACAAAGAGAAGCCCTGAAGCTTCGTCTGAATAGCGAAAATGGGAGACGCTCTACTCCAACTCGAACAAATTCTCCAAGCCAAACAGGTCCGTCTTCTGCGCTTCCTTCTCTATCACCGTCTCTCTCTCTCTCTCTCGCTCTCTGTTTCAAACGCGCGCACTGATTCGCACACACAGACGTATGCTCGCACTTCTAAACCCTAGACTTGTGCAATCTTCTTTAGCCACCATCTTGTGAATGCAGCATGAAAATTTCGAAATTCAGCACCACACTTTGCCGGCGTTGAATGTCTTGTTTAAAGAAAGTAGCTGGCTTGAATGAGATTTTCATCGTTTCTGATCTTTATCGTTTTAGCGCGTTTTTGGTGTGATTTGATTTCCAGTTGACGAATCAAGAAGCAAATGTACTCTGGAAATGGAAAGTGGAGGCGGTAACCGATTGGGCCGCCAGCACTGTGTTCGGTGGCTGTTTAACGTGGCTAGGTATTGATTTTGACATCCAGTATTACGATTGCTATTACTTGTCAGTTTGGCACGCAAAAGAGGAATGCTGCCCGTTTAGGTTCTAAATTTCCTTTCTTTCCATCTATCAGATGATTTGTTAGAATGTTCCAATTCCCGACAGGCCTTGTTACAGAACTTGTCATATTTTCTTTTTGGATAAATCTACAGGTTGCTTGAAAGGGGTTCCAACTTGTTGGCATGTTCTATAATACCAAAAGAACAAGTGATTGTCTGACAGATGTAAATGGTCTTGTCCTGAAGCGCTATAGAGTGTGGCTGTGCGTGTGGATGTCTTTGTGTTCGTGTGTGTGAGAGGGAAATTCTTCTTTGGCATACTACTTCCTTGGGGCCGTCTCTAAGTTTATATTCAACAGTTTCAGTTTCTGGAACAAATTATCTTTATGGTACTTGGTACTTCGTCTGTGTGTTAAAATCTTGTTCGTAGTTTCTTTGGCACTTTAGTTTCTTCCCTATTGTGTTCTTTGTGCTGTTTACTGATAGAAGTTTAGCACACCTGATAAGTAGCGCCTTTTAAATTACATGGCTTGAAGTCTTCTACGCTAAAAAAAAGGCTGTTTTATGCTATTATTATATCGGCTTCGTTGACTAGTTTGCTTTAAGATGTGAGGTTCGTTTTCAAATTAATACTTGATTCCTAAATGATATCTAGCCTTCAGGTTATGCAAGAAACTCGCTTACCATGCATGAGCACTTCTTTTTGATACTCGCGAGCATGTGGCACTTGCTATTCAACTTGTGGCTCAAAGATTCAAGAGAGAATTCATAAGATCTTTTCCTTAGTAGCAGGAAACTCCTCGTATGGTGACGCTTCTCTCTTGGAAACTTGCTTTTGCAATCTCAAGTTAGGAGCTCCATGGGATCGCGCCTCAAGCTAACATGGGAACTCGATCCTGTCAGATGGACAAAGATGCATGGAACAAGTGAGATAGTACCTGAAAATCAAGCCATTTTTTACTCAATTTTTTGTTTTCCTCTTCCTTCAAGTCCTTAACACCTCCTTCTCCATTGCTGACTACCTCATTGAGAGATAGACCTTGACAATCAGTGCTCTCTCTCTCTCCAATTCTTTTTTGGCCCATGTCTAACCCTATTAGATGGGAGACGTGCAACCTAGAAATGTCTCGAGTAGTGAACAACAAACAACAGAGTTACTTTTACCTTTGTTATTTTTAAAGGCAAGTAGCTGGTAATCACTTGATGTAACGAGTACAAAGTAACAATTAACTGTGTTTATGATATTTTCAAGGAAAGAAGTGTGCACAGTAAGATATATTAAACAAATGGTAGTGCTCTTTATGCCTTTATTTATTCAAAGATTTTTCCAGATTCTTACACTCCCCCGCCCCGTTACCGCCCCTGGCCTAGTCCCTGCTTTGTGCAACTAAGATCTTTTCTAAGACTGAGTGTAGGATAAACTAATGATAGAGAGAAAAAGGCAGAAGAAGTTGGTTACCCTTGACTTTATGATTTCTAAGGTTGACATGTGACACGCAATTCTAAAGTAGTTGCATGCTATGTTACATGGACTCTTCGAAGGGTGTAAAGTAGTCGTGTCGGACACTTGACACTTGGACGTGGGTATGGGATATGTGTCCGACACATGTCATAAGATATGCCACTAAGAACACTTTTTTAAAGTGGTTTTTTTAATTCATTATTCCTTTGAGATAAGATTTCAATTAGAACAATCTGCCTCACAGAAAGCACCATTTTGCATGAGGAGTAACTGAAAAATAGTAATAGATAGAGATATTTTGTCGTGTTCCCGTGTCTTGGGTTTTGAAAATTAGGCGAATCCGACACTTGGACATGTATCCCACTCGGACACTCGTACCGAGTTCATGTAACTTAGATTGCATGTTTGAAGTTACCACATAGCTGAACAGCATAGTGGGGCACATTTCAGAGTCAATGTGCGTTCTTAGAAATCTTTGTTCATACAGAATCCTGCAACTTGAGTGGCTTGTTGATACTGGATTTAGCAGATCGTCTAATTTATAATGACTCTTGGCAAGATGGTGTTCCAAGATTCGTTATTTCCAGCTGCTAGTGCTGTGTTACGGATTGTCCTAGTCTAAGAGCCATTCCTTTCTGCAGAGGCAAATGTTTTGGTCTATTAAGCCTGAAATACGTGGCTCAAGTCGGAGCCAGCACTTTATGAAAAAAAATTCACCAAGTATTTTCACGGTCCGCCATAGTCAAGTATCTCAGATTTATGGAACCGCAATGACTGTGTACACTCCTGGGGGTTGTGTTAGCAGTTGGTCTCGTTGGTACTCCTCCCAGGAAATAAGAGTAAATGGGTATATAATTGGTTTCTCTAATTGCTGAGGCAACTTCATTCACTCATAATGTCTCTTTTTCTTTTCTTGACAGCAACACAAAGGCTTAGTAATATACCGCGCTTCATCCTTTCAGGAGGTAAATAAGGGGATCTCTCTCTCTCTGAAAGTTTATATTCTAGAAAATGGAGTACCTAACAGATCTGTCTGTCCAACTACTTGGACCTGACTACATTAAAACATTATTGGATTGTAAGTGAGTAGCCAAAATGATCTTTCTTTCTAAGGCATCATCTTTTCTTTTGTTACCTTACCAGTCTCTTTTAAGTGAGAAGGTTCTTTTTAGCAAATGAAACCCTGTAATTGGTTTTATGGGATGTAGTGTTTATTACCTTGACATTGTTGAACATTGTCACTTGAGAAATATCATATATCAAAATCCGTAATGTCCTTTTCAGGCATTAGATTGCAATTACATTTAATTTGCAACATCATCTTGCTAGATGCCAGGGTTTTAGGAAATGCCAACCTTACATTCTATTGGAAGTTTAATAGTATTAAGGTACGTCAACCGTTATATAGATCTTCTCCAAAGGCGGAGAGAGTTAAAAAAAGACTAAAGAAAAGGTTTCCTACCAAGGTAGTAAGACGATAAGAACCATGCAGGCATGCACATGCTATGGAGATCTGGCAATAGAAATGATTTTCATAATGGAGCATTGTATATCATATTCTCGTGAATCTCCTCTCAGCGATATGCTGTCTCATTGATCTTTCTACTTACAGAATTTTCAGCATACTTTGTTTAGAGTGGTCTTTGTTCTAAGGTCTCTCGACCCTGTTCAACAAATACAATTTTTCCGGTAACCTATGTACTTACTTCTCCTGAAAGCCTTGGGTAGGTTTTATATGCATGAGATTTGCAGATATTATACAGTTGGTGCTAAATCAATTAATTCCACTTTTTGTAGGAGGTGCTGTTCTTTCTGGATCCTGGAGTTTTCATAAGTCGATAGATTTAGGCGTTAAACACATTCTTTCCCTAAATGGAACTCGGATGCAGCGAGAGTTGGCAGATATGTAAGTCCTTCTTTACTGCTCAGCTATAAGGTATTCTGAGTTTTGTTTAGTTGCCTGAAATGATTGTGGTATTTGGAACTAAAAAAGTGCATTAGTGGGAGTTATATCATCTGAAGGTTGGTCATAACAGGAAACAGGACTCGGAGTACTTTATACTAATAATAGGTCATTCCAAGAATTCAAATTTTACACTAGTTAACTTGGAGGAGTAGCATATATTCAGAATTTAGCTTTTAACCAATGGGACTTCAGTGCTTAAAAACATCAAGAAAAGAGAGGCAGATATGCCCTTTAATATGAAACTTTTCCACATAAATTTTTGGCTAAATTTGTAGAGACAGGAAAGAAGGAAATTGTTATTGGCACTCTATAATTTGTTAATAACGGTGTGCTTACAGCACAATCACGCATGGCTGGATTTGGAGTGTCATTAACATTTTATGGAGTGCCAAGTCAAATAGCCCTTACAAGAAACCTAGGGTACAAGTAAATTAAGATCATCAATATAACGGCTAGCTAGATAGTTGTTAGCGCAATTTGTACGCTTGTAATGACTGCAAATGGACGTGTGGCATGCCATCTTCTTGCACACCGGGGAACTTAAACATAAAAACGTACCCACATATTAAAAATCTAGATAAGCGCCTCATATCTGACGTGCGCTATGATTCCTCTTTACAGGAATAAAATCACAATTAGAGTTTTTATTTATTGGACAAATTAACTTATTTTGCTCATAGCTGTCAATATCTTACGGTCCGCCATGGGTTTGTTGAATTAAAGAGCTAGATAAAATCCAATTTCCTCGAAAACTTTTGAAGGAAAGCAAATGACTATGGAAAAATCCTTTCTGGGCAGTAAAATAGAGTTAGGAGTTACGCACTTCCGTGTTTCTGACTGCACTGAACAACCGATAGGATAATAGCATCAAAAGTTCCTATTACTATAAGGAAGACTCGGATTAGATGTGCTTGGAATTTTTTTGTAACTTTTTTACTTTTACAAGTTTTCATTTCTATTACGTGTGCAAGAGAATAGATATTTTTGCCATTTTCTTCTTCATCGATTAAAGGGAATGGGGGAAGTGGAAATAGCGTTGTGGCTGGGTTGAGACTCGAATTATCAAGTCTGGGTGCTACGCTTAGTTTGGCATGATGAATCAATGCCATAAAAATCCGTTTGTCTGTTATATGAACTGCTTACTGCCCAAGAAACTCTTCTGTGGAACAACACATGCAATGAGCTGTGGCAGGCACTGCTTTTATGACTGTTCACTAGATCACTAAAACGCTTTGTGTTTGACAGCAGTTCTCTTTCTGTATCAGTTTTTCGGTCAAGATGTCTTCAATAAATACATACCATTCGTACAGGAATTTGAAGGAATATTGGCGGTCTGTTAAGGAAGAATACTGATAAATCTTAGTAACTGCATAACTAGAGTTTGGTAGTGTGGAAAATGGAGGAAAAGATACATGAGGTGAGGCATGGCCCATCCTTTCAGTCTGCTATTATGGACTATGACTTGCGGCATCAGAGTGCAAGTGAGGTCCTGGTTTCATGGTAGTCATAGATGAACAATTTTGGATTGAGAAAGAGAAGCAGAGAAGAGTTTGTAATGACCAGTACACTTTCAAGGAGTCAATAAAGATCCTAATACCATCGAGTTGTAGTTCTGCAACAGACTGTTTTGTTTTGGGCGATCTGCCTACGTTGGTGGATGTCCTCGGCCTTCTTAAGAACGTAAAAAGTTCGAGTACCTGGGGGTCATAAGAATATTGGCTAATCAATGATCAAGTAGCATTCTTCATCTTTCTGGGTGTTATTCATTTCCCAAATACATTTAAACTGAACCAAGTGATGCTGGATGAATCAACTAATAAGGGAATACTTGTGTGTCTGTTTTTCCTTTTCTCTTTCATTGATGTCCGTGTGATATATCCTACAATTCATAGTAATGGAAGTATTTTCATATGGTAGAATGCTGAAAAAGCCTCACGCAGACCAGCAAAAGTATCTTCACCTCATGTCCAAACATTTTTATTCTGAGAGGGTGTATGTCGATTCATCCCCAGACCAGCTAAAGTTAAGGTTGCGTTATCGGACTTTTTCTGGTGATAACGTTGATCATTCTGAGAGAGAACATGAGAGCTTCAACAATGATGACAAGGCTGATTTGCAAACCAAACAAGTTTTCGCAAGCAAACAGGTATACCTGCCTTTCTTTTTTATTGTCATATAATTATAGTTCATGGGTAATATTTCGAAATTGGTGATGAGAGGGCAGAATCCTTGTTTAAACCACTTCTATCACGGCTGACAGACTTGTTTGATTTCTCCGAGAAAGAAAAAGGGCTCATCTGTTTGTTGATTTATGTACAATTGTAGGTGAAAAGTGCTGTTGATGCAATGGCAGATCCTTTTGCCTGTGTTTTTGGTCCCCCACAAGGAGTCGAGGAGATCCCTCGTCCTGATTCCCCTGGCAAATCACCCAGAAGACAGAGCCGTAGCCATAAGAGATCTCGTCGTAGGCATCGGATGCATGAACGCGAAGTTTCTTCAAGTCCCGACATGCCTTAGCTGATAAAGGTTTGGTGTCAGTTTGACGTGCGAGGGGAGCCTTTGGAAATCAGAGCTTTACTACTCCGAGACTGTTGTAAATATAGATTCTCTGTAGTCATCTATTTTAACCAAATTGGCTAAACAAGAAATGTGTCAATGTCTCGAAACAGAACTATATATGTGATGGTAAAAAAGAAGGAACAATATTATGACTTTATTTTTGTTTTTTTTGGAATAGTCAAAACTGCAATTCATATTGTCTGTCGTGATTCATATTGTCCGTCGTGAAAATTTAAACTCGAGACTTTGAGGTCATTCATCAAGGCCCTTTACTACTCCACCACCCCTTGGGGTTAATAATGTTATGACTTACGGTGGTAAAATAGCAGAAAAAGTCGAAGACAGTTCCAAGAACAGAATGTGCCTTTGTAGGATCAGTGCAGAATAATCTCCATTGAAATTCTGGACTAGATACTGGGCAGTTTGTATCTATTCACCTTGCTTCTTTCTGAAGAGGGAGGAATAATCTAGAACAATAAATCCCTGATCGATTTCCGCGTACTAAATATAATTTTTGGACACAAGAAATACCATCTAAAAAAAGGAAAAAGGAAGATGCGTAGATGACATTAACAATTGTAAATATTTTGGCTGCACTCGGTGTTGTCGTAGGAAAGCTTACAAGTCTTCATATAGCGATAAACTGTGGTGGCTGAATATGTTTAATGATTTTGAATTAGTGCCATTAAAAAAGTGTTGATATTGGTGGTAGTTAAAGATGTCCGTAAAAGGGTGCCCTTGATGAATTGCAACGTTAGGATTCTTGGGGAGACACGGGGCGTAGTGTATACTGGTTGAGTCTGACTCAACTTAAAAGCTTAAGTCAATAGAACTTAGTCCATCAAAGTATATAAGTTCAACTTATTTTTTATACTTATTCAATGCAAGATTATAAGTAAGTCTAAACGTGCACTTCAATAGTCCAACAATTCAAATACCTAACACTGTATAAAAATCTTCAAATCGTCAGTATTAGCAAGTCTTTGGCAAAATTTAACAAAGTTGGGAACATCATTTTGTGCTATAAAAGCAAACAATTTTCTACTGTGCCGCAAAACTTTACAAATTCAAACTAATGCACCTTAAATAAATCACTAGCGGTGATATTGTCGTTAGTTTATTTTCTCACCCTCTTGAATTTTGCCCACTCAATAAATACTTGTTATTAAAAGAATTTTGTTACTGTAGTTAAAATACAAACGAATGTACATTTTTTACGGTGTTTACTTTGACCATAAAAGAACATGCGGTCAAATGACGAAATTAAAGTCTAATACCCAAATCAGCATCTAATCCCAATCATGTAAAATCAAAATTAGGTTTTCTGGTCAAATCTTGAAAAGCAAGACACCAAATGCAGCACCATATTCCTTCATGAGCCCATCCATACCTTTTCCCCACCCCAATCTTATCCAAAATTCGATTCTTCCCCACCTGATCTTATTCCTCTTCATTTCAGCCCTTCAAGTCGAAGCCATCATGAAGGTCCATCCCGTCGCGACGAAGCGAAACATCTCCGCTCGTGACGCCATGGATTCTACCCAAGCCCGAAACGTAATGGAAGGATCCGCCCCGAAGAGGCTCCGCCGCCTCCCTCACGTGTTCAGCAAGGTCCTCGAGCTCCCGTTCCCTTCCGACGCCGACGTCTCGATCGAGGACAGCCCCGAATGCGTCCGGTTCGTCGCCGCAATCGGGGACGACGCCGCTCGCGGCGGCGTTAGGGCTCGAGCGGTGGAGATTCACGACGGCGTGACGAAGGTCGTGATTCGGGGTGTCGGTGACGTGGCGGATTTGTTGTTGGATAAGCTGGAGGTTGACGTGTGGAGGTTCAGGCTGCCGGCGGCGACGCGGCCGGAACTTGCGAGCGCTGTGGTTGTGGACGGAGAGCTCGTCGTTACGGTGCCGAAGGACGACGGCGGCGGCGGCGGCGGATGCAGTGGCGGAAGGGAAGTTTGGGGAGGCATGAGCCGGCGTGTCATACTTGTACAGTAATGAACCTTTATCAATCTCTCTTGACAAATTTCGAGCTTTATTTGTACGTGCGTTTACAAACAAATATTGTAGACAACTTTTATACGTAACTCTCGGCGATATCGAGACGTTAAAGATGGTCACATGGATTTATTGTGTTATGCATTGCGATCGTGACGTTAAAGATTGTCACATGGATTTATTGTGTTATGCATTGCGACGTTAAAGATTATTGTGTTATGTATTGCGATCAATTAGTTCTTAAAGTAAGTTTATGTTTCTTTCGAGATAAGTATCTAGTATTATAAGAGAGCCTATAGAGTTAATGACATTCAGTAGAGCTATTTTGCGTGTTTGCTTTGCTAAATGAGATCGTCTCACTTCCTTGAATCTCTTTGTTAGCTAATCTAAAATATGGAACCAAACTAAATTCGCTTCAAACACGAGTTGCTTTAAATTTCACTGTAATTATATGCCGAAGGCAACGTTACCACCACGTTGAAAGGATGAAGAAACTTTCTTTAAAACATAATCCTCGTAAATGTGCATTTAGTGTAACTCCTAGAAAATTCCTGGGATTCTTGGTTTATTAGAAAAGGGATTGAAGTGGATAGATTAAGTCGTTAAGAACAGCGCAATCGTTGCAGCCTCATTTCACAAGTTTTCAAACCTCAGCGACACTTAAAACAATTTCTGGCATCTGTACCTCTTCTCTTTTGCATACTCTCTTAATTTCTTCAAAACTTTTGAGTTATACTTTATAAACTCCAGCATTCCTTCATCTTCATATCTTGGAAGTTCAAGAATCGATTTGCACCATAAGATTTACCAATATATGGAGCGCAAACCTATGTATTCTATGTTGAAAAAATAAGTAGTATGAAAATAAGAGAAGTAATTAGCAGACATAAATTTGAGAGGAAGTTTGAAACCCTTTATATAGCGAATCACATTTGGCAACTAACGAGACGCACTGTACATGTAGTCATGCATACTTTGTGTTTGTAAAACAATAAAGCATGTCACAAGACTACTTAAATGCCCTTAATCTTTTCATTTTCTGAACAAATGCGAGAATTCATATTTTTTGACCCTTTTTAATCCTTAACTAATACCTACCCGACTTTGAGATATCATATCTCCTTAACTAATCGATGAATTTGAATGATTCTTTTTTTGGACATTACACCTTAAAGTGCAAAATTTGGAATCCAAAACTATTAGAAAATTTTCAGCATTCAAGGAGCGGAGTATCTAAAGCTACTTAATGTTACTCTTGCTCATCCCCAGCACGATGGCAGCATGCAATCTCATTCAGTGCTGATCCTGATACATCCAAATGCCAACTGCTCTTGACCACCTACGCGTCCTTTTATGGATAGATCCTCGACAACAGGGCAGGTACATCATTAGATAAATTACGAATATGAACGTCGAGACTTTTCAGAAACGGGAGAGAAGAGGAGGCGGGAATGCTGAGGCCATCATAATCCAGTTTTCAGGACTGTGTGTTGCTGGTGAAGAGATTCCAAGGCAACTTCACAACATTGCTAGTTAACGTAGAAAATTTCAAGCTCCTGGATGTACATTGCGCCTTACTGCTGTAGTTATCCATGCCAGAGGATGGCAAAAACTGCTGTCATTTCTCCAGACCAGAAGAACCTTGCGCATTCTGTACGAGGGCTTCTCGAGGGAACGAACTCAAAGTCAAACTTGGTGATCAAATCCGTACAACCATCTCGACGATCAACAGTTGCTCATTTAGGCTCCGAACACGTTCATCTGATACACGGTGCCACAAATTACACCAAAATTTAGCCTAATGCCGGTAGTCACATGCCTTGGCAGAGCACCTGATTCATAGTGCCACAAATTACACCAAAATTTCTCCTAGTGCAGGTTGCCACATGCCTTGGCAGGCCTTCGGAATTCAGTCACGTAGTTTGATGTTCAAGTTGGAACGAAAGCCTAATTAGTGGGTTCTTAGTATAGGGTTCATAGATGGAACAAACTACAGCATAGAAAAAAGTCAACCTTAGATAAGTAAAATGAGGATTAGGGTTTGCATAGGCAACAAAAGTAGAAGAAAATATTATGTCATCAGGCTACAGGCTGTTTACATGAATGTTACAATGCAAGATGTAAGAATAGACTCAGCAACAAAATTTGATACAAACAGGCGATGAGTACAGACAAGAGTTGCACCAGGACTAATGTCAATGTTCACTTTCGAAACTAAAATGTTCCTTTAGAATAGCATTGGAAGTTTTTCCGAAGCCCTTGGCCACTTCTTCCATTTCCCTGAGCTTCATGATCTCCCGCTTTACCTGATTAACCCGGTTCAGGACAGCATCGAGCAAGGCATCTGGGTCAACAGATGATGTGTGGCTTGCAAGTTCAGATCTCTCCTTGTCAAGCTGTTGATAAAGATTTAAAAGATGGGTTTTTTGAGCAAGAAGCCTCTCCTCTGCAATTCTGTATTCAGACTCTTGTGACTTCCTCAGCGCCAACAGGATCTGATCAATCTCATCCTCGAGTTTAAAAGATTCGATTCGATGGTCAAATTTTCCATATATATCTTGTGGCGAGCCTGTTCTGCTGTCTAGGGGTTCCTCCTTATCTGTGGCTTCAATCTCATCACGAGGCACCTCTCCTATCATCAAATGACACACTGAAAAATCAAGGAACTGAAAGAGATTGTATACACGTGCGAAGTTTTGAAGGTAAATTTATTGCTCACTTTAGGAATAAAAAAAGGGTGTTGGGTAGAAGTTGGCTCCAGTGCATGCTTGCAGTATATACACGAAAGTTATATACAACTGATAAACATATACAAGAAAGAGTGGTAGAAGTATGGAAAACGGGTGTCTTGACAAAAAATGGGTATTAAATCAGTGAATCAACCCCAAACCACGCTTTAACCAACAAGAGATGCCCTTACAAGAAAACTTTATGTACTTCAAGGCATAAAAGGAATGAAAAACATTTATTTTTCATGTCCCAAAGCAGGCTTTTTGGACAGATATAAACCCTCGTAACAGAATACAGCATGTGGTGGAGAGAAAAGTTACCTGTGGTAACATCTGAGATGTCGTCCACTTTCCAGATGTCTTCAAAACCCGTCCCGCTCTTAAGCTGACGTAAACATCAGACTGGTCATGCTGCTGGATCACAAACCCTAAAACAAGCATTAAAGTTCACCAATTAATCAGTTATACCTTTTCCATGGCCAACTCGATATGGCACAACAACTTCTTTGCACTCGTTCTCCGTGAGCCACGCAATATACAAACACCAGTATTCAGAATCTTCTCAATAAGATCCCGGGAATCAACAGATTGACAGGTCTGTAAAAGCTTTGTTATGGGTGGGACCAGATCTGTCCTCGCGTCGCAACGACGACAGAAGTACTCTGCGTCCAAACCGATGCTTCCTCCTACTGTCCCAGCCATGTAACATCGAAGACCGCATTCTATGTGGGCCATATGTCCACAAATACAGCCCTCATCTGCATTTGCTTCACATCGAATGAAACCGTAGCCACCCTGGGCGGGGTCAATAGTCTTGGAACAAAGAATACAACAACAATCTCGGCAGAAACCAGGTTCACTGCAACAAATATCGCAAAGCATGTAGTCTGAAGGTGGGTCCCTTGCTTCTAAACTGCTGCACATTTTGTTACCAGCCTTGCAACGTCCTATTTCATTCTGGGAATTAGAGCCTGAATGTTCAGCCATCTCTCCAGAAGGTGTTGCAAAAATCATAAGCTCCTCTTCATTACCTTGAAAAAGGTTGGGCAAGTTATTGAAGCAAGAACATATAGAAGTGGAAAAGAGAGTGGATAGTGCACTTTGGACAGACGTATAAGTTGTCCGTATTTGCCTACATAAAAAACATAAGCCCTAATGCAGCAATAAACAGAGTCCCAAAAAGAACGTGATTCTTAATTATAACTTTTTGAAGAAAAGGCTGGCCCAAAGTATAGTGCAACCCCTTAAGGTTACGGTAGGTAGCCCTCCAAAGATGCAACTCCACTGCACAAAACTTAGGCAAATAAGCACTTCCCACAACTTAGTAGACAGCAATACCGAACTTCTTTGGTCCGTTATGGTTAAAAGACAAACACCCTAAATTCCTTAGAGATAAAATACGGCAAGCATTATCAACTAGCACTATTGAAAGTGCTAGACTAAAGAAATAGACACTTAGACTTCTTCATAGGTTATGATGGATATAACAGACTGCAACTTAAATGAACCTTATGATAAAGGTTGCAATGCTTAAAGTTGAAGCTTTATGTATAGTGGAAATGACTTGCTTCGTCATCAAAATCTATGACTGTCTCAGGTTGAAAAAACAAAAAGAGGAAATCACTGAAGCCCGTTTTAGATGGAAATGTTGGAGAACAGATGGCAAACTTTCTCTTCTTTTAGCCTAGAATTTAAGCGAACGCTTGTTGTAAAACCATTTAGGAAGTGCTGGGTATAAAAGTCTGAAGTCAATACTTAGACAAAACCTAGTTGTATCAAAACATTCTCTACTGAAGAGGGAGTACATCAACCCTCCCCAGACCCCTGCAATTGGGGAAGCTGAGCACTGGGCCTCCCTACCTATAATAGACTCCTTTTCTCATTATTGACATCACCATAAAGAACAACACCACCAACAAGAAAGTTATATAAGTGTGGCACAGTTGCCATAACCCTTGCGCAAAAAGAGCAACAAAAGAAAAAACTGGGAGGGCTTTTAATGTGCGCTAGCTTAATAAAGAACAAATCATTTTGATCGACTTTGCAACTAGAAAACTGCCTCTTGTCAAGACTAAGATCTTGATACCCTTGGAGGTGCATTCAAAGCATAAAGCAACTTCAGCATGGTAAAGACAAAATGCATGTCCCCCGTTCTCCCTTCCACCATCACGGAATTTCTGTGGAATGTCGACGTGGCGTATCTGTCCGGCAGATGACGGATCCGACACGGATCCCATACCCGTGTCGGCGTCGAGTCATGTCGACACCGCCCCTTCACCCCAAAGTGAAGGGTCCATGTAACATAGGTGCTTCCCATTTTCCTTCCCTCTCTCTCAACCGAACTCTGAATACGGAAAACAACCTAGGTATGTCCCCCAATACATGTTTCCACTCATTACGGACTTTCTTAAACGCCACTCTCTTCATTTACATATAAAGGAAGTTGAAAGCACTTTCATGCGAAAAATTACTATAGTGGATAGTTTGTTTATTGTCTGTCGCGTTAATGTGTTTCTAGGAAGTGGTCTGAGATAATAGAAGGCAAGTAAGATTCGCATAAGATTCACTGTGCTTGCCGTCATGTAAAATGTACTAATGCTTGAATGCATGATAACTTTAACCAGAAATTATTGGTAGCTTACATTATGTAGGTTTGCAGCACTAAGAAATATGTTCATAAAAAATCAACAAAAAGGTTTCGAATTTTTCAAAGGGATAATATGAGTTTGGTCCCTTGTAGTTTACCCGCTTTTTTAATTTAGTCCCTATATTGCTAAATTCTTAAAACTGATCATTATACTATGCTCCGTCATCAACTTAACCCCTCCATTAGCATTTCTATTAAAAATTTAGGGACATTTTCGTCATAGCAGCCTTCCTTCACCACTCAAGTCCCTCTACTCTATCTCTCTCTCTCTCATCTCTTCAGATGCCGCCGACCCTCACCACCCAACAGCCATTAACCCAACACACCTACCACAACATCACCCAAAACATTGACCCAGTGATGGTGGCGATGGAGGAGGAGTTGGCGGTGGAAGAGGAGGTGGTGATTGTCGAGCACGGAGAGGATCGATGCCGAGCTCTAGCGACCGTCTGATCTGTTGGATATAAAAGTTTTTTATTATTCAAGTTTCATCCAATCCAAAACCCACAAAGCACATGTTCTTATGTTTCCAAGCTCTTTGTGTTACGGCAGTAACTGCATACATGCTGTATTTGGAGAAATTTGAAAAGTTTGTGTAATGGGTGAGTTCTAATGGTTGTGATTATGCCACATACAAAGTGGGACAGAATATTGCACTCTAGGTGTTTGACAAAATGCTTCAATCTAACTCCACACACATGTGCTGCACAAGCAGAGATATCCGGGTTTTCTTTGGATTTCTACTCGAGTATCTGTGGTGGTTTGAACCTCAAGATTGGGGGTTTTGTTTGGGTCGTGGAGGTGAAATATGGATTTTGGCATGGCAGTTTTTTTATTTTATACTTTACTGGTTTGAAGGGCATGTCGTCTTGAGCAATTGGGAGCTTGTTTTTAAGCTTTTGAGTAGTTGAACAACTGGGTGGAATTTGTTGGTTAACTGGTTAATGATTTTGTGATATGAAGTTCTTGGTGCAAGATTGGTTGTTTGCATGATAGGTGTGGACTGTGGAAGCAGTGATGGGGGTTGGATTTGTTTAGGGAAGGGATGTGCAACAACGATGGCAGGGCATCGGTGGTTGCAGGCGGCAATTGTAGCGGAGAAAGGGTGTGACGTGCTTAAAAAGCATAAAATGACAAATTTAACCCTCAATTTAACAGGAAAAATTAACGGAAGGACTAAAATGATGACGAAACGTAATACAAAGACAAGTTTCAAGAAAATAGGAATTCAGGGATTGATTTAGAAAACGGAGCAAAGTATAAGGGACTAAAATAGAATTATCCCTTTTTAAAATTTCAAGACCTACTACGTAAACAATAAGATCAACGCACGACAAAAATGGAGTAATCAGCTAATCTGCATCAATTTAGTACTCCAAAGTTTATCCGAAAGAAGGCACATGTTGCAAAATGGCAATGAAAATTTAAAAGGTTAAAGCAACAATTATTTTGCCTATAAGCTGAAAGCAAACAAGCAAGAAGCAATCAACCCAATTCACTCCAAGGTCTGCCAAAGTCAAGCTCGGGCTTAATTTTGCCAAGCTTATCTCCTCTAAACTACCTTCTTGCAAGCAATTGCGCATGCACATAAGATAATTCTTAAGGAAGATAACAGGCATCACGAGTTTCATACTCGTTACTTAGACGGCCTAATTCAATTCATTGACACAATTTATCGTTCAACGTAAAGACAAGTTTAACTAACCGATACTTTCTACATGCTCACAAAATTGTCTCCATATGTTATTGCTAATAATGCACTGATAATGGGTTTCATTTTAATTTCTATATCAGGTGGAAACTTTGTTTTAAGAATACATACACATGTATTTATACAAAGTGAGGGAGACAGAGAGAGAAAGGCAGCATAGTGCCTAGATGCCCAATTATAAGTCCCGCCGAATAAATCATTCATCAAACAAGGAAAAAAAACTTTGATGTCCAGTCAATTTTTGCTTAGCAAAAACTGACATTTGTCATATCATAGCAACAGAGAAGGTGATCTGGCATATTGGCTGCAATATAAGAAGCTGTGTATCCCTCACTCGAAATTGGTTTTAGCCATATGCTTTTGGACACTAGAGCCCCTCATGATCTTCTGGCAAACATGTACCTTAATATGGCTATACAGGTTTAGGCAATTTTCGAATAATTGAAAAATGTGGAAGTATGTATTATTTTTATAGGCATAACATAATGATCTTCTAATGGCACGGTTATAGTAAAAAGTTTACATCATCATACCACATAAAACTTTGCACTTCGTAAGAAATAAAGCTAAGGAATGTCATGAAAAAGCTTAAATGAAACTCACCTTTTGTCTCATTTAACTTTTCTGAGGGAATTTTCCAACTGAATGAGGCGAAAAATGCAATAACATCTACGCTAGGAAATGCTGTGCGGATATACTCTTCGACTGAAAGTTTGCTCGCAAAACCCTTCCTCTTTCGCAGGCCTTGAAAACGATGGGGAAGATATAAGTACCTATCCAGAAAGTAGCCAGAGGCTGCAATCCTCTTCCCCACCCTCCAGGTCCACTTATCACCAGGTTTGGGCCAATCTACGGGAGCATATGGCAAACCTTCCCCTGAATCAAAAGGAGAAACTGGATAAAGGTGAAAGCCATTTTCCTTAGTCCCAGTGCTGCTTTCATTGCTTTCATCAGGAACATCAACTTCCATCTGCTCCATCTTCTAGCTTGACAAGTAATTGCACTGTTGAACAGTACACAATGCCATTTGGATATCATCAGATGGCAACAAATATTTACACTTGTATAGGCCTATATTTGCTCTGGGAGTAGCAAATTTGGGATCATAGAGTATGATCAAAGAATAATACTGGTTCATATGATTCTTCAGAAAATGTCCATGAGTTGCAAAACAAGTATATATATATATGTCCTCACATTTCTGATTCTTTTTAAACATATATGCTTCCTAGGAGTCTTCACAATATGAGTTGTAAGTTACTCCTTTGAATTTTATCATTCAAGGAAATACACACTACATATCATTAAATGCATTAGCTGAACAAATGGTATATAGCACTTTTTCAATAAGCAAATTGGTAGCCTATCAGAACTGATAATACCAGTGTTAAATCATTTTCTATGTAATTGAAAGTCCTTATACAGGACAACCATACCGTGTGCGTTATATATGCACTAATTTGAGAGATATATGCAGCAAAATCCAAATTGAGGATAGGTGCAAACAATATCCTGTCCTTGACTCACCTATTGTACTTTCTTTATTGCGAGCAATTTCTGGTCAAGGGGATCAGGGAAATGACAACAGTCTCGCTTGGTCTTTAATGTGGTCATCACACGGTTCTTCCTCCTGGACAAAAAGGAAGATTGAAAGATTTTCGGTGGGATCTTATGAGAGTTACAAGGTTCAATAGCTTGAGAACATACAAGGTAGACTTGTAAGGATTTTGCTCCCATATGAAGAAGCAGGGTACTTGTACAGATACCCTCTTCACAGGCTTCTTTTGCAATAATCATAAGTACTAAGTGCTCGCACTTTATCTGCTGCCAATGAGCTAAAGTTTGCCAAGGGTACTCTACAAGACATAGCCATGTCAGCGAATATTAAATGGAAAGGGTAAATTAGCCTTTAGGAGAAATGGGAAAGCAAATACTTTGGAAAAGAGCCATAACCAAAAAAGTTATGGTGGACGACAATCACCTATGAAGCACCGATGCGGGTGTGGGTGCGGATACATGGATACAACCTTTTTGAAAATTTTAGGTTAAGGGTGCGGTATTGAAAATTTTGTGTATACAATTTCAAATATGCATACTTACTATTGAACTTCTAAAGGAAACCGGGGCCATTTGAATCTTAAGAAAGAGTATAAACAGATATGTAGGGCAATTTAACTTGATCGTTCCACAATACCATCAAAAACATAATAACCACCACCAAATACATCATAATATCAGTAGCATCAAAATTTCAAAAGTAGGCATTAGCAGAGTTCAAAAGGTCAAACTATTGGTGATTACACCATCATAAAAACAAGCGCATTAAAATAGTAATTCGTCAAGTATCTAACGACTCCATGGCTACAACATCTTCACCTTCATCTCTCTCTCCATCACCATCATCCGTAAAACAGACGGCCCCCAACTCCGGCTCTTCAAGTGAAAGCTCAGCGACCGAGAGTACACCAAGTCACAAACGTAAAAATTGGGTGGAGAGGTGGAGGTGGAGGATTTTGATTTGCATTCATAGCTTTAAGTCACACCCGAAAAAAAAATGGTCGAGGCGTAGAGCTTACCTGATAGCAAAATATAAAAATACAGTAAACGAGAGGAGAGGAAGAAAGGAAAACTTACCTTTCGGAAAATGCTGCCGGCGGTGGCGGCCTGTCGTCGCTGCTCGTCGCAGGAGTCGCCGGTGGCCTCGTTGCTTCGCCGCCGCTGCTCTCTCTCTCTCTTTGTCCCTCTCTCTCCTCTTCAAAGTTAATTAAGAAGATCTGTCCCATTATTAGCCCAAGTACATGTTTTCTTATTTATGATTTGACCCGCAAATCTTATGTTTTATGTTTTGACCCCTGAAAAGTCTTTTAAAAGTATGTTTCCATCCCCCAAAAATTCGATACGCACAATGTTGTATCCCAGCCGCATCCGGTATTTAAAAGATTAAAAAAATAAATCAAAATTAGCGGACATGCACCCAACCCACACCAAATGTCGATGTTTTACCCATTTTGGCACTCCCACACTTCATAGGCGAACACGAAGTATGGGACATATGTATTATCGTGTTGAACATGTTTCACTGACAATACTAATTATTTAATCAATGAGGAAACTGCACCAAATTTGTGAATATTAAAAGTAATCTATAATGTTAAGAGCTTGACCACAAAGTAAAAACACGTAGAAGGTGTAGGAGAAAGAATATCGTGGAGCACATAAAAGTTGTTTAACAAGAGTGTAACAGGAAGGGATGGGAGTGGCTCGACTAATATTACTCTACAGCATCGCAGCAGGGTGCAAAATTTGCAACTTCGTACAAGATATTTTTAGGATTGACCTCCAGATGACATTTAGGTGGTTGTATAAGAGATGCTGACAAATCATTGTCATCGTAAAGAAAGCATGATATTTATCTATGCGTTTATACTAGACATATAAGCATGTACGAAGTTAGATGGTTAAACAATTTTTTTCCTTTAAAATATCCTTTTTAATTCTAAGTTTGTTTTAAAGTAAGAGTGTTTTTGACTCATGAGTATAATTTTAAGCCTTTTCCCTTAGAAACCCTTTTTGGGTTTTATAAAATCAAAGGTATTTTGGACTTTTAATAGGTATTAAGCCACTTTCCTTAGAAGTTTTTTAAATTTAAAGGTGTTTTTCGGACTTATGGTTAAAAATCTCCATAAAACTCTATTAAATCCCTCTACATGAATAACTATTTTAACTTTAGGATTAATGCCAAAGTTGTACTCTGGAAGTATCATCCCACTATAGGTTAAGCACCCAACATTCAAACATTTGTATTTGAACCAAAAAAGACCAGAATTGGATGGACATGAGCAGCCATTAAATTCTATCCAGGGCAGATATGTCAATAATAGAAAAAATAAATCTTGGAGACACCTGGCACGATCATCGCCGTGTAATTTGCCTAGCCATTTAAGCTAATGTCTCCATTTAATAATTGAAAAACAAATAAAAAGGAAAAAAATGCGAGCGTTAGACGTCACATTGATGTGACGATATTCCATCCAATCAGTGGTTCGACCAGTAGGGTGGTCATGCGCCGATCGCGAGAACGATTGGTTCGACGATTGCCGTGACGATCTTGGTTGGATCATTGAATTTGAGATCCATTAGAAGAAGTATCAAGGTCGTGATTCCTGATGCAGTCTCATCGATGGTGCTAATTTGTTGCTGCTAGAAAATTGACCGGGAATCACGACTCAAAATAATAACATGCATGACTGAAAAAGAGTGACTGTAGATGGATTGTTGAGAGGAAACTCTTTGATGCTTAAGTTAGACCATAACAGTCGGAGTAAAACTGTGAAAAAGCAAGAAAATGATTATGTTTGTGTGTGAATATTTGTTTGGATAAATGAAGGGATCTGCTTTATATAGGCTTAGGCATCAAAACCCTAACAGAAGTAGGACCCGAGGCTGGTCTTGGGCCTTATCCTGGGGCATCAAGATAGAGTCCCTTTGAAACCCTAGTTCTTGGATAAAGTAATTGCCATTCCTGGAGTTCACAAGGGTTAACGGGGATGCCAGGCGGGGATGGCGTGTGTCATCCAATGATTAATGATTTATTTTTAGCTATTGAATTGTCATCTTAAAAAAACAACTTTAATCAGTTTTTGTTAAGCATCATACACGTTGTTAACTTAGTTGAGATGCACGCATGGAGCTACTTAGTCACAAATCGAGTTAGTTTAAAAAAATAAATTTAGCATGCATACTTAGATGGACCAAATATTATTGGGTTAAGCTTTCAGGTCAACTTGGTCTCATAGTGTATATGTGGGCTTCCTGAAATCTTCATAACAAACTTAACATGATGTTAAAGGTCTTGCTATCCATTCTATCCGCTTAAACATTTTAGTGTTTTCGAAATTTTTTTGCTACATTAATCGGTGGTCGCTACATAATCTTTGTGCAGAACTATAAAATGTGATTTAGGAGATCAAAGCAGATGAAGAGTATGGCAGAATCAAGGCTACAGAATCCACAAACTAATTGCGAGCTTGCTTGGATATTAACTGTATAGTTGGGTTCCAATTTAGATATGACTGTCCCTCACCTTCAATTAGTCATCTAGCTACATGTTCTGGAGAAGAACTCTATGCTAAGATTGTTGCTACACATTGATGGAACTCAATGCTTTTGAGCTACACATAGGGAAATATTCTCCCATGCATATAAAGCTAATCTGCAATACAGAATATGGGTGCCCTATAACTGTGCTATTCAATGCTTAGACACACACCATGACACCAAACAACCTCGTAGTTGGTCCCTAAGAACATGAGAAACATGGCAGGATTGTTGAATGCTTGGTCATGCAGGTCTTCTATCACAGTTTTGTTTACAATTGGTGTTGCTATCTCTAAGATTATTGAGCGATGTATCGTCCTGAATTCTTTGAGATGTTCTGTTGCACATTGCGATAATGTATATCTTTTCACACCTGCAGGCATGGGTTCTCGAGATTGTAGAAAGAACTTTCCAGTCCCTTAATTGGATCTAGAACCAGTTGCCAACAAAGCGCAAAGCTGGAAAGAGCTTGATTTCTTCAATTCCTCTTGTACATTGCTACATGTAGGAATCTTCGTCTCACCATTTTAGACATGCATGGAGATGACTGATGAGAAGTCATCGACCACTCCTGTAATCAATTGCCCTTTGGCTTGACTAGAAGTACAAACTTGTCGTCGATGGAAGGAAATGAAATCCAAGCCTGCTCATATTCTACTAACGAAATCCTCCAATCAAGCTACGAATCAACAAGTTGAACTCCTTCTGAGCTTAAGTTGAATGCCACACCCACCCACCCATGGACACCCACAAACATGCACAGGCATACCATGAATGGATTCCTATGTGGAGAAAGCCTGAAAGCATGAAGGCTTTCCTTCCTTTTTGGATCTAGTACAGCCTCGAAAACTAGAAAGCACCGGAGACACTTCCCATCATTGGCTACATGATATCATAACTTGTTTCGCAAAGGCAACTGATTACCGATATGCTTCACTTCCCGCCCTTTAACCATCAAAACCAACCAATATGCTTCATTGATTTCCTTATCTCTTAACGTTCACTATTGCCTGATGCTTTGTATCCCCGTTACTCCTCGAAAAAGATAACGAGCAAATATTGGAGTTAGCTGCAGATTACCCTTTTTATTTTGTAACGTAAAGTACAAAGGTGAATTCATCAAATTTTTCCTGAGATACTTGAATTGCTTATTTGCAACTCATTATGGGCAAGTAATCCACCTAAGATGGTTATTTTGTGTTGCAAAGAAGTCTGTGTAGCTAGTTATCGAACTTTTCCTTGGTGCTTTCTCTGTTTGAAGGTTTTGTCTTGGTTTACTGGTTCTCATACAACCTAAGCTGTTTTTTTCATAAATCACCATATATACCTGATTTTAACTGCTCGCTTCAACAATTATGGAGTAGTCTAATGTAGCATAATGGGTCTTGGGTTATTCATTTTGAGGTGGACTGCTAGTTCAATCTGATCTGCCAAATAGAAGGGAAGACAGGAATACCAATATACTTAACCACATTAATCTAAAAGTGTATCTATTACATACACAAATCAGTCATATGACCTGTTTGTACTTTGTACCCTCATTGACGAGTCAACTTTTCCCCAAGTTGTGCTCGAAGTTCCATTTTTTGCATGTATCGAAACTTCCTTACCGAAACACCTGCAAGAGGATAAGTTAGTGATGTCGTAGAAAAAATCAAAATACTACTCGATCTTCAACATCATCATTCCATACAGCCTCCAAAATGTTCCGTAATTAGTATAAGATAAAGTGCAGACAATTACCTTCAACAGAAAATCTCGTGACTGGCTATTGACGCTTCCAAATTCATAGGTGGCTCCTCTAGACAGCCTGCAAGATATAAACCAAAAGAACGAAAACTGAAAGGAAAAATAGATGAGAAGCATGGATTCTGAATTATACACGGCAAGCATAAGTCCTAGGCCAAAGACTACAATATCTTACTTGTTATCGTTGACAGGTAAAGCATATTTGGAAAGGACTTGCATCCAATTTAGAAAGGATTCCTATCATGCGAACAAAATCTTCTTGTATATTTGCTCTGGCACTATGTACACTTCAATTTCCTTGCAAGTATTCTTCATGTAAGATCGTCAAGCGTTCTGCAACCTGCTTGTTAGTTGAAAGAAAAGAGCATCAAGTACTAAGTTGCAGCTTGAAGACAAGAGCATAGATCTGGATCCCATGTACTTCTTAAGAAAACATGAATGCTAAAACTAGCCGGTCGGGGAATATTAATGCTACACCCAGAGAATATGAACACTTAAGATTTATGATTGGTGCTAGCGTAGTCATACGAGGAAGTGATGACAATCCTGCCAAGTAATATCCAACAAGGTTTGATCTGTAAAAACAGAAGCAGTTAACTAAATCCCCGCCTGCACTGATCAGGTAAAGAAAAAGTCCAAGGAGGACATGGAAGAAGCTTAGGCCAACTTGAGAGGTGTGAGCAAAGAAGCCTCCAAATTACAGCGTCTCAGATACTTTTTGGGAATTGGATACCTTGGTCTCTGGCGAGAGTATGTTTTAATGCCTTAGGACATTAACTCCGACCCAGATCCTCTACAATATTGATGGAGAACGGTGCATTTATAAGAATGTTGTTTTGAAAATGGATCATAGATCATGATTGCGCGGCATGGATGAAGTCTAGGAAGTAAAGCAAGCCTTCCACAACCATACCACATCCCTTTGTCAGTTGCAGTGCTGACCGCTCGTGTGGCTACAAGTTTCAATATCTAGCAGTCTCAAAAGGCAAAATGTTTAATGTTTTCCGTCTCAAGCATAGGTCAAACCGAGCTGACCTCTCAAGAAAGCCAAAAAATGGCAGTGCCCTGGTCCTGCTCTCATCCACCAATCCAAGATCCTGGCACCTTTCACGGTCACATGGAGGTCCTTTTCACCAGGTACCGTGGCATATTTAGGTGATACCCATTGCTCTAAGCCCAGACCAAACTTTGCAACATGGATTAGAAAACGAGAAATTGTCCTGGGAGGAAATGATAGAGCATCATGAGAGTCACGAGCCATTTAGCGAGTCACTGTGTCCCTAAACATTTCTGATTTAGAAGGTACCGCGTTTTCTGTTGTTAGCCGTTAGCATCGTTGCAAGAATGCCATGCCTTGGCTTTATTCTTGGTCAATTTCACGCTGAACTGTCTACCAAATATTCATAGCCAAGTTTTCTCTCCCCACTTGTTGGTCAACATCAACCCAGCCATCTTTTTCCAGATATCAACAGCCTCTAAAGGGGACTAATTGTGGCTTGAAAGGTGCGTTTGTTGCTAGGGGAAAAGCTCGTGTACGAGGTCATATTAGCTCAGGTGTAGACAAGATAGGTTCACGAGTTGTGCCTCGAGCATTCTAAGCAGTCAAGGTATTAAGGGTCTCAATTAACGTTTTTGGTGTCATAACGCATGATGCACCTTTTTTATCGGTGTAGACAAGATAGGTTAACGATTTGTGCCTCGAGCATTCTAAGCAGTCAAGGTATTAAGGGTCTCAATTAACGTTTTTGGTGTCATAACGCATAATGCACCTTTTTTATCGACTATCTAAACAATTTGGGCTTCACCTCTCAATTTTCCGTAGGAAATACAGAAGATACTCTTGTTAAAAGTGTCAGCAAGTGCTTTATCTATGTCCTTGGAATCAGTCAAAGTCAAAGAGACTCAAAATTTTGAAAAGAAGCTAGTAAGAAGCACGCAAATTTGTGCTATCATGAAAAAATTGGATATCTTCTAACAAGTTATCATTTTCTTTGATAGTAGAGTGGTAATAACTTTCCTGCGCAAACTGGTTAATTGGAATCATTTAAGCGACGATGGATTCCATAGTCGCCTGATCATTAATCTCGATTCTCGAGAGACAGAATTAAGAAAACAAAGCCTGCAATTAAGTAGAAAAATGTACCTCCTCAATGCTGCCATCCTCAATCTCTGTGTTGAAAGTAAGTAACAGTGTCTCATGTAGCAAATTCTCCAAATTTTCAACATGGAGTGGTGCTGCAAATCAAAAGCAGCAATAATCAAATTATGACCAAGGTACTCTAATGTATGTCCTCACCAATTGCAAATACCCAAAGCAAAAAAAAAAAGGAGAAAAATACCCATCTTTTTGTTATGGAATTGGAAACACCAATTTAATTTCTGGAGCATATAAATTTCGAATCCCTTTTGGAAAGACATACCGAAAGAGCTAATTATTTACCTTTCGATTGAGACAACAAAGAGAGGATATCGGAGGCAAGCTGCTCGGATTTCTTGAGGGAATCGCGGCCGCCCCACTCGTTTTTGACAGCAATTTGAAGGGCGGTCCATCGGGACAAGAGGTTTAAAATACCTTCCCGGAGAGGAGAGGGACCGTCGGGCTTCGGTCCACAACAAGGGAATGGTGGTGCTGCTGTTGATTCCATTATGAGGCATGGATCATCACCCCCCTGCCCCCCTCTCTCTCTCTGGCTCTCTCCTGTAGGGGTAGCCCAAAGATGAACGAAGGGAAGAATAGGTTTTGTCGCTACAAATTTGAGGTCATGACTGGCGCGAAAAGTTGGGACCGACCGGGAAGTGAGAGAGTCGCGGAATATTGAACGTTAAGCCCACGCGTCGGAAGTGGGTAACCGGTGGGTCATGCACTTTTCAATCTTTGGCCACCCAAAAAAGAGGGGAAAAATGGTGAATTTAGCACCCAAAAAAAAAAGTCTTGATTTTAGCCTTGTCAATTTTCTTTTGGAGTTTTTGAGTAGTTTTAATTTAGGCATCCTACCCTCCGTCTTATTTTACGTGTCTCGATTTTCATTTTGGCCCGTTTAAAATGTATGTCAAGCCAATTGAATAAATGTTAAAAAAAAAATAGACTATCCTATTTTACCCTTACAAAAGAGAAGCAAAAAATTGTAGCTACTGTGTTTTGCTAAAATTTGTGCATCGAAGGAAATTTGGAGGAGAGTGCAAGGCTATACAAGGGACTCAACAAGGAAGAATATATTGGATGGTCCGATAACAATGATGCCGACAATAGATGATCATTCGACATACTACAAAATCACTCTTTGTCCCTTCTATTTATCACTTCAGCTCCTCCTGATTCAACAGTTGTAAATAACCTGATATCAATAGTGCTGCATCATGTATTCTTTTTCTCCAACATAGGTCAAAAGGACTGGTATTAAGTGACACCGAAAAAGGTGGACTTTCCATCATTCTTCAAACCACGAATATACCATTTTACAAGGAGTACAATCAATTAGCATATATGCATAAATGGAATACAATCAACTCGCTTCTCGAGTTGACCAATTTAATAGGTTTGATGGTCAACTTTTATATTGTCGCGGTTTGGTCAAATAAAGTTTACTTGTAGCCGTGATATAGTGATATTAAGACAAACCACTTTCAGCGACCTTTTTTTTATTATTCCGTATTAAATAAAATTGTGTAGGGCAGACGATCCTTATGCGTATGACTCCTAATGGTTTCATTTTTTTTGGGTGCAAACTACTCTAATGTTTTCATGCAACAATGCAATCTATGGGAAACATGCCTAACCATGACCCTCACCCCGAACGCGCTCGCCTCACTCGTCGAGTCCGCCGTGTCGACTCGCTCCGCCGCTGCCGGCCGAGCCGCCCACGCCAGAATCATCAGGACCCTAGACCCCCCACTCCCCCCCTTCCTCACCAACCACCTGATCAACATGTACTCCAAGCTCGACCTGGTCAACTCGGCCCAACTCGTTCTCTCACTGGCCCCCGCCCACCACCGCTCCGTCGTCACCTGGACCTCCCTCATCTCGGGCCACGTCCAAAACGGCCATTTCGCGTCCGCCCTCCGCCACTTCTCCACCATGCTCCGCCAGTCCATCAGGCCCAATGACTTTACCTTCCCTTGCGCGTTCAAAGCCTCCGGTTCCATCCGGTCACCGGTCGCCGGTAAACAGCTTCACGCTTTGGCGGTCAAAGAGGGCCAAATCAGCGACGCTTTTGTTGGCTGCAGTGCCTTTGATATGTATTGTAAGACGGGCCTAAGAGAGGATGCTAGTAAGATGTTCGACGAAATGCCTGAAAGAAACGTTGCTACGTGGAATGCATTTATTTCGAATTCGGTGCTTGAGGGAAAGCCTGAGAAGGCATTTTGCGCATTTATCGAGTTTCGACGGGCTGGCGGGAAGCCCAATTCGATAACATTCTGCGCGGTTTTTAACGCATGCGTGGATGCCTCGGATTTGCAGCTTGGGAGGCAGTTGCATGGGCTAGTGATGCAAAGTGGGAACGAAGGGGATGTGTCGGTCGCGAACGGGATGATTGACTTTTACGGGAAGTGTAGGGAGGTCGATATGTCGGAGCTGGTTTTTATCGGCATTGGGAATCGTAATGGGGTTTCGTGGTGCTCGATGGTGGCAATGTACGAACAGAATGACGAGGGAGAGAAGGCTTGTGCGACGTTTTTGCGGTCAAGGGAAGTACGTGTTGAGCCGAGTGATTATATGGTCTCGAGCGTTCTTAGCGCGTGTGCCGGACTTGCGGGGGTTGAATTAGGCAGGTCAGTTCATGCACTTGCCGTGAAGGGTTGCATTGAAGTGAATCTGTTTGTTGGAAGTGCTCTTGTTGACATGTATGCAAAATGTGGTAGCATAGAAAATTGTGAGAGAGCATTTCATGAGATGCCTGAGAGAAACTTGATTACTTGGAATGCCTTGATTGGTGGATATGCTCATCAAGGGCATGCAGACATGGCTCTAGCATTGTTTGAGGAAATGACGTCAAAAAGCGTTGAGGTGGTACCGAATTATGTGACATTAGTATGCGTATTGTCGGCATGTAGTAGGGCTGGGGCAGTGAAGGCGGGCATGGAAATTTTTGACTCGATGAGAGAGAGATTTGGTATTGTACCAGGGGCTGAGCATTATGCATGTGTTGTGGACATGCTAGCTCGAGCTGGAATGGTAGAGAGAGCCTATGAGTTTATAAAGAGAATGCCTGTCCGACCAACCGTTTCAATTTGGGGGGCACTTTTAGGGGCCAGTAGAGTGTATGGGAAGCCAGAATTGGGGAAGATTGCAGCTGACAACTTATTTAAACTGGATCCACTCGACTCCGGCAACCATGTACTGCTTTCAAATATGTTTGCAGCTGCTGGCAGGTAATTACATTTCTCCATTTACATTAAAACTGTAGGATTCTCACGCCATTTAACTTTATATAGTTACTTCACTTCTTTGAGGTTCGAGACTATCTCAAGCTCTACTAGCTTTTGTAACTTCAATGAATATGATGCACCTCAAATAGATGCTTTAGTTGAGGATACCTATTAACTAGTTAGATGATAGACTACCTCTCCAATGCTATATAAACGATTGTGCTATTGTGATTCACAAGGGGAGGTCAGCAGAATTGGCTACTTCAGTACTTCACCTCCGGTGCAATTTTTTTAATTATGAATAGAACCAATCCAAAAACTTTAGCGGCGTAGTTTTGAAATGGAAGTCACTGATATTTTAGTCATAGGTATTACTCATAAGATAGCCAGAGTATTAACAAGCAAATAGGAGTTTTGTATTCAGTTAGTAGTTCTCCACTTAAAGCCTGTTTCGCACCACAATTTAGTAGTATCACCTGCAGGGTTTGTGTCTCTAAATCCAGGAAAAAGAGTCGGTATACAAACTAGTTGGAGCTGATCGTCTTACCTTATTTGACTGTTGGAAGCTAGCGAACTGAAAAGTCCAGCTATCGGTGCTCCTGATGATGCCATCATTAGTCTAAACTACCGCCTCTTTGTTATGAAGAATATGCATCATATCCACGTTATAATGTTTGGGCTGTGCCAGTCTTTTGAGAGTTAATGGTTTTTTTGTGTGAACTTATATTGTTTCTCTTCCTGTTTGGTTACTTAATGCAGGTGGGAAGAAGCCAACTTTGCGAGGAAGGACATGGAGGATGTGGGAATCAAGAAGGGTGCCGGATGTAGTTGGATCTCTGTACAGAATGCGGTCCATGTTTTCCAAGCAAAGGATACCTCTCATGAGAGGAACTCTGAGATTCAGGCAATGCTAGCAAAGCTGAGGAGAGATATGAAGGCCACTGGCTATGTGCCTGACACCAACTTCGCTCTCTACGATTTAGAAGAGGAAGAGAGAGAATCAGAGGTTTGGTATCACAGTGAGAAGATTGCCCTCGCCTTCGGCCTCATTGTTATCCCGCCTGGAGTCCCGATAAGAATAACAAAAAATCTCAGGATTTGTGTTGACTGCCATAGTGCCATTAAAGTTATTTCAAGCATTGTTGGCCGAGAAATTATTGTGAGAGATAATAATCGGTTTCACCATTTTAGGGATAATCAATGCTCCTGCGGAGATTATTGGTAATGCTCTGGCATCTTCGTTTGGTTTTTCAGTAGAGGTTTTTCTTTCCCAAATGGTGATCTATACAACTTCCGAGCAATGAAATTGTGGGCGTCAAATTGCTCAAACCATGGTTGCCACCAACTCCTACAAAAGGCGAACCTCAGGAGCATAATTTGTGAATAGAGTTGGGATAAAATACTTAAGACCCCGAAGTTTGCCTGCATAAAAGACCTTATAGCGGGATATATTTTCTCACTCTAAACATGAACCGGTTAACTTTATTCCATTCACATTAATAGTGACGGTTTAAAATCGACTCTTCAGTTTTAGAGTGATTTATCATGTGCTAATAATGGATATGGGCAAATGAGAATTCGTGGGTCAACAAAACTTAAACCGCATTGCCTCACTAAAACTTAAAACAAGCAATTCATATTATTCGTCTTCCTCGTCTTCGTCTTGAATCCTCGAGAAACTTTGCTCAAATCGAGAGAAGCATATTTTGTTAGAACATGTATACAAGAATAAATGGTCAGTCCCGTCAAAAAACTTGCTCCTATTTATTATGTGACGAAATATCATAGTTAAGGTTCATTACCAAGGTTGAAAGTTTTAACGAAAGTGACATCAACTCGACAGACGTAAAAGGTTTTTCGACCACACGCCATTACTGTTATGCATGCGTGTCGTGCCGTTAGGCCCAGGAAGAAAACATCAGTTTACGGAACTGGACTATATGAATCCCATCGCCGCAGCAGAAACTCCCATCAATTCTGCATAAAAAATGGCAGCAGCAAAGGGAGCTTTCCTCAATCATGTCTCCAGAGAATCTTCAGATATCCGTCGCCTGGCTGATTTCTACAAGGAGGTCATGTCTCGCCATCTCTTCTCTATTGTGAGCCTGTTAATGTACTCTTTCTGTCGTGGATTGATACGGAAACATTGATTGGTATTTGAATTTGGATAAACATTTACTACATGTACAAAGGTCTTTTATGTAGAATTTTGCGGACAGTTGAAAGGCAAAGCTCGATGAAACGGGGGGCTAGCAGTTTTGAGTTTCTTTTCTGACTGATAATTACTGTTTTGCTTGATGGGTTGTGCAGATTTTTGGGTTTGAAGAGGTAGAAAATCCCAAGTTTGAATTTGGGGTGATATGGCTCAAGCTGGGCTCGTCTTTATTTCTTCACCTTATCGAGAGGGACCCCAAGACCAAGCTTCCTGAAGGCCCGTGGAGCGCCACATCAGCTGTCGCCGATCCGAAGAATCTACCGAGAGGTCATCATGTCTGCTTCTCTGTGTCCAATTTCGACTCTTTTGTTCAGACCCTCAAGGTATCTCTCCTATGGTTCTCTTATACTCGGTCAAGCTTTTATAATTGCCTTCGCGTTAGACTTTTTGCAAATACCTAAACTGCAATTCGAAAATGTGAATGTTGACTATGACTTTTTGCGAATGCGTAGAATCAAATTTGAATATGTGAGCACTGACTTTACTTAGGCTGTTAGCCCACTTTAACTAGTGAGGCAATACGTATGAGGTCTGTACTTGCTACTTTAGTTCAATACAGTGTTTTATATTTGAATTCTATTCTAGGTATTTGTAAAGAGTCAAAAGGAACAAAAATCATAAAATGCAGGAAGAAGGTTTAGGAGTACTATGTGCCAAAATATGTTTTATGTTTATTTTTGTGCTCCTAATACAAGCTTGGAGCTTCCTTGTACTCAGTTATGCTACTTTTTCTAAATTCGATTTTTAAAACTTAGTTATGCGCTTACGTGATTCCTTGTAGGCCAAGAAAGTGTGCCTGACTCATTTGGATTTAATTACTAGGAAATTGGGAAGAATGGCATTCTTTGTTTTGAACAATGATAATCATAGATTCACTATCAGCACTGATGTTGGATATTGATGTGCAAAGGCAACGCACTTTTCTTGCATCACTATGCCGATGACTCTGATCTGATGTTGGATATTGATGTGCAAAGGCAAGCCACTTTTCTTGCATCACTATGCCGTGTGTGTGTGTGTGTCTCGGTACCCCTTGTTGGCTATGCAGCCTCAAAAGGTTTCTGGGGTTGTAGATCTAGCCTGCTTGCAGAATTTAGTAGATGGAGGCTGTTAATTGTTGGAGTTTGTTTGATATGCGGTGTAGATTACCCCCAGTTATAGGGGAAGTGCCTTACACCGCCCGTTGTGACACAAGTATGTAAATTGACTAAAGCTTACCATGCCAGCAAAGAGAGCAAAATACACATACACCTTCAGAGGAATGCTATCACAAAGTTAATCAAAATGCAACTCGATTGAGTATGGTCACTGAGAACTGTACAGCATGAAAGTGTATTTTGGTGCCTGTGGGTGGACCCGAAGGCCAAGTATGAGCCAAATTCAAATAAATATTGTCCTTGAAGTTAGTCCAAATCATGTTTGAACCAAGACCTAGTATGAAGTATGAACCAACGTCAGATGAGTATAACCACTGAAATTAGTCCATATAGCATGAAATAAGATAGCTCTTGAGGAGTCAAATTTAAAAGCCACTCGTAGGCTAAGACTTGAACTTCCAAGGGATTGTGATTGGAGGATGGAGAACACGAATTGTCTAGATAAAGTAGCAAAAGAGCACTCCAGAGAAATAAGTTGATCTGATTAACACACCTTTCTATGATAAACACAGCCTTGGTCAGGACTCTAGCAACTTTGGTACATGCTTTAAGTGCACATTTCTATGCACTAGCAACCCGGTTACTTGACCAAGAGTTTCTGGTCAAGTACAAATTCTCCACATTGGAATTTGCATACCGGTGAGATTTGGCCCCAGAAATGCAACCTTCGAGAAAGTGACTAATCTCCGGAAAAGTACTTGGCCTCGTTCCTAAGTGCCACTTGCATCTAAATTTGTCTTTCTCCCTCAATCTCATCTGTTCGAGAATCCACCTGAAGATTTGTTACACGACAACCAGCTGCCCTATCATGCATATACCCTTTTGTAGGACGATACGGCTACAGCCAGTCTAGCAAGTTCTCTTCCAAAGTAATGATAAAATTCTCGCACTTTGGTTCCTAAAGTTGCTTTCCAACATGATGCGGCTCGTTGTGATCCAAATATTTTAATTACGGGCACCAACAAGTTTTCAAAATACTTGGCTCATAGTGAGTGACATCATGTTGGGAGTCGACTTTATGGGGAGAGATGGGTGAGTTCTTATGAATACTTCTTATGGGCTTTGTAACATGGAATCTGCTAAATAAGCTAAAGGGTTTCATTCATAAATGCTTCAGCCATTTCACATACCAAATTCTTGGAGAGAGGTGCAGAATGTTTAAGGTAAAAGGTAGTACAAACAGAGCCAAAAGGTGTGATAAAAGCACTGGAAGCTTGAGGCATAGCCTCAGGTTAAAAAGGAATCAAAGGAGAACAACCAAGCAAGCAACAAAACAATGACTTTGTATATTTCTTATATTCTTCTAGAGGAAGGAAGAGAATTGGAGGATAATAAAGACCAGCTTTGCATGTCGTCCCTCTGTTGTTTTTGAGGCCCATAATAATTATAGCTGAATCTTTATTTTAAGGATGGGAGAGATGCAAGGTTAACTTGTTCCAATTAGTTTTGCTTTCCCCTAAAATTTATGATCGGGCAGAGAAGAGCAAACCTTTTTCTCATGTGTTTCTCCTTCTCGTTATCCTGATGAGTGGGTGGCATATTGCCAAGATGTTTACGTTTTTCCTATACCTTGGAGAGCACAGATTAGTTCTAGGGATGATGTAATTCTTAGTGGAAATGACAGCATCGATTATTTTCCAAGTGTATGTCTTGATTGTGCCTTCGTTTCCCCCTTTCCTTCTTTTCTTGAGTGTCCCTAGGATTTTCCACTAGGATTGATCATCTAGGCTAAGGACTGATCTAAATGAGGGGCCAGATGGAGCAGTGCCAGTGTGTTTGTAACAATTGCATGAATCTGTTTAGCTGATATCAGAGTCATCTAGAGTGGCTTAGCATTTGGACATTAATGGTCTTCCCCAAGTAATCTGCATAGTTGGCAGTTAAAATTTACTGGTAACTTCACTTTATTTGCTTTAGGCACTTGAGCTTTTCTCAAGGAAGTTTGGGGCTGATTTTTTTTAATCAGCAACCTTTTTTTTCTCACACGATCTGATAACAAGTTCTTTTCATTTGGTGTTTTGTGCTAGAAAGTCAAATTGATGAAAATTATATTACACATAAGATCATCAGTAGGGGGAAGATTTATATCGACTTCTGCCAAGAAATGATTGCGGGCAGTGTTGCATTTTTCTTTGAAGTCTGAGGCAAAACTTATATCCATTCTCAATTAAAGGACGGTTAGTTCTTTCGAAAGTAACAAAATGTTTAGCAATTAAGATGTCAGGTAAACCCTATAACTAAGGCCTAAATTAGGCCTCAATTAAGGACGTGTTGCTAAGAAATGATGTATATAAGTCGCCATTTAGGTAACCGAGAGTAGCTCAAGTGTATATCATAGGAGCTGGATTTTAGATAGTGGAATGTCATTGGATGGTTTAGATCCTGCATTGGTCGGAAGATGTGTGTTAGGTTATATTCCGCATGGGCTAAAAATAAGCGGTGGATTTGCTTCTTATACGTGGTGAGCTTATCATTTCTATCAACATGCTTTTGGATTGGATTTCAGGCTTTAAAATGGTGTCGGGCCCCCATGGTCTTCAGGGTGCACCTCTCTATAGTCCCCTTCATTCAGATCTAGGATCAAGATCACCTAAATATTCCACGTTATGCGTAAGGGAAGGTGTTAAAGTCCCACATCGACTGTATGAAGGGATTGGGTTCGACTCCTATAGTTGGTGGGCTCTTCCTTCTCTTGAGCATGCTTTTTTAAGTTAGACACCAGGTTTTAACATCGTACAAGAGCCAGACCCATTACCAATTTCATTCTCATCCTTGTGCCGTAATTTGGGTCAAGGCTCTTTATTCTCATCCTCACATGCCGTACTTCAGATTGAGGCTCTCGACGTTCTTGATTATCACCTAATCTCATGTTTCACGTAAGGGTGGGTTTTAAGATGTATTCCACATGGGTTAGTGTTACTAATAACTGGTGGATTTTCTTCTTATACCTAGTGGGCTTATTCTTTTTACCAGCATGCTTTTGGGTTGGATACCAGGTTTTAACAATATGAAATATAAATTTGATGAAGCAAGGGACTAGGAATTCTCCTTTAACGAAAGGAGGAAAGGACTTGTGCATCGCATGCAATTTACACATCAAACTGTCACTGGTTATGAACTGAAAGCCAATATCAATTGAAAAATTCTGATCAAGTATTCCTCGATAGAGCAGCAATTGCCACCATAAAACCATTAGTCTCTCGGCGGAGATGCTCTTCTAGATGGCAGCACCACCTTCGATTTATTTCGCGTGATTCTGCCAAATTCCCTTTTGGAAACACAAATCTTCCAATTGATGGAATTGCAGATCTGCATTCCTTTGATTGTCATTGCCAACAGGGTAACTAGACGCCACGATGACTCCATGAACTGCCAATCATAAGGCCTCTGGCTATGAATCAGCCGGAAAACCATTAGAAAGGCAAAGCTTGCAAAGTCCATATGTTAGCCATCTGCCAAAACTGTATCAGAGCCTTGCCTTGCAGTAATAGTTGCCTGAAAGTGTAATTTGCCAGGACGCTGCGATCAAGTGCAACAGGGGTCAGGATTTTCACATATTTATCATTGATTTTGTAGTATACATCTAGAAAAATAAGGCGAAATTTAACATCTTCAAGCAGACAACAGGCTGCCTGTGGTGACACACGGATCCCTTCTTACCTTTTGGAAATTGTACTTTGGTCAAGAACACTTCTTTTCTTTGGATTGAGTAAGCTATGCAAATGTGCTGTTGCTGTACTGTGCAGGAGAAAGGAATTGAGACACATGAGAGGACTCAACCAAATGGGAAGACCAAGCAAGTATTCTTCTTTGATCCTGATGGTGAGTTCATTTCTGGTTTTTTCCAAAATTTACCTGAGCATTAATATTTGTTTGACTTCCACACAAAGGAACGTATACAACCTCTGGTGGAAGTTTGCAACATGTTCACTTGATTGGTTAACATTCGACGGTTTTAATCATGTTTCAACTACTGATTTGTAGCCTTCTTATATTTTCTCCACCAAGTATTGATTAGCTGGGATCCCGCATCTCAACCGTACTGAAACGTGCAGGTAACGGGTTGGAGGTTGCTAGCACTTAGATCCGAAGAAGTGGATTGAGCCCTTTCCGTATCCAGGGGTGGATCATGTGTACTTAGTTGAGAAAAATGTAAAATAAGCTCATAAAGCTGTAGCCTATGCAACAGGCATATGTAATATCAGGCAAAATCTGGGTAAAGGCTGTGTGTAATGTTAGACAGTCTCTTGGATGTTATACTAATCTTGGTCGAGGATTCATGTGTAAAGTGTGAATCTTTATGGTTTGGTGCAGCACATTGTTCTTGTCATTCCAAGCTCAATGAGAGCATCAAGTCTAGATTTTGTGCATCTAGTGTTGCTGCAGAATGGAACAAACTCAACTCAGACAAGGCACAACTCTTGCCTCTCCAAGCTGGCTCAAACTTGGGCAAGTTCGCCATCCCAAGTTAACGAAGCAGTTCTGGGACGGTTTCCTCCGAGTCATCAAATAAGTTTCTCTAAACGAGTGACGTCTCGTACAACCAAAATGTTGGATATTGCCTTCATTTTCGCACATGGGGACTAGCCACCGCCTTTTGAACAAACATTTCAAGTTCCAAGTCTAACGTCTTTCATATGTGATGGGAAACAAATGCTACGAATTCAAGTTAGATAACTTGGTCATCTTACACCATGTTGGGAGGTGCAGACAAATTCATAGTGAATGTTCCCCTATTATAAAGCTAAAGTTGTGGTGCACTGGTCCTTGAACTTTTTTTACGTATACATATTGCAGTGTCTGAAAAATTTTAACCTTTGAGAGCTAAAGGTCTTACACACCATGCCTTGGGCATTGAGAGTTAAAGTCACAGTTACACCGTGAGTTAACTAGAGAGATAAAGAGAGTGCAAGTCATTAATTGCTTATGAATTGTAGCTTATATGTTAGAGCGTTCTAAAGTGTTTTATAATAGAAATAGTGAGTAAGACAAGTCACATAGAGTTTTATTACGCTAAGAGAAAAATAGTGAGGTGAATTTCGGATGTGTTTAGAATTTGGAGCTGAATGAAATTTCTGCTGTATTTTCTCCACTTTATAATAACATCGTCGATGTCTTCCCTGTTAACATAATAAGTAAGAGGCCGAACAAATCTTCATTTCCATGTGTGTATGACATATTTTTATATTTTCTTCTTTTTTTGTTGTGCTGGTTGCATGTGTTTTAGAAACTTAAACTAAAAAGTAGAACAAGCAAACTGAGTTCTCTTCCGTGAAGGAAGTTAATAGAACTCATTAAAGCTCGTTTCGCATCATTATATATTCTCGACAAAAGGAACGAGCTAGAGAAGCTCCAGTTGAAGATTGATTCATTTAAATTAAATCAGGGTGCAACTCTTGCCTAAAGGCTAATTGCTTGAGCTTTTCTGGTGGTTATTGTTCTTCTTTCTTTCTTCTCATCTTTTTCTTATTCGTTACGATAATTTTAGTGTTGCATAAACACCGGATTGAACACATATAGTGAATGTGAACTACTTATGACAAGTCAAATTAAAACAAATATAACGAGTAAATTCTATTTTGAGCATAAGAAAGTGCAAGTCATTAAGAGTTTATGATTGTAACTCAAATGTTAAGAGCCTTAAAGTGTTTACGAGTAAGACAAACCAAATAAGTTTATTATGCTTATGCATCAATAGTGAGGGAAGTTGGGGTACGCATTGAAATTAGAACTGAGTGACTGAATGAAATTTTCATTTTAACTTCTCCACTTTATAGTAACATCATCGTCTCTTTCCTGTTGACATAGGCAAGAAGTCAAATCACGTTAAATCTTCATCTCCATAATTTTGTGTATTTATATTTTCTTCTTCTTCTTCTTCTTCTTTTGTTTTTGCGCTGGTTGCATGTGTTTTAAGAACTTAAATTTAACATAACACAAACAAAACTTAGTTCTCTTATGTAAAAAGAAGTCAATAGAAGTCGTTAAAGCTCGATTAGCATCATTATACTTGATAAAAGGAACAATGAAAGCTCCAAATAGAAGATTGACCGATTCAAACCAGGGTGCAACTCTTGCCTAAGGCTAACTAATTGCTTGAGCTGTTCTGATTACCGTTCTTCTTTCTTCTTCTCTTTTTCTTATTCTATATGCTAATTTTAACTTAACGTTGTATAAACATTGAACTGAATATATACGGTCATAATGAATTATTTATGTGACAAATCAAACTAAGAAAAATGTAATGAATAAATTTTACAGCTATTTTACGAATGTCAAAATAGAAAAATTCAATGAAGCGAAGCGAAGCGAATATTATGCATGAAAAGCTAACGTTTGACAACATAGATTATTTATAACCTTCAAATTAGAGCTAATCTATGGTGGTCCAAAATGATGATGGCCGGCTGCTGCACAGTACACAGCTCACTGGCGACACCAAGTTCTCCAGGTGACAGCGAAGCTCTCAATCTGCCACATGCACCATGAATCACCTTCGCAAAACGCCACGTGCCCACAGGATCTTCATGTCCGAACGAAGCGAAACCTTAACCTACTCGAAACACCCGAATTCGTACATATGTACATGCACTTCTCTAACACTCGCCCCCAACCTTGCGACACCGCCGAACCTTTTGAACTGTTTTTGAGTGAGATTGAAGACTGCGAAGCATGAGCCAAGACCAGCCAAGAAGGCGGCGAGGTGACCAGCAGCAGGAGCCCATCAAGTACGGAGATGTATTTCGTATGTCCGGCGACGTCGCGGACCAGACGGTGGCTCCTCGGGACGCCGCCCTGATGCAGTCCGCCGAGACCACGGTGATGGGGCAGACCCAGAGGGGCGGCCCAGCGGCCACCATGCAGTCTGCCGCCGACCGCAACGTGAGAGCCGGTTTCGTCGGCCATGGCCAAGCGTCCGACGTAGCTGTTAACCAGGGCGTGGCTATTACGGAGACTGACCTCCCTGGGGGGCGCATCATCACTGAATCTGTTGCTGGAAGGGTCTCTCTCTCTCTCTCTCTCTCTCTCTCTCTCTCCCTCCGTGTGCCTGGATCCGTTGTTGGTTTTGTACCTAAAAAGTTTTGGTTACAACGTGGATCATGGATCTTCTAACTATAGCTCTCATATAGCAATCATTAAGGACTATATAATTATCGTTAAGGTTTATACTGATAACTTTTATGTTTGAACACGAATATGTAATTTGTGGCCTTTTTACATTAGAATTAGCTCTATCTCTAGACCAAACAGCAAACGAAAACCTCTGAGAACCGAAACCAAATTTCCCAATTGTTGTCACCAAAATGACCAGAGAAAGATGCTAGTACGGGTATTTTGAAAGATGGTTTGTTATTTCCCCTGGAAAATTTTTGCCATGCAGACATTCCCTCTATATAAATGGTGTGTTATTGCCTTATTTTAATGCCTACAGGTTGTTGGACAATATGTGGAACCTGCCCCAGTGGTTGAGGCGGCGGCAGCTGGGGTAGACGTGAGGCAAACTGCAATAACAATAGGAGAAGCACTGGAAGCGGCAATACACACGGCAGGCAACAAGCCGGTGGACCAGAGTGACGCCGCCGCCATTCGCGCAGCAGAGACCAGAGCAACCGGCGTCGACATCATTATGCCCGGCGGCCTTGCGGCCGCCGCTCTGTCCGCGGCCACCTTCAATCAGGGCCTGACTCGGGACGAGGACAAGGTCAAACTCAACGACATTTTAACGGTAAACTTCTCGAACCATCAATCAACTTCAAGATCGACCAGTCTCCAATATGTTCGAAGCCCCGTTTATAAAATTCGGTTCAGCTTGTTTCTTGACAGTTGGTTGTGTGGTGCGCGCAGGATGCGACCGCTAAGCTGCCCGCGGACAAGCCGGCAACGCGGGAGGATGCTGAAGGGGTGACGAGCGCAGAGATAAGGAACAACCCTAACATGACCACGCATCCGGGTGGTGTGGCGGCCTCCATTTCTGCGGCTGCGAGGCTGAATGAGGGAGCTGGTGCCGTATGCTGAGCTGTGGCCTTGATGCATTTGAGGTGGTTGCACGCTTGTTTGTAATGTAGATATGTCGTTCGACTATGGTGGTTTTGCTTGGCCTCCTTTATGTTTTGGACTTCTGAAGCTAGAATCTGCATAATATATGGTACGTATGTTGTGTGACATGATGCAATAAGCTACATGTAATGCCTGGATGGTGACACAGATGGCGGTTTTAGGGCTCCTGTGTGTCTAACCACTGCTTTACTTCTCGATATGCCCTTGTAGATTATGCGAACTTAAGGAGTATGGGTGCTTTCTTTTTGCGTAAAGAGCAAGAGTTTTCCTTCCTGCTCATAGTTTACAGGAGATGCTTACTTATAAATTTGATCATATTAGCACTGGCTAGCACGTCCTTGGGTATTACTATATAGTTTCTTCTTGAGTTTAATTAAGAGGTAGAGGTTTCGTCCAATTTCTTTTTCAAGCAACTCGACACTAAAGTTTTGGGGTGAAATCTAAGGAGAACAACAAAAATGGCCCTCCTTTTTCTCGATAAATGTCGATTTGCTTTCAATTTCCTTTCAATAGTACTGAAAAAATGATTTTGTGGTGTTAATTGGAATGGTACTGAAGCTAGAATCTGCATAATATATGGTATGTATATTGTGTGAGACGATGCAATAAGCTACATGTAAATGCCTGGATCGTGACAGAGATGGCGGTTTTAGGGTTCCTGTGTGTCTAACCACTGTTTTACTTCTCAATATGTCCTTGTAGATTATGTGAACCTAAGGAGCATGTGTGCTTTCTTCTTGTGTAAAGAGCAAGAGTTCTCGTTCCTGATCATGCTGTTGGAATTGGTATTAATTCTATTTGACAAAATACCACCCACCATCTTTTACCAAGTGTGATTGCTTTCCCACAACATTGAACACATATCCCTTGAATAGGAGATGAGTAAGAGGTGAAGACATTGAACACATATAGGAGATACGTAAGGGTGAAGACAAGTGAATAGTTAGTCAATATGCGGTAACTATTCACTTGAAGGCTTCTTGGTTTTACATTGATTGGAATGATATCTTCACCTACTTTTTCTCTTATCGGAGAAGTTTGCCAAAGGTTTTTAACACATCAACATTAATTGAGAAGCCATTGAGAATTAAATGTTGTGAGTTGGCCACTGAGAGCTAAAAATGGTGTTTGGCGTTTAGAACTTATGATTGCAGTTCAAATACTAGAGTGTTAAATGCTTTTGTGTAATAGTATCAGTGAGTGGAAAAAATTACCGAGAGTTTTTATTCACCGAGACATGAGAGAAATAGTTAGGTGAGTTTTGGGTGTGTTCGGGAGTTGTTTGAGTGACTGAGTGAGTTTCCTTGTAAGTTCTTCATGTGCAATATTTTTGCCGTCTTCTTGTAGACGTAGGTAAGAGAATCACGTTAAATATCCGTGTCTATATTTTTGTGTGTGATAATTTTTATATTTTCTCTTTTCCTTGTTGTGTCAGTTGTACCTGTTTTAGATGTTTAAATCCCAACACACATTTTACTGGAGATGTTTACTTATAAATTTGATCGTATTAGCACTGGCCAGCAGGTATTGCTCCGTACTATATAGTTTCTTCTTGAGCTTAAGAGCTAGAGGTTTTGTCCTATTTCTTTTTCAAGCAACTTGACACTAAAGTTCTAGGGTGAAATATAAGGAGAACAACAAAAATGGCCCTCCCTTTCCTCAATGAATGTCGTTTTTGCTTTCAATTTCCTTTAGTACTGGAAAAATGATTTTGTGGTGGTAATTGAAATGGTACTGATAGATAGTAGATCATTTTTTCTCAATTTCTTCTATTAAATTTTCTTGGGGAAGGGTAAAAAAGTAATCTCTATTGGATGCATAATGTACAAGGATAATAGAAAAGCTCTACCAATCTCCTCATTGGCCTAAACACTTCTCTCCGGCACCAAAGGCTAAGGATTCCGATAGTTGGAAGGTGGAGTTGGTCAATCGGAGATGTGGGTGAACGGTGGATCGTAGCGGGATTGATGGTGGTTGGTGGGAGATCTGACTCTGCGGCGGCGTATTGCGCCCCAAATTTCAAATTTGATACTAAAATTTTATTTTATCGATGTTATATTTGATTCAACCATCAAAGTTAAAAAGTAAAAATTTGTAGTAAATATTTTGGGATGTGATTTCTCCTGCTACATTTTTGTTTTATCCAAAAAAGCTTGTGTTAGTAACACGTGTCACTCAATTGTTTAAATTTATTTGGAGATGAGAAGAGTTTGAGTTTGGGGTGAATCCAGAAAATTAAAATTATTCTTCTTTGTTTTGTCTAGACAAACTCAAATTACTTTTTTTTCGTTGTTCAATTTTAAATACACATTTTTGTATACTAGTAGAGTATACGTGCGTTGCACGTAGGCATCTATCTTTATTACGATAAATATAAGTATTTAAATGAAGCAATTTTTACATTTATATTTTGATAATTAAATCATAAACATCGTATGTACAAATTTGACTCCGGCGATATCAACTAAGATCAATACACTACCAATGTGTCGGAATTATAATCTAAAAGTTTCAGCTAACTAACTAATGCCCGAAATCATCACAACTTATTGATATAAAAATGTCTAATAGCTCTCATTCAGGTATATATGCCTTGAAAAGATCAATCAATATAAATAATTCTATGTTACAACGTGCTAAATCAAATAGCGTAATCAAATATATGAATAATTTTTGAATTGCTTGAAAGTAGTTCTCAAGTAATGACATCTCAATGTTCAATTTTTTTTTATGGCTTGCCTCATAATGCTCATCACTCTAAAGTCATACTTATACCTTCTTTCGATACTTTTCATCTTTGATTTCCTTGATCTTTTTTTTCCCATCTTAATGAGGAAATTGGCCTTCCTGTGTATAACGCCAACCTTATGAGACTTTTTTTTATGTGGTAACATTATTGAAGAAAGATATTTATGTTGAAGTAGCAATCTACCCTTTTCTTGGATTATATGAGCTTTAATTTGGCACATTCCCACCACTTGATTTTTGTCAATATTCATATTTGTATAAAGCATTTTCCTTCTAGTGCGACCACACGGGAACCTATAAGAAAATCTTTAACATCATTCTTCAATTCCTCCCCCCTGGATGATGACAATAACCAAATAACAAAAGCTGTAACTTCTTAAAAGAAGAAGCAATGGAATTCCTTAATTCAAGACATGTTTATATATCATAGAAGGGATTGAAGGAGAAATCATTCAAGTTATACTTCTCAATCAACTAATCAAAAACAAACATAACAGGAAAAATTGAAGTAAAAAGTCCCGGAAGGGAAATCCATGTCATCTTACATTATTCAATATGGATGGATTACATTCTACATGAATTCGAGGCTTTAAAGTCAAACCAACTTGAATCAGATTTGTAAATCCCATGACTCCAATACCACCTAAAATCAAGCTGACAATTGCTCATAATTAATCTAACCTTTTATCAATACAAACAATTGTGAAGATAAGTAGAAGTATCTATAAACAGAAACTCCGGACAAATATTTTAAATAAAAAGGAAAAAAGTGGAAATTTGTAATATTTATTCGAGAAATGAATTAAGAGCAAATCAAGACCTAAAGTAAACCCTACAACTCGCATGCCTCTACCGTAGTCTCAGATTCTTAAGAATAAATAGAGTCGGATTATAGATCTAGCCTAGATTATTGCTTCAACTAAATGGAGCCATACATAGTTCATATGCAATATTATACACTGTTTACCTATTTGTGAATATGAAAAAGTGACGTTATTGTCAAACCTAAATAAAGCACCTTCAATGAAGTAAACTTAGATGAATATTCAAAGTAACACAGCCTTCTAAATTCGATGATGAGGCACAAATATTTTGTGGACACCTAATAAATCAGGATTGGAACGGCATTTTAATTATCTCGCCATATAATGATAAAGATGAATAGTCATTAGGTAAAACAAACCTTGTTGAAGATGGAAATGATGAAATTTTTTTAATTATGGAAACAAATAATCATTAAGATGGAAATTAATAGTCATTAAGTGTTGTTTGCATTTATTGAGGAAGAAGTGGTCTAATAATGCTAAAAGGACATTTAAGTCATACATCCAATTGTAAGGATATTTGTGTCTAAAAAATGATTTACAGTTATTCAGACTTTTAGTAGTAGTATAAATATAGATATTCACGGGTGTTATATATGGAAGTAGTAGTTGGCTGAATTATTTTTAGATTTTTGTGCATGTCTACAATAAACAGAGTAAAACGAAAATGTCTAAATGTAGGCAAAACGAGAATGTCTAGATGTGCTTAAATTCATTTCAGCATATAATCATTTTGTACATCCTATAAATTTGAAGACTAGAGATATTTTAAATTTATCTGATGTCACTTGTTGCACCAAATATGATCATATTCGATCAAATTTTATTTCATCAACAACTAAAGTTATGTAACTTTGGGTCCCTCGATCAATGTGACATTCTAGATCCGTCCCTATTGGCATTGTGGGACGACAATACGGTAGCAGTAATGATGGTGAGGTCGGTGGTTGTGGGGTACGGTGGTGATAGTTATCTCTGGTGTAGATGGAGTTATTGATCCATGGTGCACAGAGTAATCGCATGGTTCGGTGAACAGTGATGGGGTTGTGATGGATTCGCTTTCATGATTCAAAATGGCAGACAATGAGAGTTCGTTGAGTTTGAAATGGTGGATCGTGACGATGTGATAGTGGTGGTTACGAAATGAAATGGGCTCATTGGTGGTGAGGGATGTTAGGTATCGCCGCTTGTCCTTTGCTTGTCGTGAAAGTCATTCTTGTCCCTCTAAAGTTCGATTAAACGGATGTTATAAACAAAAAAGGACCTATCTGAATGCAAAATCTTTGTCAAATAATTTAAGAGAACTAAAAGAGTGAAGACAAAAAAGAAATGAAAAGGAAAGGAGGAGATTCATTTTTTGCTCTTTTTAATTCTTGTAGATATATGATACCATCCTCAGAGGCATAAAGTTTTCTGGTGAGACATAGCATAATATTGTCTCAGTGGAACAAATGCTTCACCAAATTAAGTTTTAGGCTCCGTTTGGTAATATTTATTTATTCAATTTTTTCTCCAGTTTTGTAAACTGGAGAAAATAAACGCGTTTGACACACAGTTTTCGTTTTTTTTTTCCTTCAGTTTTGAAAACCAGTTTTTAAGACATGGCTGTTTTTTAAAACTCCAAAAAGGAGTTTTCGGTTTCAGTTTTGATTTTTATTTTGAGACCACCACCCTCCCACCGCCAGTAGCCACCGTCGGCGGCTGGCAGCCACCAGCCACTGCCTACCACCGCCGGGGGCCGGTCACCACCACTGTCAGCCATCGCCACCGCAAACCACCACCAAAGAAAAAACTCAAAATAAAAACTGGATAATCAAACACCCATTTGTTTTTGTAAAAAAAAATAATAATAAACTGATTTTTGTTTTTTTGGAAACAGAAAATCAAAACTGGAAGTGTTACCAAACGCTACCTTACTCTCAGTACAAAATCCCTTCAAGATGGGGCTAGGATACCCCAATTACGTTTCAGTCAGCTAAAATTTGGAGATGCTGTATGACCAATTACCAAAACCCAATATCACCAGCTCTATATTGGCCCGTGTGGGGCGCGGGTGTGCAAGGCCATCATATTTGACCCCAAATTGCCATGCCTAAAAGGAAAAATTTTGGCTGCTACCCGAGTTGAAAGAATCTTCCTCCTACCCCTCATGTAGCGATAATTAATGGTTATTAAATGTTTCTTGTGGTTTTTATTTAGTGACGCTAAAAAAGTGCTGTTAAAAGTTATCGCTAAAAGTGTTAACAGAAAAGTCACTGAAAACATTTAGCGACTATTAATTGTCACTATATAAAGAGATTGGAGGAAGATTCTTACAACTAGGGTAGCAGCCAAAGTTTGTTCTGCCTAAAATCACTAAACTAGCAAAGGAGCTAAAAAATTAGAGGAGCAAAGTTCGCAGAAGGCTGAGTTGTAAAAACTTCCAAGCTGGATAATATATTGCAGACTTCAACAAATAAAGCTTCGCCAATTTATACCAATGTTGATATGCAAAGTTTAATCATGAAATATAATCTGGTAAAAGATGTAAAAAGGAAGGTAAAACTTGTGTTTTTACTAGATTTTAGGGCTTGCAAAAAGAGTGTAAAATTTGTGTTTTTACACTTGAAGTTGCATTCCGTTAGAAACTTTAAAGATTGATTGCCCACGTGCAACATCGCTTTGGAGTGGCCATATTAGAATTATGACCATGGTAACTTCGATAAATAACTTTAGAAATATGTGACTTAGATTCTTACAAATGTATCACAACTTATATTTAGTTTTTATCGCTCAAATGGAGGGTGAAACTCAACTTTCTCCAGCGATAGCAACGCTGTACATGTCTCGTCTGGAGCGAGCGTTGGCTTGGGAGAAGAAGGAAAACATTTAAATCACGATAAAACGGACAAATGCAGGAGACATAGCTCTCAAACATTATACGACACCGAGCTGTTTGAAGTGAAGACTGACAAGCAACTGTCAAGGACAATTTGCCCTCCCAACTAGTATCCATGATTGAGAGGATCAAGATCACTCCAATTATTTAAGCTCAAAACAAAGTATACTCATGCGCTGTTCCAATTTTGTAATTGATATTAAAACCAAAACTGCCACGAAGTGGAAGGGTACTAAACTGTACGCACTTTTGAAGACAAGAAGAGAGTGTAGCCACGAGGATCATTCTTTACGTCTGTTCACGTTCCTATTCCTAATGTAGAGAGTGTCAGAATGAAGACTTGTTTTCAAGTTGAGCATTGAATACTAAAAATCAAAACTTAAAATTTGATATTTGATCTGCACTTTAGTTATTTCAACTCTATTTTTGTCGTTGAAGCGGCTATATAGTGACAAAAGCATTTAGTGTTGAAAAGTGGAGCTCAAATGACAAAAAGTGGAGCTTAGATCACTTCTTTTAGTTGAGCTTTACTTGTGTCCTTAAAGTGGCTAAGTAGAGACGAACCCGAGGCCTTTAGCATTGAAAGCGAAACTCAAATCGTTACGGTGGATCTCAAATATCATTTACGTCAACCTAAAATGTCTAACATAAAGAAAAGAAAGACGAACGGCGCATGCTGCCTTTGCCACTAGCTGACTGAAAAACCAGTAAAGCAGGTGCCGGGTCGTAATGTTGGAAAATGGCGAGTATCCCAATTTCGGATGAAATGTGAACTTCAAATGTTTTGTGCAAACATATCAATCGAGAGCAAAATTTCGGCTAAACCCACAAATTTTTTTTTTTTTTGAATTTACAACTAAGTTTTCACTGCAGCTATAATTTTTTCGTCGTACATATACTTAGCAACACGAATTTAGAAGAGTTACCTGATTTAGAGCGACGACAAGATAGAGGCCTCAGAATATGAGAGTGTATCCAGAGACTTCATTGTCTCTAGATCTTAATACTTCTAGTCTTCGAAAACTCGTTTCATGTAATTAGAGTATAGACAGAGATGGGTTCGTCTAGGTTATAGGCGTATTGAAAAGTAGCCAGGACTAATTTTTGGATCATTACTGTTGGTTCTACATGTATGTAACAAAAGGTGCTGCCGCTGCTGCATGTAGAAAGTCTTTTACGAGGAGAAGTGTGCTAGAATCCGGCAGGAAAACATCAAAATGTAGCTTATTATAGTAACCCCACGGGACTGCTTAGGTTGTATATACTTCCTGAAATGAATAGCTGATTATATTCTTTTCGGCAAAGTAGAAGCACATTATTGTGTTGTGCGTGTTATGCATTTATCGGTCCTGAGATTAATGATGGAGTGTGAAGTTACAATATTAGTAAGATATCTTCGTCATTAAATTCATTTAGAGATTGAATCCAATAGTGTCCATATCTTCCTACCTACGGATGCCAAGCCGCCGCCCACGTACGCGCTACCTTCTACTTGATAATTTACTTTGATTAATATGGCATGTGCTAGAAGTAATAAGAATTGTTTCAATTTCCTATTACTACGAAAGGCAATTGAATTTCATCCACCACCGACGACCCTAATTATGTGATTCCAAAATTTGCACTCTCACGGAAAATGTATTGCATGTCACAAATTTTGATGAAAACTAACAATTTTTTGAGACAAACGAAGGACTAAAATGAATGAAAATAGTCTCTGCCAAAGCTAAATCAGGTCCAAACTTAGCCTACTAATTGTATGTACAAACATATGTGGGAATCCAACCCCACCTTATATTATTTAATTTGCCCTTTCTTAGCCTTCTCATTTCACCTTCCATTCTCCCCCATAGTCATTCTTCATCCCAACCCCTTCTCTCTTTCTCTGATCTGTCCACAGTACTATGTCAAACCTCCTCTGGAAGAACCTCTGCTTCTCAACCTTCAAATCCCCACCACCGCCACCACCTCTGTCTCCACCTTCACCTTCACAACAAGACCACCACCCCCCATCAACCCTAATCATCAACTCCCTCTACGACCTCACCTCCCACTCCTTCACCTCCTCCCACGCCGACGACACCTCCTCCTCTTCCTCCTCCTCCTGCGACACCGACAACCACCGCTCTCCCCCCGACCTCGCCGCCGCCATCGCCTCCCAGCGCTTCTTCTCCTCCTCCCCGGGCCCCTCCAACTCCATCTTCGACTCGCCGGACTTGCCACGGCCGCCGCTCCCCAACGGCGGCGTCGCCGTGCACACCTACTCTCCGGATCCGTACTCGGACTTCCGGAGGTCAATGCAGGAGATGGTGGAGGCGCGCGACTTGACGGACGTGAAGGCTGACTGGGACTTCTTGCACGAGCTGCTCTTGTGTTACCTAAGACTAAACCCTAAACACGCCCACAAGTTCATTCTCAGGGCTTTCTCCGACCTTCTCGTTTCTCTCATGCCGCTGACAGTCTCCGAGGAGTCCTGCCGGAAAACTCTAGACCGCCGCCATTGTTCTGTATCACGGCACTTGTTTTATGTCTAGGCAATTATATTTAGCAGAGTACGTTATATCTACCTACTAGTGGTTGTCAGAGAGGTACAACTGATATTGCCGATGGTACAATCTTTCTTCGGTACAACCTTTTTGGCAACGTAGTGATCAGCTTTCCAGATTTATTTTATTTTCCTTTGCCGGTTGTTAAAAAAGCACATAAGCTAAATGCTGTCTTGTTAACATGTTCTAAATCATATTTCCAACTATAGCAGTAGACATTTTTTTGTGACTTATACTATATTTGTACGCTTTATTATACTATATTTTATCTCTAAGATCTTAATTAAATACTAATCCGTTAACGTTCAAAGGTATCGTATTATTTTCCTAACACGGTATAGCAGATCCCATGGTGTCGACCTGAGCCTTGCACTTGGCGTGGTGCGGGGTGAGCTTCAAGGTGAGTGGCCTCGCGTGAAGTTATGTTTGTCCTATGACAATTTTTGCAAAGTAAGTTGAACATATATATTCACTTGTATATATCGAGTTCTATTGGCTCAAGTTTTTAGGTTGAGTTAGTCATGCATCATTGCATCAAGCAAGTGTGCAAAGTAAGTTGGGCATGCATACATACTTAGACCATGTCGCATTGGCTTAAGCTTTTAGGTTGAGTTATTCACACATCGAGTAAGTACGGAAAGTAAGTTGGACATATGTACATATTTGGACCAAGTTCCATTGGCTTAAATTTTTCAAGTTGATCGAGTTGGTCTAGACAATATGGAGCTGTTTTTGGAGTAATTAATTGGATTTTTGTTCAAAGTGTCCCACCTTTAAGATAAAGAGAGTAATTCTCGTTTGGTCAATCGAAAGAAAAAATAGAAATTTGTTTGTTTTGTGTATCCGAGGGAAGGCTTTGTCTCTGGTGACAAGGATATGTTTCTTCTATGAGAACAAAACCAAAATAATATCAAGATCACAAACCAAGGGAAGCGTGGGAAGTTTATTCGCCTCGATGCCTGCAATTTCTTCTTGTTTGCCTGAATGTGTTTTTTGCTTTCGGAGTTTCTCGGGAAATGATTCCGAAAATCGATAAATCCAGAAACTTTCTATTTCAGTTTTGTCACTGTAGATTGAAATTGCGTCGTTAACAGGTGTCCCTAAAACAATTTGTAATGTTTATGAGTCCCATGAGTTATGTCCTGTCGTCTTTGGTTGGTTTCGGAGAATTATTTTGGACGTTCGGAAGCGGACAAACTCTTGATTGGAGTTCTAAGCTCAAACATGTTGGGGAGCCATGCACACAGTGTCACGAGGAGCCTAGGCCTATCTGGTTTCCCATGAAGGGTTGGTACACGGCGGAAAAGCTCAAGTGGTCATCAAACTACATAACATTAATGACTGTGGCTCCACCCCAACATGCATGCTTTCGTGCCAAGTACTATCCTGCTCTTTCTAAATCGGCATGAAGCAAGTTGAGTTTGCCACATTTGCGTCATGTCCCGATTATGGCTTGGTTCCTTCAAACGTTAGTTCTAGCACCGCGAACGATGACAAATTTTACACGGTAACCTCGTTAATAAATCGAGCAGAAGCGACATTTGTACAAGAAATGTGAGCCAATTTTGGTTAAGGGCACATTCCATCCAAGGCATGGCATCTGCACACAAACGCCAAATGAGACTTTGCCATCTATTGGCCATATTACCTTGTGATTTAGTGACCAACACTTATTAGGACTAATACATGACTAATCTTTGTTACGCTGCTGAAGTTAGGTGATACGTTACTGAAGAAATTCGAGACGTATCCAAATGGGTGAACACGTACACTATATACATATGGTCAGAAAATCATCTACTCGTATATCTCCAGAATCTCGTCACTATTTTCACGTACATCACGAACAAACGGAGGATTAGACTACGCGAGCCCGATCCCTGTTTCCACCGTCCAAAGGTCTTTTTTCTCTCAATCGAGCTAGGTGTAGAGAAGAATGAAGAATGTCTGAATTTTTTCTATGATCTTTCCAACCAAGAGCCATCTTCCTTATATTATCTGACAAGGAGATGTTACGAGGAAACAAATCTCTCAAGTCTTACGGTACTCTTGGCATTACACCATTAATCACCTCCAAGCCGTTTGACTTTTGGGGTCATGGGTTGGCCTCAACATGGGCGTACGAGCTAGACCCAAATACCAACAGTTATATGATGCATTGTGTCATGCAGCGACAGTGAGCACTTTTTGTTGAACAAACTTCTGCCTTACCCTGTTGTAAGAATCTTCCTTCAACCCCATGCACTACAAGAAAACATGTCTTTAGCGACGGGGTTTTAGCGACGGACATAAATCCGTCGCTAAAAGTCACCCTTAGCGACGGGGCAACCCGTCGCTAAAAGTCCGTCGCTAAATTTTTTTATCAATCTCTTCAATGATCCATTTTCCAAAACTTTAAGGCCATTTCAACGGACTTTGCAGAGCACCTAACCTCAAATCCTGTATTGCTGTGGGAAGACATGGTTGTGGGTTGCTCTTAATTATTTATAAGTTTTGTATGACAAAGAAGGAGACAAACAAAAGAGGATCCAAGAAAGATATCAACAACTACACATCAACTGAATATATGGCATGCTTTCGTAGAATAATTCACTTGACGTTAGTTGGTTTAGGTAAGATAACATCGGGGCCGATTCCCCATAAAATAATGAAGCCATCTATCTGCCAATGAAAAATGTTAAAGTGAACTGCGTTTATGTTTTCATATCTAACAAGCGATTCTACAATCCACTAGTACATTATCATCGGTGTTTCTTACCCGTTCATTTGCGCAAGAGAAGACAAAGTTGAACTGTATAGTACTCCACACCAACTTCAGACTATAGCTTAACATTTAAAGCAATGAGCATTGGCATAGCATGGTTACGGTGAGACCAAATGCACATAAATATTAACTACAAAACTTAGAACGACAAAAAAGTGGGACCTTCATATTGCTTGCTGAGTATGACCACCTTCGGAACAAATAATTTTGGAGTACAAATAAATGTTGACATTTATTCGAACTCATGGTTTAATTTCAGTATTCTTGCATGGAGGTATAGGTCTAGAACTTTCATATCTGCTACTAAAAGGACTTTTCACATATTGTGACCAATTGCGGTGATGCAAGTGTTCAAACAACTGACAGTCCACTATTCTTCCAAAAAAAAAATTATGGCTATAATAATTTTAAATAGTCATATTGCGGGCAATACTTTTTCGAAAAAAAACAACGATATTATTGCTTCCAATCAAGTGGGGGTTTACGTCTTTAACGATAAATGGCAAAAAAAATGATAGCGTCTTCCATCCATCCATGACTCAAACTCTTCTATAAATCCAACATTCTGGCAAGTTCACATGCAACGCTATTTCATCATGTACGTCGCACCAGCAAGACTTGATGACACTGCCTAAATTGACTCGGCAAATATTAAAAAAACTTGGGGGCATGATTCAATTATATAAGCCTGGTATACACCTCACTGGAAAGATTACCAGTTATTGGAGATGTCAACTCAATCAACTCGGAGAATCATAATGTCATGGACCCGTAACGATCTCTACACTATTGGACTGGACCCCCATCAAATGTTTCGTAGCAGAAGCTTTCTGTTGCATTCAATGATCTTCCATTGGTTTCATAAAACAAGCAGTAAAATGAACCAGTACAAACAAATTTAGATTCGAGTTGGATTCAGTTCATTCAAACACACTTACACACAAACAGATTCAGGCACAGGAGGACAACGGCCTGTCAAACTTGTTTGCTTCCAGAGATTAGACAGTCCACTGTTGTCTGCCTTCAATCAGTTGCCTGGCTAGTCTTCTCGAGTACGGATTTCTTGTTTTCAAACATCGACAGATTAAAAAAACTTTGTTTCCATGGTCCGAGTTATTGAGCTATTGTTTGATGCCTAGCTATAGGCAACCTCAGGGGGACGCTCTTCGTCTTGTTATTTGTTGATTGGATTGATCATTCATCGGCATGCATTCTGTTGGAAAAATGAGTTCAACATATCCAAAATACGGACATATATTTTGACATTCATGAAACTAAAATTTCCAAAGGAATTATTGAATGACTTCTGGTCTCCTAAAGTTCGTGTACTTGATGTTTCCATGCTTTATTCAAACTATTTAGACTAGACTCACTTCGAAATGGTTAAATTGAATGAATCTAGTAGGGATAGTGGTTTAGGAATATTACTTTATACATTTTATTTGATTCAGTGATACTAAACACTTTTGTAATTTATGGTAGCTATTTTGACCTAGCTCTTTGAGATTGGCTTCAAGAAACCAATATTTTCTTCTAAAAGGGAAGAGAATTCAAGTCCTATTTACATGAAGATGAAGAATGGGGTTTTCTCGAAAAAAACTTCTCGTAACTTTTCACTCTGAACACTATTGTTTTCTTAAACACGTTTGGTCAGGCGGAGATAGATACATGATCCATTGCGGAGTAGTAAAAGTCTCTTGGATTTGAATTGAAAATCTAGACTTGGTTAAATTGCGATGATAGAGCTGCTACTAATTTTCTTCCATTTGCACGTGAAAGAGGCCTTAACCATTTCAAGAAACGTATACGTACCTCTAGACCTTAGTTTCTTCATTAAAGAAGTATGCTATATAACGTTAATACCATTTTGGTGCTCTAGTCTCCAACACATTTATAGATGCTCGCTATTGTGAGTTTTTCTTTTTTTTGGATTTTTAAAGAGAACTGCATTTCATAAAGGAGAGATTACAAAGAGTATGTACATACTGAGATGTTGATACAAAAAGAAAACGATCCCAGCCACAGGGACATGGGCGGAACTGCTGCATGACCAGGGGGGGCCATGGCACCCCCCAACTTTTGGAAATTTTTGTTTATATTTACACAAATGCCATTATCTTGTAATGTTAATTAATTAGGTAGGGTTTCGTTTGTTATATTTTTTACTTTCTATGTCACCGGTCGTCATAGCCTTCTTCTTTCTCATTCTTTTACTCCAAGTTCGTTCTTCCTAATTTTATATTCCAAATATCTAGATTACGAAAAAATACGAATTGATCAAGGTTATTATTATTATTATTTTTTAAAGTTTAAATTCTTATAGTATGTTAACTTATACATGACTATTATACTCGTATAGTTAATAATCACATTAGTAATACATTTAAAGAGTAAAGTTAAGTTTCTTCATGCAAGATTATTAATTCGTTATTGACTAACCTTATCAAGTTAAATAAATCACTATGAGAAGCAAAATTAAATGATTAATAGTCAAATTGAGCAATTCTATTATGTTAGCCATTTTTTTATGCCTTTTTCCCCCTCGATTTGACTTTCTGATCCGCCCCTGCCACAGGGAGACCCCATCCTACCTACCCTGCTATGTCACAGATTATTTCTACATAGCAGGTCCTAATTGTACAAAAGCCATTCCATGTCTGAGTGGTGACATCGTGCAAAAGAGGCGAGACTTTGGGCTGCTCTGGAGCTACTAGCATCAGTCCTGGTGATGAGATAGAAACTGTGGAGCAGATACGTGTCTGCTAAGGTGAGATGATGATGTCTAGAATCACCCATCTGAATACGCATTGCGGAGAGCAAATCCAAGGTTTAAAAGTTGATGTAAATAGAGAAAATCCAAGGTTTAATTAGTTGATCTAACTGAGCTAGGTCGATCAACATGTTCACAATTTTGTCACTTGGGTTTGACTCAGTTTTCAAATGCTATTTTAGGTGAGTTAGAATTCGAGTATCTCATCTTGGTGTCACATATTGATGCAAAAGGATGCAATATTGGAAGAACTTAACCTAACAAGCTAAATATCCAAGGGAACCCATGCTCTTATAAACTCGAGAAGGTCCCCATGTCAAGCTAATGTGGACTTCATCATTCGCCTCTCATTAAAGCCTTGCACCTCTATATATAAAGGAACTATCGATGGATCAAGTGTGTTGACCGTTGTTGAGACTCCTCAGGCATGTTGGCCACTGTTAGAGTGGTTGCAACATGCGCCTAGCGCAGGACCCAGAGTGCTAAACTTGTGGCTTTTCAAGTTGGTTCTCACTGCTCCTCCTTGAACCAGTTGGTGTCAGAGCCGCCACCAAATATCTGCCGACAGTGGTCGACGTGCTAGGGAAGCCTCAATAATGGTGAACGTGCCTACAAACTAAATAGCAAAATTACATCTTATTTTAGGTCACTGCAAATACCAAATTAAAGTACGGAGTACGACGTCACAGGACAACTTTAATATACCATGGCAAAAGCGGCCCTGGGTGAGGAGCCATCATATAAGCTTACAACGTCAAGTCTAGGAGCTACGACTTGAGGTTCGACTGGTATTTCGAGGCAATGCGAGCTTTGGGACGAAGAACAACAAGTGTCAAAACAATATTTTGTCTCGACAAAACCAACCAAAAAAGGAACGCTCCTTGTAAGAAATTAAAGTAGCGTTTAAAATCACTTTCAGTTTTAGTTTTCTATTTTCAAAAACATAAAAACAAAAATCAGTTTAATATTTTCTTTTTTTTACAAAAACAAATTAGTATTTGATTACCCAGTTTTTTCTTTGGTGGTGCTTTGCGGTGGCGGTGGTGGGCGTGGTGGTGGCCGGCTGTGGCCTGCTGGTGGGCTGCAGTGGCCGGCGGTCGCTGGCGGCAGGCAGTGGCTGTGATGGTGGGAGGTGGTGATGATCTCAAAATAAAAACCAAAACTCAAAACTCTTAAATTGGAGTTTTCAAAAACAGCCATGTTTTCAAAGCTGAAGGAAAAAAAAAATTGTGTGCCAAACGCGTTTATTTTCTTCAGTTTACAAAATTAGAGAAAAAACTAAAAATGAAAACGTTTTCAAACAGAACCTAAGTGTCACTAGCTCGCGCCTTTGGATTATTGACCAATTCTCTATTAGGTGGCAAGTTCAGGGCGCGACCATGGGCAAAAATGTACGTGTTGGCGGTCCAAGTCGCCTGACCAAGAGGGATTACTCTTGATATATATAAATACTGCAACGTCTAAATGCACAACCGCAATGAGCATGATGATGGGACTTAACTAAAAAATTTGTAATCGGTAGAGAAACTTGTTCCCTTGTGTACAGTACTTAGCCTTATTCCAAAACTTGCTCAGTTGTTCTTCCTCTATAAATTATATATCTCACTAATAACTCCGTGCATTATGCTTACCTTTCCGTACATAGAACTACACCCGTTACTGACCCTAGATGTTTGATCCGAGGATTCGGATCCTCTGGCGTAACCTAGTTACAGCAGAGGTGTTGTACTCATAATTCTAGCCATTGAAGCACAAATTAATAAGAATCATTGTGAAACAGATTTGTGAAAATAAATTGAGAATTTAGTTCTTTTTCTCGTTCAACTCCGTAAGTCGATGGGGGAGCCGGTCAAGAATGATGTTATGGTAAATCCATGATCAGAATTTGTTTTGACAGAGACAGAGACGATAGGTGACTTGGCAGCGGTGCAGTGGGAGTTACATCCTCACCTGTGTTATCCTGTTAGGACTACAGCAGAGGATCCAAACACATATTTTGCATTAAATGCATCAAAACCAATGTGATTTTTCCCACTAGTGAAAGGTTTTATTTTTACTTTAAAATATTGCACGTGAGAAAGAAAGGTTTGTAACATGTACATCTAATGGACAAAAAATTAGACATGTCTATGTGTCTAGAGGGTAATTGTGAAAAAAGATTAGTAATTTTAAAAATAATATTTGACAACGTGCAATATTAGACCTCGAGGTCCCGAGTTCGATTTCTCTCCCCTGCGAGTTATATATATGAATTGCAGTTCTTTCAGATTTTCTATTGGAAAATTTTCAAAAAAAAAAAAGAATTAAAAAATCGCCACTAAAGTAAATATTAGCAACCAAAAGGGATAAAATCTACATCCAAAGATGAGAGTGGCCAAAGGGACAAAACTTCGTCATCCAAATTCCAGTTGTAGCTTCTACACAGAAATGGAACTCACCCTCTCTCGGTTCCCAGCCTCAGCTCCCTTCTTCCCTCGGCAAACCCTTCACCCGAACACCTCCTTACCGATCAAACTTAAACCCATCTCAACTCAATCCCTCAAACACCCAACTCACAGAAAAAACCGATCCCTGGTCGTGAACGCCGGCCAAGAATCCCGGGAATCCGAAAAACCCGCACCCCAGATCTCCCTCACCCAACAAACCCCCGCCAACGATCCGAAGCCGCCGCGGGAGAATGATCAGCTGTCGGAGCTGGGGTCGGAAATCAAGGAGGCAATGAAGGCGAGAGAAGAGAAGAAGGGCGGAGATTTTTGGAGCGGGGTGGCGGAGGAGATCAAGGAGATCGAGTGGCCGGTTTTCCGCAAGGTAGTCGGCACGACTGGGGTTGTGCTGGGCGTTATTGCCGGCTCGAGCGTCGTCTTGTTGACTGTGAATGCCGTCTTGGCCGAGCTCTCCGATCGGGTTTTCGCCGGAAGGGGCGTGCAGGATTTCTTTGGCTGATGAAGGAGAAGATAAGGGAATTGGGTGAAGGAGGAGGTATTCAACTGCGGGAAGGCGTAGCCTACTTGCTCTGTTCCTGCCAGTGTACTTGTGCCACCTGTTTTCATACTGCTATAGCTTCACCCAAAATAGAAATTCCGAATAATGCGGCAAATTGTAGGGGTTATTACTATGGGGAAAATGAATATGAGAAGGCACTGCATTGGACTCGTCAATTGAGTTATTCGAATACTATTTTCTTGTCATTCCGATCCTTCAAACAATCAAAACGGCTTCAAAACCTTTAAGTCAATTTTTAAAAAGAATTTTGAGAAGTAGGTTGGCCCCCATTATACAAGACATGTTTAGCGCTAAAGGTTAGCGTGCTCTTGCTTTAGCGTGCTCTTGTAGCTTATCCTTCTCGTCGTTGTTAATACAACGTTCATACGAGGTTGAACATCATTTTAAGCTAGAATATCCCTTTACTTGGTAAAATGTCAAGTCCACATAAAAGGTGTCCCGTGAATCATCGATGGAATTTTTGAGAATATTCAGCCTAAACCTATGACTTCGGGAATATATGAAAAGGTAAAGCAGCTCGACTATTTTCAAACTTGGTGTACTGTTCCTCTTAGCATTACGGTTTCTTTTAGCATTTTTCGTGAAAAGCTCCTGATTGAAACAAGAGAGAACCTTGAATCGGGATTCTGATGCATATAGATACAAGGGTTAATTACACTTATGTCCCTGAGATTTGGGTAAAATTACACGCGTGTCGATAAGTTTTAAAAATAGGCACTTATGTCCTTTGACTAACAGAATACCCATATACATAACGGAATGGTCAAAATGAACATATTGTCCATGACTTGAAAGTTAAATTGTTTACCATGCCATTCAAATTAGGATTCAAAAAGAATTTAAACCTAATTTCCAAATTAGGGTTTCAAGTCATTCGTTTATCTCCTTAATTTTCAAATTAGGGTTTCAATTCTTTTTCATTTGAGGGTTTCAAGCCATTCTTTTTTTCTCCTATTTTTCAAATTACGGTTTCAATTCTTGCAATTTCAACACTTATTATCCAAAATTTCAAGAAATCAGAAGGCATGGGGTAGGGGTAGGGGAAGGGGAAGGGAGGGGGACGGCGCAGGGTAGGGTGGGGGAAAGGAAGGCAGCAGGGCGGGGGATGACGTGGGGGTAGGGGGAAGGGGAAAGCGACGGGGTAAGGGAAACGAGGGCGGGGGACGACGGGATGGGGTGAGGGGAAGGGGAAGAGGAAGGATGGGCGGGGGACGAATGGATGGGGTGGAGCGAAGTGGAAGGCGGCAGGGTAGGGGAAGGGAGGGGGACGACAGCGGAGGGTGGGGGAGCAACAGGCTTGGTGGTCGACGGTGGGAGCAACAGGCGTGGTGGTCGGCGGTGGGCATTGACGTGGTGGTCGGCAGTAGGCAACGGTGTGGTGGTGGTACAGTGGGGGCAGTGGCATGGTGGTGAGTGGTGGGAGCAGCGACTTGGTGGTAGGATGGTGGGGGCAGCGGCGTGGTGGTGGGCGGTGGGAGCAGTGGCGTGGTGAAATGTTAGGGGCTGCCACATGGTAGCTGGATGTGTCTGATGGAAGAAGAGAGAGATAAGGGGAAGAGAGAGGAGGCTCGTGAAAGAGAAAATGGAAGAGTGAGAAGAGAGGTAACAGTAATTTAGGGGTAGGATTGTCATACTATGAAAAAATGTACTGATGATATCACAAAAATTACACTTTTTGGACGGATACTTGACGGATGGACATAAGTGTTACCTTTTTAACGTTTGTAGTCACGGTTGTTGCCTTTTGAAAGTTAATGTCCTTGACTGTAATTTCACTCAAACCTTAGGAACATAAGTGTAATTAACCCTAGATACAAATGGTCCAAGGGAATCAAGAATTTCAAGGAACATTTGGAACATTTCGTTTCTGAGTAGAAGAGTCGTTTTCAAGTAATATTCGATCGATTACGTATTAATCAATATTCGATTGATTGGTCTGAGGTTATAGACAAAAAATGTTTGTCTAAGCCACTTCGTTTCTTTTTGTCCAATCCTCTTTTTTTTGTTTTTTGTCCAAGTTGCTTTTCTTTTTGTCTAACTCACTTCCTTTATTCTTTGTGAGTTTCGGGAATATCCTCATTCATAAGTCTGAGATCTACATCTATGAATTGAAAAGTCCGAACGATCAATTCTGCAATCAGTTGTTAAAATAGGTCTTAAAATCGTTCAAATTTTTTTTTTTTAATATAACATGAGAATTGCATTGAAAATGAAAGTTTTACAGACGCTTTGTTGTAGAGCTTACAAAGATCATAGGTCACGACAATCTCGTGACTCAGTAAACATGACCACAAAGGTCAAAACGAAATAATAAACCTAATAAACTTATACACGTTCCAATTGAATTAAAGCTGAGCATATCCTACACTCTAACTCAACTTAAAGAAACTTGCAAAGGCTACTGATTTAAAAACTAAAGAACGGAAACTAAGCAAACGCAAGGTAGTAAAAATACAACGGACAAGTGAGACGGAACAATCCAAAGGTGAGCACGTCGTTTAAGAAGTCGTGGCACCTAACCACTGACTTTCAACACCGTTATGTACAGCCTCCCACTTTCACGTATCAAACCCGAACCAAATTAGCGCAATATCGGCGGAGGACCACTGCTGACCCACAACATACCAAAATAGCAACTCAGGACGCTCAAAACCAAGAGAAGAGCCCTAAACCAAAACACTCCCCCCCCCCCCCCCCCCACCCCACCCCACCCTTCCCTTCTTATTGGATGATCATGATACTTCCCAAAAATCGAAATTCTTGATCAATGGAGGAACAATATCACCATTTTTGTTCAATAAGATACCAAAGTGGATGATTGACTCATTCGATATTAGAAATAATCACAGGAAATCCTTTGATAACACGAATTCCTATTTCTCAAGATATTCCAAGATCAAGACAATTGGCGGAATCATGTGAAACCATTTCATAGAAATTCATTGATATCTTCTTTTTATAAAGCAAATCGACCTCGACTCTTGAAACTATTGATTTCTCAAAAGTCCAAATGCTTTTAACATAGTTCAATTATTATGTTAGAAACCTTGTCCTAGATAAACTCTAACAAAAACAGTTAAAAACCGATCTGAAACCGATCCGCAAATAGTACGACCAATAATGTTTGCATGAGAGATGAGACGATACTTGGAGTTCCCCATAAAAAGGGGGAAATCTGTCCACTTCTTTTTACTTCTCAAGATGATTAATATGGCAATTTTGAGACCCTATTGACTACTCTTGAAGACAATCAATAATGGCATTCGACTCAAACCATGGGGATTGCTGACTAGTATATTGCTGCAGTTGTGAATTGGAAGAAAAATATTGCTTCAAATATTGACGAACAGAGATCATCTTACACTAATAATACATACAATGATGCGAACAAATGCTTGACAAACATTCCACTCAATCCATCAGTACTTGGAAATCATGTTTCTGTAACACACTTTTTGGTGGCATCACAAACTTATTCTTTCGGAAAACCTCTACCCTTTCTCCTCGAACTACGTCTCTCACAACTTATCTGGCACGGAGGAGAATGCAGTCAACTCTTGAAGACACGACAGCTCAGGGCTCGAAAGTCATGGTCTCTGCTTCTCGTCGCACTGATTCAAACAGCACGGAAGAGAGATACCGCTCCCCAAAGCTAGGAAAAATCACCTGTATAAATTGACAGCAAGTATCAATAGTTTGTTTTGCAGTTGTGCTGCCAAACATTTAATTGCTGCGTGCAACTTGGAATTCACGGTGTTTGTTCTTTTAGCATCTACAATGATCTGCCTAGAGCAGGTGCAAGGCAGGAAGACGAAGGGAGGGGGAAAAAGAGGGGGAGGAGGGGGGAGAGGGGAGAGGAGGGAGGGGGGGGGGAAGAAGAAGTAAGGGAAGAAGCAAGAAACTGGCATAGCAAGTGCTTTAACGAAGCAAGCAAGGAGGCCAACCCGGTCCACTGGAGCTAGCCAACTTCGTTAAGCTTTTGAAACAAGGCAGATTAAACAACTCAACAATATCCAGCGTCTTCTATGTTGGCTCCTCTTCCTTCCCCCCCCCCCCCAAAAAAAAAAAATTCCCATTTTTTTTATAAGAAAGCACTCAAAAATCACCAATGGGGCGCAGCCCATGTACACAAAGAGTATACCCCTAACTAGCTCTACAAGAAAGAAAACTGCCCAGAGAAGATGAGAAAGAGCATCAACAGAATGGCCTAAACATGTTCGAACCACTGAAGTATTGAACATAAGTGATTGGATCATATCCACGGAGGTACCCGGCGCAGCGGAGCCTTGAAGGCCCAGTATCTATTGGCTTTTCCAAAAGAACTCTAAGGAGGAATTCTTCTTTTAGATAGTGGATATACCCCGTAGCATCCAAAGACAGCAATTATAGTACCCTATAGTTCATGCTTGTAAGGCAAATTAAAGTATCTAACTAAGCCACTACTATTTGTTTATCTTGTTAAGTGTAAATTATCATGAGGGCAGTGCAAATTGATGATCAATTTAGAGCATTATGTGGCCAGCCGATAGGCGAAAGATAATCAACTCGATTCTAGTCATAGTTCCAACCAACAAACATGAAGCATAGACTTTAGGGCAACAGCACCAAATTGTTGTCATCGACTCGTTCATCCTTGCTTAGTACGATAACTCTCACTGAGAAAAACTTGTCCTAACTCCTAACTACTAGGGGTTGCCACATTCATCTTATGGAACTATTCTACTTTCCTAACAACACAGTCTCTTTCAGCCTCCAAGCTCTCGTGCATTTACGTATTAGCTAAGGTCATAACTCCATTTAAATGACAGATCACCTCTACTCTCCTGATGCACGGTATTGAATTTCTTATGTTAAAAATGTATTATACTCAGCTCGTAAAAGAAACTTACAACTATTAGCTTTCCAGCATACTCTGGTCTCTTTGCAATTTTTATTGCAGCTGCAGCTGCAGCTCCAGATGATATCCCCACCTGCATACAAATCAAAACCGAAATGGTTAGATATGAACTTAATCAAGAACAAGAACATCCTAAAAAGCCAATATTCGAAACAGTCATGGAGAATCTAAAATAGTGGCACTTACTAGCAATCCTTCCTTCAGAGCAAGAAGCTTTGCAGTTTCGATGGCTTCATCACTTGAGATCTAGTAAATTACACAAAGTTCTTAAAATGCTAGAAGGACATAAGCTTGGAACACATAAACAGGTTCACCTTTTCTTTTTTTTTCTTTTTTTTTAAGGTTCTCTACTACATCTCCTTCTGAGCACCTCGAGAGGGTAACAATTTCAGGATCCGAACTATTTTGAAGTAATTACATGCACACTTACATCCAAACAGAAAGCTAATGGTAATTTGCACTTACTTGAATAACTTCGTCAATGATACTGACATCCAAAACACCAGGAATAAAACCGGCGCCAATTCCTTGGATCTTATGTGGACCTTAGGAATCATAAAAGGTAAAATTAGAATGAGACTAGAAACATTTAGAAAAATACAGTACTAGAACATAGAGACAACACAACATGCTAAAACAAATGTAGTACAAGACTGTATACAACATGCATAACATAATTTAGTTAAAAATGGTGAAAGTTAAGCCCAGTCATGCAAGCAGAAGTAATCTAGATACAAGAACTTCCATCTATGTGCTCCCTTCAGGAAGGAAGGCAATGATTGTGGGGTGTAAGGAGAAATGGGTTTGACTTCGGGATAGTCCATTTAACCTTTTCTGTTTAACTAAAACGGTGTTTGAGCTAACAAACGTTATATCCCCTTATCAAAGTCATTCTGCACCTATGTCCACAAGCGACACCGCTGTTTGTTGAAATAATCTAATTTCTAGGAAAGCAACCAAATAAACACCACCACCTTGATCAAGCCGTTCTGGTTTCCAAGATTATGAAAGAAAAGTGGAGAAAACAACTAATTAATTGGAGTAAGTTGACAACATTAAAACCTCGTATAGAGACTGTAATGGAATGACCCATAAACAATGACGTATTAGGAAGCATATAAAGCTCACAACAATACAAAATAATCTTCCGCTTCTTAGCATACATTTGAGCAAACAGTGGACTTCTTACTTGCAGAAAGTGTTGTTGAACACATAATTGGGGAGCCGGTTCACCAAGATAGCAAACATGCACAAACGTACAAAAACAGCATATTGTGCCGCAAAATGTAAGCCAGCAGGAGGAAGAAAGATATTTATGACCAACATATTCTCTCCATTTCACCAGGAGAATGAAAGTTTACAGTTATTTCACCCAAACGAGAAGCTAGGGGACCAAAATTCAACCGGGCACAATAAGTAGAAGACACATATACCTTTCAGTCAAAAGGAAAAATACTATAATGTGGTAAATTGACAATACAAACTAGTCACATCTAACAGATTTAAGCAGAAGATTGCCAATAAACAAAGCTGTTTGTGATTCAGCTGCCCAACGTACTCAGGGCAGGCTATTTCCGTAACTACAAGGATGCGGGCTTGAACATTACTGCGTTACTATAAAACTTAATGAGCCTACAGCACAGAACAGCAAACCTAATCCAAATCCATCCCAACTCATAAAGCTCTTTTAACTTTGCATACATACTTTTATTGTTCTCTTTTCAAACTATAGTTATATTCTTAGGCTGACAAATGCACCAGGGGATGTCATGACCTCATAGTCCAAAAACAGATACTGATCCCATCATTGATAGCTCGAGTCTCGACAAACTTTAGCCAGGACGACTGGTAAGTCTCAGCCGGAGCCTCAGCTGAGCTTCCAGCACGGGACAGGGTGCCTTCTAAAAACGTAAAAACTCAATTTAGATTGCTTCATGCAAGGAGTCCTAGACAGCGAAATTTACCCAACAACAATCATGTCAAGCAAACACGAAAAACACAGAACAGGCTCCATGAAGTAGTAAAAAGGCATTTGACATGACTCACCAGGCTTTCCTCCAGATAGAATAGGACTTTCAACTGGCTCCACACCAACCAGCTAACAAGGAAGGGGAGGGATAAAAGGGGGAATCAGAAGACAAGCTCAGAGTAAACGGTGATTTGAGAATAAGTGCAACTATAACCAATATTCTCGTAATGGCACAATGCCAAGCTAACCTTTATTTCTGGATTCTGCTCCTTTAGAAATTTTCCAGCACCAGTTATCGTACCTCCCGTACCAATACCAGAAACAAAGGCATCTATCTTTCCACCTGAGCCATTCCAAATCTCCGGACCGGTGGTTTCATAATGTACCTGAAACATATACATAACACAACTAAGAATTTTCAACACCAGCAATGACACCGATTTCGGTATACCAATGAAGACACACCTTTGGGTTAGAAGGATTTTCAAATTGCTGAAGGATGTAGGCATTAGGCGTTTTGGCCAATATCTCTTCAGCCTTCTGAACAGCACCTTTCATGCCCTTAGCAGGATCTGTCAGCACCAACTCAGCTCCAAAAGCGCGTAGAATAATTCTTCTCTCAAGACTCATCGAGGCAGGCATGGTAATAATGAGTTTGTAACCTTTTGCTGCTGCCATGAAGGCTAAGCCAATACCAGTGTTACCACTTGTAGGTTCAATCAGAACACTCTTGAGCAACAACAACACAGTAGAGTCAGAACCCACTATTTTGTCAGGTAAAAGATACATAGAAATGAGCTGCTTAACTAAGTGATAAGATATTCTCTTTTATAAATCAGGAAACAATTTTTTTTTTTAAAGAATTAAAATCAAGAAACAAAATAAAAAACTTGACCAAATCCAGAGTATTACACCAATAATAAGAGGAAAAAGGTCATAGTTGTAGCTATGAGCTAAAGAACCACACTGACCCATCTAGAGAAACTAATAACCAACCTGGGATTGGGCAAGGATGATTCCGAATCAAATGCATATAGTAATCGACAACCTAGCAATCTAGTTGAAAATCATATTGTAGGCTATGTGATTATGAACATAAGGCTCTACTAAGGTCCCTTAATGATCTAACTTGAAACCAACCTGGGATTGGGTAAGGATGATTCCGAATCAAATGCATATAGTAATCGACAACCTAGCGATCTAGTTGAAAATAATATTGTAGGCAATGTGATCATGAACATAAGGCTCTACTAAGGTCCCTTAATGATCTAACTTGAAACTAACCTCTCCCGGTGTGATTAGGCCCTTTTCCTCAGCATCCGAAATCATACTATAGCCAATCCTACAGATCCAAAACCAGAGCACGACCACAGTTAACAGACAGACAAGTCAAATCTTCAAATAATCAACCAGACCTCAGTTCAATACCTGTCTTTAACACTGGAGCATGGCTCCATCATTTCTAACTTGGCTGCAATACGCCCAACACAGCCATCCACGACACTGTTAAGGTACACCAATGGGGTTTTACCAATCAACTGTACAAAAAAGAAGCCAATCTCAGAGCTGATCTTACATGTCGACTAAAACAGCATAGAAAAGAGCAACAAAACACACGCACACATTAAAAACTTACTTCGGTAATATCCTTTGCGATCCCAATTTTCTCTAGAGCCATAGTTTGAGGTTATCACTGCAAGCGAGAAAAAACAAATCCACCTATAAATTTTACCAACTTATCGCTCGTATGGGTTTCAAACACCGTACTGAACAACGAAATCAACATAACCACGTGAACAGGCCATGTATAAAGAACCTGAGGATTAAAAAAAATCATAAAATGACAGTTCACCAACACCCATAGCGCCTCTTCAGCAATACGAAAAGCCACGTGGTCAACACTCAACAGGTGATTCCACGTTCCACATAAAAAACAAAGTAAATCGCAGATGGGTCATTAAAAAGAATTGGACCGAACATTCTTTCTGCTTATCCTCATCCAATTCAAAGAAACCCTCGATGCAAGCAAGGTATACATAATTTACTCGCACATATGCGCACATAGTATTAAACAAACATCAGATAACTGTTTCATATCATGATAGTTCAACGAAGAAATCACAAAGTTCATCACTTTCTTGATTAGAATCAATATAATCGACGTCGTGATTAGCTATGAGAACCCTGAGACAATAAAATTCAGACACAGAGAGAGAGACAATGGCGCTCGTACCTTTGCAGCTAACAAGGACGAGAAATTACTTTTCTAAGCCCGACGAAGCCGGCCTTTATACTGCCGGACCGGTGATGACGATTAATGAATGCATTTTTGGTATTTAAATATAAATAAATTAAGGACGAGGCGGTTATGGGATCGGAAAGGAATATTTGTGCGGATGAACATTGCCTTGTTATAGGCCCAAGTTCAGTTGCCGATCCGTGACTGTCTGGGCCCAACCCAAATAAGGCCATATATTCTATTCATGGTTAAGATTGCCCCTGCCTCAGATTTCCTTTTGTGTGTCATCTTTGTTTTATTCAATTCAACTTGAGATTATTTACACTTAAACCCTATTTGCGAATTGAGATCGATTCTTAAAACTAATTATTGATTCGAAAGAAACCAGTCATTTGAAAAAGGTTGTTTTTAGCTGAATCGGCTTTTTTTAGAAACAGTTTCGTGTGCGAAATAACCAAGAAAGGTATCGAAGATCATATGCTATTTCTTCGCCTTTTGCATTATCGTATTCCTTATAAATATTGCTAAACAAAAAAATTATTAGTAACAAAACATTGATCGTACTTATATAGAAGAGTACTTCGATAATACAAACTCTATTGATGTTCACTTAATTCACAAATAATCTTAAAAGGGGATTTCGATGTCTTTTTTAAGAAATGTGAGGTAATTTAGTACTTTTCTTTATCAAATCCGTTTCTCTGGACACTTATTTTGTTGGGGTATTTTAAACACTTTTTTGTTTTTTGCCGGATACCATAGAGGTTTGACAATTATAGGATCAACCGCAAAGACCTTGGCCTCTTAATTGCAAATATTGATCTAATAAAACAAATAACAAGTTGCCAAGAAACTAAAATGCAATTTTCTTATGCGCGAAAAGAAAAGAGTAAATGAAAGGTACACTCATCTAATTGCTAAAGCGAACTACATAACGCCAATTACACCCATATTCTCGAGATTAAGATAAAATTATGGTGAAAGACATAAAGTTTGGATATGTAAGACAGAATGAGTACATGACCAAAGACGTGATATTTGTTTCAGTCATGTTCATATGATCCATTAGAAATATATATTTTTGCTGATGTCATGTAATTGTAATTTAAAAATGTCAATATAACCCTTATGTTGTATATAATCTTCAAATTAAGGAAAAACAAATCCTAATCTGAGATAGATTTCAGTGGAGGCAACATGAGCATTATGAGGTGGCGGAGGCGCCGATAAAAAAAGGTGGGGGCAATGGTAAAAGTATTATGGTGGAGGCGGGGGATGACTTCCAAGGGTATTTCAAGAATTCACAAAAACTCAAAAAAAAAAACACACACACACACACAATAAAATAAAAATTCGAAAAAGACAAAGATTATAAGTGACGGAAACACAAAAACGCCACAAAAAAAAAACACAATAAAATAAAAATCTTAATACATTACCGTTACGTTACAATATAATATGATTAATTATTAAAAAATTGAGAAATAAATTTCTATGAATTTCGAGGGTGCCATCCCTCCCCCCCCCCCCCCCCCCCCCGGGGCCGGGCGTTTCATGGGGGTGCTCCACTCCTGTTCACAATTACATTTGGAGTATTCTTGCATTTTTTATTTTTTGGAAACAAGATCTTACAAAATATTCGTTTGAAAGTTACTTGTAAGATTAAAAAGGACACGGGGAGAGGGGAAAAAAATGTGAGCACCTAATTCGCATCTTTAGTACCTAAAAATTACTAAAAACCTATCATAAATTACACAAAACCAAATATTAGAACCAACGATAGTATCAGTATCTTGTATCAGTTACGTAAATGAATTTCAATTGTAACCTAGCATCACTAACTTATTTAAATACTTTATTATGCATTATTTTGTATGATCTATAGGCGCTTTCATCGGTTTCATGACTTTTGAGCAACCCTTACCCCAAAAATAGAAAAGTCAATAATATGATTATCTCACATTTCTTAGATTACACTAGTACCAAATAGTCAGCATGGGCACAAGGCAAGGCGTATAATTACAGGAAACAAAACCTTATCTCCTGAAACACCATACGTTTCCCCAACACTCAATACCCAGAGTCAGCCCCCACATTTCCCTCCCTCAAAAATCCATGGCAGCCCTCCATTTCACTCCCCAATTCACTCTCACGCCACCGAAGCTTCAAGCCAACCTCCCTGCTTCTCTCCAGCTAAACCAACTTCACCTCCGGCCCGTTTCACGCCGGCCATTATCGGCCGTTGCCTGGTCTTACAAGGTGCTGTTCGAGCACGAGGGCAAGACAACCGAGCTAGAAGTTGAGCCTGACGAGACCATCCTGGACAAGGCACTGGACCTGGGCATGGCCGTGCCGTATGACTGCAAGCTCGGCGTGTGCATGACTTGCCCCGCCAGGCTCGTGAGCGGAAAAGTTGATCAGAGTGGTGGTATGCTTAGCGATGATGTGGTGGAGAATGGGTACGCATTGCTGTGTGTTTCGTACCCGCGGTCGGATTGTCACATCAGGACTATACCGGAGGAAGAGCTGCTGTCGCTGCAATTAGCCACTGCCAATGACTGAATTGGGGTGGCAGCAGTGATGCCTGGTTTTGCTTTTGGAATGTCTGGTAGAGTTATTTCGTTTCTGTGTTTGTATGAGGAAATGCTGAGGCCTAATAGAAAGTTGGGAGTCTTATCTGTACCTATATCACATTAATTGGAAGCCTGTTCCCAATCCAAATCAACCATCTCTGGCTGCAAATTGTTGGAACTAATGACTCCAAGCACATGTACTAAGGTTTTGAAATGGTGACCGGTGAGAGAAAGTGTCCCGTGTGAGGCACAGTTGGTTTGTCAGTTCATTGGCAAATCGCGGTATATCATGTCGTAGCTGATACTTTGAATTATAATCATAGATCTACTGAAGTGAAATGATGTGCCACATTGTTGAATTTGATGATTGGGTATCTACAAAACTTCATAGAAACTTGTTCATGCTTTGATATTCATAGCAGCTCCTTGATACAAGACACTGAAAAAAAATGCTCAGCGCCCTCAAAGCACGATATAAGTACTTGTGAATCTTATTTTCCTCAATTCAACTGCTCTATAGTTGCTTGCTTGAAAGAGCTGTTCCCTTACCCTTCATCCTGTCTTCTTGAGAAAAAAATGCAATGAGACCTTGTTCATTAACAAAGTGGCGTTTCTTGAACACAAACTCATGCAGTGTAGTTGGCAAAACGGACTCCTCCATTCTTGGTTAAAATTTTGTTTAAGCCGTACCACATCACCAATCTCTTGTAAAGTCAATTTCTAGTTACTGCTCAGACTGAGTCCTTATCTCATCACAAAAGCTCTACCTGCTAATCAGCTGTCTCACAATGTCTTTGTTCTGGGTGAAATTACTTTCATTCGACCGATCGGCACCAAAATCTCAAAAAACTGCTAATGCTTTTGATGACATACAATTCCTAGAACTGCATATTACATTGTCCATACATTGAAAGTATGTCTAATCGTATTACAAGCCAACTCATTTGTGACCTCATTCAGCATGAAATTAGCTTTCTCTTTTCCTTTCTCCCATCTTCATGGCCAAATTCGGAGCAATCTGAAGCACAAGGCTTCTTTTGTTGTCGTTAAATGATTCCATAATGATCGAACTTATCACATCATCGTAGTCAATTCCTTTGCTTTGGTCAGAGTGCAATCTAATCCAATCATGAAAGCTCTGGCTTGTAGTCAACGATCTGGAATCATCTTTGCTTCATCGTTCAAATTCCTTCCACCGGGATAATCGGGACCAAATTTCTTATATCTAGGTAAGAGACCAGCTTGCTTAAACTTCCTTTGCTTCAGCTTCACCTTCACATCAACACCATTTTTTATGATTGACTGAAGTACTAGCTGAAGTTTCCCCTCCAACTTCTCCCCTTTCCTTGGCGTGTAAACCACATTGTGGATATCGTCAGCCAAAGCTCTCTGAGCTAAAACTTCTCCTACAGCAGCACAAGCAGCTGCATTCTTAGTTGAACCCAAATCAAACTTCATATCTTTGGAAATAGAATGCGCCACAGCAACAACATTGCTAGTTGCTCTGTGAACAATGCAGGCACGTACAGAAGCTTTCGATATGTAAATGTCCAAGCAAAACGGCTCATGATAAGGCGCCGTAACCTGATTAAAAGTAGGAGTCCTTACCTTCTTTTCAACATAACCACCATTCAACTCATAAACTCGCCTATCCATATTGTCCTTTTCATCAATTTCAACATGTCTTCCCCCTCTTGAGGTGGCGTTAGAAATCAAACTGCCCTTGACATTGCCTTCTTTTCGCTCATCTCCTTTCTTTAAACATTTTTCAACTTTCGGGTTTTCCTTCTTTCTGCTTTCTCTTTGATCGCCCTTTCTCCTGTGGAAATCGAAACTATACTCCTCAAACTCTTTAGAACTCCTATCGATTTTATAAAAAAGATTGCCCCGAATTCTCATATCCTCAATCTCATCAAAATCGGGGTCAACCTTATTTGGTGGTAAATAGTTAACCACCTCATCTGCCACTCCAGCGGTGGGGATGGCATTACCCCTCCACGCCTCAGCTAAGCCCGTGGAAACCCGCCATGTTTCATCATCAACAAGCTCAATGTCGTAATCATTTTTGTTAGCTTTAGGGTTCGATAGCAAAGGTGAAAGGTGAAGGTTGCTATCATTGTTTGCACTAGTAACTCCATTAACATTGGGAAATTGAGTTGCTTCACTATCAGAACCGGCAAACAAAGAATAACTACATGCCCTTGAAAGAAACTGAGAATTAATCAATCTAGTGAAGGGGATTCCTCTGCTTAAGAACATCAATTTCAATTGAAGGCAGAGCTGAAGTTTTCTAGTGTTTGTACGTGGAGAAATGGGAGATCAAGCGTGAATTCAGATTGAAGATGAAAGGATCGACATACCGATAAGATGTTGGAGGGCGTAGTGCAATAATCGATGGCCGCTGCGATTTTCAGTGGAAGAGGTGGGTCTGTGTGATTTACTATTTGAAAGAAGAGTTGGGCCGTGGTCTGGACTTTGAATTTGTTGAATATTGTTTTGATGAAGAAATTTTTGACAATTGATTACTAATTCAAGTGAAAGACTTAAAAAAATTTCACTAAAATTGGCTCCGTTTGATAACCTTTTTTTTTTTTTTACAAAAACAAAAGAGTGTTTGATAACCTAAATTTTTTTTTTTTTGGTAGTTTGCAGTGGCGGTGGCTGACGGCGGCCGACGGTGGTCGCCGGCGGTGGCTGCTGGCGGTGGGAGGGTGGTGGTGGTCTAAAAAAAAAAAAAATGAAACTCATTTTTTTAGTTTTAAAAAACAGTCTTAATTTAAAAACTGATTTTTTTAACTGAAGAAAAAAAAAATTGATTACCAAACTCAACTTTTTTTTCCAGTTTCCAAAACTGGAACCTTAGTTTCAAGACTCAAGTTCAAAAACGGTAGTTGAACTTGTTATTTTAATTGTTTTACTATCGAGTAGTGAGGTATTTAAAAATTGAAAATTATGTCAATCGTGGAACAATTTATCAATTTTTGAGGATAAGTAAAAAAAAGAGTGATGTTTATGCTTTCTATTTTAAACGTTGCTTCCATTTCGTTTTACTCTGTGACAACTTCATTTTTTTTTTTTTTGGAATAAACGGAAGAACTTAGATTAATAAGTAGTCGTAGTTACACCGGTGTTCCGATTTTCTTCCAAGCCGTAGATTAATAAGTTTGATAAAAGACTGGAAGAAAATGGAACAAAGTCAAAAAAATTACATAAGAAAGTATCAACAACCAAATTGTGAGTTGCACAATTTGCCAATCTAGGAGAGAACTTTGTGACAACTTAATGGTGCCCGTGTCCATCTTCACGATAAGTTAAAAACTTTTACTTAGAGATTTGCACATTGTAAGCGAAAAAATATGGTCTTTCAAACACTTACTTGGTGAGTACATGATTACAAGTTTCTATCTAAGTCTTTTATTTTTTGAAAAAAAACGTAGGTCTTTAAGACTATTACATAAAGATTGTGCTGCTAGCATTATATTGCTAAGGATTCTTCAATACATCTGCAAGCATAAATGATTATAAATTTCATAAAAAACGTAGAAGTAGTGGTATTAGCAAATAGAAAGTGCCAATATTTCCTTCTTGAAATTCCTACCCTCTTAAACTTTTTTAATGAAACTTTTACATCAACTAAATTTTGGATACTTTGGTTGATATTTGGTTCGATAGTCAAATTTTAAATGTCGTGAGTTCTGAAATGCGATATACTACTTAACGTTAATTATACTGACTCGGTTCTAAAATAAGTACTTCGTAATAATTTTGTCAGTCCTAAATGGTTAACGACACCGTCTATCCTCGCAAATTGCATAAATATATCAAATACAAAGCAGTGGATGGAGTGGCAATAGTTTTGCTTATACGTTGCGTATCGAAAAAAATATATACTTGTACATTGATACGTACGTTTAACAGTAGAATACCGTTCCCGCCCGCGTATATAAAGGCTCAACCTTCGGATCAAAATTCAAAAAAGCTCCGCAAAATCACTCTTTCCCTCTCAAACTATCACACACACATTACACCTTTCTCTCCCGCTCCCTCTAACTTCACGGAGAATGCTTGCCTTCAAGTAAGCTCCAATTCTGTAGATCACCTTTTGTTTTGAACTCCATAGACCGAAACCTTACGAGCAGTTGATTTTGGGTGTATTTCATGGCGCTCAGATCCGAAGAGCAGTTGCAGCTCGTTCAGCGTGAAGAAATCGACGAAGAAGAGGACCTCTTCGAGCTGATCGACAAACGTAATCTCTCACCTCTCGTTTTCTATTCAGAGTCTTCAGTTTCCTTCACGAGTTTCGATTGTCTAAGCTAATTTTAATTTGATTTACAGGTTTCCTATAATTCTCCTTTGAAAAGTTATCATGTATATTTGTTTTTTGTGAGCATATTAACTTCCGAAGTTTTAGATTACTGTCAATGTTCGATTGTACATCTCGAGATTAGATTGCTGTAGTTTATATCATTTTCATCAATTATAGAGCAAATTCTCTCCTGCTTTCTATTCGATGTTAGATTCAAATATTCAGCTGATATTGACGGCGATATTGTTTTTCTACCGATAACTGTTTGGTTTAAGCTCGGATTCGGATCGTTTCAAGTTTTCTGCTAAATTATCTTTTGAATATGTGTTTGTATTGAGATCACTGTAGTGTCGTCGATTTTTATCACTTTGTAACGATGCATAAGTGCTTGTTTTATTTTGAAGTCCTGCATTCAGAGAGATTATTCAAGGCTCTGCTCTCTTCTTGATTTTATTTGCAAATATTCGTTGAAAATTTACTATTCTTATGGCCAATGCTGGTCGTGTTTTTTGTTGATTTAAGCTTAAAAATCAGTTTGTTTTGGTTTCTGCTAAATTTTCCATCTGAATATGTGCTTATGAGAATTGGAACATCCGACACTTCAATTCAATCTTAACCATTCGACAATAAATATAGAATACCAGTAATTTCATTAGTTTCATAGCTTGTTATAGATAATTGATTCTTCCTTCATACACACTGATAATTTCAGTTTGATTTACAGTAATCAGATTTATCTCCTCGTCTCGTTTGATCTATTGGATTCAAGTTTCAAGTCTGCTTACTTTTAGCTTCTGCTAACTTATTATCGAGATATGTGTTCGCAAGTCTAATAATTTTTTTTTATAATCTTTTCTGCATTTGGATACTGTTCACGAGCATTAGAACTTCAGAAGTTTCAAATCACTTTTATGTGATTGACTATGCTCTTGAGATCATTGTAGTTTCATCTCTTAGTATAGTCTGTAAGTGTTGTTTTCTTTTGTTTTCCTGCATGCTTGGAGGAAATTCTAATTATGAGATCGGAACCAAATATCAGAGGACATTTTCTGTCATTAATGTCGACATCGTTTCTCTTTGCAATTACAATTTCCAGTTCGTTAGTATTCTGTCACATTATGTTGTAAGTTATACTTCTATCAAGTGCAGCAGTATTGCTCCTTCTGAGTTCAAAGAATTTTTACGAGCATTCAAGCTTTCAAAGTGTAAATTGTAGGCATTAGACTGGTAGATATCGATTACTCGAGTTTCATCACTTAGTATAGATAACTGTTTTAATTACTTAGTATAGATAACAGTTATAATTTCTTTCTATTTCATGGTACATCCAAATATTAAGTTGAGAAATAGTTTAATTAGAGATGATATTGTTTTCTACTAATAATTCTTGCGGAGGCTGATACTATCTTCAAATTTTGGGTTCACAGTCACTGCTCATGGTATAAATGCTGGAGATGTGAAGAAACTTCAAGACGCAGGTATCTATACCTGCAATGGCTTGATGATGCACACTAAGAAGGTGAAGAAGCAAGTTCTCATTCTCAGAACTTTGAATAATCAGTAGAGCTAGCTTTCACTTAGAAGATTATTTCAATTTTTCCAGAGCTTGACTAGTATCAAAGGACTATCTGAGGCTAAAGTTGACAAAATATGCGAAGCTGTGGAGAAGATAGTGGTAAGAGCTTCGATTTTCCTGTTTCCAATCTCCATTTGTCTTCGTTTCCTTGCTTTTTGTTTACTTTTCTCCTTCTTCTCTGCTCATTGTATTGCAAAAATTTCTCAGAATTTCGGCTACATCACTGGGAGTGACGCTCTACTCAAAGTAAGATCATGATTCTCTCATTCTGATATAACCTAAATAATCTGTAGCTGTAACGTCTAAACATGGTGACAATGGGCATAGTAGCAATTTTGTGTAATTGCTGGGCTGAGAATTAATTCACTGACCAAATATGTTGTTGTGCTGTGCAGAGAAAGGCAGTGGTTCGCATCACAACTGGCAGTCAGGCTTTAGATGAGTTACTCGGAGGTACTCTCATTCTTTGAAGCCTTGCCCGCATTGTCCTTTTGGTTGATTCACTTGCGTAAATTGTTATACACTTTCTTATGTGTTTGAATGTGTGAAGGTGGAATAGAAACTTCGGCAATCACAGAAGCTTTTGGGGAGTTCAGGTGAGAACCGAATAATAGATTCCATTCAGATATCCAATATATGTAAAACAACCTGATCACTCAAGTAATCGTTGTATCTAAACCAATTCTTTTACATATTTGTGTCTCAGATGTGGAAAGACGCAGCTCGCTCATACCCTCTGTGTTTCCACCCAGGTTTCTTTCTGGCCATAATATTTAACTGCCAATTATTAACTGGAAATTTTCACAAATGTATTCTAATGTGTGTGTAGGACTAATTGGTTTAACTTACAGCCGATTTTTGAAACTTAACAATTACCTTTTATTAATGCAGCTTCCAACTAACATGAGAGGAGGGAATGGGAAAGTGGCTTATATTGATACTGAGGGCACATTGTATCCTTGCTGCTGTTCCTCCTCGTTATTTATATGCAGAATGATTTTCAGCATATACTCGTCTGTCTTGTGTAATGGTATCATTTGCAAGTTCAAGAAATGCCTTCACCCTTCCTGTTGGTTATGTCCTTAACTCCTGCACTCACAGCCGACCTGACCGTATTGTACCTATCGCTGAAAGGTTTGGCATGGATGCAGGAGCTGTCCTTGACAATGTAAGCATATTCTTCTTGCCTCTGCTTTTTATTCAGCTATCTATTTATTAGGTACCACCAATCTAAAACTAATGTTCCTTGTTCAAACACTTGAAAAGATCATTTATGCACGTGCATACACATATGAGCATCAGTACAACCTCCTCCTAGGTCTGGCAGCAAAGATGGCTGAAGAACCTTTTAGACTACTGGTGAGTCTTTACTACCGGTAGTATGCTAGTCACAAATCTCACCTCGTCTGGTTGGGCTAACGTATCTACACGCTGAACTGTTAATTTCAGATTGTTGATTCAATAATTGCTCTTTTCCGAGTGGATTTCACAGGAAGAGGAGAACTTGCAGATCGCCAGGTTTAGTACTTTAATATTTGAGATACCTGGTCCTCCTCTTTCCACATCAATTCCCTTTGGTGACATTGGTCTTTTGCCATCTGCAGCAAAAGTTGGCTCAAATGCTCTCCCGGCTAATTAAGATAGCGGAGGAATTCAATGTTGCAGTCTATATGACGAACCAGGGTATGAGTCGCTTAATCTGGGACTACTGCCTTCTGTTTCTTTCACATATTCAGTGACATCCATTAACTATTAGACCACAAGGGTAATAGAAGGCTTACTTCGTATCCGTGATTGGCACTAAATTTTACATATAAACCGGAAATTGCAGTCATTGCCGATCCAGGAGGAGGGGTGTTCATATCAGATCCAAAGAAGCCGGCAGGCGGACACGTGCTTGCTCATGCTGCCACAATAAGGTTGATGTTCAGGAAGGGCAAAGGTGAACAGCGTGTCTGCAAGGTTTTTGATGCACCAAATCTCCCCGAGGCTGAAGCAATATCCTTCCCATCTCATGCTACTTCTGTACAATTAACTTCATCTTTTCTTGACAATTTTAAAACTTTTACAATCACCAAATGCATCACAGGCACTAAAGTATTTGCGACAAGTTGTTCTTGACAAAACCACGTATTTCAGATTACAGCAGGAGGAATTACAGATGCAAAAGACTGAAGTACAGCCAGATTTTCTTTCAATTCCAACAGCAAAAACTGCGAGACTGGAATGCCATCCTTGCTGTCTACCGGTAGTTTATATGTTTTATTTTGCTGTTATTAGTCTACAGAGCTCTAGATAGTAGATACCAATGTTTAAGGGATGCTGTTATTAGCCTACACAGTAGATAGTAGATACAAGGGTTTGATTGCAACTGTAAACATCATATAGAGAATATAGCTGCATTTAATACGCCAATAGTTGCAATACAAAAGCAACCTCTTTGATGTACAAATTATAACGTATCTCAATTTACTACACTACTACAACAGACTGATCATCGATGGAAGTGTGCGCGCATGGGGGTGTGTATTGTGTGTATGTGCATCAAGAACAGACAAATATGCGAGGGTGCTCTATATGCCTTGTGCACATGATGTGGCTAAGATGCGATAGCATTCATTACTGTAGTAGGAAGTATGGTGATCGTGTACATTATCAGCAGACGAGTACCGAGCCAAGTGTGGACCAAAGAGAAAATTTCCTCCAACGTAAACGTACTTCCACCCGTTCAAAGTTAAGATGACTGTAGGAGGTCATGAAGGAGAACCCAATGTCTAGTACTGCAGAGGGGATTCTGGAATCAGAACAGCCAGAATTCAATAATGGAGTCCCAAACTTTGACTGAAACCAAGTAACCATCGGAACTTCCAAAACTGCGCAGCGTAAGAGCTCCTGCTTTTGCGGGAGCAACACAACCGTATGGAATTAGATTTGCCGAGTTTAGTCCATTTATGGGCTAGGCAGTGCTCCGAAGGCAGTAAATTCAGGAAGTGGTGCTTTTGGACTGATAACGAGTTTAATTTCTACTTGGCTTTTTTTGGTGCAATAGAAAGTTACTACGACAGTTACAAGAAGTTTAGGCCCTCACATGGACAAATCCTGCTTTATCAGCAGCTAACAATGAGAGAATCACTTCTGGTGGTTGCATAAAGTACATAAAATAGACCCCTTGTTGCTCTCCTAACTTTAATAGTTGATCCACGCATTGGTTACACTCCCTATACACATGTTATAGAAGACTTCGATGAGGAATCTGGCATCGATGATGAGGTTGCTTAGAGGGTGCCATGTGTTGTCATCAGCAGAAATCAGGTCAACAGCAGTCTTAGAATCAGTTTCAAGAGCATCACATTCACGAGTCCTTTGTCTCTTATCAGCTGCATTGCTTTGATTATTCCATCCCCTGCTTCCAAGGCATTGCGACTAACATTTCTAGATATGCCTACTCTCCTAATCAAACAAACACCGTGTACATCAAACTAACAGCACCAACAACAGAGTCTACAAACAAATTCGGATTAGAAAGGGAGAAGATACCGTCAGTTGTTGGTCAACAGGCACCTGGAGGAATACTGGAGTGAGCAAGATGGCAACTTAAGGGACTAAGAAGATGAAAAGGAAGCCAAAAAAGTTGTTCTAGTAACCACCTGCAATTACTGGTTATAATTGTTAAGCAGCTTTCATAATTACTTTTCACATTCACCTAATACTACAAGTTTAATCAACATCATCAGAAATACAACCTGCCCTTGACAAAGGTCAGAATAAGGATTAACACACACATCTCTACCATTAAAAGGTTAGTGATTACAAACCATTTAGAAAGCATTTGAAATTAGGGTCATCTATTAGTGTCATCGTTTCCAAGACCAGTCATGTCTATCGGTAGTAAGCCTGCTGATAAGCTGGTGGCATACCATTACCATAGGCTCCATATGCAGGATACGTTAGTGGAGCTCCAGGATAAGGTCCAGCAAGGGCAGGAGGGGCTTCAGGTGAGTAGGCATAATAGGCGGCTGGTGGACTCCTGCTACCGTGTCCATACACTGGTGGCGATACCTGGTATTGTGGGACCCCGGTAGCGTAATCGGATTGCGAGGGAGACCTGACAAACGTTGGAGCTGCTGGGAAAGATGACACGTAAGCATTCGTCAAGCGGCCAGCCTTCGCTGGTGGCATAGGTCCTCCAGTGCTGACTCTTATTCTCTTGTTGGCAGGGACTGCAGCTGGCCTTTTCTTCTCACTCTTCACCTTGTCTAACTGTTCAAGGCGCTTCTTCAGGTTTTCTGGAGGGAATTCAGCCTCAAGTTTGTACTCCTCAATGCACCTGACAACAGCTCGAAGTGCTGACTGCTCTTTGCGGGCAGCTAGGTGCTGTATGATACACGAGAGATGGAAAAAATGAAAATACAAAAGCTATCCTTTGGATATTGTTTTACAATCAATTAACGAAAAAAATGATTTAATTCTTAAACATACAAAGGATTCAACATAATCAACTCATCTCAAGTATTTCATGCCTGCAAGTAACCTTACTGCTAAAGAACGATAAAATGCAGCGCCTCAGAAGCAGGTTTCTTGGAGCTACAAACTGTGGTGCAGCTGGAAAAATAATTTCAGACACCACAACAGACACTGGGTTCACAGGATAATATATGTGTTTCTTTGATCACAGGATGAGTTTGATTGTTCTATAAACATTTTGACGTTTACTTTGGGTAATGTTTCAGACGATAGAACAGAAGAAAGCCATGGCAAAGATACAGCCAATTTAGAGACCTACGGGACAAGTACACTAGTATGCACAAGACCTGCTGGCGGAAAGGGTACAGGGGGAGAAGGAAACAATCAAGTCTAACTCAAGGGGCCAGCCCAATGCACAAGGCTACCTCTACTTAAGGTGGGCAGCCTTATCCTCGTTTCTACAGAAGCTGGTTCCTACATATCGACTTGAATTTTGTTAGGTCAAATGAGCACATATATACCCCAAGGGAGGAAAAGAAAACATCGTTTCTTTTATTCTTTAATATGATGTATGAAGGCAAATAAACACATAGACATTAGAAAGCATGAATTGAAGAGATACCGCAGCTCGGCCAGAATTGTTAGGATCCTCCAATATAGAAGTTGCAGCTTTTTTTGCATCCTTTAGAAATGCTTTCAGCAGGGGTACAGGGGGGAACTTGTCAGCAAGGCCAACTTCATATGTAAAATGCACAGCATCAACCTGCTGTCCCCTGCTAATTAGTTCTTCAATCATATCTGTCATAAGAGAAGTAGAAAGCACTCAGCTTAGTTGAACAAACTTTCGCTGTTCATCTGAAGATGTACTAAACCATGTCAATGAAGTATAAATGTGCCAAACAAAGACAACAACATTGATTTGTTGAGGCAAAAAGAATTAGGTCATGTGATGTGAACTTGGTGTCAATGTAGCAATAAAATATATGCTCCAGAATAAATGTACATTCTGCACAACAGAAGCAAACACAACCTCGCGAGATGTAAAATGCATCCTCTTCATATCATCAATATTCGGACTACGAATCAACTTGTTCTTGTTCTTCACTAACCTATTACGATCTTCACACATTCATATATTGGAACTTCAAAGGTGTGTACACACACCTAGTAAAAAGTTGAGGTCTTCACAATTTGATAAAATTAGATACTATATCTACACACCTTTGTATCCTCTTACTGGAGCAGCACACTAATATACCAAGCGCTTATACGACCTAAAAAAAGGTTACTATGACAAAGGGTTGACGAACCTAACACTTCAGGCAATCTTGCAAGCAATTTGTGTTACTCAACCAACCAAATGCATTGAACCTTCTCAAGCGCAGAGGTTATAGCTTACCTGACTGTTTATTCAGTCCTCCTTATACTATGGTGTATTACCTAAACTATGAGATGCACAGCGAGAAATCCTCATTGATCTTAATAAGGTGCTTTGACCAAATTCATATTGCGTGACACACACTATGACAAGAATCGACATGAGATGTTCAGCGACAAATCCTCATTGATCTTAATAAGGTGCTTTGACCAAATTCATATAGCCTGACACACTATGACAAGCATCGACTCTCTTCTACACATCAAAAAACAAAGGGCCATCACTTCAGATCCTCACTTCTTCAGATGATAATAGTTAAAACAAGCAAGCAACTCGTGTTATTCATGCCTACCATGCCTGGAGAATACATTGAGCTAAAAAATAGTCTATCCACAACAAATTATGCTATAATCACATAAAAAGTTAATAAATAAACTCTACTAAGTAACAATTAATGAGCAAAGCATAGCAATTCACAAACATACCAGGCATTTTCTCTCCCAATCCAAGCGAAACCGCCAGCTTGGGCATCTGCTTCCTCCAAGCAGACGCGACAACCAGCTTCCTGTACAAGTTGAGGTCCTCCTTCCTGACGATCCCAAAAGTCACCAGATGCTGCAAGAACGTGTGCACGTCTGGCGTCTTGACGTTCTCGATCCCTCCCCGCCGGTCCAGGCTCGCCTTCCACGTCTCCGCAATCCTCCTCGCGCTTTCCCTCACCCGCGGCGTTACCATCAGCCTCGCGTTCCCCAGAACCGGGTCCACCACCACCGGTATCAGCGACTCCAACAAAAGCACACAAGCCCAGCCCAAATCGTTCACCCTCTCGCTCTTATCCTCCCTCTTATCCACCGGAAAAACCTCGCTCATCGCCTGCAACACAAACTTCGCCGGATCCACACAGTCCCCCAAAGCCACAGGCATTTGACTCCTCATAACATCAAGTTCCTTCTTCCTCACAGTTACAAACCTCCAAAACCCCTCAGAATCCATCTTACAGCAGAAAAACCTCAATTTCAACAGCATACCTTCAGAGTCGTCCACTTCGGCTACCGGGTCCTCTTCATCCAGGGTTGTCAAGGCGGCCGCCTTCCGCTTCTCGACCTTCTCGAGGGCGATGGAGATGGAGGTGTTGAGGGTGGAGTCGCGCTGCTCGAGGACCTGGAGGGATTCCTTGGTCTGGGTGTCGAGGGACTGGATCTTGGCCTTGATGGCGGCCGATTTCTGCTGGAGGGACTGCTCGAGGGAGGTGAAGTGGTCGGTGAGCTCCTTCCAGAGAAGGGTGCAGCTGGTCATGAGGGAGGCCTGGGTCTGGAACTCGTCGAGGCTCGGGTGAGTCGCCTCGCCGGGATCGGCGGTGGAGTCCATTTTTGGGTGGTCAGGGTGCTGCTTCGCTGTGGATGGAGATGGTTTGGGGGAGATTGAAGCCCTAGATTCCTTTTGGACAAGGAGGAGAGAGAGAGTGGGTGGACTGCTGTTTGGGTGGGTGGCGATAAAGGTGGGTTTGAAGGAAGAGGACGGAGCGATGACGTGGATGCGTTGAAATGTGGCACGTGTTACGGCGTTCCTCAGTACAGGAGTGTGGAACAACTGCTGTCCGAATTCCGTTGAAAATGTCGCTAAAGATACACTCGTAAAATCTGACCAAAGCAGTTGTAGCGGGGTTATACGAGGCTACTCGAGAGTTTTAACAAAATACATCGAACAGACAGATATACAATGAAAGCTTAACCACTAACTACATCAACTACGTTAGATAGTCTAGTATCTATTTTGCCGTAAATTCAGTTACCGATAGACGTAATTTTGCTTTGCGTGCAACTATATCTAACAAAAAAAATTTCGATAAGTAATCTCTTAATTTTTAAAATAATCGTACACAATCGTAATGGAAAATTAGTACAACACATATCATATAGAATAGGGACGGGCAACTGCACTATCGTCTCCTTCCTCGTCTGATGAAATAAGCATTATGAGTTGATGTCATCATATTATCTGCGACACTTCTCTAGTGTTAGTACGGAATTACACATAATTTTATTACTAAAGACCGACACAAATATTGTTAGGAGCATAAATATCGCTACAATTAATACAGAAAAGGTGCTTGCTACTAGTGACAAGACATAAAATTAGACTCAAGGGGGGTGTCGTGTTATTAGACTCCTTGTTGGCACGAGTAAATTATAAATTCTACATAGTCGTAGACCACTAGTCTCAATCATCTAGAAATATAAAATCAATATAGACTGATGTGACCAAAGTAAGAGCAAAGAACGAAAGTGCAATGATTCTAAACAATCGAGCAAACGGTCACGGATCATGAAATAATCTTTGGTGTCAATACAAATATCAAGTTTTTTTATCGATAAGTTCAACAAGCGGTTGAGTGACGCTTTTCTTGCACTACGCTCGTCACGATCTTCGGTCACCAACATCATTACCGACTTTGTTTTTTGCAAACACCTTCAGACAAATCTAACCACTACTTGTTTATCAACCTAGCCAAGTACACTAAACGATCATAAATTGTCATAATAGGACAGCACAGGGTTGTTGCCCATCCTGTTTATCAACCTAACTAAGTACACTTAAACGATCATAAACTGTCATCATGGGACAGCGTAGGGTTGTTGCCCATCAGGGTAAGTTCAAGTTGGCAGAAGTAGAGAGAGTCGTAAAGGTAGAAGATGTGAGGAACTGAAGGGACTGGAGGGTGTGTTTGGCTGGGGGATAATGTTATGTTAGGGGGATAAATGACTTTCTCGGAAACCGAAGGGAAAAGTGAAAGGTGTACACAGGGGGAGGGCTGAAAAGCTGGGAAAGGTGGTGGGGGGAGGTGGTGGCGTGGCCCCCCCCCCCAGCTCACTGACCACCACATGGTTGTAGTCAGATAAAGTAGAGGCCAATGCCGGCTTTAAAGATGAATACATACAGTAGTCCACTTGACAGAGATATCTATATATCTATAGGTATGTGCAGATACTGCTGCTAAGTACAGTATATATGTGTTGGGGTTTTTTTTACACACAGTACACACACTGGTGCGTGGAATGAAGAGGGTTTCAGGCATGCGCATGTGTGTAACTCAGTAACTGTACGGACCATGAATAGCTATGCGGAGAAATCTTCGGATCAAGCAAGCATATTTGGAGGCGTCCTCCTTTCTTTCATATGCAGGGAGTTTACCTGTACGCATTCCGAAATTCGGGAATTTTTCTCCCTCTTAAATTATTTAATTAAATTTGACTTTCACACTTATTTAGAATTGCGCTAGCGAATTGAAGCTTTCATTTAATCATATAGTCTGTGTTTTTCTAGAGTTAAAAATAGGAATGTATATTATCATAAAAATCAGTAACAAGTTCCACAACAACATCATGATTATAAATGTCAGCACATAAAATTAAAGTTGAGCGGATTGAAGTTCATACTACTAAAATAAAGAAAAGAAGTTACCACAACCAAATATATCATTGACGAAAAAAAGTAGTGCAAAGTCAACAAGCAAAGTTGCCAAAAAAGATGCATCAACTTGTATAACATTAAGTCACTCTTGATGCATCAAAAGGCCAAATCGACTAGCATATGATGCCAAAACAAGAGCCAAGATTGGGTCAAGCTCTTTTTCGTGGGCAATATGTACAGAGTGCAAAATACAGTATCCATGAATCAGATTAAATAATAATGAAGTAATATGGACAGAGATCACAGTCCTACCGTTTATCTATGCAAGAAAATCATAATACAAAATAAAAAAAAATATGGAGATATTTGTGTTTAGATAACCAAGAAAGGATCAAGAGAACCGCATTTGCAACATCATACAATATTTGTAAGGGTTAATTACTCACGGTACCCCTGAGATTTACCCTAAATTACACACGGATCCCACTATCTTTGAAAATTACACCCCGCTTCAAAAATCTAGATTTCTTTGACGGTGTTAACAGCTGGTCATAAAAAGACGTTTTTGCCCTCTCTTGTTTTGCTCATATTCTTGACAATTTTCTTTATATTCTTCTATTTCCTCCTTTATATTCCAAGAAAACCACGGATGCCCAACCATCTCCCAGTTCAACCTCACCTCCGCCGGACCCGTCTGCTCCGCCGAAGCGGGGCTGTGGATGGCCGCCCAAGGCCAAGGATTTGTCGTCTCCTGAAGCGGCTGCCCCCGCCGTTCCCTCCGGGCCCACACGCCGTCACTGGCAGCCAAATCCAGCCGCACCATTCATCGAGCAGCATCGCACCGCACATCCACGACCATCATGCCGTGACCAAAGCACTGCCCATCACCACCTCCAAGCCGCATGCTATCGCTGCTGCCGGCATTGTATCCGGTCATCGATGGTCGATTCCGGCTGGTGCCGGAAAAACCCTTGACGGCCCCGACAAAAATTTCGGCTACGGATGCCCAACCAATGAAATTCCGGCAATGTCGAGGCAGCCACCATCCACACTGTCAAGTTCTATCACCAACTGCCACACCTTCTTCTCTGTAGCAGGGATGGAGCGAACACCGCAGACCATATTCGCCTTCACCCCTCCCTCTTCTCTGCCGTCGAGGAGATCATTTCCTTTTCCTTTACCGATCTTGATTTCCCCGATCACAACCGCAACCAACCCCACACGCTGTCCACCAATATCGGCCGGAAAATAGCCACCCAAATGCCGTAACCAACACCGCACAAACGCCGGCCGATCCTAATCTCATCCCTGCAACCAACACCGCACAAACGCCGCAACCAACACCGCAAAAAACGCATACCCAAATGGGTCTGCAAAGGGGAAAGATAATGAAGAAGAAGAAGAATCTTAAAGGGCAATGGGGTATTTATTCAAGAAAGGGAGGGCAATTTAGAGATGAAAAATTCAAAAAGTAAGGTGTCAGAGAATCTTTAGACGGAGTTAGGGTCCCCGTCAATTTTGTGGGGCTCGGTGAAATGCGGGTACAAACCTGGGGGAGCGGAGTGTAATTTTCAAAAGATAAGGGGGTCCGTGTGTAATTTAGGATAAATCTCAGTGGTGCCGTGAGTAATTAACCCTATTTGTTAAAATATAAATTTATCAGAATCATATTTTATAACTATAACTATTTAAGACAAAATTGTTATTTACTACACAATTTTGCAAAATTGCTAAATTAATCAAAAGCATAAGTGTTGTGAAAATATACATATTAAAGGGTGTAGGCATCGTAGGACATTTTTTCCCGAACAAGTTTAGAGTATTATTTGAAAGAAAGTAAAAGCAGAAACTACTACTATCAAGATGATGAATCAAGATCTCATCAAGTTGAATAAAATCATCGGAAACATTTTTGGTGGTTGGCAAAACAAAGTCAAGTTCTTACTCATTGGAGTTAAAGATCGTCTATATTTTGAATTTTGAGTCACTTTCGTGGCCTAAAAATAATGCTAGTGAGAATGAAAAGAAGGAATGACAAAGGAAGAAAGACGATGTAGTTATGTGACGCGGCAACATCCCAATGCATTTTAGAATCGTCCCTACAACTACTACAAGTCTTTTGATTTGATTGAGGGAATCTGGAAGGCATTGGAGTATATGTATAAAGTTCAAGAAAATACAAATAAGTTTTTTATTTTTTGAGTATAATGATTTTAGTATGATAAACGACATATCAATTCTCTACCAAGTTCACGAATTGCATGAAAATTTGTGAACTTGATGGAAATTTTTCAGAATATTTTCAAGTTGGTATAATTATTGCTAAGTTACTACCTTCTTGAAAAGATTATAAGAAGAAATTATTGTATAAAGAGAAAAAATTCACTTTGGAGAAAGTTCAAAAACATCTTCATATCGAAGAGGAATCTCATAACAAAAATAAAAAATGAGATTTTGAATTCAAATTCGAAGTGAATTTTGTTGACGTTGGTAAATGAAAATCATTTCGTACTCTTTAAGTTAAGAAAGAAGACAAAATGTTTAAGAGGAACACCAATTATGATATAATAGGAACAAAAAGAAAAGCAAATGAAATATTTTGGAAAGAAAGGGCATTATGCACGAGAATGCCGATATAAAAAGAGTAGAAAAGGGGCCCCCAATGAGTCTCGTACTTAGTCGAGGAAAATCTAGTAGTCATGTTTACCAAGTTCAATATGGCCGATTGATCTTCATGTGTTTAGATAGTGGTTTGATTCAGGAGCCACATCATATATTTGCAAGAATAGATCTCTTTTCAAAACCTATGAAAATTTGCATGACAACGAAAATGTCCAAATGGAAAATCTGGCAAGGGCAAGGATTGCTGGTAAAGGGAGCGCAGAATTAAACTTCGCATCCGGAAAGACATCGACTCTTCTTAATGTTCTTCATGTCTCTCATAATAGAAATAATTTAGTTTCTGTTAACCTTGTTTGTAAGAATGATTTGCATGTTCTTCTTGAGGCTGGAAAGTTAATCTTGTCAAAAAACAAAAACTTTGTAGAAAAGGGATATGGTTGTGATGGGATGTTTAAACTCGGTTTAAAAAATTAATTGTTGCTTCTACTTATATTATTGAGCCTTTTAATCTATGGCATGGTAAATTAGCATATTTTAATTACAAGTTCATTAGAAACACGATGCATCCAGGTTTAGTTTCTTGTTCTTACATAAATAAAGACAAATGTGAAGTAATAGTTCAACCTAAAATGACAAAGAAACATTTTAAAAGTGTTGAAAGAAAATCAAGCGTCACACTTGGAGACAAAACGAAATGCAACCGCAATACACTATCCCACCGCTTTACATTGAGTTGACCGAAAGATGTAGCTTTTATGTTGTTTACGGTCGCAGGCGACCAGATTTCTATTACGTTAACACCTATTTTGTTAATAAATTTCTCTGAGTTTACTAAACCAAGATTACTTCTCTTCTTTCTTAAGGGCAATTTTTTAACCTTACTGCGTCAAATAAGAAGCAAGAATGTTAAATGCTTTTCTTCCAAACATGGCTACCAATCAACATTTTTTTTTTCCTTCTTTTTTTTTAATTTTGAAATGGCTATCAATCGTCCTTTGAAAATAGAATGTTTATCTTCACATAATTTTATATTTTTCGACTTTGCGTTCACTGCGAAAAATTTATATAATTGTCATCAATAAACTTTTATAACATCAATATAAGGGGTTCACTGCGAAAAGTTTATATAATTGTCATCAATAAACTTTTATAACATCAATATAAGGGATTGATCGCCATATAAAGTGGTGTAAAAAATAGACGTTTCCTTTTCATGATAAAAAAAAAGTACTTAAATTCTAGGCTAAATTGCTATTAACCCCCTAGGTTTTGCCAGATTTAGCAAATGTAACCTTCTGATTCCACATTGGGAATTCAACTCCCTTGAGGTTTGAAAATCATTGCAATTGTTCTCAAATATCGATTTTCTGCCTCTCACATGACATTTTAAGAGGGCGAAATTGGAACCACCACCAACAATCCTATTTTAGTTAAAGCAAAATGTTGAAACTTTTGGTGAAATGTGAAGGAAATTACACTTAACCACCCTAACTTTTGCTTGCATTTTCACTTCCTCTCTCTCTCTCTCTCTCTCTCACTCACACACACACACACACACACAAAACGAACCTTTTCTTTACAGCCCTAATTCCACCTCCTAAAATGCCCACAGCGCCACCATCATCCTCCACCCTTCACCAACCCACCTGACCCACTCTCGATCGCCGTGGGATTATCTCATGATCAGCCTCGGTGACAACCACCGCGACATAACCGCCACCCTTCGTTACACCAGTCGTCGGTTCACCTATCCCAACTCCAACCATTCACCAAGACAACTCGGACCCATTACACCAAAGCCACCACTATCCCAAACAAGCATCACCTCCCACCGCAATCTTTTCCACCACCTCTTACGACAAGCCACGGATGGAAGGAAACTTATTAAAAACATGCGCTCTGCACTTGCTCGATCTCAAACTCGACACTAGTTACAGGTTAGGTGCCAAAGGAGAAATAGATAACGTGTGGAAGGTATGGTGGTGGTTGGTGGCAATGGCATACGATGGCAGTGATGGTTAACTTGACGCGACGACTATGAAGATGAGATGTGGTTATGGTGGCAGCTGAATGGATGCGACAGGTGGTTGATTAGCTGCTTTTTTTTGGCTTAACCAACCATGATTTAGAATTTTATACAAATATATATAGTCCGACATTTACAATAAACTTTGAGTAAAACTAAAAGTACTCAGATGCCAACCCCATCCCATAGGCCGGGAAAACACTAAGCAAATAACCACATATCTTTAAACCTTAAAATACTGCTGATGATAGTTCCAGCTAATCGATCATCAATTCAAGTCAGATTGAGAAAAACTAGTAGCCTGTACATGATCAAACCATTCCTGATGCGTTCCGTCTGCTGATCGGGATGCAAAAGAAGCCAACGCTGAAGCTAGACAAAGAACATACTTTTTTCCAGGACAACATGCACTAATGCAAACACCTACAGTTGTCTGTCATCTCGCGCGAAATAGGATTGCTATGTACTGATCTCTCTGCTTTACTCTTCATTTGTTCAAACGTGCCAGATGGAGAAATCAATAAAATAACATGTAGACAAGTTAAATGTCCTAACCATTCAATGCCAAGATAGATGCTTTCTCGGTCACAGATATAACATCACGAGCTACAAAGGAGACAATACGCGATTCTATCCACACCCAATAATACCGAAAAGAACCATTCCTATTCTACTATTAATACTATTTCTTGCCGCCCTATCTAAAACTGCACCAAAAAAAATGGCCACGTCGGTGAGGAACAGTGTCACTGACCCGATCGATAAAACGGGCAAAGAGTTGGGTAAAAATGGAGAAAACCAGAAACATCCACTGGCACCATCAAGTCTTATAACCTAGCTCGATGAGTTTTTGTAATCTTGTTTGATATAAAGGAGTAAGAGCAATAGTATTGAACACTATACTTGTATTAAGCCGAACTTGTTATATTAGAAAAGGTACCCATCTAAAAACTAGTTCATTTCGTCCACACCAGATATACTAGAGCATAACAGCAAGTGGTCGATTAGCTGCTAATGAATGACTAAGTAGTGTCGTGGTGCTTGTGCAGGGAAAGGGAAGGCATGCGATGGTTGGGGGCATGAATCTGGTGGCCGCCGAAGGAAGAAGGAGAATAAGTTAAACCGAAAGGAGGCAGCTACTTATTTCCAATTAAAGTGGGTCCTTGGGAGTAAATATAAACTTTTCTCTTTCATTTTTACCTTTTTATCTTCTTTCCAAAACTGTTTTTTCATCTGTCATTCCAATTTTTTGCCCTCTCAAAAAGTCGTGTGACAGGCACAAAATCAAATTCTAGGTCCAACCACAATGATTTTCAAACCTCAGGAGTTAAGGCCTGTTTGGCGGGCCTTTTTTTTTCCAATTTCAGAAATTAAAAAAAAAGTCGCGTTTGATAATTATATATATTTTTCAGCTTTGATTTTTTTTTTTAGACCACCACTATCACCACCCTCCTACCGTCGGCCGCCGACAGCCACTACAAAAAAAAATTCAAAATAAAAATTGGATTATCAAACACAACAAAAAAAAAAATCAAAATAAAAACAGAGTTATCAAACACCACTTGTTTTTGTAAAAAAAAAAATTAAACTACTCTTCAATTTTTTTTTTCCCAAAAATTGAAAACCAAATTTTTTTTTTTTGTCAAACAGAGCCAAATACCCAACTCTTTATTGGCTAAAACTGGCAAAGCCTAAATTCTATGGACACGGATACTCCCTGTTGTCAAGGGTGCTGTGTTGAGAGAGAGAGAGAGAGAGAGAGAGGGATGTAACCCCTAAGTTAAGATGCAGTAACGTGACAAAAGATAATGCGTTGAATTTGCGTTGAACAATTAGAATTAGTCATAGCAGACATCCAGACCCAAATTCTATTGGCGGTTTGATTGAATAGAAGAGCGTAATTAGAGGTCGTAGCTAGTGTTTTGTAGTACTTAAGTGCTGTCATGTCATTGTAGTTTGTTTGGTGCTCTCCCTTCTCTGTCAAAAGAAAAGGATAGAAGCTGCCCACATCCTTTGTTTCAATCACACAAATTAATTAATAGTATATATATATTATAGTATAAACAGGGAAGACATATACATCAAGCACAAATCAAACCCCCCAAGGCCTATACTAAAGCCGCCCACAGAAAAACCCTCGACCAAAATCAAAAGCCTTCGTTGAAATCCAATTTACCCATGACTTTGGCATCGTACACTTGTCAAGCTGAGAGTTGGGTACATCAGGAATGATTTGACGAGACATCCGCTGGCCACCTTGATGATAACCTCTAACCTAAACCCTCTTTTAACTTATTTTGTTCTTGTGAGGTAAATGAGACCCTAACGGATGGAAGTTTGATCTGTATTTTTTGACCTGAAAAAAAGTCACCATGACTAGGTAACAAGCCAAGAGATATCTACAAATCTTGTCATAATTGGCCTTCATGGTCATCAAGATGCTAATTCATAATATACTTGGCAGCCGTAGATGATAGGGATCACACAATAACTAGAACATGGCGAGAGCTTGTTTTGTTTATGTGAGGTAAATGGCTCCTGAAGAATGGAGATTTCATCTGTATTTTTGACCTTATAACCTAAATTTTAAAGTATCTCAACTGCTTGTTGCTTATGTTCGAACAAACACACTGGGACAAGCAAGTTCTTCCTAATTGTATTCTCTCTTTTAGTCTCAAAAAAAAAAAAAAAGAAACCACCATTACCATTTTACAAGCCAAGAGATTACTACTGCTCTTGTGAAAATTTGCTTTCATGGTCATCAAGATGCTAATAACTGTAATTTATCAGCAAGCCATGCAATGATGAAACCACTAAAGTACATTTACAATGTATCGACAACAAAATTCCCGCAGCCATCATAAACTATTTGATGGTTCGAGACAATTTGTCCCGACCATCTAGGACAGGAAGATTAATTCATAATTATCTAGCAATTGTAGATGATCGGGATTACGCAATATTTACTCCGTCATGGCCCACATCACCAACCCTGCTCTTTAACGCCAAACACCTAATCCAAACTTGAAGAATTTAATCAACAAAGGAACCATATAACTTTGATATCAACCTTTTCATGGTTGAGTAAAATGTTCCCTGCTGAAACTTCTTTACTCAACACATGCCTCTGAAAATAAACTATAAAATCTAGAGATATTTAAGAAGCTGCAAAGCCCACGAAATGCTGGATGCAATATTAAAGCAACTCCAAGAAGGACCAGTATGAGAGAATTATTATACGAATACTCGGATAAAATACGAGCTTTGGGTCCACATAGTGAGACTACGTATACATCGTATTCCACGATGATTCCAGGAGCCTGGGCAATTTGAGTTTACCTTGGCTGCTAGATTTAATGATAAAAACTCTTCAACTGAAGGTAAGAACCAAGTAAGCATATTCCGACAGGAAGCCTCATTAGTAATGAAGCCTACAAGGCCTTGCATTTCCACTTCTGGCACAACAAAGGCAACAGATTCAGGGGTTTCAGCCTGATCGCCTTCGGAATAAGTCTTCTACCGAGGGAAAGCCATTGAAGAAGGGATTAAGGGTGACCCCCTGTAGGTACTACTCGGCAGCCTCTCAGGCAGACTTTGTGAAGGTGCCTCAAAGAACTAATCGGGCCAAGATGAAAGTACTTAAGGCATCTAACCAATGAAATGACATTTCTAAACAACCCCAAGAGGGAAACACAAAAACAAAATAGTTAACAACATTCGAGGTATGACACGGAATAATCCATAATCACAACAAACGTTGTCTACTTCTTAATAGTCAAAAGTGGCCAGCGATCTCATTACACGTAACCTTAGGTTTCAGTCATCTTCCACAACATAAAATTGAGAATAAGGATTGAAGAAAAGGGTAGTTGACAGATACGCGCTGCTACTTTGCATTTTACCCACTACTTGGAAGGCCTGTAGTCCCTCGCGCTCTCAATCACAAGCTTCTTCCTACTCTCAAAATCAACCTTTTCCAGATCCAAAACAGTTCCTAGATAGCCGTAAAAGATCCTTTCTCTCTCCCCCGTCTTCTTATCCACCTTGACAAGGTTCGGATTGTTCTCCTCATCCTTGCCTGAGGTCAAAGACTGCACAGCAGCCCATCTTGATCGCCCACGGTTCTCTTTCTCGAAGAACTCTGCTAGCCGTAAAGCCTCCTTAAGACCTGACTGGTCACCAGCAAACTTAACCAGAGTAATGCCCAGATGGCCTTCTCTCCCATACAAGGACTTTGCCTTGCCACCACCAAATCCAAGATCTGAAACAAAATTAGCGAAAGACCGAAAAAGAAAAAAGTCAAGAACCAATACACACCACCCCGTAACACTGTGTGCAAGGGAAAGTGTGTTCAGAAGACCATCATGCTTGTTTCAATTATATGGCAGCCAAAAGCCATAAAAGGAAGATTCTAGCATAATTAATCCACAACCTCAGATCATGTCAAGCAGAGAACCCATCAGAGGACAGTCAAACTATTCTCTAGTGGCCTATGAGAGGCGCTTAAATAAGTGGAGATAGTGAAGAAACTGTTTGCACTGAATAAGATCATTGCAATGGTGGATGATCAACTGTCTCTATTATAACGAGTCCATCAAATGTAAAAAAAAGGACTGATGACCCACACCTATTCTCCAAACAGGTAAAACATACGTCCATAAGGAGGAAAAACAACAATAATGCTGTCAGATAATGGACACAATTTCCTTAATGCACAGCAATCAAGTATCAATATAAGACTTAATGGGCAGCCAATGAACATGACAACATGATGATACGTCATAAAATCCTGCAAATAAACCAAAATGGAATCCGACACAACGCGAGGAACTTTGAGATCAAAGGCAGTCTCCAAACCAAAGTTTTCTAGGCATAAAACTGAAAAACAGTACTGAAGTAACCTTTTCTTTCAAGCTAGTTGGGTCAACTACACGAGTCCTACTCCCACCAACGTGTCACAGGTTACTCTTCATCATTGGAACTTCCTTACTCCTCGTGTGGCTACCAAAATACTCCTAGTGGACCACTACTCTGAGTCATGCAATCGAAGTGGTTACCAAATGCTCCTAAAGCACTTTATCCATCCCATTCTTACTCTACAGACTATCAAACAAAAAGAAAGAGGCTATTTGGACAAACGCCAGTTTCTCAATTCACTTCTAACCAAAGGCTTCTCCCAGTAAGTGCAAGTCCTATCAATCAGGAGACAATTATGTGTAAAGCATTCTCAGTGAAAGAGTAAATCCTTAAAGGCATTCTACCAAAGGAAAGTAGCACGGAAGTTGGCTTAATAGGAGTTCACACGAACAACGGATCCCAATAATGCACCTGGTCTAGTAATGGCTCGTTGTAGACTTGATGAACCAAAAGACTGCTAGTTGAAAAGATGCCAAGAGTAGACTGGAGTAGCATGCGGCCTCTCCGGTATAGGGAAACCAACTTACTTCACCACCACAGCACTATGGTACTTACAAAGTTACCAAAATACACCACCTTAACTTAAAAAACTAGCCCAGTAATTTCACATCAACTATCATCGTGTTTGGCAATCACTTTTTACATTACTATCTTTTTTGATAAGTAGCTTAAATCATCACTAATAAAAACTTGGAAGCACAATTTTCAAGAAAGAAATGGTAGGCACTAGGATAAAGTTAACTATCCGGAGATGAAGGCAATACCCGTCTATAAGTTTATCATGTCCTCCCCCTCTAACTGAGGGTTGCTAGCTAGAATAATACGACTGATTATCAATAAATATGGCTTTTAAAGAAGAAATAAAAAATCTTATCCAGCAATAGAGAGCCCTTGAATTGAAATCGTGGGGGAGGAAACCATGGACGACCCAATCATCTCCATGCTGCAGGAACTGCGAGATAACCAAGACGCTTTTCACATCCAATCACATGAAGTAAGAAATGTTGTCAGTATAGCTCTGCCTTCACGTCAATTACAGATTTCTGGTTATTCTCTCACCTAAAGATAGATTTTGAAGTATCTAGAGAGGAGGAACGTCTAACCACCTTCGTGGGACTGATGTCTAAAACAAACCAAACGATAGTTCAAAACTAGAGACTTGGTATAGAAACAAAAGAGGTGTTTTCCCCTAGAACTTTTGAAATTCTCAACTTATACAGCAAAATGAGATGCATAAAGATTAAAGCATGAATATAAATAGACGGACAAAGAAGATATTGTTGAATATTACGAAACAAAAATATTCATACCTCAACAAATTAGCATTTGCCTAGATACGTGAACTCACTCAGTAGAAATGAATCACTAGTTCCTAACCACTTACAAGTTGGCCCCCTAAATCTAGAAATCAAAACGAAATAAAGCAACATTTCTCTGCCTCTAATAATAACGCAACTAAGAAATTGAGCGAGTTCCTAAGCTTGAGATAGAGGACCTGCAAGTGCAAGTCATATTTCTGCTCGTCTATTAGCATACGATCCTATGAAGCTGAAAGAATGCACTACCTTGGGCCCAAAATACATATAACAACCAGAGGAATACAATTTTCCTTGACCACAAAACTGACAGAAGAACACTAGTTAAGCAGGAAGAGAAATTACTCTACTTCAACCACTTAAAAGAGCGTTAAGATTAACTATGGCATTAGACAATCGTAGGAACAAAGATATAAATTTAGTCAAATATTACATTCTGCAACATTAAACCATCCTAGAAATCCTTAGAAAACGCAAATCACTAATAAGAGAGATCTTATGCAAAACGAAAATGTTGCGCTTTCCAACATTACCCTCTCCATTGTAGTAACGAAATACTCCTTCCGTCCCACAAATTGATCATCTCTCCTTTTTTGGCCGTCCCACAAAAATTGTTCACTTTCCAAATTAAGAAAGACTCCATAGGTGTTTTTCCATATTTACCCTTATTACACTTTTTTTATTCTATTTCTCTCCCCAAATTTAACTCTCTACCAACTCATTTTCTCTTTCCTGACCTACTTTTTAACACTTTCTTATTCTATTTCTCTCTCCGTATTAATACTCCACCAACCAATTTTCTCTCTCCTGGCCCACTTTCTTCCCCTCCCCTCTCTAAAGGGTAGAATAGGAAACACAATATATAACTTGAATCCTTAATCTGCGTGCAAGTCAAAGTTGATCGAATTATGTGGGACGGAGGGAGTACAACTCTGTCAAATTTGGCTGCAACACATAATTCACCATCATCATCAACCAAGCCTTTGTCCCAAAACATGGATTCTTTGATGAACTCCTAGCAATCTGTCTACCCCTACCTCAACTTGGCACAAATCACTTCTCTTAATAGGGGCATCTAAAGACCTGCTTTGGATAGGACCAAACCATCTCAACGGATGCTCCCTCATCTTTTGCTCATTATCTCAGTTATTATCCTCTCCCTCTTTCGTGGCCCCACATCCACCAAAGGATTCACAATTCGGCTAAACTCATCCTACGCTATGGTGTTTCTTCCTTGTCCAACATTCTAAACCATACACCATTGCTTGCCTCCCTGATATCCTACAGAATTTTCCCTTCAATTTGAGAGGAATGTTACGATCACACAACACCTAAGAAGCAGACCTCCACTTTAGACCTGCTCTTATACGATGGGCAACATCCTCGTCAATCTCTCCCTTCTTGTGCATTTTTCATCCAATAAACCTGAAGATTAATCTTTCTTAGTTACTTGGAACAGGGCAGCTCATACGAGGCTTATACAAGTCTCATACGTAATAAGCGTACATTAGTTTCTGGGACTAGTGAGGAAAGAGGAGATGACTGGGTAGGTATGGAAAGGACCCGATAATTCTGAAACAGTCGCACTCTTACAAGCCTAGAAATATCATTAGCTATACACCAGGTTCATACAGAGGAACTACTATTTATTATGCACACATGCACAGACGAGGAATTCTTACTCGGGCAGTGATCAAATCGTAAAAATGCAGTAAAAACAGGGTGCGGGCGCGAACATTGTCTGCAGTCACAACTTTTCCTTGGTTGGCAACTCCCTTTGGTAGTAATATGCTTGAGGGAATTACTTAAATACTAGTCCTAATGTAAGCTCGAACCAAACTTCAATGCGAGTTAAAAAAACAATGCATACCACTTCACAGATCAATTGACACCACACAAAGGTTTAAAGCATATCCAATCATAAAGGTAGCAAATACCGAGAAAGGATCAATGCATAAGATCACCATGACGAAATGCCAAACATCTCAACGGGGATCTTACTTAAGAAAACATAAAGATGCAGCGCATAAAGGGCAAAATGTATATCTAAGTAATGGACCATTTCTTTACTCCTCGAACCTCAATGCATCCATCTCCACACCCTCCTTGTTATTTATTGGAATGTTTGGCTCCTAGTAACAGACCAATTAAAAAAGACCACTATGAAAGAAAATGAAAAGAAGCAGGAAAGGTATAATAGACATGTTAGAAAAGCCATGGTAGCAAACCAACCACCTATTGCACAGTACAACATGTCGAAGTATCTAAGTTGGAAGAATGCATATAGAATCAAAATAAGGAATGCCAAACATCTTCCATACATGTTTAATAATAGAATGCATAAGACAAATAAGAATGAAGAGTTACCTCTAAGCTTGTTGTCCATTGCTTTGTTTCCCAGACCCTCTATGCGCGCATCTCTGCCCTTTCCTGTCACTGTATTGTGAATGATCACCATAGGTGGCCACATAATCAGATCATCCTGATTTGCTGCTGCTTCATCAGCAGATAAAATCTGATATGCCTTCGAGTTATCAGGAGGCATCAAATAGTTCCAACGCATAAGAATGCATAAAGCTTTGTGCAAGCCCAAGTGATCCACACGTAAGTCAGCACTATCTGAGTTGTATGCATGCATGACAAGACCATGTGTATCAGGAAAAGCTTGGGAAGACCTGTATTTTACATATCAGAAGGGAGTTATTTAGATCTATTACAGCAAACCTGATAAACATCAGCAACTATAATTCTCAGCGACAAGAAAAACTTCAACCTTCAACCAAGCGAACAAGTAAGATGAGATCTAGAAACTGAATCTTTGAATTTCAGATAGAGCTGCATATATGCGAAACTGGAGAGGTATAACAAAGTTGAAGAAAAAAGTGTCATTGGCAAACTACGGAAAACACTAAGTGAAGAATCACTGGTGAAAGTACAACGAAGAACGAAGAGTACTAAACATAAAGTAAAACAACATGATTCATAGATATTGCGGGTGGCAGCCTCCTTGTAGTTCCGATGCATGTTGCAAAAGACAGATAATTTAAAACAAACCATGAAGCAACCAGATTCATTTGAAGGTTAATATCATAAACATTTAACGAATATGTCACAAATTTCGAGTCCACCGTCAAAAACCGACATACAGCAAAGCATCTGCGCAAAAATACTCTAGAGCGGCAATACATGAGATGAATTATGCAGTTTTCATGGCCTCTTCTTCTAGACATAAACCAAGACCACAAAAAGCAAAAATGATTGCATGATAACACTAAATATTAAACGCGTAGCTACTAAATTTTGCGAATACACACCCCACCTTGCTCGAAAAATAAGCATTGCACTCAATTTGCAAAACTCATGTTGAGAACAATCAACTAGAAAACAAATGGGCTAACCACAAAAAGCAAAAATGATTGAATGATAACACTAAATATTAAATACGTAGCTACTAAATTTTGCGCATACACACCCCACCTTGCTCGAAAAATAAGCATTGCACTCAATTTGCAAAACTCATGTTGAGAACAATCAACTAGAAAACCAATGGGCTACCTTCCCTCATTCATAGTCATATCTGTTGCCCTTAACACGAGGATCAACCACACATAATTGAACTCATTTACCCATTCGAAATGTCAAATAGAGTCTCGATTCTCGCAAAAAGAAGATAATTACCATAGGCTTCACCAAATGTCAGTTTTGGACTCAAAAAATTACCATTATATCCCAATTCCAGCAAGTTATCACAATAACCCCATCGAGCATCCTGACTCAATGACTTACAAAAGAGCCAAGAAACTTTAATAATAAGTCTACCACTGATAAGGAGTACATACCAGAAATTATTATGCCTAGTTTAGACTTATAATCAGAACTAGCACCAGGTAAGCTCGCATCACAAAGGACAAATATTGGGTGATATCATAGATATCATTCCAAAATGTTTGAGTAACAGAGGAATGGGCCAGTAGTGTACACAGCCTTAAGCACGCAGTTATCATTAGTGTTCAAACTTCCACATTTCTGGCGTATTCCACATTGAAGTTTCAGTATCTCAATATACAAAATGAAAATTTCTTAATCGCTACGGTCTAGGACCACACATTCCTATGTTTTACGACAAGCTGAATAGAATTTTACGAAGGGACAACAAATTATATGACCCCACAGCAAAGCGTCATGTCTATGTTTGTTTCTTTAACTACAAGAACCTAATATCCAAGCAAACCAACCCCAAAAAGTTTGGCCATGAGTAACATAAAATATTTCTGACTAGAACGTGCCCTACAACCAAACCAAACACATAAGCAAGCAATTAGCAAGAACTTAGTACAGCTAAGCCACCTTCAAGCCCTACTCATCACAAGTAAGGTGGTACTTAGACCCACAATATGACTCCAATAATTCAGAAGATACCCCAGTAAGTAAACTAGCGGCAAATTGCGCCATAGAAACCTAGGATATACCTAGGATATTGACAGAAAACGACATATAACCTCAGAAAGTATAGGGAGAAAAAGATTAGCACAGACACATTCCTCAGTACACGTTTCCTGCCGGAAGTTCATATCAGAAACACAGTTAACAAGTTCTATACCTAGTTATATGTTATTGATCAACAATGAAACAAGTGATACCATAGGCACATGGCTCAACCAAGATACAAGTTAAAAGGAGAAAGGAACTAAAGCACCTATAAGAAGCATGAGATGAGAAGAATACCCCGAAAACAACATAGAAAGAACAAATCTGTCCCCTGTTGGACCAGCAAATCTTCCCTGAGGATAACATGCGAATGCAAAAAGAAGGGTATATGTGGCAACTGCTACCTAAGGTAAAAGGGACAATAATATACCAGCAAATCTCCCACGAGGATAATATGCATTCCATATTAACTTATGATCAACAGATGACAAAGGAAAAATTCTTCCATTCCATTATGACAAAACCCCTGGGTAGGGTTCGACCAGTATAGGAAAAAGAACTTAGTAAAACCGGTTCATTTACATAATTAATAAACTCAGCCGCAAGCTCACAAGCACAGCAGGTCCAACCACCAATTATACATGGAATAAAAGATTACAAAAAGACTAGACAAAAGCACGCTAAAATTCAAATATTTGTAATTACTTAAACTACATTAATTTATACATTTCTAACCCTATAAAACCAAGCATAGCTCACCCTTTTTCAGAGTCCAAGCTTTTCAAAAGCTAGCCTAGATCTCCACGCTAACCCTGCTTACCTAACAGTAAATGAGCCTAAGTTGAGCACTTACTGAGCCAAGCTCCAAGATGTTCATTAACAGCTCGGTAGTCGTGGTATGTTGCTCTCTGATGATGTGACGAGAATTGCATATCATGATTTCGTGCACAAAAATAACAGCATTTAGGCGGACTCAAAAAACACACACCCATTGCAGGGTAGACCACTGCCTCTCCAACTAATTTTGCAAACAAGGAGAACAATGCACTCCAAAAAGAAATCTCTAGCTACAGGAGAACCATGGAAGAGAATCACAGCTAACATATGAAGTTAGACAGTGAACAGATGGATGTAACAAACATTATAGGTTCAACAGAGGAAATTTTTTCCGGAGTAGGAAACCCGAACATGACACCAATGTAAGATCACAAGGTATGGAACCTAAGAAAGCGGACGGAAGAACAACCCAGCCGGATTAAGCAGATATTACATCCAAACCAGCCAATAACTGTTCTCACTAAATTTTTAAAGGGTTAAATAGGGAATGACCCCCTCTACTTTACACGTTGTGCGTTTTGCCGACCTAATCACCGGCGGAATCATCTCGCTTTCCGTTCTTATGCATCTCTTAACAAAACAAAACAAAACAAAAGCACCCAAAAAAAACCCTAACCTTAGCCCACATATTACAATACTTTCACAATGCCTCGCTTTTAAGCCCCGCCGCCGCTTCTCACCATCGTCGGCGGCACCGCCACCACCACCACAGCCCCAGCTCTACTACAACGGCGACACCCCTCAAAACAGACCGCCGTCCTCTGCCTCCTCCTCCTCGGTCATGATAGTCGTCATCATCATAGCTTCCGCCATCATCGTCTCCGCCTCCCTCTACCTCTTCCTCCGCTTCCTCTCCCGCCGCTTCCACCGCTCCTTCCGCACCTTCTCCGCGGCCGACAACGTCGTCTCCTCCTGCAACCTTCGCTGTCTCAACGACCAAAACGGACAAACAAACGAGTTATTTGACTTGCTCCCGCTCTTCACGTTTGGCTCCGTCACCGGCAACGCCACCGGCGGCGACTGCGCCAACTGCCTCTCCAAGTTCGAGTCGAACGGCGTTCCACTCCGGCTGCATCGACACGTGGCTTGCCGCCAATCAGACGTGTCCTTTATGCAGGTCCACAGTTCACCCTACTGAGGCTGATGTGCTGAACAAGTTAGTGTCGGAATCGGAGGCCAGAATTCTCGGCAACAGCTTCCGGATCGAGATCGGGAGCGTCAGCCAACGGCAAGCCCTGTCGGAATCTGGTTGGAGGTCCTACTCCCTCGGCTCGTTCGACTATATTGTCGACGAAGGGTATGAGGTTTCGATCGGGTCCACACACCGCCGAGGAGCGTCGGACTGTACGGAAAAGGACTCTGCCGGAGCCCCGGTTTCTCAGCCCGAACCGCTGGGAGAAATCCTAGCTGCGGAAGTCGCCGGCGGACAGAGTTGGCTGAGGGACTATGTCGACAGAATTTCGGCCATTTCTTTTTCCTCTCGTGCGATGTCGTTTCGGAGCTTCGGCAGGTTCTTCACCGGGAGTAGCCGCAAGAGTGAAAACGCCGTCGTCGCGGTTGCCGAGGATGTGGAAGCGAATAGAGTCGGAGAGGAGATCATGGAGTTGTTTCGATGGCTTTCTGGAAGCGAATAGAGTCGCAAGATGAAGAAGAACAGATGCAAGAGAAGGAGATGAAGGGTTATCTCTGGGGTTTTGAGAGAGAAGATGAAATGGGAGACAGAGATTGCACGAGTTTGGGCAGGCTTCTCGAAAAATTAACGGGTTATATGGAAATGATAAAAAAGACATTTGACAAAGATCTGTTACATCGAGTTAACGGTGCCCATTTTCTTAAATTGTGGAGCGGTTTAGTGCTTAAGTTTGAAGTGGAGGGGGGCAAAACGCACAACGTGTTACGTAGAGGGGGTCATTCCCTATTTAATCCATTTTTAAATGCTGACGCAAGTAAAAAAAAAGTGGATATCGCAGATATTAGCATAGTGACTTCATGTATAAAAGCTTATATAAAAGACTAAATGACAAGACGTATTTCTCAGTTTCTCAGAAAAATAAACTCAAAAAGAGAGCTCAAAACTAAGCTGGAAAGGTAAAACAATACGCCACTAAATAGCTGAAATCATTCTCAAACATTTGCAAGATTCAGTCCCACAATGTTATGAATGTCAAGTCAAAGAATGGTGGTTTGCAACAAAAACATCTTAAGATAGTGACTGCAAATTAAAGCAAATATTTGAAAAACTATTGTTGCTTGACACCTATGCCAGGCTGATACAATTCAACAAGCTCCTATTTTTCTCACTATAAACTCCAATTTCCTACAACTCATTTTCTTACAACCACCTATCATTAAGCAACAAAGCTAGACATAAAGTACCAGAGTAATAATGAACATACAAACACCTGAAGAAAAAAAAAGAACCAAAAACCTCATAGACTGGCTAACATAAGCACCATCTTTTTCTTGATATCCACTTTCCTAAAGTCAAATGTCAAATCATACTAATTTCCAATTTAAGTCTAAGAGTAGCATATCGATTTAGCACATTTGCAGGAATAGCAAGCAAAACCATAGAACTAAATTAACATCACGACAAGAATAAGGTGGTCACTATGGTGTACATCAAGAATAAAGAGTATATCAACACGTGGTACACATGCATGGCAACAAAAAAGGTTGGTTTATTTAACTCGATCCACAATCCTTTTGGAAGCGATTGAAGAGTATCCTTGTTCGTCACGAAAATAATTGAAACACAACTCGAGACCAGCACCCTCAAGTCGTCCCTGATCCCGTTTTCCGCTACTCCAGAAAGACAGGAGCAGGCATAAGTCAGACGCATAATCAACCCAATACGCATGCATATATTGTTGGAAGAACAACCAAAGGCAATCCTCTACCCAATCATTAGCGGAAAACAAACCATATATAAAGCAGTAATGCCTGATAATCGCTATATCCACTAGACACGTGGACCAAGTTATGGGGCACCCTATAATATGCTAGTGAGATCCACAGATCTTGCCCTTGTCTTTTCCTTGTTCTGCATGAGCCATTGTGGTTTTGTCTTGTTTCTGTCTCACTCGTGTCCACATCAATAGTGCTTTTTTCGGTGCGTATTGGATCACTTGATACATAAAGAACAGATTAACAAAACCCGCAAATAAAAATTTGCTACAATAGCATGTTCACTTAGACCAGAAAAGCACCTCAGTCCAGCCAATCACTCGCCAGTTCCACAAGACGAGATCTGACTCAGTAAGCAAACTGGTCCACAAGGTCCTCAAGACTCACTCAGCACTAGAGGACTCGACAAATTCCTATGTTGGCAATCTATATGAAGGGGAGGTCAATGATAAGAAGCAAGGCTTCAGATGGGGATTGCCGAAGCGGAGAATTACCCACCCCTCATTGCCCCTAGTTCATACCAAGCTTAACAGGAGGCTCGAGCTCGACCAGCTCAACTAATACAGTGCTCCGATGAGTGAAGCTATTGCGACGGCCAAATTGTTTGCAACTATTAAGCAAGTTCCTTCCTCATACAAAACTTGCCTGACATACCACGATTTTCTCAAAAGAACATCCAACACCACTATCTTAAGTAGACCCTTAACAAATGACCACTCTACTAATAAGAAATAAATGGCTACCCCGCTGTTTGGCCATGTCGCGGTCCTAAATTACAAAGACCCTGCAGAACTATAATCACACAAGTTTAGCAACTACAAGCATTCCCACCTAGCGTGAAACCTAAGCTGAATATAGTAAAAACAAACAAATAACTCCAAAGCAAAGATACTTAAACCCAATAGAATCAAACCTGCCGCAGGCTACGCATTGAACAGGACCCTGCTTTCCATCCGCCAAGTAATTATTCCTCTGAGCCGGGTTCTCATTAACCAACTTTGCAAAATACAAAAATGCCTTCTTCAACGCCTCCTGATCAACCTCGTTATGCCTCAAAGGGCCCACATTACCCCTACCACCCTCGTACCCACCATCAAGCCTCATATTCTTGGACGCCCTCATTTCACCCCCTCTAACCATCGGACTACTTGTACCCACCACAAACTCTCCCCGTCCGCCCAATCCGAGCGAATACCCGTGTGAATTTGAACCCGCGTTCCCATACTGCAGGAGCTGCCGCCTCTGCCTTGCAAAATCATCATTTCCCTCTATACCCTCATCCCCATACTTCCTCTTAAGCGTGTTATCGGGATTCCGGTTAAAGATATCGTCACGGTCACGGTCGAGAAATTCGGGGCCCATGGGTCCGAAATGCCGGTCAAACCCGAAGCCCGGTCGCGGCATTTCCGGGTGAAACCGGCCGGTGGGGTCCATCGGCCGAAGGGGAGGGGCAAAATCGTCATAATCCGGCGGCAAGGCGAAGTAGGACCTGACGCTGCCGTCCGCTAATGCGATCGTTCGCCGCTCGAGCATGTGGAAGTCATAAGCCGGGATTTGCGGCGGCGGTGGGCCGAGTGGGTCCGGGTAGTGGAACGGCGCTCCGGAGGGGGACGGGCCGGATCCGGGCTGGAGAGCCCGGTCAGAGGGCGGCTTCGGGTGGCCAGGGCTGGGAGTTGGGTTGGATCGGGAGGGTGGTTTGGATTTCAGGGGAGGAACCGAGGGCGATTTGGGATCGTTGCCGCCGGCGACGGCGGCTGAGGAGGAGGGTTTTTTGTCGGAGGGAGGGTGGTGGTGGGTGTTTCCAGATTCCCACCGGGATTTGCGGTGGGACGAGGACGAGGAGGACGGTTTGCTGGAGGAGTTCTTAATATGATTGCCTCCGGCCATCCTGTGTGATTTGGGGAGGTTAGGGTTTAGCTCTGGGTGAGGTACATGGTTTATATGGTGGTTGGCATCAGGAAAAGAGATAAAGTGGGATTAATTAAAGGGAATAATATTTGCTGCTACGCTATGTTCCATTGTTCCTCAAACTCCCATGCAAACTACAAGTAACGGTTAGTTTTTAGTGGTTTTCATCTTATGATGTTAAAAAATGTGACAGTAAAATTGCCGTTCAAGATGTTAATAACGTGTTATTAAATATTTTTAAAAAATATATTAATAATCGCTCTATAGAATATTGTAGACATCTTTTTGCTATTCGAATAACAACAAAAAAATTATTAAAATAAAAAATTGTTACAATAAACTTGTTCGAATGTGCTTTCTTTAACACTACTCATTAAAGTAACGAAAAACACAGAAAGTGTGGATTAATGCCAAATCAATATTCTAAAGTATACTTCAAATTCAGCTTGAGTACCCAATATCTAAAACGTGTCAAAATCAATATCAAAGCTTGTTTTTGAACCAAATAAGTCCAATGCTAATGGAGCTCACTGGGGTTAAAAATCATAAGGGTATGATTGCCATTATGAAAAAATGGCCATAAACAGACGTGAACCTAATTACCTCTTATTTTCTTCTTTCCGTCTTGACCTAATCATTTCTTCTTTTTCTCTTTAGCTCTCATTTTATAGGGAGTTCATCAACCACACCACCGCTCCAGTCGCACAACAGCCACCAACATTCTAGACACAAAACATCCGCCACCACTCCCAACCGCTAACACCCATCACCACTCTCAGCAGCTGCGACCCACCACCACCGCCTCCATGGCAGACGCAACCCATCCCATCACGTAGCCCTGACAGTTAATCACCATCCATCATCTCAAATTTAATGGTACAAAGCAAAAGTTGAAGATAAAAATCGACATAAATTAGGGGTTCATTCACGTACAATTTTGTAATTTGGATTTGATTTTTTATTGTGATTTGATTTATTGTTGCATAGTAATTTCGATTTGGATTATGAATGGTCCAAGAAATTGTGCAACCAAAGATTGTTGGTGGCTATTAGTGGTGGCAGTGATGATGGAGGTTAAAGTGAAAAAGGTAACACTGGGTGAAAGTGGTTAATGGTATTGGCGGTTGTGTGGTGACGAATTTAATTTATGGTGGTGGTGAGAAGTTACCCTAAAAAGGATAAGGAATGGTGACCGTGTATGTTGTTGTAATCAGAATGGAGTGAAAGAAGAAGAACATGTGATTAAGGACATTTTTTAAAGCTCTAAGCTTCTGTAAGGTGGACTTATTTCGATTGAAACACAATTGTTTGCATGTTTTAAATATAAGATACTCAAACTACATTTGAAGTATACTTTATGATACATATTTGACATTAATCACAAAATACATGTAGCGCCACCAAACATTTGGTTCCGCTATGAGGCTCAATGTCTGAGTTCAAGTCAAGCTCATGAATTATAAAAATTATAATCCAGTAACTTAGCTCCAAAGCTTGGAGCAACTTCTTCCTCTGCCTCTTTTTTCACGACACAAACATATTGATAAAAAATCTTGTGTCATTTCTTGTGGCAGTTCAATCGCAATCACATGAATTTTTTTGGACTCCAGGGCAAAAACTCTACCGATTATAACATTGATAAACATATAGTACAAGATGAAATGCAGTTAAAAGAAAATACATATATCCCGGCATTTTATCAAACAAGGAACAACAAAAAGCCAACCCTTCTTAAATATGCCAGAACGGCAAAAGAATAGATAGCTTCTAACACTTGAAAATTTGGACTTAAAAGATTAACTTGCCCAAACACGAATCGAGACGTTAACTGTAAACAAAGACAACAACCATGTCCTGAAGATACCCAACTCAAGACTCAAGAGACATATATTAAAACAATGCATAAATTAGGCCGAAAACAAAGCCTACTCCTGACAACTCCACAACCACGTGACCCGATAAAATCAAAGGCGGCCACGTGTAGCAAAGCACGTCACTACCAGCTACCATAGAGCCTGAAGCCAACGCCACCGGTAATTAACTGCACTGCCATCAACCGTAGGCTACGCAGCCACTTGTGACGGTCTAAATAATATAATTAGTTAATTACCACAAATTGGAGGTTTTTTTTTTTTTTGGTGGTGAGTAGAAGAAGCATTTTATTCTATTCTTATAGGCTTCACAGAGCTATTCCAGCTTAGTGATCTATGCAAATGACATAACAATAACATGAAGGGTTAATGGTTCTCCTTTTCATCTTGTTCTTATCATTTGTCCTAAGTACTACAATATCTATGAGAGAGAGTTTTTTCTCTCTCCCAAGAAGACAACAATCTGCTTGGAAAACTTGTCGACCGCACTGCATCAACTTGCAAGATGCCAAAGGTTGTAGCCACACGAGTGAACCCATAATCTTATCATTTTCCAAGCAACATAACCATAAACAATTTACTCCTCTAGAAATGAGTGCATCCAACAGCCCAGAACATTACAAACCAATTCCTCGACGACAACAATAGACAGCCTGTTGATCTCCTCTCCCTATGATGCCCACGTTGGCCTTACTACAAGTGGAAACAGTCAATAGTATCCCCTATGGATCTCAAATCCTAGCTATATCCCCAAATGATACTCAAAATCTTGCCTTACAACCAATGTACTCATCAAGATTTGAGATGGGATCCTCATCATCAATGCCAAATCCGAACCCTGTACATGCTATCAATTCCCAGAATCCTCCTGATCTGAATGAACAAAGCTGGATGCATCACCTAATGGACCAATCGAATAATTTCAATTGGGCCAAATTTATTTTGGGCTTGTCCGATTTGGGCCTTCAGATATTGGTTCATCCTATTAACCATTTTTTCCTCCAGCAATTATCACCTTCTCCCAACACTCTTACCGAACCACCCCACCAAAAGTATCTGGCCCAAGAATATCAAAACTAAACACACTCCCTTGACAGCCCACCAAACAACATTTTGGACTTTACGAACCTAAACTCTACACAAACAATCTCTCCCATATATACGCCCTCTCTGTACCCTTCAGTGCCCTTAGTGACGCCTGAGCCCCTCGGCCTTCTCCCATGGACCTCTAAGAACATGCAAATTCAACTATCCAATATGGAAGTCTCTCGGCTCCAACAAGATCTTATCCTTTGTATCAATTCCCCGCCTGTGGATGTAACTACTAGCTTGGAGAGTTTCAATAATGTTAATGTTTCTTTGGCAACTATGAACTCACATGCTCTACAGGTGCCATCAGTGACTCCCAGGACCGGGATCCGATTTTCCGCCCCTGGCTTTGATCTTAGCAGTGAGGAAGATATTAATGATGACGGACATCTTGACCTTACTGGATCAAAAAGGACACCATTATCCAATGTTGAAAATATTGAAGAATTCGACAATCAGTCGGGGAAAAAGGCAAGGTCCAATGACTTTGATATTCCAAGCCCCCAAGCAGGTTTTGAGGTGGGCTCATCTTCTTCTCCTCCAAGACTGGAGACACCATCTGTACCGCTAATGATGAATTGTCCCACGGCTATGGCTCAGCAGGCAACCAGTGAGGATTTTCTGGAAAGACGTCTTCCACCTTGGATGCCAGATGTTGCAACTAATGCCGCCAAGTCGGCTAGTTCTATGACCCCTAATTTGAGTTGCTCCGCCAATATTCCTCCATCATCTAGTCCATCTCCAACTCAACAGGACCTCTCTATGATACTATTTTCAAAATCTTATGCTATTTCTAATGTTACAGCAGCTCTAGACAAAGTCACATATGATGATAATAATGCAATTCATGCTGAAAAAGTGACCGACAAACTGAAAGGAACAAGGTTCTATGCGCTGGACTATGAAACTGATACCGAAGATGTCGAGGTGCAACTTAATATCTGGGGCAGGACGATCACTCTCCTTCGCAGCTCATGCCAACAAATATTCGAAATGGGGAACCACATACCAGCTCTAGTAGTGGCAAACCGCCACCAGGTTCCTCCATCCACCTCTATCTGAAAATGTTAAATTGCAATATGCCTATACATGCATTTCCTGTTATGCTTCCTATACATGTCTTATGTTCTACTTGTAACAAAAAACAAGAAACAAATATTATGGGATGTTTTATGTGACGACATTTTCATGCCGTATGGAAAAAAAAAAAAGTAAACCCAATGGGCTGCCTTTTGGTGAGATGCCCATTGATGGGCATAGACATAATACGATACCTGCAACTTTGGACTACCAGGGCCTCTCTCCGTAGCTCAATCGCCGACGCGATCTTGATGGATGCCCTATCAAGCATTCTTTTTATGCCCACATCAACCGTGAATGGATAGATTGTTTGGACATGGCTGTTGGGGTACAATTAAAGCATCCCCATAAACGATCGTGACAACCTTTTTTTGTCTCTTTCCTTTGGTTCTCTGAAACGGGTTTCGGGTGTTATCCCGCGACAACCTCTTCACCCTCAATGAAACAATTATGCTGGAACTGCTGGGGGCTCGGTCGTACCCTCTCAGTTCGTGTACCATTAAAGATGGCTAGGCTTCATAAGCCGAAATGTATTTTTTTGCAAGAAATAAAATCGGTTGTATCTTTTGTTTCTACGATATTCCATAAACTAGGTTATTCAACCTCTACCGGTTTTGATCCTAGAGGACAATAAAAAACAAAAGGTGGGCTATGGGTTGGATGGACTGACGACCTAACAGGCACCGTTCTACACTGTGACAAGCATTGTATTTTGGTCCAGTTCCATCTGGTGGGCGGTGAGTCATGGGTATCAGGATTCATTTATGGGCACCCCAACCTCGCCAAAAGGGCTGTAACTTGGACCCGCATATCTGATGCAATTGCTCGGATTAACCCCCATTTAATGCTTATTGGGGATTTCAATCAAGTACTACAACCCACGGACAAGACAGGAGTCAACCAGTTTTCCACTCCTGGCCATGATCTTTTAGCTGATTTCATACAATCGCATTATCTTCTTGACCTCACATGGGTGGGCCCAACGTTCACATGGACCAATAACCGGCAACAATTGACTTGCACTTATGAGCGTATCGATCGGGGATTTGCAAATATTGATTGGATAATGATGTTCCCTATGGCTACCATCACTAACCTGGGAATTCAAACCTCTGACCATGCACCCTTGCTTCTTGACACAATACCTGTAGTATACTTTGGATACCGGCCTAAAAGATTTGAGGCAATGTGGCTTAAGCATCCAATGGCCAAAACGGTCCTCTTCAAGGCTTGGCAGCACCAAGTTCAAGGCTCCCCACTCTTCTGTGTTACCTCGTGGGGTGCCCTAATGATGAAAGATCTCACTGTCTGGAATAAAGAGGTATTTGGCAATTTGGACTCCCAAATTAAGGATACTTTGGCACGAATTAATCATTTCCAATCGCTACTACCTCACATCGATGCATAACTCATGGAACAGCAAGCCAGACAAAGATTGGACTGGCTAATGGACTTCGAAGAGTCTATTTGGGCCCAAAAATCTACTATCAAATGGCTGCAGCTTGGGGATCGCAACAATAATTTTTTCATAAACATAGCCCGTGGTATCCATTGGATCAACTGGAATGCTCTATGTGGTCGTCTCAATGGAGGAGGCCTTAATTTCAAAGATATGAGACTCTTCAATATGGCGTTACTTGCCAGGGTGGCGTGGAGGATTTGGGTGGACAATAACAACCTTCTGGCACAAGTTTTCTGTGGGAAGTACTGTACAAGAAATGACTTTCTTGGATCCGCTTCTACGGGTAACTTCTCACGAGCATGGCGTGGTATTGTAACTAGAAGGAATGTTCTCAAAGATGGGCTCAGATGGCAAGTGGGTAACGGTAAGATGATAAATTTATGGCAAGACTGTTGGATTCCCCAAGTCAACAGGCTCCATCAATCTCCAGCCACACGTGGTGCTAGTCAATGCCAATTTGTTTGTGATCTTATCAGGGATGGCGTTTGGGATCATTCTAAAATTGATGAACTTTTTTCCCCCGAGCTTAGTCACAAAATCAAGGCCATACATATTCCAAAGTATGAATTTGATGACCAACAAGTATGGGGCCATGCCAGGGATGGTAACTTTACGGTGGCATCGGCCTACAACATGTTATTTGAAAAAAAAAACCTTCGCTCTGACCCTGCTTCCAAAGCCTCCTTCACGGCCGTCTATCTCACAATCTGACGTTTGGGGGAAAATCTAGCAACTTCCAGTGCCGTTGAAGATCAACTTCCTGATCTGGAAAATCCTATGGGATCGTTTATCGCGCTTTACCAACCTCCACCGACTCAACATTACTCCTTGCAATCTATGCCCGCTATGCAATCTTACTCCGGAAGATATAAGACATGCTTTTATGACCTGTCCTCTGGTGCGGCTCATTTGGTTTGGCATACTGCTCGGCATTAGAACAGATACTATTGGGTTATCCTTCAAGGAATGACTAATTGCTTGGCTACTGAAGAAGCCAAATCCGCATGGGAACTGGCTAGCTGTCCTATATTTCTTTGTTACAATCTGGGTTGTGTGGATGAGTAGAAATAACCTAGTTTTTCGCCAAATCCCCTTCCACCCAAGCCCTATAGTGCATCAAATTAAATCCATGACTAATTTAATTTACACTTACATGCATAAACTACCCAAATCACCTGGGAAACTCCCGCAACCCAACTGCTCACCACAACCAATAACCACCTGCACTAACACTCTTGTAGGACCAATTTACATTCATGTTAACCGATCACCATGCCCTTGTAGCCTGCCTCCCCAGATTACGATGGCCATCCATGCTTTTTTTGATCCCTCTCGCCTTAGAGTTGGGATCGGTCTTTCGTGCTACAACAATAACATTCGGTGTGGCTCAGCTTCCTTCTCTGTTGTGTCATTGGATCTGTATACTGCTCTCTCACATTGCATTCTACATACATCTACATCTACATGTTTTATTTTTATTTTTTGTAATATTTACTTTAATTTTTTTTTGGTAATACATCTACATGTGCTTTGAAACATTATTTTTTTCATATAACTGTTCTAACAATGTCTTCTTTTTTGCTGAACCAGATGTCGGGCTTTGAGCATATCTTTGATACGGTGGCACCTATTATCTATGACTTTTGCCATTAAGTTAATAAATTCCATCATTATAGTATTGCCAAGGTGACCCCTCAGCTAGTGAAGGAAGCCAAAGCTCTAGCTCTTTTTGCTTGCCAGGCCCACTCGACGGTCTACCAGGACTCGATTATTAGCTACCTACGACGATGAGACCTGGCCGTGATGGATGGCATAGATACTTATGGTGTCTACCGCTTTTGTATTCATCATGCTTTTTATTATCTGTTGTATAGCCCTAAGGCCAGTATCTTATGCACTCTTGAACTTTGTAACTTTTTTTATATCAATGCAATTCTCTTATTACCATAAAAAAAAAAAAGACACACGATTGTAACCCTTTTGCAGAATCTGCCACCAGCCACCAAGCCAATCGGAGACCCACAGCCAAAATGACCTTTAAACAATGACCAGTATTGCGAGGAATAAGCCACCACAACAAACACCAAAAACCCACCCCAAATACCGAACAAATTCAACCAGCACTACAACAACCGGCCGCCAAAGGAAGACCCAAAACAACCAAACTAGACCACTCCTTAGCAGCTACAGCTCCTAAGAGAAGGTAGGGGGGACGCCACCTAGAAGGGAAAATGAAGGTTGGGGATGGAAAGGGTGGGATGGCCCTTTCAACATCTAGGTGGAAGAGTGGACACAAACTCAAGAGGAAGCCAAACCACCACTAGTGAAACAACCCATGGAGAAATAAACTCAAGCAGTCGTGGGTAGGAACTGGACGGGACACACATCGACCACAAGGACAAGGCAACACGATTACTCTCACAAACCAACCAGGATTACTATACTGAGCCAGCCATCACCTACAAAGCTCCTAATACACCTTAAGCTAACCACAACCCGAGACAGAGCAACAAAACCGACCATCAAAATCCCCACAAAAATACCAGGTACAACCGTTGAATAATCCGCAACAAAAGCAATTACACACTCATCGAACGCCAAGAAGAGACAACCCTGATAAGCCCCAAATACAATAACCCTGTAGATCTAAGGCAAATTTTGTGATGGCAAGGAAGATCCACAACTGTGCAGTGGTGGCGCAAGAGCTGACCAAGGCTGTCACCGAACCACGATCTCTACGTTTATGGGTTAGGCAAAAGTGAAACCTTTTCCACCAGAGAAATAGTCCAAGCCGCCTAATTTTTCCTCAAAACTGGATCAATCCATGCATCCATTCAAATCTCCATTTGCAACCACAGTTCTCACAGCCTAATTCTAGATATTTCAGATTAGAATCGGAATGCATACCATTATTTTCTCTTCCTCTAAAGGGGCATGCTTTTGGGTTTCCTCACGCTTTGTTATCGTAAGGATGTGGCTTGATCAGGGGAGCAAGTGCCAAATCACAACAAATTATGCCCAAACATGCATTGTTAGCGAGTAAAAAGGGCACAAACAAATGAAATAGGAATACTGCAACATCAACAAAAATTCACAACCAGAGACTCAAAATCCTTAGAATGGAGAAACTGAACTCATCGTTTTCACCAAGGGAACTTGAAGAACTCTAAAAAGGCTACTGACTAAATAGTGAGCAAAACTTTCGGACTGCAATCTACATAACCATATTCTTAACGCTTCTTGGAGACACCAACAGTCTTGCCTCTGCGTCCAGTTGTCTTGGTGTGTTGCCCACGCACTCGGAGACCCCAGTAGTGTCGGAGACCACGGTGGTTCCTGCAAATTTCAACAAATAATAAGTACTCTCACCCAATGGCATACAACACTTAACATGGTATAAACAGCTGAATGCAGACGGCAGGAACACGCATTTCTATGGGTAGGGGCATTCGATGGTACGGTGTCAGAGCCTGAGTGAGATGTCAATGTTATTATGCAAAGTAACAGCACTAGCGCATTTGTTCAATTTTTTGCAAACTCAAATAAAACCACAGAAACAACCAGCTCCAAAAAGCTTTCTGCTCCATGCTCTATTTGGCGCCCTTGCCCCCCCACCCGCCCAACCCCAAACAAACAAAACATAAAAAACCATTCTTCCCAACCTGCTCCGATTATGGTGCAGTGCTTCTGTGGAATTTGGTGTTCATAAACATGCATGGAGAAGAGGGAGGGGTGGGGTTGCAATAAGGCGTTGGTAAACCATCTAAGAGCACACAAAAGTGACAGTATAAATATCCTTTTAGAATGCTTAACCTTAACATGTCTATGGCATTTGTCTATATATATGATCTAAATTAAAACATGGGTTATCATCAATCAGCAACAATCAAAAGATACACAGCCTTGGAGCTTAAGAAGATCTTCCTACAATGGTTCTTCTCTTTCACAATCTGAACTGAGTCATGGAATGATAGAACAACAATTATCCTTGAAGTTCTGATCATCGTATACATCAATATCACAATATATGTAGCATCCCTTGGATTCCACCCCAAATATGTAGTGACCAAGAATTTACTATACCCAGAACTCAATGCACGTATGAGCATCTCATATTTTATTAACTTAAGCCTTAGTGTCATTCCAATCGCATATTTAACAAGTCCAAAAGACAAGACTAACTACTTGAAAAAATTCAGAAAAACAGAAACGAATGAATGACTCAACCAATAAAGCATTAATACAACCAACCTCCATATGGCATACACAAGTAGATGGTTCATCAGTGCCAATTGCATAGCATATGACGAACAACTTAAAAAGATAAGACAAGAACAAAAAATTGGTTGAAAACGTACCTAATCTTCTTCAACCGCTCAAGGTCATCTCTCAGCTTCATGTCCAGTGCATTTGAAACAACCTGAGAATACTTACCATCCTTGTAGTCTTTCTGTCTGTTAAGAAACCAGTCAGGAATGTTAAACTCCCGAGGGTTCGCCACTATTGTCATCAATTTCTCAATCTCCTCAGCAGACATTTCACCAGCTCTGTAGTACCTCATTCAAATCAACAATAAAGATCAGAATACAAATACAGCTTTTAATTCAAAGCACTGACAGCATTCTACACCAAACCCATATTTGTTTTTGTCAATAATTAAAATTCTGTTTCTGAACTTGAAAACATAAATGTTCACCTCATTTGCTGTTCTTTTAAGTGTTCTTGTCCCTCTTGAATTGCCAATTGATGCTTGTTCAGTAATTGGTGTGCTGTTTGAGTTTGATCTAACATTTAGGTATTCAACTTTCCCTAGGAATTAACTAAAAGCGTGAAAGGCCAATTGGGCTCCAACTTCAGAAAAGAGGAACATATTTTGAACCAAAGAACAGCGCTAAGTACTGTTTCACAAGTCAAACTACGCTAGGGCAAAAACAGTGAGCTAAGTTCATGTTCAAAAGTCAAAAGGGAACAATATTTCAGCATCACCAGACCTACCTTACACTGCCCACAACTCCCAATTGTTCAATTCCAGAGTTCATTTCTCACTAAAAGCTATCTCAAATACCGCGATCATTTAAAACTTTGTTCTGAAACAGCTGGGTTTGGCTACATGAATCCTTTCTTCCATTCCGCTTATCAGAACTCGTCTTCTGATAGATTTCTTCTAATCCTTGCTCTTCGGCTAGTCACCAACCTCCTCTTACCCCATCAACTTGGCACAAATGACTTTTTTCTTGCCGGGGCCTATTATGATTATGACCAAATTAACTCAACCGATATTCCCTCTTGTCCTAGATTGGCGCCAACTCCACTTTGTTGAACATATTCTCAGTTTTTATTCTATCCTCCTAGTTGGCCTCAACAATAACTATGTGAAACATACTTGTTGCACATATTCTCAGTTCTTATTCTATCCTCCTTGTTGGCCTCAACAATAACTTTGTGAAACATACTCTTAAACAGAGTCACAAGTATATGATCAAATGTATCGCAAGTTGACTATACAACGACAATACCAGATCAAATAAGTGCAGTTCACGAGTCAAACTGCCGCGAAAACAATAAGTGCAGTCCGTTATTAGGTCGTCAATTTCTGAAACTCGCAAAACTGAAAGGAACAAGATTACAAAAAGGGGACCTCAGAAATTTTAGGCGATGATTTCCTCTAGCTCAGAGTTAATTTCGTCAAACCTAGAACTCGCAAAACGTGAAAGGAACAAAATCACGGAACAGACCTAAGTGTTAATTTCGTCGATAGGAATCAATCAACTCAATACACTGTTACGTGTCTTCAGTGAAGCCCGGGTAACTTGATGAGGTGAACCAACATTGTTCAAAATTTCTTCAATAGCTAAGTGAGATAACTCACGCTTCAATCCCTTATTCTTTTTACTACCTATGATTAAAATAGATAAGTAAACAAGAAAGGAATTTGATTGATTTCTTCGAGGGAAATCTGCCTCCAAAATGCCAAAGCATACACTGAAATATTTTCTCTACCTTCCATTAATCTGATGCATACACATATATAACAATAGTAGAAGAAACTAACTCCTAAAAACTAGCTACACTACAACACCAACTGCTAAAAACTAGGACTTGGTTACAACTTCCTGAAGACATGGCCGGTGGCTTCTCTGCCTCTCACCCACTAAGCCCACTAAGTACACAATTAACTTACTCCTAATTAAATGCAGAACATGCCTTTTATTAAACACATAACATACACCCACATCCAAAATAAATACAAAATTCACAGAAAAAGACCACCTCTTATTCATGTTGACGTCGGCCTTCTTGCAGACGATGTTGGAGTAACGGCGTCCGATACCTTTTATGGAGGTGACGGCGAACATGATCTTCTGTTTCCCATCCACGTTCGTGTTCAGGATACGAAGTATGTGCTGAAACTCCTCGTTCGCCACCAGCGACTGCAATTCAATCAATTAGAGGCAAAAAAAAATGCCTAGTTAGCGACCAAATAACAACAACATACAGAGTACATAAATTGACGAAGAGAGTAGTGGAGTGCTTGATCACCATGGCTGCGGTTGAGTGGTCTCTTTGGTCGGTCGGTTCTGATGGGGCCAAATGAATCAAGCGGTGAAGAAAGGGTTCATAAATCCGAGGCCATAAACCCTAGATAGAGGGATTTTTATAATAGGAGGCAGGGCTTTGATCATGCGGGCTATGAAAAACCTTTTTCTTTTTCGGGTTATTGGGCATAATTCTTGCAATTAAAACGTTTTTCTAAATTAAATTTTTTTTTTTTTGCTTGGTTATGAATTTTAGGTTTATATTTTTTAAAAAAATGAAAAATTCAAAAACCTTTTTTTCATGTACTAGGAGTATTTTTTTAATTCGAAATTTTTGCTTGGTTATGAATTTTAGGTTTATATATATATATATACACACACGGAGTATTAAAGAATTATAATTTATATTTACACAGACATTATCTGTATCAGAAACGCCAGTAATGAAGAGAATTTCAACTAAATCCGCAAAAACCACTGTCCTTATCTTCCTGACCCCTCCTCCTTCTTCTTCTTCTTCTTCTTCCTCGCCTCTCTCCCCATTTCTTCTTCTTCTTCTCTGCATCTTTTACTGCTGGGGAAGATTTCACATCTGTCTTTGATCACGGGCCAATAGCTCGAGTGGTGGGTGCTGCTGTTTAGAATGCATTGGACATGTAGCTACTCAATTGCTTAAAGATTTGGAAGCAAAGGATATGGCTGTTTTTCTTGCACTGAAGATACAGGCTCCTACCGTCTCCACTTCACTTGGGAAAGTTAAGCCCGTCAATGAGTTGCGTAAGTGCAAATTCATTTGCTTTTGCTAGTTGTAACTTTAATTGTTACATTGAAGTAGGAACAATTTGGTGTCAAATCCGATGGAAATGGTGGAGTATACTAGTACAGTTTTATTCATCACCAATCAAGAAACTTTCTGAGACGAAATGCTGCATTAGTCACAGTTGCTTCATTCCTTCTATGCTCAATATAATCCTCCAAAGATGCTAAGAGAAATGAATGTGGGTGTCAGCTAAGATTCTTGGTACGATACCCGCTTCCATCTGAAATAGAGGGGTTTGTTCAAGGGGAAGGGCTATCCCCAAGTTTTATCCTAGGCGACATGGTTATTGTTCTTTCCGTATGACTACTTATCCTAATTTTATGAAAATGTCTGCTGGGGGTGGGGGGATTTGTGCTGTCTTGCCTTCTTATGTTCTTTACTCCTACTTATGTGATGTACCTTGATTCGCTGCTGGATCTTTCCGGTCTCACTCCATCCGCAGGAGACGCTAACCTAATGGAACTTCTTTAATCTTCCTCATATCCCTCTTTTGATTTTAACAGACATATTACGATCCAGGTGTCATGTTAAGTTACCATCCGAAGAAAAATCATCTTTACGTCGATGCATTTTGGTGTATAGTGGTGGTGTTTCATTAGCGGCAATCATAAGATTCAGTTGTGGTTTACTGACACCATCAATAGCTTGGGCTGGAGATGAGTCTAGAAATGACCAAGGGGACAAGGGTGAAGGTGTTGTTGAAGCCGTGAAGTCATTGTTTGATCCCAATGAGAAAACAAAGTCTGGAAAAGTCTTGCCGAAGGCTTACTTGAGCTCAGCAAGAGAGGTGGTGAAGACACTTCGCGAGTCCCTAAAGGAAAATCCCAAGGACAATGCCAAGTTTAGACGAAATGCAGATGCAGCAAAGGAATCGATTCGAGAGTATCTGGGTGGTTGGAGGGGTAAACAGACGGTGGCGGGCGAGGTAAGCTTTTTCTTGATGAATTTGCTTTGGTTCAAAACGCATGGGGGTGTTCCATTTGATGAAATTAAATACGTATGGGGAATTATATGCACATTTTTTGAAATATGATTCCAGCATGAGTCTGGAAATCCTTCGGGGAGAAGTAGGACTAGAATCTAACCATTCAAAGCCTGAAATTGCCTAGTCAGTTGGCTACATGTTTTCGACCATCTTACATAGAGACCTCAACCATTTTGTGCCATATTACAAGTGCCATTCCATGTTTTGAAAGTTGTCATTGTGGCAATTCTCAACTTTCGTGTCTTCCCTAACCTGTCTCATGGATGCAGGAATCCTATGTCATGATTGAGAAAGCAATCAGATCGCTTGCCAGTTTCTACTCAAAGGCAGGGCCATCTGCGCCACTTCCAGACGAGGTGAAATCTGAAATTTTAAATGATTTGAATAGAGCGGAAGAATACTTGTAACATGGGATCTTTGGGAGTTCAACCAAAACATTTACAGATGACAATCAAATGCAATATCTCGTGCCGTGGCATTCTTATGAATCACAGAGTTTCACATGAGAATGTAAAAATTTGAGATTCTTTAAGTTTATCGGTATTCTTAGAAACCAAATCTCACTGTCCATATGATAACACAGGCCTTAATGTATCAAGGTTACTTGTGTCACCTTCAATTTAGATTGCCTATCATCCATATTTAAATGCGAATGAAATGTTGTTTCTTGTTTCACCATCTGTTTTACATCCATAAATGACCTTGCTGGTTATCAAATTGCTTCATGAACGAGGGTGGGCAGGGTATATCAGTGAATCTGAAAATGCCTGCAGATTGACTGCTCTATCCCATGCTGGGTAAAACTGCTGCTGGTTTCTGCGCATAGGCCTCTTCTAATTTATACTGTACTTGCATAGTTTGCTGGCAGTCTGGTGATGCTCTGACACATTATCCAGACCATTTTCCAGCTCAAATGCACATGAAGTGCAGATAGAAAAACCAGTCGCTGATTCTTATCTATGTTGAAGTTGTAACTCCTAGAGAAAAGGTCTTCCTTCTGAGCAGTAGCTCCAGGAAAAGAAATTTGAACTCTTATTTCTCCAGAAGTGTTGAGACTTCCGAGAGAAGTCCTTAAGAAGGCCTCTGAAGTTCGAAGCTTTCATGCCCTACCTATATCTGCATTTGAAAACACCGTGAACAAGATGATCAGACATTTCCTCGCTTAAGAATATCAAGGGACTTTTCACAGAAGCATCTCACTTGAATCAAGTTAATGGTCTGTATCTGCATGAAGTTATATGAACTGAATACTCGGTATTGTTGCACTGCATGCAACTACTCAGATAAGAAGATTCATGGCGAAATTCATTGCAAATAACTAGGACAGGATTCATGCATATTTGTGGCCCTCATTTAGACATGTTAATCGCTTTTATATCTGTTTGCAAACAAATGGCATGGGGTCAAAATCATTTCTGTAACTAGAATCAATGTCAAATCAAAATGCATTATTAGAGGATATCAATGGGTAGACCATGAATTCATCTTGTCATGCAACAAGTCCTTCAAGCATCAAGGGAACACCTCGAACTGGAAGGGCCACAAGAAACTTTATTCAAGAGTAACTTTCACTAAATACAACAGTGGCCAAACTTTGTTACAACTGGGAGATTCATATTTTGAGATACAACAGTAGTTTTTGTATCCTAACCACTCCACGAGTTAGACAAACGGGCATCTCTCGCTCCAATGCGGGGCAACTATATATCCTTCGAACACATCATAGTAGCAAATGCTGCAGCAGATTTACTCCAATTTTCGAGAATAGTTATGCAGCATAAAAAAAAATTTGATATCGTTGACCCTCCTTGGCTGTGGATGAATACCTAAGAACGTGACAGAACTCCTTTTGAGCTGTACAGAGTCGCAAGGCAAGAGAGTTAGATTTTGATTAAGTTTCAAACTTTTTCAATCTCTTTTAGGAAGAGAACTTGCCTTGGCACAGTACCAAGACGGCGTGGATCGTACTCTGTTGCTTGTCGTAGAGCTCTTGCAAAGGCCTTGAAGGTTGCCTCAATTATATGGTGAGAGTTTTTCCCAGCAAGCTGCTTTCACCAAATATATGCTCAACATAACATCCCATGAGAAACTGTAGCAAGCCTTTTAGTAATTTTTGATTTCATATCTACAAAAACGTGAAAATAATGGTTGTATCAGTATTTCTATAAAATTATGCACTGCACTACAAAGTCCAGTGCATATTAAGATGAGATAAAAGGACAGAGTTCCTGCTATAAGAAGAGTCTAATATGTGAACTATCATGAGTTTTTTCCCCAATTAATACATATTTAATACTTAATTACTAATATACACAATTTTGAAACTTATTTACCGCATACCACATTTTTAGAAATCGCTATTTGAAACCACGATTTCAAGGTAGAAATCGCTGTTTGAAACAGCGATTTCTACTTGATTTTTACCTTAAAGTAGAAATCGCTGTTTGAAACCACGTTTTCAAGGTAGAAATCGCTGTTTAAACGTAGTTTCAAACAGAGATTTCTAAAAGTGTGGTATGCAGGTAAATAAGTTTCAAAATTGTATATATTGGTAATTAAGTATTAAATATGTATTAATTAGGGAAAAAACTCTATTTATCATTTCCAACAAAATAAAATTTAAAAGAGAATGTTCTGTGACTCTAAGCATTCACTCAAATTGGGTCAGGGGGGGGGGGGTGTGTGTGGAAAGAGAGTACCTGTCTGATGTGGAGTGTCATACCAGAAGTATTAACTAAAGACTGAAAAAAGTGCTCCACCAGCTGCATATAAAACGTCCCATGGTTTCAGTGGTGATAACAATTAACGAATACAAGGAGAAGGAAACCAAAGACTAAGCAAATCATGTCATCTTTTGAAGAAAAGTATTCGAGTCTGCTCATACACACACAGACACAGACAGAGAGACATGAAGAGCGCGTGTACAGACACATGCATGCACACACTCTACGTCTCTGTGCAAGCATGTGTTTCACTTGCGTGGCTGTGTGTATTCAAAACCACTATTAAGGAGCAGATCCATATACACCGCGGTGTATAAAGAGTTTTTATCTATAAGCAAAACAAAACACTCCAGAAACTGTAGAAAATAGTTTGTGTATACCAAAAAAAATCAACGGTATACTTCACCCCGGCTTTGGGAAAGACCCGAGCGACAAAGCCGTAAGAGGCCTGACTCCCAGGAGAAATGATCCACATCCACTGCACTAGCACATGAAGAGCTAATTCCAATAGACTTTCTTCTTTCTCCTCAGACTATCCTAGTAGAGTCCCAAGGAAAGACATAAAAATCTCCTAAAGCAGCTACCATAACTGTCATCAATCTAAATCAGCCTATCCTCCATTGTCCATCATCTTCCAGCTGCTGATCATGGACGTTCCTACAGTAGAGTGCGTTACATATCCTCGGAGGGCATCTCAGCAACTAACACTTCTTTGTTCCTGCCAATACTAAATAAAAACCACCGCCACATGTAACATCACCACCACATCTTTCCAAAACCGAACCCTCAAGCCAGACTAATTCTTCCCTCTCGCCAAGAATATCCCTCCAGAGTCCCAATGCATCGCAAATAAATTACCTTCTTTTAGTCCCACCATCGCCCTCTTCTCCAGATTTTCTCACAGTAACTCCTCCATGGACCACCCTGCTTAACAGAAATCTTCACAGCCACTTTCCAAGAAGAGCCTGATTAAAATGACAATTCACAAGATGCTCTATTTCTCGTTATTTGCACCCTTCCCATAGAGAATCACTTTATTCATCTGATAGCTATTGCCTCCAGCCATTAGTTAGTTTGCACTGATGAACTTGATTGCCTAATCTTACCAGGCAATGTGATAGGTAATAAAACAAGAACAAGGCCATCTTTTAATCTGGCATATATGCATCTCAATCGATGTACTTTAATTCGACAACAAAGCTACTCTCTGCATTAATGAAGCTTAGATCAGGTCATGTAGCTTCAAAGCATCAGCTTATTTCTCTTCAAGCTACCCTATTCATGAAATATCGGCCATGGCGCACTATTAGTAATTATTAATTAGAAGGCCAGCCTAGTGCACGGGTCTACTGCTTAGCGGTGTCAAAAGCCCCGTACTGAACATGAAATCACCTTTGAACCAAAAAAAAAGGGGGAAAACCTTGCAGAACATAGAGGTTAGAATTGCAATAGAATGAAGATTATAACTTCTGATGCAACAATAAGAAAGTACCTGAGTATCATAAGTTCCAACTCTTTCAGTCGGTATGCGTAAATCATAGCTTAAATGTGGTCGCCCCGATAGATCCTAAAACACAAATTAAGATGGGCGATAAATCGAGTCTGCGCAAGAAGATATAAAAACAAATGCAGAAGGCAAGTACAGTAAACGATTGGCATGTTCTGTTCAAGGTTATTTCAGTGTTCGATATCAAGCCAAACCAAGAGAAGACACGTGTATTAAAAACAAGCTTGCACCACTGGTGGCATGCTTCTAGCGGGCATCGTTTAGGAATCTCTCAAAGTCATTCTATGCTTGGCACATCGACCACCACATGTCTTTCACGGGCGAAGAGCTTTCTTCCACGTTAGAAGTGTTTACTATGCATTGAACGCCGTACAGTGCAACGTGTATCTAAACCCATTAAGATTACTTAATGCATGACAGTCTATACAATGCTAAAGAAGTAAAATGATAATCATACTAGATGAGACCACCCTATGTAAACAGACCACTTTAGCTATTTACACCACTTACGCAGATAGAAAGTGTGTGAAATGGATTGATAAGGTCGCCTTGTTTTAGGGCAATAGGCAAGTTTTGACATAACAAAATTCAACTTTTCGTTTATCGTAACAGGAGAGAACGTAACCAAGAGTCCTCCTTTTGAACAATTAATCTACTGGCTGTTTGTGGCCCATGATTCTAAATTGATCAAAGCATTTCCATTTGGAGCTATTAACATACCAGCGAAACGTGTACCAGCGCTTCGTCCAATGGAGCAGAGAAGTCACCAAAGCGGTTAATTCCTTTTCTATCACCAAGACCCTGCAGCAAAGCCTGCATAAGCCAGTAACACTAGAGCAATGAGTTTACGTCAATAACCAGAATGTGAAATGAAGCTAAGAAATGCACTCTTCGTACTGTTACTGCCTGCAAATATAATTTGGCACATGGTTGCACCAAACTCAGCTATAGGAAGATTGAAATGATAATGCCTATTAACCTCCGAAAATTAAATCAAAACATCATTTCCTTTTCCTAGATAAGGAGGCATTTATTACAATTCTCATCGAAATCACAACAAATACATTCAGTGTCCACGTAAACAATTGACGAACATAGAAAAGTTAAACAATGCAATGTCTCTAAGAAGTCACCGTTCCAATGGCAAGGGCAACGTCTTCATTCGTGTGATGATCATCGATGTGAATGTCACCTGTAGCCCTTACATGCACGTTGAATAGTCCATGAGAAGCAAGTTGCTAACAAACACACAAATATAAAATAATTAGCATCACTCAGAGTAGCAAATAATTACAGCTTATCTCCTAAAATTCCGTGCAATGTTTGTTTCCCAGGGGAAAAGAATAACCTTCAATTTGGGTGCCAAAAAATGGAGTACAAGACTGATCATTACATCTAGGGCCCTATCTTAGATAAGTTGTCAACATGGTCCAAATTAACATTAACGATTCAACGGAATGACTAAAGTACCGTTTAATACAAACTGTGTCCTTACAGAGGTCTGCTTCAGATTAACTTCTCAATCAATTCATTATCCCCTTAGAAAAAGCACAACTAAAAGCAACATAATTGTATGAGCAATGCTACTTTTCCCAAATCTATACCCCAAATTTTAACTCTCAAAATCAGTGGCACATTCTGGTTCAGGCATTCAAAACAATGAATCACACTGTTTTAGATTAATCGAATCACTATATTCCACCTAATTTGGAATACAAACTTGCGAAGGCTAACCATTACTGGTTCGGCATTCGGGAATCCACTCTTCCTTCAAATTCTCCACTCAAGATGGCTTTTAGCGAAATTAGCTAAGAAGACAAGTTCAACCTTTAGTGACAAAAAAAGGTGGAAGAGTTGATATTGAAGTGGATGCATCATACTAATATCATCCCAACTTCTATCCTGTAGAAAACTAAATTTGAAATAATCACAATTAAAATAGATACTAACATCCAGCATGTGATCAAGAAAAGGAATCCCGGTACTGCTGTCAGCCACACCTGTACCATCCAAGTCTATTTTCACCGACACATTTGTCTCTTTCGTCACCCTTTTCACCTCACCGATTCTACCTACAGTGAAAGATAAAAGCCACTGATTTACCATTACACTCAAACGGGTTAATTTGAGATCAAAATGGAGTTTCAAATTCCGACAGGGTTTAATTACCTGTGCAGGTCTGCGAGGCGGTTGCCGGTGAACCGTTGCCGTCGACGGCGGAGGCGCATATGGTCGTTCTGCTAGCATCCATTAAGAGCAGCTGGTGGCGGTGGCGGTGGCGCGTGGGGCTGAAAGAGGTGGTTGGGATGTAAACCCTAGCTTTGAGTAGCTGAGATTGTGATGAATAGGTCACGAGGTGATCGAGACGAGAAAGCTCCATTAGTGGAATGAATTGGCAAACCCCAAGTGGCTAGTGGACTTGTCCTCAGAGCTTCAGTCCCAAAATTTGAGTCCTTTTCATTATCTTCAGCTTCAAATTTGTTTAACCCGTTTCGTTTGTCGTTAAAAAATTTAGTATTTCATCGTTAAAAAACTTAATATTTCGTCAATGGTACATCGATCTGTGACCAATACGTGCGTGAAAACGAGTTTTTCTTGCAACATTGCAATTAAAAATTGCGCAAAAGAAATCTTAACAAGACTCAAATTTTCCTTGGAGAAAGTAATGACGCTATAATACTTAAAGAGGACCGAGAGAGTATTATCTTCAAGTTATATTATAAAGCATCTTTTTTATCTGCGTTGACAATTAAGGATTTTGTTTTAGGGAGACCGAAGTTGTAACATTATTTTCACTTCCTTACGGTTTTTCATCTTTTTGTCTATAAAAGTACATTTCGATGTAATAACATATAAGGGATGAGAATTAACCTCTCAATTTACTCTTTGTCGGGATAAGGAGAATCATTGTAGAAATGTAAATGCAGTTTTAATAAAAGCACATTCCCATGCGGGAAAGAGCCTTCCAACCTACATTAAGATGAGCGGTCGACACCCCTCCTTACCCATGTTCCTCCCTCGCTCCAAGCAAAAATGTCACCATTGTGGTTGCATCCTTTAGCCGAATCTCTCCACCTCCTATTTGCACATGAACCAAGCCCTGACTTTACATTCCTTCAGCGAAATAGTTCTCTCAGACCAATTTTAAGTCAAATTAGAGTGAGTTCTTTAAGTCTCGTTGAGGAGATACAACGTCCATTTGACGAATATGGTGGTCATGGGCGAGAAAAGAACGACAGTGATTGTTGGTAACGATCAAGTCGAAGGTATAGTGAGTTTGTTTCAAGCATATAAAATTAATTTGCTAAGGGGCAAAATCACCCTTTCTTACGTTGATATGCTTGATCTCATGGGCACACGAAAGTTCATTACTTTTTGTCACTTCTCTTTACCTTTCCATTGTATTATACGTATTCTAAACGTGTGTGTTATACCTTTACTGTATTATATTGTGCACAATTAACGACTGTACAACATCACTACTCCAAAGACAGAGCTAAAATCAATAGTACAATACATAAAGCACATGGAACATTACAAGACAAATTTTCTGATATTTTTGAAATAAGCCACGGCTCACCTTTCTTCCTATGAGCACAAAATTTTAGAACAGACATGTTGAATCGTGCTTAACGTACAAATGCTAGTTGACCTAGTACACAAGGCATCCGTCATAAGGGTCTAAGTTTGCCTTAATACAACACATATGAGTTGGTCTAAGAAAGACCTTAGAAATTTATAGATTGTACCGAAAATATCTTCGGCATCATCGTCTTGGTTAATCAAACTTCAAAAAATGGTTAAAGATTAAAATGCAGAACTCAAACTTGCCATCACTCTTTTGGATCACCCACCTAGTTCCGGACCATATAGGTGATTGGGACATCACTAAACTACAATTGTTCTCTCGTCTGGAGTTTGGACATCAGCCGTGACAAAAGACTACTACTAAAAATTATTTTGGCACGTTGCTAACATCTATATTGACAATCTCTTGCAACTCAAATGCATTTAGCGACACTTTTTTAGTCCAAGCAAAACGAAAGACGGGGATCAAATTTCATTTCTTGATGACCATTTCAAATGGACCTTTATTTGCGCCATACCTTACAATGAATAAAAAAAATTATGAATCGCATTAGTACTTTTGGCTCTGTTTGTTGCTACTGCAGAAAGCAACTCAGGTGCCTCGACAGGCTCTTCCTCCACCTCCTTGAGAGCATCACTGCAATTCCCGCAACCCGAAATCTCCTGTTGGGCAGGCCATCTGTTTCTTCCACCCGGATCCTCTGGAACCCCCGGCGACGCCTGTACTTGCGCACAATTTGACAAACGTAAGGGACGATGCCGGTGTACGTCTCCTTCGCCTCTCCGTTGGTCGGGAAAGTATCCATCAGTGGCCTTCAAGAGTACTTGGACAACAACTGATGAGCAGGAACTCCTTTCTATTGACATGGGCTTTTTGTAATGGGAACGAACATGGACGTGCTGGCACGTTGTTGGTGACTGAATGTCACGTCTGGTCAAGAGAGAAAACAACACTAGAATACCGAGCCACAGAGCCCACTCACTCTCTATGTGAGATGTACGAGTAAGATACCGGAGGATGTGCCTTAATTCCCCATCAAAATGCAAGCTTCCAAATGAGAGCAAAAAATAAGGAAAAGTTATGGCTGCAACCTGGGTTATCGCTAAAAATGTCTACAAAAAAGTCACTAATCATATCTAGCAACAAGTAATGATCATCATGTGAAGGGATTGCAGGCTATTCCTACCACCGGGATTGCAGCCAGAAATAATTTATCGCCACCACTCATTGTTTAGATTCACACACTGATGGTAGGAATTAATTTCATATATACAGGAATGGTTAGCCAAACCTTTCAACATATTTCAGATACAATAGTTGTCAGCCAACCAAAGACTTCCCAATAACCAAAAACGTGATCCTTTGTCATAAAAAAAGTACCAGGCATGATCAGCATAAGAAGGATAAACGAAGCACGTATATGTGCAAAATAAGACACAACAGAAAAGCATACCAAGCGTCCAAGCATTGCGAGAAAACACCCAACGGCTTCATATTAGCTCCTTATCGAAAATGACATTGTAAAGAAATTAGAGCTTGAGATAACATTCAATGTTAAGCAACAAATCCTTCGATATATTCAGATGCATCTACAGACAAGAGAACACTAGGAGTAGACATTTTCCTCCTAAGTCTAAAAAATTGAGGTACTTAAATTGAAGGAATTTTATCAAACACCACATGGAGAAGAAAAGGGTATCGCGAAATATGCACGTGACTTGGAACTGCTGCTCCTCCTAGGATCAGTCTCTATCACAGTTACTTCGACTTGCCGTTCAGAGGTATTAGAACATTTCCCAAGAACTGCCTAGAACTCACCAATTTTGAGACAGCTTACATGGGAAAATAACACCCAAGTCTAGTATGTACACATGGAAGCTGCACCAAAGTATTCACTAACAAAGTCGGCACAGCTCACATGATCTATCCCAAAGTTTAGGATAAAAAGTTACAACACAAGTAACTTCCTTTTCACTTCATATTACCTGAACATGTCCCAGAGGCACCATGGTAGGCAACGGTTTTGTAACCTTGTGGATCAGATGCACCAGATTAAAGACCACCCCCCACCCCCCCTCCCCAAAACACGCGCGCCTCCCGGAAGATACTGAGGAGCAGTGCACGCTGAATGCAATTCCACCAAAACATTGCCAATCCATTTCCAAGAAAAGCACCGTTGCCAGAGCATGCACAGAAGTTGCATTGGAAACCAGAACCAATTGTCTATATGTATCTATCCCCAGTTTGTGCCAAATTGATGCATTCTCAAGGCATTGCACTGCGAACAACTTCAGTAGTGACATGTAATTCGCTATCCATTTTCATTGCACTCTGGTGATCACAACCACTGTTAAGTTGTACAGTGCTCCCATCAGAGCCATGCCTGGACCCGTGCATATTTTCATTGGCTGCCTGAACAATATTTTGTGCCGAAGCTTCTCCTAGTGAACCGCAAACAGGTTCAACAGAAGGAACTTTAGCATTTACAGCATTCGCACAACCGACCTCATCCTCTGTATTGGACTGCATATTAGTTTCATTAGTTTCAGCTCGTGTAACAACTTCTGACGCCAGAAGTAACTCGTTTCCCACCGTAAGTGAAGTGTGCTGATTCAAGTCAGGTAAGGATCCTGTGGTAGTCTCACCCGAGCAATAAGAAGTAATGACAGAACCAGGATTAAGATTCTGAATAATAACTTCACCAGAATTCTCTGCAGAAGTCTCTCTAGAAGAATCGTTAACAGGTGCAGGCTCAAGACAAGTAATGTTGACATTTTCTTCACGAGAATCATCCGTGTTACCCAGCAACTGCATATTAGTTCCACAAGCAACTTTCGCTTCCAAACCACATTCTGACCCCACATGTAATTCGCCTTCGGCAAGGTGCGCAAATCGATGGTTACAATCACCAGAAACGCTTTCAACCGACACCACAGATATATTGCTTTTCACATGGAGTGCACTCGAATGGTTACATTCATCAGGACAGCAAAGAGTAGGAGCAAAATTAAGACTAGACTTTTCACACGTTTCTTCAGGAGTGTTTTTTGCAACTTTGGCATCATGAACTTCATCAGCATTGCCAACTGAAGAGGACTGAGTATTGCAAAGTAGAGCAACTTTTGCATCAGAAGCAACATCAGTATCAGGAAGAAGTCCCAAAGCCACATGTACTCGATTATCCACACTAAGTGCACTCGGCTGGTTAGAGTCACAGTTATAGGGCACAATACCTACTGTACCATTTGACATGGAAACTAAAACAGAGCTCTGGTTTTCATTGACTCCTCCTGAAGTAGTTTGTGCAGAAATTTCTGACAAAGAACAAGAAACAGGTCCCGAACAAGAAACACTGATATCTACTTCACGAGCATCGGGCTCGGAACCCTTTCCAAAAGACTGATTATTACTCACCACCAAAGTCTGACTTCCAAGGAGTTCTTCTGTAGTATGCCGTGTAGAAATTGACGGCAAAGAATCAGGATTTTTCACATTCGCTGCATGAACATCACACCCGGTTTCCTCCTCTAAAGACATGATATCACTATTCATAGGTGCAGTTTCTCCATGAGATGCAATCTCCGAAGACGTATGCATTTTTATTTCCATCTCAACTGTACCATGCCAGTTCATACCAGAATCAAGTTGCATGGCACCATCACTAGTAACAGGAGTAATAGGAAGGCTACCATTTTCTGCCTTCGCCAAATTCCTTGTAGAAATTTCACCAGCAGAATCAAGAACCAATCCCTTACAGGAAGCTTTAACATGTATATAATCAGCACCATCAACAATTGCCTCTGTGGAGAACTGAATATCATCTTTAACAGGAGGATGTGATACAGAATTTCCAATCTCAAGACTGACGGGAGTTACATCAGAAGCAGAGAGGCAGTTCAAATCAGCAGCGGATTCAGTTATCTTGCTCACCGACTCACAACTGGTGGAAACAGCCTCCTTCCTAGAATTTTTAGGCCTAGGTTCGAAAGAACCATCTAAAGAACTACTTATCGGATTACTATCATTTGCGAGAATAGCTGGGGCTTGCAAAGAAGCATTAGAAGCATCAAGCTTGTCATTGGTCTCATTTTCATTCTCCAAAGCAGAATTATCCGAAGGCTTGATATCATGCTCCACGGATGAACTTATGTTGTGACATTTCGCTGGCACAGGTGACAAAATATGGTCGTTCTTCACTTCCACAACCTTCGACCCTACAGAAGGCAACAAGTAAAATGAGAGAAAGCTAAGAACAGAACTGAAACAATCCACTGGCCTTAAAAGGGAAACCTGAGCTTGCACTGATGCTTCCCTCGGTGATTTCTTGCTTCACTACCAGCTTCTGCAACATATCTGTACCGGGAAACACTAACATATTCATGGACCTCATTTCTTGTTTGTGTAATTCCTCAAGTGGTTTGAAGTTAAAAACTTCAGTCCAGGTATGCATATGTTCAGCGATGGCAGGTATAATCAATTTTTCAACTTTGAGAGAGCAAAGGGCCTGAAAAGAAGAACATCACAACATAAAACAGTAGCCTAAATGATCAGAAGCAGAAAAATATGGTCAGAGTTTCTGGACTCGATGAAAAAATTGAGAGTAGGAAATCGACCATGTGTCTTTTACTCTCTTTCAGGATGAAACTATTAGTCAGTCGCTCCTCAAATCAAGAGAATACATTTCATTAAAGCATGCAGGCTGTTTGTCTTCCTTTTAAGGTTGAGAAATCACTCACCACAAGGTAGGGCTATAAATGGAGATCCAAAAACTTTTTGTCTTCCTTTTAAGTTTGATTACCATTTATATTCATATTCTTTTGGAGCGGATATTATTTGGTTCGGGCTTAACCGGATATTATCCGCATTGGCCTTAACCGTCTCAGAGCGAATTCGTTTAATATCTGATCTGAAAGTATATCTACCTAATGGAAATATGTTACTATATGTATTGTTCTATTCATGGTATAGTTTCTTCTATCATCTATGAAACTCGAAAAGTTATCATTTTCCTGAAGGATACAATATAATTTGGCCATCTACTAGTGGCAATGAAAGAAGATCCATAAAGGGACTTAGTAGTGTTTATGAATGGAACAGAAGTTGAAAAAGAAAACATAAATTCAGACAAAGACAATTAGGGACAATAACCTGCAATCTGATGCGGATAATATCAAAGATAATTGTTTGCTGAACTCGAATCAGGTGTCAAATTTCTATATCCACCCCTATTCAATACATATTCACTTTACAACCCAACCACAAGTTATTCCACTAAGTTTGCCATTTCATAAAGGACTCCTGGTAATAGAAATGAACAGTTGTGAATGAGGTGTCCAAATAAGGCTTATGTGGTAGTTGAAACATAACTAACACGAACTTCATTCATTCCATTTTTTCCCTCAATACAGTAAGATGACCATGTCAGAATGACCTTAAACCAGGCCAGATCCTGGAGTCAGGCTAAACGGAGGGGGCAGCCCACTAAAAAGGGAAAGAGAAAAGCAGGGACAGAGAGGTACAAATCCATGAGAATTTAGTAGTAGCATCAAAATCGTCTCAGATATTACACAAGATCCTTAAACTATCTAAAACAATATAAAGGCCACAAGAACTGATGTTATGGCAACTCTAATTTTTTGTTTGATAAGTGATGTTATGCAAATCAAACAAAAATCATATGATATTCCTATAGTCATAGAAGGCATGTATGAACACCAAAAATAACCTCCATACCGATTCAATGGCATTCAATAGTCGACGACACATCCCTTGGCGTCTATACATATGGCGAGTCCCAATGTACGGCATTTCTGCGAGTTGGGTACCATGGATCCTGACAAGGTAATGAGATTTAATGATTCAAAAGTATTTGTGGTGCTAATGAATATGAAAACAGCTTTACTTTAGATAGCTGCAACCACTAGGTTCTTGGAAATAATTAGATGTCATTGTTCTTATGTAGAACCAAGAGCAGTTAAGATTCAAAGGATGCTGGTCAAATGTTAGTGACCGCAAGAGACAAGGGACAGATACTTGTACGTTCTTTTAAGCGATAGAGCCTATGAGCTCATGGTGTAGAAAAATTACGGGGAAAATGTTTGGTGAGAAACAAAATTTGGTTAATTACTAGCCAAAATGATGAGGCAGCTGGCCTCCTTACATTATCTAAAGTACTACACTTGCTCAAACTTAAGGAATTTTAGGAACTAAAATATGGCAATTGATTCTTACTTTCACATGAAATGCATACTAACATGTCAATAGTAGCATACCTGATGGATGCTGCAGAAACTATTTCATCACCCCTTTCCAGAATAGCTGTATAAAATCCTTTATAGTCTATCCGACTGAAGTTTGATCTACAAAGTGAATAGACGAAGCATAAGATATCTATAGCCTACGAATGGATGGTCTTGTACAACATGCTAACCGTCAAACCAAAAAAAAAAAGTAATTATCAAATTTGAGTAGTTATTAGAGAAAGATACGTGGCACTGCAGGATGATAGATAACCTCTGGTATATGGACTCTTCAAAAAGCATTCGGTACCAGTATCGGACACTCAACAGTCGAACATGGGTATGGGATGTGTCCCACAATTCTCACATGATATACCACTAAGAACACTCTCTTGTATGTTCCCTTCCGTTCATTATTGCTACAAGAGATGAAATACGTTTCAACCCAAGAAATGTATGTCATATCAAACAGCACTTTACATTTGGGATAACTTAAAGAAATTAAAAAAATATAAATAAATCACCGTGTCCCCATGTCTTGGGTTCTAAAAACTAGACGATTCCGACTTGGACACTTATCCAATTCTGACACTTGTACCGAGTGCATATAACTGGTAAGGAACATAGTAGGTTTTGCAGGTTGGAAAGCTATTGAACTCCTTTTTTTGTTGATAGTGTGAGCAACTCAGTGTCCTCCAACAGTTGACGAGGGGTGAAAGAAAGGTTTCATCAGTATTACTGAAGAGGGTTGAACGGCTAATTTACCAACTAAATATAAACAAAAAAGAGAATACAAGGTAAATTGCTGTATCAAGGTAGGAGCGGGGGGAATTCAAGTAGGCCGTGATATACCTTAAGAGATAGTGAGACGCCATATTTCCTTTGAGGTCTACGCCTCTTTACCCTTTTCGTAAAGGGTGAGTAAACGTAGCTTCAGTGAGATCTTTGGTGGATGAAAAAAGGGCAAAGTTGACTACGACCAGGAGAAAGCTATGGTTATGGCTCCTTTCTGTCTTAAAACGATGGCCTCGAAAGAAACAATAAAGAGGACTGTTTAAAGGGGGTTGAGCACCCTGTTGATTGCCCACAATCCATTGTTTTATGTACCTTTTTTTTGTCACTTTAACCTATAGGAAAGGTTTTCTTAAGGTTTTCGCACCGAGGTAGTCCATGTACATGGGCTGTGCCCCTTTATAGGTGCCTCTAGCATGCTCTCTTTCTTCTTTTTCTTATCAAACAATGAAGCATGAGAACTAATGAAAAGAAGTTCGTACACATAATTCACAAATATGAAACAAAACAATCAACGGACAGCTTGAATGCCTAAATGAAAGTTGTGTGGTTAAGGAATGACCAACTGACGTGTCTGGACAGGTAAAATACACAAATGACAGTCATGGCATTTAAGAACGGCTAACTGAATAGCCAGTATGGCTTACCCACAATTATAGACAACATTATGGATCAAATTAACCCCGCTCCTCCTGTCGGTGATAGGTAAAAAACACTCATCCATAACAGAGAGTGCCACAGCCAGCTTTGAATTGCACTCCACTGTTTGAGAAAATCCAATATGCAAAACGTCTGCAAAAGGATCCATCCGATGGATGAGAGACCATGAAAATCCTGCTTCCAATTCATATTTGACCCCAAGAAGCTTCTGCAAATGGCAAAAGAGCTGCAGAAGCAAAAGGAGTTAGACTGCTATCAGCGATTTCCAGTTTGAGATATCAGATAACTCCCTTAAACTGATTAAAAGATGAGGTGTCAAACATTAAACAATTTCAGTAGCACAATCTTAAGGATTTAACGAACTAAATTCAATCAGATGCTCTTCAGTAACCCAAATCACATAACAATTGAATGCGAAACTATCGATTACAGGAAAAAGGCCAGTATTACTAATCCAAGAGTACAGACCATAACAATGCAATTAGAGCATCCTTAAACCATTTAAAAGCTTAAGGGAAGGTAAGCCTATTGCTATTAACTATAGGACAATGAGGTGGAGACCGCCTCAAAAGTTGTTACAAGTAGGACCAGGGGAAGAAGAGGAGTACAAATAATGGTTCTTGGTGACACACCCCTTTTTTCTGGCTCAAATCATATTATATCCTTATCTTTGGCCGCTTCATTATGTTAGGTTCAAGGAATGGGAAGATTGGAGCCAAGTGAGGGAAACTACGAAAGAATTCGCAACCAAGAACATCAACATCCTTGTTACGTTTTTCTCTTTTTAGGCAAGACAACGGTTTCCCGTGTCAGACGTAGGATACTCCTGATGCATTATTTTGCCGCTAGAAGACATTCGCAGCAGTACTGTAATCCGTATTCACGCACAATATAGTTTTTTACCGTCATGTACTCCCATGCCTACTTGTCAAGGACTTCCAAAGTAGCCAATGTTATCATGTTGCATTTATGTTGTCAAAACAGCATTCATACTTCATGACCACCACTGAGCATGAAGGTGTAAGCCTCTGAAGAAAGTCAAGAACGATTTTCTGTTTGGTCTTATCAAAAAATTCACACAACCACCAAATGGTAAATCCATTTCCTTTTTACAAGTAAAGAGTGATTCAACTTTCACAAATTCAAAACTGATCAATCACAATACAACTCGTAATGCAACATTGCAACCCCATCCACAAAGAGATTAACATCCCTACTTTTCAAAACTAAAAAACCATAATCGAATTCAAAAAGCTTATCCCACCCCAGTCAAAAAGATATTGAAACATATAATGCATCACCTCTCGGCACTTTTGCCCACAAAAGGAAGCAGTTGCATCCTGGGACTCAACAGGTAGATCATTCACCTCCCGACCGCATGATTCATGATCTAAACAAGAAAAAAAAAGTTGCATTAACCAAACCTCTTAGTCCAATACAAAGGTAATAAGGGGGAAAAACGCGTATATCCATATACAATGATTTCAAGAGTAAGCTAAAGGGTGAAAGTTACATTTTTTCTCGCAAAGACTGCAGATAGCAATAGTCCCACTGGCAATCCCACAAACTTTGCAAGTACAATTTGGACAGTGCCAATCACCCGCAGGAAGCATCTGCAACGAGAACAGGAATCAACATGTCACACAATGATAACCAAGCGAAGAAGGCACAATCCATACATAATGTTCTTCCTTTTAAATTCCGTAGCCAGACAACCATGAGTGGCTGTCAGGGCTTTGAAAATTATATACTAATAAGCATTTTGCACGTCAACCATTTGATAAAGCGCAACATCCTGTTAAATACCTCACAAGAACACTGGAAGCAATCTTGCATGAGGCTGAGCACCAAGGTCACCAGCATACAATTTGAATAAAAGCTGCATATTAGCTTCCACCTCTTCGTTCACAAGCATAAAGCCATAAATGCTGTAATAACAGGACCTTCTGAAGACTCTTTCCTACAGTTTTTCTAGCTAATCGACTTAATTGTTTATCTCCTTTTCTTGGGCTCCATTGCTCCAATAATAGCCTTAACTACATTACAAATAAGAATGTAATTGGTCTCATAGGCAAACCAAATCCCATACCATTTTATTTTATTATTCTCCTATTGCACATAATATTGACAACCAATATCCCCGGGAAATTTATAATCTCCCCCGCCCCCCAAAAAAAAAAAAAAGTACAATGTCATTGTTCTAAAAGTCTCTTAAGCAGTAAAATATTGAGACAGACCTCCTCCCCCCAAAAAAAGGTTACATTATTTCTTCCATAGACAGGTACGTCAGTACGTGTGTGTATCAGTGATGCTGAAGTACCAAAGACAAAAGGATCCTCATGACAGAAGGAATTGAAATATTTCAGGCCATTATGTAAATTTACGATGCGATTATTACAAGTTAAAGGGCTCATGGCATGTTTTATGTAACTATGTGGGATTACCTGTATAGCTAAGCAGCTCTGATGGAATGTTGATGGACAACCATCACAACAGATCAAATCCCCACCATCGCCGCAGAGGCCACATGTATCATCATTTGGATCATCACCGTCGGTGTCTACAATGTGAAAACCCCCACGTTTTGATTCATCTTGTTTGTTCCACGCGTCTATCTGGCATTGCATCAGAGAAAGTCCAGACTCCAAAAATATATTTGGAAATGGCTGGCGCAGTTTGCTTCCTGCGTGAATCTCAAACTTTGAGACTGAGAGAATTTTGCTACAGCAACCACAATGAATGCCATCTCTTGTTATCCAGCCCTCTAGCATCGTTCGTGTCTTTCTACGATTCATGTACTGCACCTTTTCACTCATATGCACTACTCCGGAGTCAATTAACCAGGACAGCAATGTTCTTTTACCAGTATATGGAACAAATCCATCAGTTTCTGAATTCGTCCCCTTGTCTGAACCGCGAACCAATAAAGTACATCTGCCAATTTTTCTACTCTTTCTTCCTTGTATCAGATGAGAATGAGTTGCAATGGACAATTTTCCATTCATTCCTTTGTCAATATTGTCACTTGAGTCGTCTCCACTCGCAGAAGGGGCTGCATGTGATCTGCCTTTCAGTGACTTGCGGCTCTGCTTCATATAAACACTAAGTTTCTCTTCATGTTGATCACTGTGAGCGCCCTCTTCAGACCCTTGCATGATAGCATCCTTAACTCTCCTACTTCCACCATCTTCTTTTCTCTTCTTTTTCATTTCCCTTTCAATCTTCTTTCTGGTTTGCCTAGTCAATTTACTCAGTATGTCCTCAGGTAAAGGAGCAAATGAAGAAGAGTCTCCACTAGGTTTGACACTATCGTCATCTTCCTCCAATTGCTTTTGGAGTGCCTCATATGCCTTAATAATGGACCAGTAAGCAGTACCAGTAGGGTTAATATACACTGCGTCCAGGTAGTCTCTGTTTCTTCTTGGCCTATAATCGATTGTCCATCCAGCACCAAGAAGCATATTTCTTATCTGCTCCCGCAATAATTGCTTTTCCGTGCCACTACCACGCTTAACTTTGCTTTCCTTGCTTCTAGCTGGGGAAATACTTTTAGTTGGAGGGGTGCTTTTCTCTTCATCTTTAATCCTTTTTGAAGAGCCGGAAGCCTGCGCACTTTTTAACCCCAGTTTTAGTGCTGTATCACTGCCATCTTCTTCAGACTCTCCATCTTTACTGCTCTTAATTGGCAATGACTTCCGCAGTTTCAGCTCACTTTTTTCTTTCCTCACAAAGGACACTGGCCTTTCAGGACGTTTGGAATCAGAGTAGAATGACGGCCTAATCACTACGTTGTTCTTAACAGCAGCATCAGGCCTAGAACCCTTCCTAGGGGTATCTTCAGCTTCCTGCTGATCGTAACTTCTATCAGACAACCCCAGCTTCTTCTTTTTATTTACCATTACCTTCAACACACCATTTTTCCCTTGCAACCTAATAGGCTCATCAGGAGCTTCCCGATACTTCTCTCTTAACGATGAAATGGGCAGATGCGCTTCATCATTCTCCATCTCATACCTCTTCTTAACATTGTACTCAGGGCCCCTGCCCTTTCCCCCATACATGCCACTTCTACCATCAAAATAAGAACTCCCTCTCTTGTCAACCGCAGCATTCCTACTAGACCCAATTCCAAAATCCCTCCGAACTGGATTCAACCTCTCGTCCATATACCCCTTCCTTATTTTCTTCCCATCGAACCTATCATACTCGTCAAACTCGAACACATCCAACCCACCCCTCTTTCTATCCCCCTCAAATTGGCTATAGTTCCTAACCATACTGCCATCTTCCACAAAACCCTTCTTATAACCAACCGAACCATTGCGAAACTTATCGCTCCCCTGAGCAACTCTCCTCCTAACAGGCTCTACTAACTCGTCGCTCGACCCCGAATCGCTCAGAAGCAACCGCGGCCGCTTCTTCTCTTTCCTAGACTCAAACACCTTCTTTGAACCCGAACCCGACCCATCGAACCCCCCTTTCTTTTTAATAATCAAACAACCCGACGAGCTTTTCTTCTTCACCACACTTGCTGAATCTTCCATTCCGTGCATTAATTTAACCCAAGAAAATCCCCTAAACCGGATAAATTCAATCAAATTGAGATCAAATTCACCAACCTAGAAAGCACAAAATCTCGATCACGCCCCATCAAGAATCAAACATTCACCAGATCTAAACCCTAAGAGCACGGAGACCCTAGATTTCACAAAAAGAATGTAGTTACAGGAAGGTTTCGCGTGATCCTTACCTCGGCTCGCCGGAGCGGCGCGACTCCGTTCAACCAGTGATTACCCACGGGAAGGTGTGAATCGGCGACGTCGCTTCCCGGCGAAGGTGCCACAGAGAGATTTAGACGCATACAAGGATTCGTTTAATCTGCGTGCGTTTGTGTAATTTGCATTTAAAAGAAACCTTTTTCTTTGTCGTCTTTATTTATACTTTTACACTGTGTAATTAGTACGTAGTATTTTATATTTATTTATGGTACAGAGTCAATGTGGTTCTTTGTTTAATTTTATTCTGATTATTATTTTTAATAATGTTATTATTAGTATAGGTCTTGATTTTACTTTTATTCAATTTTCCCACCAATTTTTTTCGGGATTTGTCACATGTGGTAAGAACAAGTTTATACATCAGTAGTAGTTTGATTATATTACTAGATCAGTTGTTATTATGTTTCTTTTTGGGGAAAGGACCATGTTTCTAAGGTGGTTGACAAGTTCCGGACAAGTTGTCCATGTGGCAAACATGGGCCTTTTGGTACCTCGTGGAGCTGTAGTTCACGATCTTATGCATACGATTTCAATCGATATCTCCGTATCCCAACTTGTGAGGCAGCTTGCGACTAATTTAGTACGAGATGGGCGAGAACTAATGCAGTAGCAAAAACTTGTTATGTACTTAAATTCAGGACTACAAATTGATCGTCATTTATTTGCCAATAACTCATTATGAACAATTTTTTTTTGAATCATTTTATTGAACGAGTCACGACTAAAAATCTCAGAGCGTTCGCAGTATGTTCGCAAACCTGTCATTTGGTGATTAATTCATAGTTTATATATACTGCATCGATGCCATCACGTCCAAAGATTCTCGGATCAAACCTAGTCGGATAGAGCATCCTCCCCCACATAGTTAAAGTGCCTATGTAAGGTGATCATTGTCTAGGAAAATGGTTTTCGCTTGCTCGTGCTTTATAAGTAAATTACTATTACTATTACAAACGCAAGAAACATTAAAAGTATTAGACTAAACAAACAATAGATTCGAATCTAAACTAAAGGATATTTCTCGTATCAAAATGATTTTGTCAAGTACAACTTTGAAACATGTGGTACACCCATTCTAGATAAAGCATTTTATAAATAAAAGTCAAAAAAACTTTCATAGTGAGAGCAACCAACTTAGTTGTGAATCCGTTAACGTTTAAATAATATTTTCCCTCTGATGTCTTTCAACTATATTCTTGTTACTTGTTTCCATCATTAATGTTAGAGTTAGGAAAATAAAGAGAAATATGAACAGAAGAGATAAACCCATTAGCGTGGCTTTCTGGTGTTGCATGTATCTTAGTTTTTCTTAGATTGTACAATTTTCTTCCTCTTAACAAATAAATGGTCGAAAGTTTTACGAGTAACTTAATGAACTACTATCCCGAGTGAGTAATAATTTTCGACCTCGACATACAATTTTATCATAAGGTCAACTGCAGCGGAAAAAAGTTAATTTCAACCAAATAAGTAAATGTGAAAACATCGATGTTGGGAAATGCATTTTGATTTTTTTTGGTAGGTAATTGATGCAATTTTTAGAAGCAAGGAGATGTTTATGTCATTACATAAATATCAAGGGTCATTGTGTCATTTTGTAAAAATCTAGAGAAGGTTAAATAGCGTTTTACCTAAACTTTAAAATGCACAAAATGGTAACTTTCATTTTGTGATAACTTTCATGTTAATGTTTTTTCATAACGTGGTTTTCAAATGTATTTGTTTCTGTGTTCAATTATTGGGCCAAACGTACAAAAATGAAAGGAATGTGAAGACACAATGAGATAAATGGGCCAATGATTGGCATATATCAAGAAACATCACTTGATTATTCATTCACATGACATTTTAAGCATCACAAGAGTAATGATCTCACCATCACGCACGGTTGCAAATGGATTGTGAGGCGTAATTTGATTTGTTTACGGACATGATATTTGAGCTTCACTTATTATTGTTTGAGCTTCACTTTGGATAAGGAATTAATAATGTCACTATATTGCTACTTTACCGAAAATCTCGAGTTCAAATCACTATAGTGGAACTCAAATATTATATTCTTATTTATATTATGTAAGTTTAACATGCAAAATGACAAAAAAAGACTTATCTTTAAAGCAATCCTATAATTTATAGGTAGACACTCGTTCCATATTACCTAAAATCTCTAAAATGTAGGAAAGAGAAGCGAAAACAACAAATGTGCACGTGTCCACCGGTGCTACCTGCTGCCTAGGAACGGGTGGTTAGGCAAACGGCTAATTGAACCGGTAAGTGGATTTGCACCATGAAGTATAACAAGCTTGGTGCATTCACCCGATTCGAACAAAGGGAAGCAAAAACTAAAGAGCCTGGATTAAATTTTTTGGTGCTTACCTTGTGCAAATAGGGATAAAGATCAATATAGGTGGAAGCAAAGTCGGGAGGATTTGGAGGATGAATCAGAGATGATGAAGGAACATGGCTCGGAGGATTCTTAGCTAAGGCACTTGCCTATTTGGAATGTGCTAAATAGTGAGCATCATGGAGTTCTCAAAGGACTTCAACCAATCGAAGACAAAGGCTTTCAGAAGCAGTGGTGAAAACGGATTATGCAATGGTTAAAGAGTTATTAACACGAGATGATAATCCATGGCATCATCTCGACAGCCTAATCATGGATGGCAGATTCCTAATGAGAGCAACAAAAACATCCATCGATGTGCGACTTTTGGCAAGAGTTGAAGTCAACCATGATAAAGCCTTTGAATACATGGAGCACCCTCTTATTGAGCTGAAACATCCGTTACAGCAGGATGCCGAAGGAGCTGAGAACTGTAATCTTATTTAGTAATTTCTCTAGTACCCAAAAAAAAAATTCACCCGATTCGAACGGGCATTAGAGGTTTATGAAAGGGTCTCAAACACTTTAAAAATTCTTTTTTTTATTCAGCTTCTGAATATCTATTAAATATATACTACATCCATTCCACATAAATTGATCAAATTTTTTTGCATGCAAATTAAGAATTTTAATCATATATTGTGTGTTTCTCCTTCTACCATTTAGAGAGATGATGAGAAGAAAGTGAGCCAGAAGAGAGTAAATCGGTTAGTAGAGTATTAAATGTGGAGAGAAAAATGAAATTAAAAAAAAATGGGTCAGGAGAGAGAAATTGAGTTGACGAAGAGTTAAATGTAGAAAGAGAAATATAATCAAAAAATTGTAAAAACGGTAAATGTGTAAAAGGACGTACATAATATTTCTTAATTTGAAAAATGAGCAATTTTATGGAATAACTTAAAAAGAAAATATGATCCACTTATGTGCCACGGAATTTGTTCTTGTGTTCAAGCACGGCTCAATTCGTTGTGCTGTGGAGGGTATTTGCTAATAACTCACAGCACCCTGTTTACAAATACAACTTACAAGTCCTCAGTTCCGAGTAAATTACCCCAACAATCCATGCATCAACAGCCTGCAGGCTGCAGCCATAGCCAATGCCTGCCATTATACGCGTCTTACACAACACAGACTGTTGGAAATTTTCCAATAATAGATTATTACCTTATTAAAGTTTGTACTACAAGGAATAAGTTGCAAAAAGAATCAATCAAATTGATTGATTGGTTTGAGAGATATTAACTCTCAAACATTGGCATTTAATAAGGTTGAAACTAATCATGAAGTGGGTTCCCACATGGCTTGGGAAATGGGAAAGTTAAGGGTATTTAAATGGCCATGTGACATATCATATTGTTCTAGAAACACATGGTATGCATGGTCATGCACTTGCACATGTGCGGTGCACCGCACCGCACACGCGCGCGCCGGCGCCGGCGACGGCGAGGGCGGCGGCGGCGTAAAGGCGCTATTGGCGCTTTTAGGCGCACTTCGCACGTGCGCATCGTCGCTAGGAGCCCTCGCCCCGAGCCCAGCCTTAACTTTTGCGACAAATTCAGCTTGTGAGCTGCAACTTGAACTGAAACAGTTTATTTTGAAATGGCAACTGCAATTGGTGCCTTTTCGTTCAAAAGTTGCACCTCTATATTGTGTCTACAGATTGTGACTGTTAAGTGACATCTGCAGAGTCACTTAACTGCCACAACTGTTTGCACCTGTTCTAGGCACCCTTTGGTGTCTATAAATAGGCTGATGGTCAGATCATAAATGACACTTCGAATTTCTCTCTTGCTCTCTCTCAAATTTCTGTCTGTTGATTGCATTCTGCTGTGATCAACAGTGTCTCGCCTGTTTTATCTTGGGAGGCAGATTTGCTGCTACCCTAAGCAGATTATGAGGGAGCAAATACTGTCTTAAGGAAAGAGTGCAACGCATTCGACTCAGGCATCTTCACTCCAGATTCTCCATACTGCCTTTATTTCCAACAATCTTAAGACAGTATTTTGGCTACGATGGAGAATACTTCAAGGATGCCTGTCACCAACGACATCTCAAAGCTGGCTAAGTTCGATGGCTCTTTCTTTAGGCGATGGAAGAGCAAGATGTACTTCTTTATTGCTGCTTTGAAGATTGCCTATGTGCTCACTATTCCAAAGCCTATGGTGGATGAAGCTGCAGACGAAGCAATAAAGCATGCTGCCATGAAGCAAAAGCAAAGGTGGGAGGAGGATGACACCTTCTGCAAGGGATACATTTTGGGAGGGCTGTCCGACACTTTATACGACGTGTACGAGATCAAGTATGCAAACAGCACCGCAAATGAACTTTGGGATGATCTCGACAACAAGTACAAGACGGAGGACGCCGGGAATAAAAAATTCCTAATCAGTAAGTTGTTTGACTTCCGCATGGAAAATAGCAAGTCAATTATTACTCAGATTCATGAACTGCAAATGATTATGAATTTAATTATTTCGGAAGGCCACTCTCTTGACGAGTCTTTCCAAGTGTCAACGATAATTTCTAAATTACCGTTAGCTTGGAAAGATTGTCGTAAGGAGTTAAAACAAAAGAAGGATGCCATGACCATGCAAGAGTTGGTCAAGTATATCCAAGTTGAAGAGAACTCTCGAAACTTGGATAGGCTTGAGTTGGAAGACAACAAGTCCTCCAAGGCTCTTGTGATAGATCATGGCTCCTCTAGTGGCACTAAGCGTAAGCTTGATGGTCAAGCTTCTGTTTCTACCAACCGGCAAGACAAGCCTAAAAAGGCCTGTTGGAAGTGTGGGAAAACTGGCCACTTCAAGAAGGATTGCCGAGTGGCTAAGAGGCAGAAAAAAGACCATGCCAATATGGTTGACAACGAGGACTTTGTTGCAGTGGTTTCCGAAGCCAACATGATGGGGGAAGATGAAGAGTGGTGGGTTGACTCCGGTGCAACCAAGCACATTGTTAAAAACAGAAATCTGTTCAAGGACCTCGAGCCAGTTGCGGAGGGATATCAACTCTGCATGGGAAATTCTTCTACGGCTAAGGTCATGGGCAAAGGAACTGTGGTGCTCTATCTCTCTTCCGGAAAGACGCTGACCTTAAAGGATGTGCTTTTTGTTCCCGATGTTAGGAAAAATCTTATATCTGTTAGTATGCTTAATCAGTTTGGATTTAAGATTTTGTTTGAGTCAGATAGTGTAATTCTGACTAAGGGAGGGAACTATGTTGGCAAGGGCTATGTAACCAATGGATTGTACAAGCTTACTATGGCTAATAAAGAAACTAAGTTTGTTTATATTGCTGTTCCTTTTAATTTATGACACTCTAGACTAGGTCATGTTAATTATAAACGCATGAGAAGTATGGTAAAATTGAGTTTAATACCTCAAATTACTTCACCTAGTTTAGAGAAATGTTCAGTTTGCATAAAGTCTAAAATTGCCAGAAAACCTTTTAAAGGGGTTGAGAGGAAAACACAATTATTAGAATTAGTACATTCGGACTTGTGTGAAATGGAAGGTAATCTAACAAGGGGTGGTAAAAGATATTTCATTACATTTATAGATGATTGTTCACGTTATACATACACATATCTTCTTAGGACTAAGGATGAAGCTTTGGATAAATTTAAAATTTACAAAGCGGAAGTAGAGAATCAACTAGATCGTAAGATTAAAATTTTACGGTCGGATAGGGGAGGTGAATATATTTCCTTTGATGATCTATTTGAAACTTGGGGTATCATACACCAAGTTACAGCTCCTTATAGTCCACAACAAAATGGTGTAGCCGAGAGGAAAAATAGGACCTTGCAAGAAATGGTTAATACCTTATTACTTACTTCTAATTTGCCTAAGAATTTGTGGGGGGAAGCTCTCATGACTTCCACATATATACTTAATCGTATACCCCACAAGGTATCTAATGTCACACCCTATGAGTTATGGAAGAAGAGAAAACCTTCTTTCGGACACCTTAAAGTGTGGGGGTGTAGGGCGTTAGTAAGGCTAACCGATCCAAAAAGACCCAAATTGGGAGAAAAGGCAATCGAATGTGTCTTCATAGGCTATGCTCAACATAGCAAAGCGTATAGATTCTTAACCATGGAATCAACGGAATCCGTTAGCCAAAATATTATTTTGGAATCTAGAGATGCAGAATTTTTTGAGAATTCTTTCTCTAGAGATCGGAAAAATGAAAACACAGTCGATGAGGATCAAGTTCACCCTACTCCGGAAAGGGGGGAAGGAGGTGAACTAAGGAGAAGTAAGAGAGCAAGAATTGAGAAAACCCATGGTCCAGATTTCTACCAATTTTTAGTTGAGGGAAGTAGAAATGAAGATGATTACTCTCATATGTATAATGTAGAACATGACCCTCTTTCATATCGAGAAGCCATAACTTCTCGAGATTCTGACTTGTGGCAAGAAGCTATAAATGATGAAATGGAGTCGATAATGTCAAACCAAACTTGGGTATTGACTGATTTACCACTAGGGTTTAAACCAATAGGCTGCAAATGGATCTTTAAGCGAAAGCTTAAGCCAGACGGATCCGTAGATAAGTATAAAGCTAGACTTGTAGCCAAGGGTTTTAAACAAAAGGAAGGAATTGACTATTTCGACACTTACGCTCCGGTAGCTAGACTTAGCACTATAAGATTATTGTTTGCGTTATCGTCCATTAACAAACTAGTTATACATCAAATGGACGTCAAGACTGCTTTTCTAAATGGTATTTTAGATGAGGAGGTGTACATGGAACAACCGGAAGGTTTTGTACTAAAGGGCCAAGAAACAAAGGTTTGTAAGCTGATCAAATCTTTGTATGGTTTAAAACAAGCTCCAAAGCAGTGGCATGAACGATTTGACCAAGTCGTTCTCTCTAATGGATTTAGAATAAATGAATGTGACAAATGCGTTTATTCTAAGTTTCATAAAGGACGTGGTGTGATAATATGTTTGTATGTGGATGATATGTTAATCTTTGGTACTGATTTAGATATTGTGTTGGAAACTAAATTATTTCTATCTTCATCGTTTGATATGAAGGATATGGGGGAAGCCAATGTTATATTGGGAATGAAAATAATAAGATACTCGGATTCTATTTCTTTATCACAGTCTCATTATATTGAGAAAACTTTAAAGAAATTTAATCACGAGAATTGTGTCCCGGTTACTACCCCATATGACCCTTCTATCAAGTTAAGGGCAAATGAAGGGAAATGTGTCTCTCAGCTAGAGTATTCTAGTGTTATTGGCAGCTTGATGTATATCATGCAATGTACCCGGCCAGATATAGCCTTTGCAGTTGGTGTTTTGAGTAGATTTACTCACTACAAGAAAAGACTCAATTTGCGACGGACTTTTAGCGACGGACGAAATTCCGTCTCTAAAAGTCGTTTCAGCGACGGAACATACCCGTCGCTTAACGTCCGTCGGTAAAACTATTTAACGACGGAATAATTCCGTCCGTAAAAATAACCGTCGGTGAAAGTATGGTTTTGCCGACGGACTTTTACCGACAGAACACACCCGTCGGTAAAACTATTTAACAACGGAATAATCCCGTCGGTAAAAATACCCGTCGGTGAAAGTTCGGTTTTGCCGACGGACTTTTACCGACGGTATTTTCCGTCGGTAAAGGCTTTAAAAAGATTAGATGTATTTCAAATTGAGGCAATTCAATTAGGGCACCAGCTTTCTCCCGAGCATCGACATCGTTTCCCGCGACACCGGCGACTTCCCCCGACACCGGCGAGCTCCCGCGACACCGGCGAGCTCCTGTGAACAGCCATTTCAACCCACTACAGTGCTTGACAGTCGCGACTCGCGACCACCCACGGTTCCGGCGAGCATCGACGACCACCCTACGACCCTTCTCACCTCCGGCAGCTTTGGATCGAATGTATGTCTCTTTGTCTTCTGTCTTCAATATGTACGTTCTTGACTTTGCATTGTGCTGATATGATTTCATAGCAAGTGAACCTTGACCTCTGTGTGATATCGTAAGTCATTTCATTTTTTGGCGAAGTTCCTTAGAATAGAATTAAATTCGAGCGTGCAAACATTGGCTTTTGTTTGTTGTTTTTGCCCTAGTTGGAAGTTACGTTATGTGACATGGTTATGGCAAACATTGAGTTTTGTGTGCTCCTCGTGGCTGAGCTACTAATTAAGCCATAGTTTGATGAAGATTTTTAGCGACGGAATAGATTTTTAGCGACGGGTCTAATTGAACCCCTAATTAAACCCTAAATTGATTGCCCCAATCTAACTGAACCCTAATTGAACCCTAAATTGAATGCCCTAATCCAACCGAACCCTAAATTGAACTAATTGAACCCTAAATTGAATGCCTCAAATCAACCGAACCCTAAATTGAATCAATAGAGCCCCCTAATTGAACCCTAAATTGAAGTAATTGAATCCTAAATTGAATGACCTAATTGAATCGAACCCTAAATTAAACTAATTGAACCCCTAATTAAACCCTAAATTGATTGCCCCAATCTAATTGAACCCTAAATTGAATGCCTCAAATCAACCGAACCCTAAATTGAATCAATAGAACTCCCTTATTGAACCCTAAATTGAAGTAATTGAACCTTAAATTGAATGCCCTAATTGAATCGAACCCTAAATTAAACTAATTGAACCCCTAATTAAATCCTAAATTGATTGCCCCAATCTAACCGAACCCAAATTGAACCCTAAATTGAATGCTTTATCCAACCGAACCCTAAATTGAACTAATTGAACCCTAAATTGAACTAATTGAACCCTAAATTGAATGCCTCAAATCAACCGAACCCTAAATTGAATCAATAGAACCCCATAATTGAACCCTAAATTGAATGCCCTAATTGAATCGAATCCTAAATTAAACTAATTGAACCCCTAATTAAACCCTAAATTGATTGCCCCAATCTAACCGAACCCTAATTGAACCCCAAATTGAGGTTGCCCTAATCCAACCGAACCCTAAATTGAACTAATTGAACCCTAAATTTAATGCCTCAAATCAACTGAACCCTAAATTGAATCAATAGAACCCCCTAATTGAACCCTCAATTGAAGTAATTGAACCCTAAATTGAATGCCCTAATCGAACCGAACCCTAAATGAAACTAATTGAACCCTAAATTGAAATAATTCAAGCGCATCGGATATGTGAATTTTGAACATTTTTTTCCCATTTGAACATTGATCATTTGTTTGATAATTTTAGGTTGTTAATTGTGCGTTTTAGAATTGTGATTATTGATCGATGATTTTAGGTTATTAGCTGTGCATTTGAAGTAATTGCGATTATGAATTGATGATTTTAGGTTGTTAATTGATGATTTTAGATTGTGCATTGAGCATTTGAGATATTGAGATTATTGACGGAGGATGGGACCCAATTGGATTGAATGTGTGATTTTTGTTAATTTTTATTGCATTGAGCATTTGAGAATTGAGAATTGAGATTGTTGACGGAGGATGGGACCCAATTGGATTGAATGTGTGATTTTTGTTAATTTTTATTGCATTGAGCATTTGAGAATTGAGAATTGAGATTGTTGACGGAGGATGGGACCCAATTGGATTGAGATACCTGTTAGTTAGCGCAGACACGGACACCACGTCTGATCGACGGTGTCCGACATTTAGAAAACAAATTAACGTATGCCGATGTGTCCGGAGGTGCGTGTCGCTGGGCATCGGACACGTGTCCGGAGGTGTCGGACACGTGTCCAAAGGCGTCGGACACGTGTCGGTATGTGTCAGACACGTGTCGGTATGTGTCTGACACGTGTCCGGAGGTGTCAGAAACGTATCGGACACCATATCGACACCCTATATGAGATGTCGGAATTGAGGTTGTTGAATGTGCATTAAATTTAGGTTAGTTAGGTTAATGCGACATTTTTAGCATGCACCCCCTGGAATCTAATCGTGGCTCCAGCGCTGGCTATAATTAGCCCTAATTAGTCCTGATTAATAATATTTTAGTAAATCAATTAACCCTAATTAGCTCTAAGGAGCCTAATTAGTTTTAATTAACCCTAAGAACCTGATAAAATTCAAATTAGCTGTAATTACCTCAAATTAGCCCAAATGAACCCAATTATGCGCATATTGATTGTTGTTAGCCTAATTAGTCATAATTTGCACTAACATAACCCAATTACGCCTAATTAGCGCTAGTTAGGACTAATCAACACTACTCGGCACAATTAAACCCTAATTATGACTACATAACTCTAATTAGTCCTAATCAACCCTAGTCAGCTATAATCATCCGAAACTATCCCTCATTAACATTAATTAGCCCTAACATAACCCAATTAAGCCTAATTAGCCCTAATTAGGACTAATCATCACTACTCGGCACAATTAAACCCTAATTAGGACTACATAACTCTAATTAGTCCTAATCAACCCTAGTCAGCTATAATCATCCGAAACTATCCCTCATTAACATTAATTAGCCCTAACATAACCCAATTAAGCCTAATTAGCCCTAATTAGGACTAATCATCACTACTGGGCACAATTAAACCCTAATTAGTCATAATCAACCCTAATTAGCTATAATTATCCGAAACTAGCCCTCATTAACATTAATTAGCCCTAACATAACCCAATTAAGCCTAATTAGCCCTAATTAGGACTAATCATCACTACTCGGCACAATTAAACCCTAATTAGGACTACATAACTCTAATTAGTCCTAATCAACCCTAGTCAGCTATAATCATCCGAAACTATCCGTCATTAACATTAATTAGCCCTAACATAACCCAATTAAGCCTAATTAGCCCTAATTAGGACTAATCATCACTACTCGGCACAATTAAACCCTAATGAGTCATAATCAACCCTAATTAGCTATAATTATCCGAAACTAGCCCTCATTAACATTAATTAGCCCTAACATAACCCAATTAAGCCTAATTAGCCCTAATCAGCCCTTGTACATCCCATAATTACTCCATGTTGCCCAGAGATGGTTCAATTACTCGTTCTTTACAAACCCTGCCTTCTTTATATTAATTGTTGTTTTGAGAAGTCCATTGGCAACGAGATGGTTCAACTCGTTGCCAACGAGTTCTATTTAATGTGGAATTGATAACATATGCAACGATCATTCTGCAGTTTTGATATTTCGGAAAGATTCTTGCATATCTTATCAATTTCTGAACACATGCATGCATAAAAACCCTTAGTTCCCGTTCAAAGGTACTCATTACAAAGTAATGCCTTGTAATGAGCCTTTGGATGTCCAGTTTGGACAGTTTGGAAAAGCTAATTGTTTATAAAACAGTATTTTGACTCATGCTTTATGTTCTATGTCGTGGATATTTGGTACACGTTCTCGTGTGTTTCTCCGGGTGCATACAGATCTGGTGTTCTAACATCCGTCAAACCTTCCTGAGCAAGGTTAGATGAATGTTAGAACACCTAATCGATGTGGTGTACTTGGAGAAATGCGGGGAGGTGCTGCCGAATTTTCCACAGACATCGGACTAAGCATGAGTTATTCACTGTTTTATAAACATGTGCTTTTCTGAATGGGATAGGACCACTACCTGTTCAAGAGTGGAGGGGAAATATGTAGACGTGTTGTAACATTCATGCATTGATATTTACATCGGCAATGCTTAATCACTGGTCATTATTGAAGGTGGTATACAGTACGATAATTCAGTCGTCATGTCAGTCGATCGAAGTTGGATGAAAAGGAAGAGTGCTGAAGATTTTGAGTGTCGCGTTGACGAATTTCTCGACTTCGCTTATGCGCATCCTGCACATGTTGACCTTGATAAGATAAGGTGCCCGTGCGGTAGATGTGAGTTGTTGCACTGGAGAAAAAGAATTGAAGTAAAATGGCATCTTCGTCGGTACGGTTTTATGGGTGGATACACAAGGTGGACGCAGCACGGGAAAACGATAGTATTGTCGTCCAACCTGGCTAGTCAAACTGAAGTTAGGGAGGAGGCACGATATGATTTTCGAGATATGATTATGGATGTTGGGCATGCTAATGTTGACTGGGGTAACGACAGGCCACAACCGCCAAACGAGGGGGCTCATCAGTTTTATGAGTTGTTGAGAGCTGCGGAAGAGCCGCTGTGGGATGGAGCTCCGAAACACACACGGCTGTCTGCGGTTAGTAGGTTATTACAGTTGAAATCAGACCACGGGCTGAGCGAGAAAGGTTTTAACGAGTTTGTTACCTTCATCAAAGAAATACTGCCCGAAAGTGAAAAGCTACCGCCGTCGTACTATGACGCGAAGAAGATGATGAGGAAACTTGGGTTAAGCTACGACCGGATAGATGCGTGCAATAACGATTGTGTATTATTCTGGAAAGAGAATAAGGATTTTTCATTATGTCCAGTGTGCTCTCATTCGAGGTACAAACCGGACAAAGGGAAGAAGAAAAACATTGCATGGAAGATATTGCGATATTTCCCGGTCACACCACGGCTTCAGAGAATGTACTACTCCTCCAGTACGGCTGAACATATGAGGGCTCACCGTGAGACTCGCAGCAACGATGCCGATGTGCTGACCCACCCAGCTGATGGAGAGGCGTGGAAGGAGTTTGACCGCAGGCATCCAGTTTTTGCTCAGGAAGTTCGGAATGTTAGACTTGGTCTGGCAACCGATGGGTTCAACCCTTTCGGTCAGTCTACCACGCCTTACTCCTGTTGGCCTGTTATTATTGTCCCTTACAACCTTCCACCAGGCATGTGCATGAAGAAGCCGTATATGTTCTTGTCGTTGCTTATTCCGGGGCCGAAGAGTCCCGGTAAGGACATAGATGTGTATTTAAGGCCGTTGATTGATGAGTTAAAACAATTATGGAATCATGGAGTCGAAACATATGATGCATCCCTTAAACAAAATTTTCAGATGAGGGCTGCTTTGATGTGGACTATACATGATTTCCCCGCATTGGGAATGACGTGTGGCTGGAGCACACATGGGAAGCTAGCATGCCCTGCTTGTATGGGCGTGAACCCCGGTCATACGTTAAAGCACGGCGGAAAGGCCTCGTGGTTCGGATGTCACCGTAAGCTTTTGCCACCGGGCCATCAGTTTCGTAGGCAGAAGGATAAATTTGACGGGACAATCGAGCGTGAGGTTGTCACGCTGGACTACCCATCTGGTGAAGAAGTACTCTCACACCTGGAGGCACTTGATACTGACATACCACACGGTAAGGGTGTGCCGGATCAGAAGATTGCAGGGTTCGGGAAAGAGCACAACTGGAGAAAATTTTGTATCTTCTGGGAGTTAGCCTACTAGAGGACGCTCGTTATCCGAAACAACATGGATGTGATGCATATTGAGAAGAACGTTTTTGATAATGTGTTCAACACAGTGATGAATTTCAAGGGCAAATCGAAAGATCACCTTAAAGCGAGAAGGGATCTACAACAGTTGGGTGTACGCCGTGAATTGCATCCTCGGACAGTCAGTGGGAGGACCATACTTCCGAAAGCACCTTACTGTCTAGACAAGAAACAAGTGGAGAAGGTCTGTCAGTGGGTTAAGAATTTGAAGCTTCCGGATGGGTTTGCGTCCAACATATCTCGTTGTTGCAATGTTTCGGAATGCAAGTTCCAAGGGATGAAGAGTCACGACTGCCACGTATTCATGGAGAGATTCATTCCTATTGCCTTCCGGGGACTGTTGCCACGGGTTGTTTGCGAGACTTTGACTGAATTATCTCATTTCTTTCGAGATATATGCTCTTCTACGATCCGGGTGAGTAACATGGAAGTGCTTGAGAAGAACATTGTGGTGACGATTTGCAAGCTGGAGAAAATCTTCCCACCTTCGTTCTTTGATTCAATGGAGCATCTGCCTGTTCACTTGGCATATGAAGCTAAAATGGGTGGACCCGTGCAATATCGGTGGATGTATCCCTTCGAGAGGTAATCCTTAAATTGTTACAGTTGTTCGTTTACACTTAATGCGACATCTGTTATCATTGATATTCCACCTAACTCGATTCCCTAAACTTCTAGGTTCATGTTCCATTTAAAGAAAAAAGTCCGTAATAAGGCTCGGGTTGAGGGCTCAATTGCGGAGGCTTACGTAATGGAAGAACTTGTAAACTTTTGTAGTCAATATTTCGGTTCGGATGTTGGTACAAGGTTAAATCAACTAGGCCGAAATGATCCCGGAGCAAGCACAAATTTGGAAGGGCAATTGTCAATATTCAAGCAGTCAGGTAGTCCGTTCGGCCGAACGTATACTCGATGGCTAACAGATGAAGAGTACAGTGCTGCAACAATATATGCCCTTCTAAATTGCGATGAAGTTTCGGCATTCGTTGAGTAAGTTAAAGTCTTAATTCACTTACATTGATGTACATAATTGAAAGTGTGTTAAGCGAGTTAGATGCATATTGGTTTGCAGTGAGTTCGATGCGGAATCTTTAATCACTGATCCCGCTGGACTTGAATCTCACCGGAAGTCACAATTTGTACAGTGGTTCAAAAATCGTGTAAGATTATTTAACAAAATTATATTATGTGTTATATACAGTTCTGTGGCCAATTAGTATACTGATTTATCCTTAATGTTTACCGTCATCTACAATAGGTTCAGTCAATGGATAGACCAGTGGCCTCCTGCTTGAAATTACTAGCCGAAGGCCCTAACAAACAAACATCCTGTTACGGAGGTTATATCATCAACGGGTTTAGGTTTAACGTAAAAGATGATGACCGAACAAAACAAACCCAAAACAGTGGAGTCTTGGTCAACGGCGACTGTTATGCCGAGAATTGCATGGATTTTTACGGAGAGTTAGATGAGATTGTTGAGCTAACATATCTGGGTTCCCAAAACCGCCTGGTAATGTTCAAGTGTACGTGGTTCGATGTCACATGCAGCAGAGGAATCCGTGTTAGCTCTCAAGGGATTGTAGATGTCAATGTCAAGTCAAGACTTGCATCAGACGAGCCATTTGTGTTTGCTAGTCAAGCTGTACAAGTCTTTTACGCGGAGGACGTCGCCAATCCCAAATCTCATTGGTATACAACTATCAAGTCCAAGAAATTGCCCGTGACATATGACAGTGAGCTAGACTCCTTTCAAGCCGACCAACCACGTGTCTTGTTCCCTGTTGAGGTCAACAACGAGGAGGACGATCTTCCTCTTCCAACAACACTTCTTGTGGGAGAAGAAGTCGTATATGATGACGCGGAAGATGTTGAAAGTGTTGGAGATGATGTGACCGAGTCTACTGATGAAGAGGATGAATTAGAAGATGAAGAGGACGACGAGTCCCACGAAGAAGAGGGCGACGAGGATAGTGATGAAGATGATTCGCAAACTGAAAATGATTGACTTGTAATGTTGTAACATCACGGGAAAAATGTAGTAACATTTTAGAACTTGGTGTTTATTGATGTGTTTTTGCACATTCGTTCATATATATATATATAGTGCCGATGATGATTTATGCCTAAATTATTGTTTTTCACGTGTTAATGTCTTTGTATATAATCTATATGAAGTCAGATATGGATAGGATACGGGCTATTCGTGGCCGGGCTGGACGCCGAGCTGCTTCCTCCCCGATTAGTCCCACCTCGGCATTGCCTACTGATGACGGGGCACAGAGTGATCGCGGACAGCCATCGGGGGCCCAGCCCCAGCTGTCGCCGTCACCGTCGCCCCAGCCATCGCCGTCGCCCCAGCCATCGCCGTCGCCCCAGCCGTCTCCATCTTCCGTGGGTTCTACCTCAGGTATAGTTGATAACGGTGTTTCCTACATTTTCGCTAGCCTTATATTTGAACTGTATTAATGTCTGTGTTTTGTAGGATCTCGACGAGGCCGTGGTCCGACACGCGGGGTACGCATCGACCCCCAGCGTAAACAGAGAGTTACGCTCACGCAGGAGGGCCTGTAAGTACTAAAAATATCACCTCATGCCTTATGTTTAAAAATTTTGGGTGTTAATTTATATTTGAACTGTATTAATTAATTTAATTACTTCTTTGGCAGGATCCTGGAGAATATGGCGAGGACGAAGATCGGCGTTCTTGTGAAGGGCCGATTCTTCGAGCCACGCCTGTACTGGAAGGAATAGGATACCGCTGCGAGGGAGGCCCTATGGGAGGAGTGGCTGGTACGGTGAAGTATTTTTTTCAGCGTTAGTAAATGTTAAATTACAGTTTGTTTTATGTTGTTAATTTGTGTTATTGAATGCATTACAGGAGGGGTTCACGTTTGATACGCCTGAGCAGCAGGGACTGGGGCAGCAGGCTTTCTTTAATTACATCGGCAAGAATTACCGCCGATGGCTCCACGATGCACGGGACCGGGCGAAGAGGGCGCTGCCCGCGGGTGCCCCAATGACGGACATGACGAAATATCCCCCACATTGGATATCTCACAGTGTATGGGGGGAGATGATAGATCGGTGGGCTGCGGATCCAGGTTGGGACGCCAAGAGTAAGAGCGGGGCTCAGAACAGACAGAACAGAGATCCGACGCACACAGGGGGGTCGGTGCCACACGACATCGTCCGACATATGAACGCGGTCGAGCACCCGGATCTAGAGGAGGATGAGGTCATAGCTCTGACCTATACTCAGACGCACGTGCGGAAGAAGGACAAGGACGAGACGCACCAGGCGGGCGACTATATTTCAGATATTGCCCGGCGGATCGATGTGAGTCAATTTATTTAAGTTAATCTGTTTCTTTCTATCCTCGATGTCTGTTTCGTTAATTAATGCCATAACATATCGTTAAACCACTATTTTTGCAGGCCTCGTATGAACAGCTAAGGGGGTCCGAGCAGCAGTCCGGAGAGCCATCAGCGTCCACTAGTACGGCTGCGAGTACTGGGGGGTTGAAGCGATGGCTGGATACGCCGGAGGTCGTGAATCGGCCGAAAGGCCGCATACGCGGCCTGCCTAGCACGACTCCTCGTGCCGTGATAGGAGCGTCCTCACCCCCTGCTGCCCCTCCACAGACACCGGCTCCTCGGCCTCATTTGCACGAGGAGGATATCCAGCGCATTGCTACAGTGGTGTGCCGGATGATGAGGGAGCAGGGCACTGCTGGACCAGCCGCCCCGACCCCGGTTCAGCAGGATCCAGATCCGGGACTCGGGAACCCCTGATGAGCCCCTTCCCGTGCCCGTTCCTAGCTTCCCCCCCCCCCCCGCGCCCGGGTTGTACTCTTCTCCCCTCTCCTAACCGGCTATCTCCGGTTACCGGCTTGTACATGTATTAGTTTCTTTTATAATAAATATTTTTTCTAATTGATTATATATTTTTTATCTGTATTTCGCTTATTGCGCGTTGTTGTTGAGAATTGTATTTCTGTACAGGTTTAGGTAATTGAAAAATTAAAAAAAAAAAATTTTAAAAAAAATTGACTTTTGGCGACGGATTTATTCCGTCGCTAAAATATCCTTTCAATTAAATATTTAGCGACGGAATATTAATATTTAGCGACGGAATATTCCGTCTCTAAATAAGCTATTTAGCGACGGAATATTCCGTCGCTAAATATTAATATTCCGTCGCTAATTGTACGAAAAAGAAAATAAATTAAAATTTTAAAAATATAATTACCGACGGACATTCCGTCGCTAATGAATAATAAATCCGTCGGTAAAAATTACATATTTAGCGACGGATTTAAAAATTCCGTCGCTAAACTTTTAGTGACGGGCTTTTATACGAGGGATTTTTAGCGACGGTGAATCCGTCGCTAATTCCTTTAGCGACGGATTTTGGGCTTTTAGCGACGGATTTACCCGTCGCTAAAAGTCTGTTTTCTTGTAGTGACTCATAACCCCGGGCAAGTTCATTGGAATGCAGTGTTTAGAGTACTTAAGTACCTTAAGGGCACAATGGACTATGCATTAACTTATAAAGAGTTTCCTGCTGTTTTGGAAGGGTACACAGATGCAAACTGGATCACGGACTCAGATGAAACAAAGTCCACAAGTGGTTTGATATTTACCATAGGTGGAGGTGCTGTTTCTTGGGGTTCCAAGAAACAAACTTTGATTTCACATTCGACCATGGAGTCCGAGTTTATTGCTTTGGCAACGACGATTAAGGAGGCAGCATGGCTAAGAGACCTGTTGATAGAGATTCCTCTATGGCCTAAGCCAATGCCTGCTATTTCTATATTCTGCGATAACGAGGCAGCGTTAACGCGAGCATATAGTAAGGTATACAATGGGAAGTCTAGACATATAAGTCTTAGACATAGCTATGTGAGAGAACAACTTAGCAAAGGAGTTGTTACTATTAGTTATGTGAAGTCCAAAGGAAATTTGGCAGATCCCTTTACGAAAGGCCTAGGTAGGGATATAATATGGCAGACTTCCAGGGAGATGGGTTTGAAGCTCATGAAATTAGAGAGGTAACATACACGTGGAAACCAACTAGATACTAGAGTAACCTTTAGTCTTCTAGTTCAATGGAAAAACACGTTGTATTTATAACCAAAGATGCACTAAAAGATGAAGATTTTGATCTTCATGCCATCTCAAGGTAGTGCATACTTGTATGGAGAACAAGAGGAGGGTGGGAGTTATTCCCTTAATAAATCTATGTCCTTAAAGGAGGGTGCAAGTCATGCAAGTGCACCTTAGTAGATTTACCTATATAAGTGCGGGAAGTGGAGCCGCTTCTACGAGATTTGAGCTAGTCTCTATGGAACTTATGAAAATCCTAAGATGTAGCACATGGCTGTAAATGTGCAGGTATTTGGAAATTTGGTTGGAAAGTTCTACACAAAGTTGTGATGATCAATCACCAAGGATTCTTAGTTCAAGGCTAAGGCTACTTTGAATTCTGATTGACTTTACTACTTTATAGTAAAGGTTCAAGTCGAAAGACACCTTTAGTTTAGTAGGACCTACCAAAGGATAGAGAGGTACATTTCTAAATTAGGAATGTGATAAAATCCAGTTTTGGAAAATTGGGGGAGATTGTTGGAAATTTTCCAATAATAGATTATTACCTTATTAAAGTTTGTACTACAAGGAATAAGTTGCAAAAAGAATCAATCAAATTGATTGATTGGTTTGAGAGATATTAATTCTCAAACATTGGCATTTAATAAGGTTGAAACTAATCATGAAGTGGGTTCCCACATGGCTTGGGAAATGGGAAAGTTAAGGGTATTTAAATGGCCATGTGACATATCATATTGTTCTAGAAACACATGGTATGCATGGTCATGCACTTGCACATGTGCGGTGCACCGCACCGCACACGCGCGCGCGCGCGCCGGCGACGGCGGCGTAAAGGCGCTATTGGCGCTTTTAGGCGCACTTTGCACTTTGCACTTTGCACTTTGCACTTTGCGCGTGCGCATCGTCGCTAGGAGCCCTCGCCCCGAGCCCAGCCTTAACTTTTGCGACAAATTCAACTTGTGAGCTGCAACTTGAACTGAAACAGTTTATTTTGAAATGGCAACTGCAATTGGTGCCTTTTCGTTCAAAAGTTGCACCCGCATCGTCGCTAGGAGCCCTCGCCCCGAGCCCAGCCTTAACTTTTGCGACAAATTCAGCTTGTGAGCTGCAACTTGAACTGAAACAGTTTATTTTGAAATGGCAACTGCAATTGGTGCCTTTTCGTTCAAAAGTTGCACCTCTATATTGTGTCTACAGATTGTGACTGTTAAGTGACATCTGCAGAGTCACTTAACTGCCACAACTGTTTGCACCTGTTCTAGGCACCCTTTGGTGTCTATAAATAGGCTGATGGTCAGATCATAAATGACACTTCGAATTTCTCTCTTGCTCTCTCTCAAATTTCTGTCTGTTGATTTCATTCTGCTGTGATCAACAGTGTCTCGCCTGTTTTATCTTGGGAGGCAGATTTGCTGCTACCCTAAGCAGATTATAAGGGAGCAAATACTGTCTTAAGGAAAGAGTGCAACGCATTCGACTCAGGCATCTTCACTCCAGATTCTCCATACTGCCTTTATTTCCAACACAGACGTGGCAATGGCCGCTTCGGCATTGGGTGGTGCAGAATCGGGTGCCATAATGGGTGGATCATCGTCATGTCTGTGGTGGAATTAGAGACCGTGACAGTGTTATCGTGCTTCAGGTAGGACAGTCTTCAAGTTGCTTTTAAGTTCTGTTTGCTAGCACAGAAACTGTACAGAAGCATAGAAACTGGCTTTATGGTAACTAAGAAATTCTTTACTGGGATGGTTATAGATTTCATTATCAGGAGAGGCACGGTCGCTGCGAAAAGATCTTTGATGAAACTGCCAAACAAAATCTAACTTCGAAGAGTTTAATCCGAAAATTGAAAGCTGCATTTCTGGTTAACTTGGCATCGCTGTAATCCGTAATGTGCGTTCTGCCTGAGAATTCAGATGGTAACTGTGTTCCGGGTAAAGCGAGAAACTAACCGTAAGTACTCTAGTGCTTGTGTGGTTATGTGATGTGGGTGTGTGTATTTGCTTTTGGAGGAAAAGACATCTCTGAAGTGTTGTAATCAAGTTTAGGGACAAAGGTGTATCTTTTGGGCTTTCTTTAGTGGGTTTTCAAGCATTTGTTGTTCAAACAACACTTGGGGCACATGTGTACATTTTCTTGTGCATAAAACATGCATCAATAGCGCGCATATGGTGATACTTTGGGTCTTGCTTCCTTTCGCTTGTTCCACCCAATTTATACTTAACGCACTTCCTCTACCAACTGACCCATTGTGTCTTTTTCATTTGTTTGAGTTGAAAACGAGGACAATGCTGCCCCTAAACTTGCTGAATGACAATATCAGTTACATTTTCTAGAGGCCAAGTCCCAGATTAGAGTTTGGACAATTCAGTTGGATACCATCATCTGCAGTATACTTTGTTCTGCTTCCGGGGCTGGGGAGGGGTGTGTGTGTGTGTGTTTTGTGGAATCTATACACCTTAGCCTCTGGCACAATTGGCAGCAATTGGCTGGTACTTGATTGGTGTTACCGACCTTGCTGCCTAACATTAATGTGCAGTTCCACAAAGTAACCAAAATCAATATTGGGCACAAGTGTACTTCATTAAGCGATGAAAGCTGATTTTACTTGTCTAAGTGAAGCAGTTGTCTCCATTTCCTTCCATAGCGGTTTTTACTCCTGTCCACGCCACAAACCTCCAGAGTCCAGCCCTAAGCCTCTAAAGTGCTAAAAGGATCATATACTAGTGTGAGAGTGCATTGACCTATGCATTTTATGCGCAAACTATTACGCATGGCATTTTATTGTTTCACTAACGCAACCCTCCTTTTGTTGTGATTGCAGAATCTGTCTCAGCGCTCTATCGGCACTCTTCATACTGGAACCCTGGTTATTCTTCCGTAAGGTAATCTTTTTTTCTTTGAAGATTAAAGTGGTGCTTTCGTCGTAGAAACTAAATCTGTTTCGTTTTCTCCATATTATTGAAATTGAAACCATTTCTGATGCCAAGGTTAGAAATAAAGAATAATGGTACTCATTGCTTGTCTTGAAAATTGGATGCAATATCGTATAAGTGAAAGGATACAGGAAAACCTACTAAACACCACAGTCGAGTGATATAATTATCGTCACATTGTTCTAACAGAAGCAATTTGCATTATCTTTAGAGTTTGGTACTTCTAGCCCTCGTTGGATCCCAAAATAACAGAAACGTATGCACTGGGCTAGGGGGTGGTGCTAGCTAGCCTTTTATAATCTACTAATAAAGCCTGTCCATCTCGGAGGACGAGGGGACGAAAAAGCAGCAGAAAACTATGTTGGCTAGTCTAGGACTTAACAAAGCAGAAACTATAAGTCCGATATTTTTCTTTTCTTTGCCCTGAATTATAGATGCACCTTCATATGGAAGATGATTCGTCATTGAAATCTTAACAGGAAACAGAATAATTGCACATAGTGACCATACAGTCTATGATGCTTCAAAATACTTCTATCTGGATCACGTGGTTCATTCGTAAATTGTCCTTCTTTTGAATTGACATTTCATTCAGCATTGGGAACTTTGGTCTTTATCAATCAGAGACACAAACATGCTTACTAGAAAGGATCTTTTTAGTTAATCTTCTCTTTCCTTTTCCGTTGTGTGGGGTGGGGTGGGTGGGAAGAGGATAGCCATTCCCATGGCATTGTCGCTTGATAATAATTAGAAGTCGTTATGCAGTGGTAGTGCTTAAATAGGCGGAGATTTATGGAGGAAGGATTCATGCGAACCTCAAACAATGCCATGTTGAAGTCTAAGAGGAAAAAGTCATCAATGTAGCCAACTTGGTAACACTTGACACAGATGTCTCTTTCAAGAAACTTTCTAACTTGGTGGTATTGCCTTAAGTTCTGTTGCTCGACATTTAGTGACTGTGTTTATTGTGAATCGGCTAGTGATTTGAGTTCCAGCAAATGACCATCTCTTCCTATTTTTCATGTCTTATCATAATCCTCATTTTTGGGTATGATCGTGGCAGCCAGATACTTGATAGGCAATGAAAACGTACTGGTGGAAGACACCTTATTTGCTACCATATAGTCTTATGGTGCAATAAAGGCTTTCATTTGTCTATCAACTGTTCAACAATCTTTACCATCTACCTTTTTTATGGCTTTCTTTTAATGACAGCTTAGATAATGTTTTCCTCTCTTGAAAGAAAAGTAGTTTGAAATCTAGTGAAGCATTTAATCGTTCATCTGACATGTTGGACCACCAATGCGCAAAGTAAGTCGCAAGGAATTGTAAGTGTCAACTTCTCCGTCTAGTCTGCTGTTCTTTCAAAATTGATTGCTTTCCTTCACTCAAATTCAAAATTTTGCGAGTACTGAGAACGATTGATGCTCGGTGCGACAACAAGAATCATAGTCACATAGTAGAAGTGACCAAAAAAATGCTTTTTTTTTTTTGCTTACACAATGTCTAGAGCACAAAGTCATGCAGCTCTGGTACAGGGTTTGGCTGTAGTTGAGCCTCACTATGACATACTAGAGATGCTCCTGCTTTCATGAGTAACCTGACCACCTATGTTTTGATTGTTGTTAGATTGGGAAAACTTTCAGTTATTTTTGCGACTGGTAAAGCCTTCGTAAATGTTCCTTATGGCGGGTAGAGGGGAAGGCAGGAACAGCTATTGTGGACAGCACCTTCAGTCAACTACTGCATAGAGAACAAGAGAAAGTTGACACAGATACACTCCTCTATTTCAGCAATAGTAAAGCAGAAAGAACACTTATCCTCAGCGATGGTAAAGTTGGCAAAGGTCGCATAGTGGTAATCTTTGAAGAAATATGTGTTCAGGAACATTAATTGTTGGAGTTAAGAGAATAGAAATCAGTCGAATAGCTTCAATGGTTGATTTATCATATTCACATGGACGAGCCTAGGTGGAAGTCAAGGGCTCAACCTAAGTGCTGGTTCCACCACTCAATAGGGGCTCACATGTTTGTGCGTAGGCCCATGGGCCACGGCCATAGTAAAGGTGCGATTAATTGTTAGTAAATGGGTCGATCCTAGTTAATTAGTATATTCTTTTCAATCGTCGTTGATGTGCTAAATCATTTCTAATGTGCTAATAAAATTCCCTTTGTACTATTTTTGTCACTCTCGTGTCAACTTGTGTGAAAGGAGAAAAAGGAGGTATGAAGACGGAAACACCTTAAGCCACGCACAAGCAATTCTCTCCACTTGCAAATTGCTCTTGCCCATCTTCTTTCTTTGCTCTAGCTCATGCAGTACTGTTAAGAAATTGATTGATCTGATATTTACCTTTTGACAAGTTTTAGTTGTAATATAAATTGCTGAAACTTGTCCATAATAATGTTGAAACTGGTCTGCATTTGTCGAAATTCATCCTATGGTAGTGTTGAAGTTGGTCTGAGATTGCTGAACTCGTTAAATTTTTTCTTTTACTAGCAAATTTACTGGTTTTCATATGCGTTAACTTGCTAAACATTCTTGTGATAGACAGGCTTGATGTTTTATCTAATACGAGCCTGAGTTCACTTTAAACCACAGACCTTACTTTGCTCCTCTCATGAAGGCAATACTACAACTTTACGCTTTAAGTATTTTGCGTCTTGGTAAGTGTCTGACTTAGTTTTGGGAACTATATATCGTTACATCAACTGCGGCCATTGCAGTTTCATAGAAAGGTTAGTCAAAGGAGTTCTGAAGCAACAACAATTACTAATAATTAAGTTAAAGAAATGTGTTACTAAGGTAACAAGTACGTTAGGGTGTACAGCTTTCTTTTGGGTTCTTGGTGTACATTCTGTTGTCCACTTAATGTTGCAGGTTTCAGACATGAGACCTGGTGAGAAGTCAGACAACACTTTAGATGGAACTAACCCATATAATGTATATTGAACCACTCGGAAAAGCTGGTGTTTTAAATAGCCAATTCCACCCCCCCGTCCCCTCACTGGCAGGCCCTTTTGTACACAGTTATCTGAAGATATGCACTGCAAGTTAGTGCCATAAGTTTCCGATATGTCTATGACATTCTGATGCGCTTAGTCACTATCCTCATGAAGGGGAGGATCTTGATGGCACCAAGTCCTTTTCGCAATCACATATACGTAATTAAAGCCCTAGCTAGAGTATCAGGGCTAAGAGTTGCAAACTTAGATAATTGTAGAGGCCTACCATGTTCCGTTTTCTTTTCTTTTAAACTTGTTACCTAGATTTAACCTTATTGACTAGTCCCTTGTACTCATGCTCCACTTTGATGACACTAACTTGAAAGGGCTCCGTTTAGCCCGTGTTTTATCCAAAGACTTTTTCCTATCGTTACTAAGGATCAAAATCTCCATTATTTCTGTTACACTATAATCTACTTCTGCAGCTGCTGTGTTTTAGCAAGAGGATAAAAATTGAATGCCATTTCTTTCATTTTCTTTTCTTTTTACGTTTTGGGTGCTTAGGGTGGTGTTGGTGGGGGAGGGGGCAGGGGGAGGGTTAGGCAGGAATAACTTAAGAACAGCCAAGGTCCCTAAAGTTAATTAGAATTTGCATAAGTTGTAAACCTATAGCCCATACTGACTTTGTGGCCTACTCATTAGGCTTTTAAGGACTTTCGTGCATGTTTTGTTGACCTCATATAATGATCTCTTCTTAGGTAGCACTCCTGGTGGCTGTTGAAGGAGCAAGATAATGGTAGATTTAAGGCAGCTTTGAAATATATGCACTCCTTTAAGACCCAAGTTAATGAAGAATAGCAGATTGATAAAGTCCAGTCTGCCAAGTTGGTAGATCTGATATCTGCTTATTTGTTCAATTTTAGTTCTAGGCTGTGCATGTGTTATGGACTCCCAAACGAGAAAAAATGTACTGTTAGAGGAGGAAGTAGCTAAAAGTTATCCACTTCTGCGGCGTTTGTGTATGACAAGAATGCATTTTTGCATGAAATGGAAAAGAGTATCATCTTGCAATATTATTGAAGGCAGAAAACCATTAAAACATTCATCCTGCCAGAATGAAGTCATTCGCCCAAATGATCTCATGTCAAATTCTCCGAGCAGAAATATGGACTCATGTTAAAGCATTGTAACAAGCCCTCCAAACATACCATTTCTTTAGATGGTAGTGACAAATCATGAGCCATATAGCTATTCTGGCGTTGTCCCGGGTTTCTTCTTAATCGAAAATTGTTTCTCCTTCTACCTAAGGATATAAGTTTTTGTGATCAAGTGGCGGTTTCTTTATGCAGTTGGAAGCTGATTGTTCTGGCCTCCTGCCATTTGAATCTTTTAGGATTTCTCTGATATTTTTTGCCATAATTTCCTGATCAGGATTTGTACGTGATATCTGCCTCATATTTAGCCCCTGTTCTTTTTTAACTTCTGGTGAATAATCCACGTTTTCTAATTTTACCGCAGAATAAGGTTTGTTGTTAGTTTCATGCAGGTTTTGCCTAAAGATCAAGGCCTTGTCATTCTTCACACAGGGCAGAATGACTTTGCGACAAGGAGTGTTGCTAAAAGAAAATTGTCGTACTGGAAACGACGTCAAATTTGCAGTATCAGTGTCACAATCCATTGCCAAAGGTCGTGGATACAGAGAATAGCAAGCAATAAGCAGATAAAGTTCGTTACATCCTGCCAAGCAGAATCACCAATATTGCCATGCCGAAACTGCACAAACTGTGGGCATATACATAACTTATACAAGCGCAGCCCAAGTAGAATGTAGCATAATGTTGTTTATAGAGAATGACAGGATCATGCAGTTATGACAAACACTGGGTTGCCGTCAGTCTCACATGGAAGTTTGTTTTGATCCCTTTGTCTTCTGAGTCATTTGAAGGTTATACCACTATGTACAGATATCAGATATTGCAAGAGAAAACAGGCAGCAGAAATGTCATCACAGACCAAAAACTTTCCTGAAGATTTTACAGCAAAAACCTAATTCAACTACAGAGCAGACTCTGGCCTTTGAATTTTCTTTGTTCACATATGTTGCCCCCAAACTAGCGGCGAAACTCTTACAAAAAGGAGGAGCAAAAGTAGTGGTGACAATCAGAAATCCAAGCCCATTTACCCGCCTAAGTACGTACACTTGAAAGGGATTTGGATCCCCTACTGTAACCATGAGTTACAGAAGGGGTGCTGTCCCCATTGCTGAGAGAGGGAAGAGAGAACACCCACTTGACCCATGGGTATCTCTCTCTTCCCTCTCTCTCCTCCCTCTCAACAACGAAGACAACACCCCTGCTGAGAGATACTCTCTCTCCTCCCTCTCTCTCAGCAATGGGGATAGCATGGTTACAGCAGGGGATCTGGATCCACTTGAAAGGCATCCAAATTCATCCATTACACAACTAGTTTAAGTGGGTCAGTATTTATAAAAATTAATAACTCACGAGTTTAAATGAGTGTTCATCTAACCATAAAATGTGGTATTCTTAACTTTTATTCAGCTAGCCACACCGACGACTTGGGACCGCCTACCGTTGTACTCGTCGTTGCCTTCGCCATCTCTTGTAGTTGCCACTGGGCACCACCTGTCGTTTGAAAGAAACCAACCGTTTAAGGAATAACCCACTTAACCCATAGCTCAAAGGATTGAAATAAGATGGTTTTTCATTTGTACCCAACTCATTTAATTGAAGCCTAGACCCAACTCACCCACCCATTTTGCCGCCCCTACTAATTTGCTATGTACAATCGAGTAGAGCTTTGCTTAAAATTAAGTTCTTTTGGAAAATGTTGAACTTGAGATGTTGAACTGCCTTTTTTGTGGTACACTTGACAAGAAGTAGTAGAAAGTAGAACAAATCTATGTACATTTCATGAGATCCTCCAACTCTTGCCAGAACAAATCTATGCCACTTTAAGGAAATCTCCACTGTGGAAGATGACTGTTTGGACCATTTTGTCATCAAATTCCACACGACTGCGGCTAAAGTTAGAGGAGATGTGGTCATGGTGGCCGGTGGGGTTACAGGAATCAACCCAGTATTCAATAATATGAAGCTTAGTGACCCTAAGTGCTGTAAGTTCGTACAGCTGCCTAACTTCTTTTCCTTGCTTTTATGGTGTGGAAATTCAACATGGGCAAGTTGGCTCCGTAAAGGCCCTTTTAAAAGTGATGGATAAAGGAATTAGTCTACGTGTTTTTGTTTGCAACTTTCATGTCACAGCTGAAGATGAAAAGCATAAAGCTTGCTCGAAAAAGAAAAGGCTCCACTTCTTCACATTATCAGCATGAGTTCATGGTATAAGGTAGTGCAACTTTTCTGATAATTAATGGTTGTTAGGAACAGCTTGGGGGCTTCTCAATCACTCAAATCCCACACACACACACACACTAAATTTGACAAAATTATTAAGTCCCACCATCCTTTTCTTATTGAGTATTAGTAATCACTTTATTAGTTAAAGCAAGCATTACTTAACACTAACCACACGAGTGGTAACTGTCTGTAAAAATTGCAGTGCCGTATCTTTCTCTCTCTTGCCTGACTATAGATGGTGACTGACTATGAAAATGTCAATTCACTGGAATAAGGTGATCGATGAATTACTAAGAGTAACAATGAATTGAGACCGACCAGCTTTTTAGCACGTTTTCGAAAAAATAAGATGAATTGTAATGCTCGCCATAGACACGTTTAAAATTATGCAATCGTCATTAATGCGATTTTTATTGGTCCTAAATGCACTTGATATCAGATGGATATGCTTAGTTAGAAGTTATTAGTCGCCCAAAGGGGGACATAAAATTTGCCAAATACTCTCAAATATCTTGCCTAAAGGTTGGCAGCTGAGCTATGAGAATAACAACTAGCTAGGGGGACACATAATCTATCGAACCGCCCATACGGCTCTTCTAGAACCACACCCACCGAGACTGAAATTGTGGAAGATAGTTGTACCAAGAGGTTTAATAAATTAACTACTCTCTCTCTCTCTCTCTCTCTCTCTCTCTCTCTCTCTCTCTCTCTCACACACACACACACACACAATTGTACTAGTGAAAATGGAAAGTAGAGAAGTGTATTTGGGAAGAACCCTTTTTTTTTTTGAATTTCCCCGATAAGAAAATTTGTTAGAACTACAATTCATATATATATATAATCCACCGGTATGGAAAAAATAAATAAATAAATTTTCTCAATAGGAAAATTTGTCAGAATTACAATTCATATATATAACCCGACGGTATGGAGAATCGAACTTGATATGATTAGTTAGCAGTTTATTAGTCCCACATAGGGTCGAAAAATTTGCCAAATACTCTCAAATATCTTGCCTAAAGGTTGGCAGCTGAGCTATGATGAGAATAACAACTAGCTAGGGAGACACCATAATCTATCGAACCGCCCATACGGCTAGTGGGTTGGACCATTCAACTTTGCTCTTCTAGAACCACACCCACTGAGACTGAAATTGTGGAAGATAGTTGTACCAAGCAGGGGCAGAATCAGAAATTTTTTTAGGGGGTGCAAAAATTATATCGAATTAATTTTGATGAATCGATTATATATATATATTTGAACTGAACATTTATTTTTATTTTTTTTTTGGTGCAAGAACATTTTATGGGATAATATTCAACTGAATAAGTGGTTTGACAAAAATATAAATGACCCACACCCACTCAGTATGCGATGCATACATGATAGACTGATAATATGATACATCATACTTCATACATGACACATAACAGTAACACATTAAAGACCCATATTGACTCACAGACCTTTGCATGTCTGCTTTGACCGTTGAACTGAATGCAGGGAGGGCAGGGAGCCTCATCACTCGTCAGTTGTCGCCGACAGAGAGGCAGGGAGCCTCATCAGTCGTCGCCGGCAGGGGATGAGGGACCAGATCTGTCGAATTCTCGGAGTAGTAGTCGAAGAGCGGAGTGAGGGGCCAGATCTCGTCTCCGCCGTCGAGGTGTCGGTGGTCACCGACAGATCTTGATCTGTTGGAGCCGCCTTGTCAGTCGTCGCCGGCAGGGAGGCAGGGAGCCTCGTTAGTCATCGCCGGCATGAGAGACCAGATCTGGTCGAATACTCGGAGTAGCAGTCGAAGAGCGGAGTGAGGGGCCAGATCTCGTCTCCGCCGTCGAGGCGTCGGTGGTCGCCGGTAGATCTTGATCTATCGAAGTTGCCTCGTCAGTCATCACAGGCTGCCTGAGCTTAGTCCACCGACGGTCGGTCACTCACGGTCACGGTAAGAGAGAGAGAGAGAGAGAGAGAGAGAGAGAGAGAGAGAGAGAGGTGACTTCTGAGTGTGCGTCTCTCGGGGAACGGGGTATGGGGAACGGCGTCTCGGGGAAAGGGTGGAGTCGCGGTGCGATTCCCGAAAGAAAAAAAAATTCCCAAAATTAGGGGGTGCTTCAGCCCCCCTTGTCACAACGTAGGTCCGCACCTGGTACCAAGAGGTTTAATAAATTAACTACTCTCTCTCTCTCTCACGCGCACACACAAAAAACTCTACTAGTGAAAATGGAAAGTAGAGAAATGTATTTGGGAAGAACCCTTTTGTATACCATAATGTTAGCTGCGAATGTACATTAACCGTTGGGCAGTAAACTTCACTTCAGTTGAGAGCCTACACTAGACATGATACAAGCAAATACCTGTTGCCTTATTTTTGTGTCATGACCAAACTGTTAGTCAGCTAGAGGCTGTGGTGTAGACTTGGTGAAAGAATCACATGCATCTCTTCAGGCAAAACTTAGAAATCTACTGCATCCACCGGCAGAGAGGATGCCCTGTGAAGTGACTGTGGAAGGAAAAGCCCAGTGTCGAAAGTCTTGGCAGTGAACATATCCATGTGCTCTGGACTACAAGATCCAAAGGCACAACTTTGGCCGTTATAGACAGGAGAATAAGAACTGAAATGCTTCCCAGAGGCAAAAGATTTGAGTAGAAGTTCGCCCTCTTCTTTCGATGGTGTGGAAATTGATGGCAATTTAGCTTTCTTGGGTTCTTTGCCATCGGGATTCAAACTTGACGGTTTTGGTATGACTCCTAGTTGCTGATCCCTAAGCTCTCTCAACTGAATTTGATACTTGGCCTTAAGCCACCGCAACTCCTGCCTAATTTCGTTCTCATAGTCGTCTGCCAAATCACGAGCTGGTGAAGGATTTTCACAGAGAGTCTCTCTTGCGTTAGAGTTACTCTCCGCGTCCACATTTATGATTCTCTCATCTTTCATGTACACTGATCTATCAAAAGGATCACGTTCATCATCAGACTCGTCGTCACTTAAATGTCGCGAGCTAAACTCAGGTCCATCATGTTGCGCCCATATATCGGGATAATGTATACCATCTGATTGACTTGATACCACAGGTGCACCTTCTGTAACACATTGCTCAGACCCTTCAAATTGGTAGGTGATTTCTTCAAAGCGGCCATGTACAGCAGCACATCCGTGTCTTGAACAACATTGAAGAACCTGTAGGTTCTTGGCAACCGGATTTTTCGAAATTACATAGTTTAAAGGAGAGCCACTTGAACCACAATTTTGACAACAACCATTATGGGGATTTTCTTCTAGGCCTAGCCCCCCTTGCCACTCTGGTACCAAGGAAACAATCTCATCATCTATCATTTCTGCTATCTTGGTCACGTCTTGGTCAGTTATATCCAGCTCCGCCACCATTTCAGTAGAAACACTAAGCGCTGTGTCGGTTTCAAGGTCAAAAGGGAAGTATATATTTCGGACACGGCCTGCAGATTTTATTCATCATTAGCCATTTCAAAAAGTTGACATGCAAGAAACTAGGAATATAAATTTTTTCAATAGCATAGAGTAAAATTCAAACCTTCCTTATCTGCCATTCTGAGCCTTAAAAATATACCATCATCTTCTCTCCTTCCCTTGATCGTGATGCCAATATCTTGCAAATGCTCATCCTCTTGACCGATGAATAGATCAGTTTCATTTGCTTCAAAATTGGATGGATGGTAATCAAAGTCATTCTCCTGTTCATAACCAAGATAACCCGAATATCCACTGGTAGTAGAGATGCTACCGAGATGAGCTTCTAAGAGAGGCTGTCTTAACATAGGACCCCTTCCCTCAAATTCGCTGACATACTCCAGTGGCCTCAAGCCGGATCCACATTCGTCGACTTGGAGAAAAGGGTCCTTGAGAAGCTCCCTGGCAGGGAGCCTACGAGATACCGTAGCTAAACACTTCTCCACAAATCGTCGCACCTCAGGATCCTCAACTTTGTAAAGAGAATCTGGTTTTTTTCCCTGAATGAAACAAGAATCATGTTAAGTGGAAGGGTGAAAGAGTTTCACTTCAACATTCAAGGCAAAATTGGGGATCTTTAGTTCATACAGAGACGACTTTCTTGTAGATCTGAGCAGGGTGGGTGCATTCACTATACGGATACTCAAAGGTGACCATTTCCAGAATGCACATTCCAAATGCATAAATGTCTACTAGCTCATTGTATTCCTCCTCATACACCTCTGGAGCCATGAACTCTGGAGTTCCTGAGGTTAAACATGGAAAGCCAACATTATATAAGCAGCAAGCTTAAGTTACCAAACTTATTTCCCACACTTATTCAATTCATTATAAAAGACTTAGTTTTTTTTTTTTTTGGTTACAGTAGAAGACTTAGTTGCACAAGGCTCCAACCATTGCAAGGCCCAGGGCTAATACTGCATACAGCCTTACCCCTACAATTCAAGAATAGGCCATTTCCGCGTTTCACACCTGGGAATTTAGGTCAAATGGAGCATTCTTACCTCGAGAATGATGCAATACACCATTTAAGAGATTGGGAAGAATCAGGGAGGAAACTCATATTTGAATAGACAAATTTATTTGCTTAGGCATGAGAAGTTTACATACTCATTAGCAATTCAAGTGCCTTGAAACAATGTAAACTTACCAACACAGCGAGCAGCGTGTGATTTACGAAGAATTGCAGCGAGGCCTAAATCACCAATCTTGACTTCGCCTTGGTTACCATTGACAAAAATGTTATCACACTTGAGATCTCTGTGGATCACTGGGGGGTCATGACTGTGGAGGTAAAGAAGGCCTCTCAAGATCTGCCTACACCAATGCTTGACAGCTCTAATGTTAACTTTCTTGTGTCTTTGCCTATACCTACCCAAAAATTTGAACAAACCCAAATCAGTGCATGATTAAATAATAAAGACCCTGATCAGCAAAATAAACTGATACTACTTACTGTCTGAGAGTACCAGAGGTGAACATCTCTGTCACAAAGTTGATGTTCCTGTTGGCAGTATCAACCCAAGAAGTGTAGAACTTCATTATGTTGCTATGCTTCAAGGTCTTGAGCAGATGAATTTCACAATACAGCCTCTCAAGATCCTCAGGACTTTGCAAGAAATCATGCAGCTTTACCTGATTCCAGGCTACCTCAATCCCTTCATACTCATCAAAACCTCTATATCTGCAAAAAGCAAGACACCCAACATATATAAGGAGACAACAACTAACACAGATAGCCATAAAGGTTCAAAATTTGCAGGAATATCAAAGGGTGAGCAGAAAAAAGGTTCATACACGGTCTTTGAAGCTCCTTTGCCAAGAACTTCGTTGTACTGCAAAATGGAACTCAAGATCATAAGAAATTCCAGAAAGAAGACAAATTTCATTCTTCAAAGGTAATGAAAACAAGACATACCCTTCCATATCTTCCAGTAGGATCAATCTCAACAAACTCAGACTCATCTGGTTCAGTAGCACCAACACCATTCATTCCTCAGTCTATTCCTAATCTCC